>CM024956.1:15900189-17100189 GCA_014282245.1 Rhododendron simsii | reverse complement strand
CTTACTTTCAGTGAATCGACAGACAGAACCATCAATTGAAGCCTCCTCAGTGACTCAAACAGTACAGAATCAGACTGTCACAAAAAGGAAAAGCAGAAGTTGTCAACAACCAGATATGGCAAAAAAATTGAGGGGCTCTATAGTCTATCCTTATCAGGTAAGTATAACTATAAGCCAACAATCTTCCAAATAGTAACACACAAAATACTTCAAAATCTTCATCTGCCATAGCAGAAAGCTCAAAAGAATGACAAAATCGATTATTTGATCAACTACAAGAGGTTAAAAACTTCAAAATTTGGTCCACAAAACTATGGTAACACAGATGCTGCCCAGACTTCACAGACCAATCTTTAGTTTAACAGAATAACTGGACGGCACAGAGAAATACTAATTGGATTTACATAAAAGAAAAGGTCTAACAAAAGTTCAAGGAAGTAAACCTCATCTTGACAATTATCAAGAATCTCTTTGATCCTCAAAACCTCCCCAACAATCTGGCTCTCTTCCTCAATCTCATCAGTCAATGCCTCAGCCTCTCCAAAACTGTAATTGCTCAGTTGGTTCATCATCACATTCATCTCCACCACCTGATCATCTCTAGAACTATTCACCTTGCTCCCCTTACTCCCACCACCACCACCACCACCCTCCTCAAATTTCACAATCTTACAACACCCTCTTCCCTCCTCACCGCCACCGTCGCCCCCGGCCGGAACCGACAGCTCCACGTTGTCACACACAACACACTTAGCCAATTTACATGAAAAAAGTTTCTCAGCAATTCGATCCCTCCTGATTCTAAACTCCTGCGGGCAATCTGAGGCCGCGACCATAATCGCATGCTCGATTATATCGAAAATATCAGAACTTGACGTCCTGAAATAATCCCTCCAGTCATCCAGGGCTCCTGGTTTCACACCCATGATCGGAGACTGGATTTTTAGCCGTAACCGGGACGAACCCAGATCGAAAAATCGAGGTTTTTTTCAATACCCAGAAACTGGATTTTGGATTTTCTATCGTGAATGATCGGTCTTGATGTTGAACGATCGAGGAACAGAGCTTTTGGGGGGGTTCCTACCAGTTTTGACTCAGGAATTTTTTTTCGATGAGGTAATGGATTACGTAACAGACAATAAGACTTTTGTGATATGATCGTAAAATACGATCAGATTCTCATGAACAGCACAATCTAGTTCTGAATTTTTTTCCAAATTCGATATAAAAAAAAAAACCGCAGTTATGTTGGGATATTAGGAAATGGGAAAGCAATATGTGAGTAAATCAGAAGTGGGATTTCTCTCTCAAGTCCGTCTGTATTAATCAAATCAACGAGAAACTGAAACGGAGGAAAAATCTGGGTGAAGGAATATTTATCTAATTAAAGGGGAAAAAATTGGAAGAAATCGGATTATATTCTTGGTGTCTCTCTCTCTCTCTCTCTCTCTCTCTCTCTATCTCTATCTCTATCTCTCTCTCTCTCTCTCTCTCTATCGAGGAATATTGATATCAGGTTCTGCGAAAAAAAGACGAAGAGTTTACTAAAAGAATGAAGGGAAAAAAAAAAAAGGACGGAGAGGGGGGGGGGGTGTGGGTGGGGGGGAAGAGGTTTTTTTGGAGGGGGGCAGGTGAGGAGCACAAACTACAAAGTTACAGGGGGGTTCATGGAAGTTTCAAGTCGAAAGCGGATTTACATTTACCCGCGGGTTCTGAATATTTTAGTTTAGTTTGGTGAGTTATTAAAATAACGATTTGGACTTGGCTTGGATGTATCACAGCCCAAGTCACATAATACACAGACGAGTATGGGTGCGGGATCATAAACGCCAACGTGAGCGTATTTTTTAAAAATATTTTTAATAATTAAAATTTATGAGTGTAAGGATTGAGAGGGCGTGCAAATCCCAAATTATTTGACTCAGGTGATGTTCCAGTTTTGCCCCTTAAAAAATAAGCACTACTTTTTCGTAATTTTCAAGCTTAAAAATAATAGATTTACTAAAATCAAAAAATATGCAATATAGATCTTGATTGATATTTCGATGAAATCTATCAAATTCTGCTAAAAATTAAAAAATTATTTTTGTAAATACATTATTTTTAAGCTTGAAAATATATTCTTATTTTTTAAGTACTGTACTTACTACCTCCGTCCCAAATTCTTTGTTCGGTCCGCAAAATTGAGTGTTAAAAATAAAACAATTTTTTCAAGAAAAAATTTAAACTTTTTTCACAAATTAAAAATACTTATTAATATCTAGTAAGTTGTTGAAAAATTTTTGATTTTTTCTTGCAAAAATTGAATTATTGTTAACACTACGTTTTGCAGACCAGACAAAGAATTTGAAACGAATGGAGTATTTGAGAAGAGAGAGAGAGAGAGAGAGAGAGAGGGGGGGATAGCGTCTGAGGAAGATTTTGGGGAGAATCGATGGGGAATGTGGATAAAGGTAAGGCTGTGTTTGGAGGGAGAAGGAGGATTTTGGGGGGTGGAGAATTGAGCGGGACGCGTTTGGATTTTGGAAGCGTTGGACTCATTCTAGGACTCGCAATTCACGTTTCCGGAGAACTTAATTAGCCATCCTTTTTACCCTACTTATTTAGGTGACCATCCTAATGTGTTTAAATACTTATCTTTCCATCCTCAACTTCAAATAAATCCTAAACTACCCTCCTTTCTCCTAATTTTTCAAATCTCTCTTTCTCTCTCTTATCTTTTCTAATTATCTCAATTCTCTCTCATCTTTCAAACATTTCGCTCACCTAATTTTTTGAATTTTGTCTCTCTCCTAATCCTCTCTCATATTTTCATTTCCTTAAAATCTAAAAAGAAAACACGAATATTACAAAAACGAATGTGTAAGCCGAAAAATATGGCAAAAAATGATCAATTCACAAAACATAACAAAACCTGATCGAGGTAGATGAACAAAATAAGATCAATTAAAAAACATGACAAAATCGAAAAACATGACAAGTTTTGAGAAGTGTAAATTTCAATTGAGGTAGATGAACAAAACATGATCAAATAAAAAAATGACAAAAATCAGAAAACATGACAAGTTTTGAGAAGTGTAGGTTTCAATCGAGATAGATACAAAACATCATCAATTTACAAGTATGACAAAAATCGAAAAACATAATACCTAAAACTAATATTCCGGCAATGGAATCCGGTAACTACCATGAAATCAACAATACGCAATACACCAAATTTCAACTACAAACACATCATAAAAATCATAACAGATTTCCACAAATTGCCATTTAATCATATACGGAGAAAATCAAGAACCCACAAAGTTTGTTTGATCAAAACTCACAAATCTATGATCAAAACCCCCAAATCGCTATAACCACAGAAACCAAAGAAAAAATGGTGGGTCTGGTTTGATGCCACCATTTCAAATTTTGTTTTTCCTAATCTGTCATGTATCATATCATGACACAAAATGACAAAAGGGGGATATGATCAGATCAAGAAAAAATACTGAAAAACAAAGGGGAATATGATCCAAATGGCCCTTGAGGCTGAACCCACCATTGATCATTGTTGCTTTGGTTGGAACCGGATGGATCGACCAACAAAGTGAACGACCGACAAAGTGACAAATCCACATCTTCAGCAACATGACGCTCTGCCGCATCGGCCGCGTCTACACATCCTTCGACATCAACAACCTCAATCTCGCCATGGACCACCGCGGTGGAAAAGCGGTGTGCTTCGAGAGAAGCGCCCTCACGCTAGTCCTGAGAAGAGGTGGATCCGACGTCGGCGATGAGTGGAGCGTGACTGGAGCTTGGGGGATCTTGACAGCATGGGGGTGGGTGGCGTATGTTAGGGTTAGGAATAGTTTAGAGAGGTAGAATACTGTACTAGGGTAGAGTAATAAAAGAGGTGTAAATATGAGAAAATCAAAATATATTCTATGCACACTATCTATATTAATATATATAACTAGGGGTATAATGGGCAATAATAAATTTAGAGGATGGGAACATAAGTATTTAAAACCTCTAGGATGGACACCTAAATAAGTCTAGCAAAGAGGATGCCTATTTAATTTCTTCTTCCGTGTATCTACTGTACAAAGGGGAGCGATTTGTCCATGGAAATCATGTCTCACGTCTGAAAAGAAACTCATAAATTGGTTTCCCGAAATTACTCCGTAAAGAGAAATCTCGGACGGTCAAAAAATTCAACTAGAATTTCACGTATCTGCCGCAAAGATTTCCGTTCTTCTTAATTTCTTTCGGACAATACTACTCACATAATAATTCAAACACAATAATTTATACAACCTCTCACATATATGTGGAGCTCATACATAGTAGTGTGTGTGGAGCCCACAATAATTTATACAACCTCTCACTTACATGTGGGGCTCACACATATTAGTGTGTGTGGAGCCCACATGTGAGAGTAGCATTTTTGATTTCTTTATGCCCTCAATGTTCCAAAATCTTTGATTTTTTAGATATTCGCATCATTCTTTAAACTCTTATATCTTTTAATTTATGATATTTTTAATAATTTTGAAAACTTTGTATTATATATCTAATCGAGAACTATCAAATAAGATCCATAATACATATTTTTTGAAAATTCATATTGGAAGATATTAGAGTTTAAAGAACGACACAATATCGAAGAAGTGCAAAGATTTTTTTGAGACAGATGGATTATCTTTTTTCATTCATTTTAGATTAATGTTATCATGTTATAGGGTCCACTCGTAGACAATTTATCTGCCGTGTCTTCCTACCGGTAATGAAAATCGTAGGTTTTCCACCACCTCCATTGTCAATCTTACCGTGTGTTTACTATTGATCTAAAATGATCAACTTGTGGGGCCCACAAAATAGTATATTCACGCAAAAAATCAACTTGATCGAGCATCGATAGGCATATCAAAATTTGGATTTTGTTTTGTAAAAATGGATAGTCAGGGACAGATTTAACTTTAAAATTATGGACGGAATCAGACCGTTCATCTTATAAATGAAAACTCAAATTTTAATATACTTATCGATGTCTTATCAAGCTAATTCTTTTGTATGGATATACTACTATGAATGCCCTGCAAAATAAAAGATTCATATTACAGCAATAATCACCTGGGTGGGGCCTACAATAGCAGTGCCTAAAAAGGTTGGTTTTCTACCGGCAGTGATAGAATTTATTCTCAATTATGTTATAGAAAACAAAGGGAGAATCGCAGGTAGACAAATTTTATGAAGATATTCTGCGGAGTCTAAAAATATTTTTTGTGTTTAGATTCGGTAAGATACAATTATTGATTAAAATGCTTTAACAAACATGACCGCAATATCGAGATGAACGATCGAGATGCGTTTGTTTTTTTGCAGTTTGGATAAGGATTGCAAGGGTGGATTCAGATTGGAAAACAAGAAAAGCTTTGTTTTAGATTTGATGAGAAAGGATCCTTGGCCATCATGTGAGGGCCCTTCTAGGGTTTTATCGGACCCGCTTCGATAATCGAATTGTATTTATTTGAAAAGTCATGGAGAACATTAATCATGTCAAAAGATATATACATCAAATGGTTAAAAAAATGCATGATCGCAACACATTTATCTTGAAATAAATGGGTTCGGATTCAGAGAGAATTTATTTCTTCATTAAATGTATGTTGAAACCACTTGACAAAAATCTAATAAACATAACTTTTGAAATGGTTTATATTTTCTACCAATTTTAAAAAATGAACAATTTTGATTGTTAGAGAGGAATTCACAAATAGTTCAACAAGATCGTAGAACTCTGGAGAGGATTCACTTCTACTAGGAAACAAAGAGGGAAAAAGTAAAGAATGGTTACGGGTTGGGATTAGGAGGAGGGTGTCATATACTCATGACAAAAAATTACTTGGTGGTACCATCGTGTTGTGCACCAAATTCTTTACTCACCATCATTTTGGTGAATTTTAGTCGAAAGCGTTTGGATTCCACAAAAGTTTACCACATATTTTAGTGGTCTTTAGTACTAAGTATATGAACTCCACAAAAATGGACGATGAATAAAGGTGTGAAACACCACATGGTGGCCGGCGACCAAATTACCATTGAATAATTACTCACTTATGACGCGGATTACAAGAAAAACTCGGCAATTCATTTTCGTGCGACAAAACATAATGAAGCGGTAACTTTCCCTAACGAGTAATTATTCCATTCCATGGGGCACCACGTGTCAGTGCTCCAAACTCCTTTCTGCCACACATTTTTGTGCTCTTCACTACAAAGTCTGTGAATCTCAGGCCTCGTTCTAGATTACCCCCTTAAAAATTAACTACTTATTTGCAATTTTCAAGTTTAAAAATAATAGACTTTTTGAAATAAAAAAATGCAATATAGATCTAGTTTTATAAATCTCGATGAGATCTATCAAACTTTGCAAAAAAATAAAAACATATTTTTATAAATCTATTATTTTTAAGTTTGAAAATAAATCCTCATTGTTTAAGTACTTATTTAAACATTGAACCGGAGCTTCATATAAATGTGTTGTGAAAAAAGAGTCAAGAACACGGTGTCACAGGGCATTGAAACAATTTTCCCCAACAGAAAAAACGCAGCTGTCATGGAGAAGAGAGAGAATCGCCAACCACCTGTTTAGAGTGGGACCTACCCTTCCTGATACACTACTAAAATGGACGGTGTGGCCAAACTGTGGGTTGGTGGGTATGGATAACCGATTTATTTTTAAAAAAAACCACAAACACAACTCCCGGGAGCGGATTGAGCAAGGGGCAACTGACCCCACGTGATCCCAATAATTTTCACTATTACTATTTTTGTAGATTGGGAGATACTGTCAAATGGGGGTGTTTTCACTTGGCAGCTGTGCCAAGCAGCTCATTCAGTTATTCATCTTGAAAATCAACGGCTCGGGTATTGATAGAGTAATTAACGGTTCAGATTTCTATGTGCTTAAATTCAATCCGAGCTATTCGTACCGAGATGAACGGTCGGATGCCACTCAGCACTCCGCTTGACAGCATCCTCAGGTCACATGAAATTTTTGGTTCACCTTAGCCCCCATGTAAATGACCTCATTTTTTAGAGGATAATTGTTTAAGCCTTGACGAGAAAATATCAACTCAATGGGATACCACTGGGTGTTTCATCCATTCGTTGAACTTTCAATTCAGAATTTAGAACTGCGAATTCTGAATCAAAATTGAATGAATAATCAAGCACTTGTCGGTATTCGATAGGATTGATTTTTACTAGGGAGGCTAAGAATTTATTCTTTCCAAAATAAACGTATCCAATTAATCATTTGTGTGGGACTAGATGTGAATCCAAATATTGCATTTGTACACTTTTGATTCCCCAAATTTATCGGCATAGAGTTATTAATAGAAAAATATATGATGAACATGCGGTTACTATATTAAGGGGAACTATATTATCTCAGGAGGAGGTGAGATTACATAAGATTAACAAAACAATGGATTGTTTTCAAAATATTTCGATGATATAGGAATTGATTTCAAAAAGTTGTTTTACAAACACTTTTTAAATAAAATTATTTTTGAAACTTTCTTATTTTTCAAAAACTACTTTTGTTAAAAAAAAAATACTACAAAAATATATTTTTTAAAACTTTCTTTTCTCAAAAAATGATTTCACAAACTATTTTGTTTGAAAATATTTTCAAAAAACATTTTTTTTTTATTTTTTAACAAGTTTTTTTTTTCAAAAATCTGTTTTCAAATATTTTAATTTTTGAATCAAAAATTTGTTCTTAAAACAACTTTTCCCAATTTTTTTGTAATAACTTTTTTAAAAATACTATTCCTATCCCATAAGTAATCCAACGCAAATCAAACATGGGATTTGGTAAAATTAGGAATCAAATTCTATTAATTCCAAGCCTGTTAATTCCATATATCTTTTTCAGTCTGCAAATTAAATGAGGTAACACGTCCTCTATAACCCAAAATCATGACAGTTATAGGATTAAAGATATATGAGGTGCACTTAATGAAAGAAACATTTCTAAAAGCTTTATATCCGATATCTCCTCTCAAGACGATACATTATTGGGTTTGGGGTCAATAAATTTTTCTATTTTTACATTTAATATTTGGATTAAATTTTGTGTTGGTCTCAGGTTAGTTATTTTTTTCATTTTGTGTAGGCATCAGGAACCGAAATTCTGTGAAGTGTCGGCTAATTCGCGGGGTTTTATTTCTTTACTATTCTAATGTGTGTGGTTCTCTCTCTCACCCTAGCCGTCGCACCTCTTTGTTTCTCCCTTCCCCTCCCTCTTCCTAGGGTTTCCACTTTAAAATGGGCGGCGGGAGAGAGGGGGCAAAGGGCGATCTCCCCTATGGAGTTTTTCTCTCCGTTAGCCTCCAATCAGAATCTATTTTCCTCTCATTTCATCACTCTCCACCCTCATCCTCCCCTCAAGCCTCCCCACGCCTTAGCCTTCCCGATTCCTCTACCATCGGACCTCCTCTATCTTCGTCGTTCGTCGGTGACTCATCTAGTGATGGGTTCAGATGTGCGGCTATGGGTGCGACGTTTTTTGTGCATGTTTGGATCGCTGGAGTTGGAGATCTAGGTTAGTGGATGATAATGGAGAGGTTTTTTCATTTTCTTGTTGATTTGCGATCTTTTGCTTATTCTTCCTCCTTTTGTAGAGGTTTTCTCTCTGGTTTCTTACCGTGAGTCTTTCTCTCGATTGGGTTTATCCCAGTTGGGTTGTTTCTTGTTTTCGCAAGAAAATGTTTAGTTGATTTGGGGTATAGTCTGTGGGATGAATCCTCACTGTCTTGTTACTTGGTTTTTTGTCCAAGGACGAGTTTTCATCTTAATGTGATCTTTGGTTGGAGTTATAATATCATTTGTTATCTTTTCGCAAAAAATATATATGTGTGTGGAATCTTCCTTAATTTGGACATTAGATTTTCATTTTTATATTTATATTAGCGCTATGGATTGAGTATAGTTTTTCTTATGATTGTTATCAGATGGATTTCTGTAAGTGCCTTATGGCCTTTGAATAATGATACTCATTATTCTCTAATTAAAAAAAAAAAAAAAACAAGGTCATGGGTTATTCAATCTTTTTGTTGGTAGGAAAAAAAGGATAATGGATAATTAGAATTCAAACACTCCTCCAGGGTTGATTCTAATATTGTGTCTTTCTCGTAAGGTTTTGTGAAGACATTATCAAAGATGCTTTTTCCAATTGAGCTCTCAAAATCCAAAAATGCAAAATGCACAATCTCAAAATCTAGCTCGTCCGGCCTCTTAAATGAAAGTCGAATTGGTCAATCTTGATCGATTGAGTAATCAATTTCGGTCTAATATATAAGCAGTTTTATAAGTACCTAAAAATGGAGTAAATCAATTATTGTTTAGGTGAAAATAATCAGAATTTTAGATTTTAATTTCAGATTATACTGGGGGCTCTCCCTTCTGTTATTTTTAATGCCCTAAAAACCAATTGTTGAACTTGTTTTTCTTTTGGTTAAGTTAATTGTTCAGCACTTTTGTTTTATTCATAGATATGAGTTTATTGGGTAATAACTTTTATTATTCGCTGCTACATGAGATGTGAAAGTCCAACAGGCGACATTGTAAAAAAATCATGTTATGGTTAATGAATCAATAGCAGGGAGTTATCATTTTTCGGTACCTTGTAAACCCTAAAACAGTTCTAGGTCATGAGTTTGATTGGGCATCACACTACAAAGGCCTACACTTGTTATGCTTCTATATGATAGAATGTTTGACTCCGTCATTGCGGTAGTGACCTTAAGCAAATAAGTGGATATAATGTGATTGTCACATGTGTTGAACATGATCTAGATAATGAACACCCTATGTATATGATAACCGTAAATTTAGAAGGGTAGTTCAACTACTGTTTATTTGTTGTCCTTAGACCAAGAGGCTTGTATGATATTAATTGTTTATTCGTGTAACTTTGATATTGTCAATCGGTGATGCTGATGTAAAAGGCTATATACGGACATGTTGGGTTATATGGTGGCAATTATATTATATTGGTGCTCAACATGAATCCGTCATTCTCCATTTAAGAGAAAGTATATTCGAGCAATTTTCACAATAACATTGGACCAAAATAAAACCAGCCGGTGACATTTTCTTTTAAAATGTTTATTTATTATTATAGAAGTATAATATACCAATTAGAAAGTGAAAATTAGGATTTTCAGATACAAGAATGAAATTATTCTACGGTTGTGATTCATATGGAATATAGTATGATGGAAGGATATAAATAAATTCGAAGGAAAGGGCCTCACTGATAATTCTCTATAGTTAGAATGTAATAACAATATGTTGATGGATATGATTGTAACATGTGGATGTGATAAACATCTGTACAACGGATTGATCAAGAAGAGGGGAAAGTGGTTCTCTGAGAAAGTGGTCCATGATAAGTCATGGGTATTTTCCACAACTGACTGAATGAGAACCCCAAGGGATCCCACCACTGTTTTCTCCAAAACTGACGTTGCCTATAAATATGTGGCTAGAATATTCATAGTTGGCCATCAAAACTATTTGAATATTTGAGAGACAGTTATAATGGGGAGAGCAAGGTGAAATACCCAAGGAGGCAATACGCTTTAGTGGATTGCTTAGTGAGAGTTATTCATCTGTGATGTTATTCATGGAGTTTTCCCATTCTATTCGTGAAGTCGTTCGCGGAGTATTCATTTGTGGGTTTATTCACGGACTTTTATCCGTATCATCTGTGAAGTATTTGCTAAGAGGTGGGTATTCGTTGAATCAAATAGAGTCTGTAATCAAGTGGAGATATAGAGGTATTTATCTTTTTTGATATAGTTTTCTAACACCTTCTCTTTTCTTTTTCTCTCTAAACTTTTACCAAAGAAACCCTAGCCGCCGTTGTTTGTCTGGGGCGGAGGCGTCGCCTCCTTCCCCGGGCACCTCTCTCTCTCTCTCTTCCTTTTTCTTCTCCCCTTCTCTTGCCAACGCTTCTCTTCTCCGTGGGCTATTGTTCCCCCCCCCCCCCCCCCCCCCCCCCCCCCCCTCTCTCTTCCCCTTACCTCCTCCTTCCTCATTTTCAACCCCCCCCCCCCCCCTGGGCGCTCGGGTAAGATCCCGCCGGATACTCTGCTGGGTGTATCCTATTCCGCCGGCCTTCTAGATCCCGTTGTGGAGCGCCGTTCTGCCTTGTTAGAGGTAGCTGGTCTCTTGCCTAGCAATGCTTTGGCCGGTTCGGGTGATAGATGGTGCGATTTTGTTGGTTTTTTTTTTTTATCAGCAAAAAGATAATTTCATTAACTCATAACACAAAGTACCGAGATAATAGGGGCTTGGGTACGTACACCGGCCTGACCATCCAAGACCCTCTTCTCCAAACCATGCGGAGGAAACTAATTTAGGCCCAACAGGCTGAGCCCAAACCAGGAAGAAAAACCCACAAAAAAAAAAAACCAAAGGTTGGTAAGGAACCAACTCAATCAAGAGGAACCCAGCCGAAAACAAGGTTGGGTTGTTGGTGGCGATGCTGTGAGTGGATATGGTGTGTTGGGACTGGGCATGGCGGTAGTACGGGCTATCGTGATTCTTGTGGTTGGTGAGGTGGTTGTGGCAACGATGCTGCAGTGGCTGTTTTGAGTGTTTCGGCCGGTTAGGGTTTTGTGTTTCGTTTTTATTTTATTCGAACTCTTGTTTGGTTTATGTCCGGATGTTGGATTCGATTTTTGTCCCTGTGGGTCTTCCTGGGTGGTTTTGTTCCAATCTGGTTTTCCCAAATCGGGTGACTGATTTTCAAATGTTTAATGTTATCTTTGATTCGGAGTTCCGCCATCCCGAGACGGTGGTATCTGGGTACTAGTTCCACGTTAGCCGACGATGTTGATGGTGTGAAGAAGTGAGCGCTTGGCTCTTGCAGTTTCGTCTCTTAGTCTTTTCTTATATTATATCTCTGTTTCTTTGTATTTGGGTGAAAATCTGTATTTGTCAGATGTCCTGTTCTGTATTCCAGAGTTCATCTATAAATGTCGTATGGCTTGATTAATGAATTTGCTTCTAAAAGTTGAAAAAAAAAATTATTGCTTGGGTTCCTGTTTGAAGTATTCGTTGACCGAATAAAAATTGAACCAACCGAGTTCTTCACATTACTTTTATGCATGGCATCATACTAACCTAAAATGCAAAAATGGGGGAACCAAACAGGAACATTTTAATTTACTCTGATCTCCTTTATACATGTGATGATTACCTTGTGGTAGAGAGGTGAAGCAATCTTTCATTTTCTCTCCGTATTCCCCTTATAAACATTCTCCATCTATTTTGGAAATACGGAGTACTTTTTTTCTTTGTCTTTTGACCATGTAATTGGACTTAAAGTTTATTTTCCAACCAAGTAGGAGTAACATAAAAACGTTGTTGTTGTATTTTTGAACTTTTAGGTCCAAATCGATCACACCATATCGAATCGAACCGAATCAAACCGAACCAATTAATGCACAATGAATTTATTTTTGAGTATAATCGTCGATCGATTTTGGTCTAAAACAATATAAAATTATATTTAATTAGTTCGGTAATACATAAATTATCTTATATAAATCAACCAAACAGAACCGCTTACATCCTTAATTAAAACTATAGTACACATGCTAAATTTAATCTCTTTAGTGCGGGATCTTTCAAAAGTTTACCTGCTTGAGAATGCGTTATTATTTGCAAGCCGAATCTTAAAGCATTTCAATTGAGATTATGACAGCTCTTATATGGGAGATAACAACTTTCATATGAGTTAAATATCATATTATTATTCTTGTTTAAGCAACATATCATTTAGTGAATCTTCAAGTTGGGAGCCAATTATTTTTAGATTTTTCTGAGATTATGATGAGGATTTGTGAAGTGTTTGAATGATATGAGCAAAATATATTTTGTAAAAAAAGAATTTTGTGAGTGCAAGTGAATCCAAAAAGGTCCTGTAGAGATTTTCTTCAATCTGCATTCTCTAGCTCGTTTTTTTTCTAGAATGAATTTTGACATAATACAAATCTTTCATAAGACATGCTCTAAATTAATTAGTCTTGCATAAGTTTTATCCCCAAAAAAATAGTAATTAATTATCAATTCACAAAAGTACCCTTTATAAAGTACCCGTTTTTCGTGGCTCAAAATTCCCAAACTGTACAAGATGACGGTTTAATTTTTTTTATTAATATCTTAGAAGCGGTCTTGTATTAATTTGAAAAAAATAAAAAATGCAAGTGAAGTACTTAAAAGAGAGACTTACTCATTTTTATATAGTAGCAGTAATTGATGCACCCCGGGGTCTAATAAAAAAAAACCCCATGAAAATGGGACCACAAAATAAGACAATAATATAAAACCATGCGGATGAATTGGCATTTCGAAATGTTGATTATGGGTCCCATTGGATAGGTGGGGGGAATGGGATAACTAGATTCTAAAGCTTTCCCATATTCCAGACGCGTACGCATCGGATAACTCATCATATCCTTGCTTCAAAATTGCCAACGGGCTTTTAGTCAATGGCACTTTCTTACCTTTTTTTACATGAAAGTTTAGGGTTCAATTCTCGTCAGGAACACGAGTGTTTGGTGCGGTGGTTGATGTCCTTTGTAATTATTCCATCCGTATGCTGCTTTGTGGTACCCCTCATTCATCTCCTTAGGAATAGGCGAGACAGATTAAGTGGAAAACAAAAAATTTATTTCAAAATTGTTGTGGGCCTGTGGCCGTCAATTAGCAACAACGGGGAGTGTTCGAATTTTTTTTTTAATTTTTGGTTCCCCTGGTGAGGGTGTTCGAGCCGGTTTACGCGCACATTGACTAATCCTAGCTTCGATCCAGTAATCCACGCCAAGATAAGTTGAATCTTAATAAGTTGTGTCAAACCCACTAATCAACCGGATTAACATTTGAAGCTCCCAATAATTTTATTAACTTTATTTTATACAAGGAGAAAAAAAAATAAAGGCAAAAGCAAGAGTGATATGCCATAAAAGGGAACACATCGCCCAACCAAAGCAAGAGAGCGATTCTTTACTAGTGCTCTATATCCTCTATTATTGTTTGTTCCAGTCTATTCTGAAATAGTAATTCAGTAACACTAGATTATTTGCCTGATTGTATCTCGTTTTAACAAACTACTAGTGAATGCTCGTGCGTGAAGGCACAACGCAACGTATTCTAAACACAGTCTAAATAAAAATATGTACGTAGTTTTCATACCATTTTGCTGTTCAAAAAAAAAGTTTTCCTACAATTATTCTTACCTCTTGATTGTTGTCTCTCCACAAATCCGTAGATGGATCATATCCCGAAAAAAGAAGTTATTTAGTAATTAGAACACCCATACTATTAAGAAAAGGTTGAATCTATAACAGTGGCGCATTAACCGAACATAAAAATCCAAAATTTAACACGCTTCTTGTATCCTACAAAATCCAATTGATTGAAGTTCGGACATAAAAATCCAAAATTTAACATGCTTCTTGTATCCAACAAAATCCAATTGATTGAAGTTCGGAAAAAATATTAAAATAAAAGAATATTGTTAGTATCTCACCTTCAATTGCAGAGGAGCCATTGAACCTAATTCTTCCCCCCTCTCTTTCACTATCTCTGAATGTGAATAAATGAATTTTTTACCATAAACCCCCTTTTCTCGAATATAAAATTGAGCAAAAAGTACCTCACTAAGCAATATTATGACTTGTTATCCTTCTTTGCGAGACGTTTCCTAATTTAATTAGAGTGTAAGGAAAGAAATTTTTGGACATCCTATCTTGGACATTCTAATTAATTTTGGACATTCTATCTTCAAAGAGTGATTGGTCAGTTTGTTACGAGGATGTGAATGAAATCGATGAATTAATAATTAAATCTTCTATTTAAGAATGATTTATTGTCGTCGATCCTTTCCATTTCAACCAACCTAATTAGCAAAAATCATGGGATCACTTTAATCACGTGTAACTTCTGTTTGTTATATTAGGAAATACTCCGTATTATTTATTCAATCCAACGACTATAACTTTATCAGAAAGTATGATCCAACGGCTGTAGATGCTACTTTGTTTGTATGTCTAGATATTTTTAAAGAAAACTGCTCTGTTTTATAATATAAATTACTCAGCGACTTATGAAAGTACTCAAACCACTTAAAATTCATTGAGATCGGCTCCCTTCATACATAAGCTAATAAGCAGCTTATTTTACACTTTCAAACTCAAAAATAATGTAAATGAAAAATAATTTTTAAATTTTTTTTGCATCGATTAAAAGATTTCATTGAGATCTTTCAAACAAGATCCATATTGCATATTTTTAGATTTCAGTAAACCCATAATTTTTTAGCTTGAAATTATCTTCTTAAAAAATAATTTTTAAGTTTTTTTTTTAATTGGCATTAAATAAGCTAAGTTTAAATTTTAAAGCTTATTAAATTTTCAAATCAAGCTTCAACAATTAAAGCTCGGTTGATTTGTTTATCCGATACAGATGCTACTAACTTCTCTAAAGCTTATTAAATTTTCAAATCAAGCTTCAACAATTAAAGCTCGGTTGATTTGTTTATCCGATCGATCTACTAACCCTAGCTATTACAAATTACAGGGGATTGATCCACTCACTTAAAACAAGTATCCAATCCTTATCGGTGCAGCATTATATTTAGTGCAAGCCCCTTTGTACGTCTTAGAAAAATCTTCTCCAAAGAAAGGATAAGATTGATAATTACACACTGATTCTCAAATTTCTTTTCTTTACGATCCAGAAAGATTCAAAGAGTGATTTTCAAAAGAATAACAATATATCTATGCAGTTGTTTTATTTATTTTCATTTTGTTTATTTATATATTCAAAGAGGTTTTAAATTTTTTTGTATATGATTTCTCACCGACGTCTTTAGCTAGTGCTTTCAAAAGATTAAACATTGTTGTCTTTCATTCAAATTGTAAAAGTTTGTGTATAATTTTATTATATTAGCGTAATAAAAAGTTTGTGTCAAAAAATGTAATAGATAGGAGTACATGTTTTACGAATATTTGAAGGAAAGGAAGAAATATTTGGTTTAAAAATTTAAGTTATCATCCTCATTTTCAAATAATTCCTAAACTAATCTTCCATTTGTTACCTCTCGTTTATTACGCCCCATTTATTACATTACCTACCAATTGTCGAATGGAAATTAATTTTAGCACTCTAAAAATTGATGGAGGAGCTCCAAAACGATGTCGTTTTATGTATCAACACAGTTCAATTTTGGAGTGCCAAAATCACAATCCTTGTCGAATATAATAAATTTATCGTAAGAGACATTTATGTACTTTTTTTTACGCCCCAAAAGTCTCTAACGATACTCGAACCCTGGTCTTCCTTGTGGGAGGACCAGGAGATAACAGCTGGGCTACAAGCCCTTTGGTTATTTGTTATAGCTTATACGATAATATTTTTATATTTTATTTGCGTTTATGATTAATTTATAGTGTATATGAAAAATTTATCGCAACGGACATTTGTTAGCATAACGATACAGAGTAAATTTGTTATATTTTTGTATTACTTTTTATGGTTGATTACGATAAAGTTTATCGGATAAACTTAAGTAACTGACCAATATTGTGTATTTGCAAGTGGAATAGAGTGCACTTGGTGTTTTCCTTATACTTTCATGCATATGAATGGGGTTCGATTTCCGTAAATATTTATCCCCTCTCCAAATCTCTCTCCTAGGACAGAGAAGATTAGGTTTGTTGAACGAAAAAAAAAAGGACGACAATATTGCGTATCTAATTTGCTCTTTCTAGGGAAAAGTAGTACGAGTAATGCGTTTATGATGTTTATTAAACGCCGTAAATCAAGTTGACCAGGAAATTTGACACGTTCTATTAACAGTACAAAGTGTACACGAAACGTGTTTTGTAAAAACAAATGTTGGACACGTGTATTTTGGATTTTCCAATAGGTCAGTGGGACTCATCTTTAACCCAATTCCACGTTTTATAAATTTTCATTTAACAAGCTCCAACCCCTTTTGAGGTCCCTAAAATACCATTTTACCCTTGTTATCTTTTGATATCCAATGGTAATGCCACAAATATATTTCTTCCTTTTCGTCAAATATTCGTGAATATAACTTTAGAGAAAAATTAAAAGGAAATAATAATACCAAAACTGTTTTTATTGGTGTCAAAACTCTAGTGCACAAAAAACTTATACCATGTGCAATGTACAAATTTTTTATGCATTAGAGTTTTGACACCAACAAAAACAGTTGTGGCATTATCACTATCCTTAAAAGGCAATGACATCTACATCCAGCCCCGGCTTAAGTTCTAATGGTAGTTCATGACATCATCAGGCGTTATATATTTTTTTTCATCCGGTAAATGGGAGGTTACTTTAGGAATTATTTGAAAATATGAATGACAACTTAAATATAAAAACCAAATAGGAAGAGTAAAATGATTAAAAACGGTATTTTTGTCGATAACTTTTAAGATCAATACAATGCGTACGAGCAACAACTATTTATACATTACACCCATAATACTGGAAAACCAATTAAAGTTAGTTGTTAATAACTTTTCAAACTTATCGTTCCTTCGCGCGCACACACACAAAAAAAAACCGTAATAGGTGACAAAGCGGTTCCAAAAAAGTGAGTCCACGAATAGGCATGATTTGAATTCCAAGATGGTTCCTGACTCCCGAGTGCTCTACCATGGATACCGACCGGATGCATGCCCGCATGAAGTCTGACTAGTTCTACCTAAATTCGAAACCTCGAAGTGAGATATTGGGTGGAGGACAAATCCTCAGGAAAACCCTAATGATTTTTAAGATTCTGCTATGAACTTATTGATAGATATATAGCTACTAGCTTAATTAGCATGTACTATTTCAATCAGTTATTCAAATCTTTTTCATTAATTACGCAAATAGTAGATGCTTCTTTTCCTATTATCATCGAATAGTAACTCCGTTATTATTCCATCTCTTGCTGTTTATGGATCCACATATATACATTTTTATGTCAAGTACTAATATTAGACACATAGCAAGTTAGTAACATTCAAAATTGCGGTAGCTTGCAACACTATAATAACAAAATCTCTAAATTATTTTGACAAATTATTAATAGTAAAACTTCAAGAAAATTGGCATAGGTAAAATCATTACAACATCATATTCAAAAAAGCATTTCAAATATCATTTTGATGAGTTTTTAAGACCAAAACTTAAACAAATTTAATAAAAGAATTGATCCCAACCCCCGTTATTTTATGAGGGCTATTCAATTACAGACAACGAATATTTGACATGTTGAGAAACACAAATCCAGGACCAACATCTTATCATACAAACCAAAGAAAGGTTTGATATTCCTTCACATGCTCTTATGACTTTTCCCCCAAGATTCATCCTATCAAGCCTGACTTTAAAGGAAGTGCTCAAATCCATAACCTCAAATCAATTGTAGATTTACAACGTAGTAACCTGAGGCCACTGGAGATTTGTACGTAGTTGTTAATTTCTGGGTCCCAGCATTAGTCAAGGTGAGGCAAAGTAGCCCGAACATCTGATAATTAATCAAAGAAAAGAAAAACACACCTCTTGTTAACTAGAGATAATTTCCTTGTGCGCCCTGCCTTTTTTATTCAAAGATGATGTCAATTTTTTGGGATTTTTTCAGATAAAAAATTTAATTAGTAGGTTTTTGTTGCACCAATTTAAAGAACTAGTAATTGGGATCTTTTAATTGGTGTATATGAGCTTTGTTTTTTAAAAGTCAAACGTGACACAATGTTTAAAAAGACAAAATAATATGAGACGGAAGGATCATTTACTATTGTAACTAACTTGAGCTCAATACGACATACTTCATCTCTCTCTTTTTAAGTATTTACTTCTTAAATTTAACATTATATGGATATATAATCATTACACCTCAAACAATATAACATACTGTACTACAATGACCCATTAATTAGAGACATCATCATTACACGTTTTTCCACTAGCTTTTCATGAATGAATCTACCGTAAGGGGCCAAATGGGAAAGGAAAATGATATTGACATTCCAAAAATTGATGCAGACACTCCAAAATCAGTGTAATTTAAAGTCACTTCTCTTTGTTTTTTGGAGTGACTTCATCAATTTTTGAAGTGTCAACATTATTTCCCAATGAGAAATTTATTAAAATTTTAAAATGGGCTCTTATAAATAGAAAGCCCAAAATAAAATATGTGACCGTAAAAAAGAGACGAAAATAATATTTTGGAAAGGAGTACGACTCTTGGGCAGGGAGTTAGCAATGAGGAGTTGGAGATGGGCCTACGGCAATGTCTTGACTTTTTATTTACCTTTTGTGCTTATAAAATTATAAATTCAAAGCCAAGAAAACTTTTGAAACTCTGAACCAAACTTAACCCAATTCGGAGGTCAATTTCAGACCAGTCCGTCGTGGTTTTCTGCTTGGTGGAACTTGAAAAGGTCACAACTATTAGTGTTCATGCATCTGTCAAAATGCCAATGGTTTTGGGAATTTGGTCAATATTCCAAGTTCAACTCCGGTGCAATGAATTCGTCAAAACCTCCCAAGTCTTGAAGAGCAAGGGAATTGCAGCCATTATCAAACAAAAAACTGAGTAACCAAAGTCAACTAAGCTTAAGTATTGTATACAACACAGCTATAAATTAATGCTTTTTTTATTAATTGTATATACGGACCTCAACTAATTTCGAAGTTCTGAAGTTAACGATCCGACAAACCCCCAGTGGTCCCAAGGTTTGGGATATTTAACTTCCGTAGGATTTAAACATACGACCTCATGGAGGACAAAAACACTTACTCCCTCCAACCCGAGTTTTTGGTCCCAATTAATACTTCTTAGTTTCCTAAAAAGATTGACCAAGTTGAAAAGTAATTGGCAAAAAGTAATGAGTTTACTCTTTTATCCTTACTTTTTGAAAGTAAATACATGGAACGATGATGTTTTGAAGGGTAAGTAGAGAAAAAAAAATTACTATGACAAGTGCGATGATAATGTTTCCCTAAATACTCCAATAGGGACCAATAAATTAGGACGAATGAAGTACTCCCTCCGTCCCTTTTTAAGTGTCCTGCTTCGTAACTCCAACTTATTAAAAAGACATCATCATTATACCTTTCACATCAACTTTTTCCTCCACTTTCCCTACTTACCCATCATCATTACACTTTTACTCACTTACTTTTTCAAAAAGGAATCTACTTTTAGGGACAAAATCGACAATTCACCAACTTTTACCCACTAACTTTACAAAATGGACATTTATTAAGGGACAGCCCAAAATGGAATATCGGACTATAAATAAGGGACGGAGGGAGTATTATTTTCTCATGCCCACCAAATCCCTTGGAGTTAATACGAATATAAATGTGTTTTGATAGAAACAAACTTCCTCTTGAAACAGTAACTTGGGGATTCACGACATCGATAAACCAACAAGAACAACGATTAGCTAGTTTAGTAACTGAACACCCATGCACATCGCAGATATTGACGTATTAGACCTTCAGTTAGCGAACGGTGAAATTGGTCTCCTTATTAATCGAGACCATTAGGTGGGATACCGAGTTATCAAAGTAAAAGTTGACGTATTTAGCACATAATACATGACGATAGGATGTTAATCTAAACATGACCATGTTTGGACAAAAAGAAAGAGATAACAAAACAATGAAGTAAAAAACTACTAAGCAAATTTCTTTCCTCATACGGTAGTATTTAGGTTTAGATAAGGTAATTGATTCTTACACGTACGTACGTCCTTTTTTACAATCATACTTTGTCTTTTAGCAATGTGAATTTATAACATTAACCTTTCATTTACAACCGTGTTACTTGCACAGATAATCTTGCACATATATTTTTGTGGGGCCCATATCGGGGTCCCACAAAATGATCCGAACCACTTATCTTTTTTAAAATATTTTTTGAAGGGTTTCTGAAACAAATCAACTCCAACGAATATCGGTAATGGCTTTCTCAGAATTCGTAGAACAAAATAGAATGATTCGCTCTACGATTTCTGAAAAAGCCCTTATCGATATCCGTTGAAGCTGATTTTTCTAGAAACCCTCCAAAAAATATTTTAAAAAAGATAAGCAGTTCGAATCATTTTATTGGACCCTGATATAGGCCTCACAAAAATACGTGCAAAATTATCTGTGTGAGAATTACTGTTTCATTTATATACTCTTTCACATTTGGAAGGACAACATTGTAAATTGACATCACAAAAAGATGAAAATGGAGTTTAGTTATCATGTGATTATGAGTATACAGTCAAGAGGTACAAACAAGTTCATTTTTTTTCCCGTAGGAGAAACACATGGGCGATACGTACAATAACTTTCATTTTCTTTTCATAAATTTGAGATCGAAACATGGGGCACCAAATATCTCCTTATCACAATCTTGACCTTACTGTCAACCGTTGATTAGATGTAATGCGACACATGAAAACAACTCAAAAATGCAATACATGTGAGCATCACATCTTGGCTAGTGAAAATAAAGAGGTCATTGAAATCTAGAAATTCTCATTGGAAAGCGTATAAACCCCACACTAATCTATGGTGGAAAAAACTCGCACTTCGTAGCGGAATTCACACCAATATGCGGTGGGAGGGGCCCGTTGGACCAGTCAATAACTTGTCCATTACAGTGTTCAACGAAGCATTGTTGTTTTAACTTCCCCAGGGCTCACTCAATAACTTGTCCGTTACAATGTTCGACGAAGCATTGTTGTTTAACTTCCCCAGGGCTCAGAGCTGCATATTTCAGCACTCCCTTGGCTTAGTACAAAAAAAGAACGTATCCATGATTAGTCGAGGTGCGCCTAAACTAATCCGGACACCTGATTTATCAAAAAAAGAATGTATCTAGGATTTTACGGAAGGTAGCAACAGATTCTGAAAAGTGCGAAGCACTGTGGAAACAAAGTCAAAAACAGATGGGACAGGAAAAATAGAAGAAAAAAAATCTATGAAATATGCTGCTATATACCAAGCCAAGTTCAGAAGATCAGACCTAGGAATAACTTTTTTCTTTCACTGCATTTTAAGGAAATCATTTGGCATCAAGTCACAAATAGAGCCTCTCGATGCACATTAAAACAAGCATGCCAAAACAACTTCCAACCCATGTCTCGTACTCATAAAGCAATTTCAAACTCAAAAGATTGTTGAGAGGCCAAATGCAGACATTCACCATTTGCATATCAAACCATGATATAAGATTGCCTTTTCTTAACTTGCGAACCATTTGCGACTCCCCTGGAAAAGAGGTTGCTCGATATACACCTTGTTGTGCTAGACTACAGGTAGAGCGGATACGAAGGCCATCTCGAACGAACAACACAATGTTGTAAAACCTAACTGAGTTCAGCCTGGCAACTAGGGAAAATGTCTCGAGTTAATCCATCCCAAATGTATGACCCTGGCAACTGATTGAACCTTGAAGTTCTCAGTACTACCATTAGGATGGTTATTTGACTGCACAAATCAAGCAACAACCAACTTTCCAAACATCATTATGGCAAGGGGTGTTTTCCTCATCCATTGACTATGTACACTAAGGAGACTAATAATTGTGCAGGCTCAGTCAAAATGATTATCATGGGAAAGACAATTTGGTTCATCGATCCTACTTATATACCCAGAATCCAAAATGCATGCTTCCAAGCGACTAGACATTCCAAAACAGATAAGGTCGTTACAAACTCCAAGCCCCACCTCAAAACCACAATCTTTGCTCCTACTTTAAACCCAGGATCTCCCATGTAAACTTCTGATGTAAAACTCAACACCCTATCAGATGAGGTCAGGGTTCTTAAAAATGATACAGGAAAATAAGGTGGAACAAAGACAGTAGACAAGAATTAACGGGTAATTGCTAGAAAGATGAGGACGAACCAACTTACCAACCGGATGTTATGTATAATAATAGCCTTTGCACAAAGGGATTGGAACTTTGGAAGTACATTGGACAACTACAGGTAATGCGTACGATACAATTCAATTTCCCATTACGGGAAATTAGTCTCACTCATTTTCCTGTAGCTATTAGCATTCCACAGTCAAATGCAACAACGGGTCCAGTTATACTGGATCTAAAATCCTTTCTAACAATGAAACCAGCTGCAAATTTCTTTAACACTATGTTGTCCACGGCTCCACGCCATGGATATCTATGGATATCTTAAACACAAATTCACAACGCACATTATAGAAAACCCTTATCACCACTAACTCAGCTCCCATACGAACGACATGAGAACACAGCTACCTAAGGGTTGCCAATCATTATTACCAATAAAATATAATACTGGAATAAGGCAGCAACAAACAAACTAGTTTATATGATGAAAGGGTAACACTGTAACAGGAAGCAAAACTAACCACTGGACTTCAACTAATATGTCAAAACCCGCTTCACTTCAGATTCAAGACAAATAGCAACAAAACACTTCAATTGTGTACATTAACAAGTCGTACACAAGATTATAAAACAAGGGTGCTCGCTACCAAAGAACATCAAAACCCAGAAGTCCAGAACTCTTTTATCAAGAGTTTAGCAGGAAATTTCAAGCAAAACTATGTTCACTACCTCAGTCCTTGCACTGTATGGATGTCTATAATGACACCCTCTTCAGCCTGTCATTGCTACAAATCAACAAGGCCTCAGGTAACCCAGTATGGGTTCAGGGGTTACTCACACATCCCAGGACTGAGGGCGCATCATAGGTCCAAAGCTGAGTACTGGTGTGGGTGTCTTGTATGTGCTTTGTATCTAGAATCAGGCACGGGTGTCTTGTATGTGCTTGTATCTAGAATCAGGCACATCAAACTCAAAATTGTAAGATGCGAACCCGGTCTAAAGATTTGGATCTGGGGGATACATCATCAAATGGGAGAAAACTATCATATATATAAAAGTAAAACTTGTTCATCATATATCATTATGAACGCATACATAAACTACATGAGAAACACAAAGTATAGAATGCAATGACAACTATCCAAATCTAGTACATTGGCAAACCAACTAGGGCTAGTCTAGTTGCCACCCTCGGACACTCTCTACTTAGAGGTCAAGAAGTCAAATCTTGCCAAAGGCAAGAAGAATTGATTACTAATTTTCCTGTATAGGAGTCCTTCATTGTTACTTGTAAGTTAATTAATTTCCCGTATGAGGCTATTTCTTGGGTTGTTCTGTATTGGTCTTGATTTAATTTTTTTGCGGACCTCATATAGTATCCCATATTATAGCTCTTTGAATCTAAGAAGCATTTCCAGGCCTTTCGTATCCGTATCCCAGATGGGTCAGACACAGACATGCTCAGACGTGTTTTCGAAAAGTGAAAAATGTGCACAAGTATTTAAATATTGTTATGAGTCAGACAGGTTTTGGACAAGCGGCCGGGAGCCAACATCAACAGAGATCAAATTGAGAGAGAGAGAGAGAGAGAGAGACCAAATCAAGCCCTCCAAAACCCTAGTTGAAGTATTTATCTGCTTCTGTGTCTGGTTTCTCTCTTCTTCATCTTCATCCCAACCCTATATTATGGAAAATACACATTATATAGTATATGCATTTTGTACGTACATATAATGGCAGCCTCGACCTGAACAAAAGTGCGGCGTGTCAGGAAACTCAGGATCCTATATGGATTAAATTCTTGTATTTACTGTAGCCCCAAGTTCCCAACTTGTGCCAGTCCTAGTTTTTGGGAAAATCACGTGTCTGCATATGTATGTAGTGTTGTGTCAGTGTCAATGTCCGTGTCCCGTGTTTGTATCCGTGCTTCCTAGCTTTAAATGTAATTCTCCGAGTGCTTAACTTTAAAATACTTACATTTTTACGTTTTTGTAAAAAGGACACTACAGAGAAAGAGGATCAACGTTTTTGTGAAAAGGAAACTAAAGAAAAAGAGGATCTGACCCCTATCCCGCACACGTAAATGCGTCGGGACATGGGAACTTCAGTAAAACTCAAAAATTCGTATAACATTGTTATGATGCCAGGTTTACGCCTCATCCTGTCGAGACAATACCTTTTGCCCTGATGTCTTGGCTATGTTAGACCCAATTACCAAGACCAAGTCAAGATTTGTATCATGAGAAGGGAAGCCTTGCGCGTATCCCAACAGAAAGCAAGGGTATAAGCTTCTCATTTAACTTAATAGCAACCAAACCACACTTCCTGCAGAAGTTTTGAAAAACGAGCAGTGAAATGTTACATGGATCCTTCATTTTGGCTCAAGTACCCGTGTCGGTGTGTCTGACACCCGTATCCTTTTGGACATTCAGATTCTCTAATTGTTAAGATACTTACAGAAAAGGAATATCAAATTAGCAAGAAAAGCAATATTTCGAGTATTTCACATAGACAGGAAATAGGGAAATAACAAAAATATAATTTTTTTAACCCTTTCTTGTTTAAATACATTTGTAAACATAGTTTACAGCACATAATTTGAGAAAATTATGCAATATATAATACAAACAAGATTTCAAGAAGTGTCCCCTTACCGTACCCAAGTTGGGGACACATATTCACGTATCCTAATATTTAAGTTTAGGAAGGTCCGACACTTGGACTTGCACCCACACCCGATACTCGCACCCGACTTGCACCCACACCCAATACTCGCACCCGAATCCATGTAACATTAGAGCACAGAATACAGATAATAATTCCTCTGTCAACACAAAAAACAAAGAAAGTGCCTTAAAACCACTATTCCCAGTATAAGTACACTTCCTGGTTTCCATTTCTAATATTCATTACTCACACAACCAGTTTCATAATAGAAATAAAAAGGCAAAAATAATTCTTTGAACTTCCTATCGCACAAAAAATGACTTATTTCAAATCCATTTTTTGACATTCTTTCTTTCCCACCAGTGATAAAAGGTAACTCGGAAAGTTCAAAAGAGGTCATATTACATACGCCACATTTTGTATGCGTTGAAAGATGTGCACACCTAATACCAAAGAGGTACAAAAGCTTTGCATAGACTGTAACTTACACAAAATTACGAACTGCGCACATAACATGCAAGTTTAGAAGTATTTTGTGCAAGAGTACGGGTAACTCACAAGGACATTAGGGTCCGGAGATCATCTACACTAACATCCCTCCTATCCTTTGGGCCCTTCCTTCCAAAAGCTTCTCTTGCAAGTTTCTTTTTTTTCTCCTGCAATTCCAAAATCCTCTCTTCAATGCTGTTTTGAGCAATCATCCTCACAATCTTAACATCCTCTTTCTGTCCAATCCTGTGGACCCGGTCCATAGCCTGCTCCTCAACGGCAGGGTTCCACCATGGTTCCAACAGGTACACCCTAGAAGCAGCAGTAAGATTTATACCAACCCCTGAAGCTTTCAGGCTTGCTAGTAAAATTGTGGGTCCGTCCGGTGCAAGGAGTCCAAATTCTTGGATTGCTTGAGCTCTTCTTTTTGCATTCATTGACCCATCTAAGCGCAGAATCTTGAACCCAGCAGCTTTTAGCGGTTCTTCAAGCAAAATCAACATCTTCCGAAATTGGGAAAAAACAACTGATTTCGTGCTTGGGTTCTGATCCCTTGATGCTGATAGAAGTTTCAAGAGAGCAGAAACTTTGGAAGATGTTATACATTCGGAGGCTCCGGAATTGTCTGTGTCAGAAGGTTCCGGTGGGGAGGAGAAAAGGTCAGACTCTGACAATGGATGGCGGCATAAGGGGCAGCAAGGTTTGGTCCGTTTGAGGGTCTTTAAGATGCAGGATCGACAGAAGATGTGAGCACAACATGTGATAACAATATCCG
This sequence comes from Rhododendron simsii, assembly GCA_014282245.1. Classification (NCBI taxonomy): domain Eukaryota; kingdom Viridiplantae; phylum Streptophyta; class Magnoliopsida; order Ericales; family Ericaceae; genus Rhododendron; species Rhododendron simsii. Next base: position 17,073,289 of record CM024956.1, on the reverse strand, counting down.
TAGGAGGAGCAATACAAATTGGGCAGTCTAAGTCCTCCCCATCTTGGAGCAATGAAACCAGCTTTGTCAGCAATTCTGGATTGTTGGATACATCTGATAGATTCAATCGATAGTCATGAGAGCTCAACATAGTTAAATAATAAAGAAAAGGAACAATTCAAGAAAGCTGGAACTATTTTAGGAGCTTTCTTCCATGACATAATCAAAAGTTGATTCATTAAAAGAAAGTAAATTAAGAAAGCAACAATAGTAGGTAACAACTTTATCAGCATTTGACATTTATTTGGCATCCATAGACAAAGACCGAGAAAGATTTGCCAAACAAATGAACATATGTGCACTTAAAGGCGGTTGAGATACTGCACACAAACACATAACCGTATTTTGGCATAGTGTTGACAGTTTAAATTATGGTGGTCTGGAATAGGTGCCACAAGCATAACCAAAATGTTTAAGGACTATGAGAAAAGTAATGAGCATTATTACCAGAAAAATACAACTCCTACGCCAGGTAAACAGAAGCAAATAATTTTCCACAACGAACTGCTTTGGAGGAAGAGAGCAGATGCCCAAACCCAGCCGACATTTAAAATCTCAATTGACAATAATAGCTCTTGGGTAAGTAAAGATTTAAACACTTCAACGTCAGGCCATCAGTAACATATTACCCCGACTTCATTATTATATTTAAACTCTTTAGAATCCCAATAATATTTCATTATTTCTCTTCTTTTTTGTCTGGTTTGACAAAAGCAAGTTTTGCAACCTTTCAGCAAATGAAACAAATCTTTAGTTAATCCAACATGTTTGAATGAATAATTTTAACAGAAAAAAAAAAAAAAAAAACAAAAACATGTTTGAGTGATTCTCAATGATTCAAGAATTTTCTCCAAATTTTATAACTTACTCAGTCATAACTTTAGTCCAAAAAATGTCAAGGAGATATACATCAACTAATGATCTAAACCGTGGAACGGGACAGCTAGGTCATTCCATAAAAATAAATATTCTAATCAGTGCCCGGATGCAAGAAAGAGAAGCAAGGGTTACTGCATTACGAGTATAGGTAATTGTAGGGAGGTCTCTCCCAAACACACAAAATGATTATCTGAGCACGTGACACGAGGGTACATGTTGTAAATAGGTTGGACCCTACTGCCGATCAAGAAGATGATCGGCGATAGATGTAGACAGCACGAAGGGCCGGATGAGGATATGAACTGTTCAGCAGTATGGAGGCCAGACAGGGGAAGAGCCCTAACCCATATTGCCTTAAGTGATAAGGCGGTAAGGATATTCTGGAAGATTCCAATACAATTATTCTCCGTGATGGAGTAAGATCCCGAGAATAGAGGATCTGGTTGAGTTTCCTAATGAGAATAGGATGCTCAGCTTGCTATAAGGAAGAATCCCATGAGGAATAAGGCAGTAACCTAGTAACCTAATAAGGGAACAAGAATCCAATCTATTCTGGGTTTCCTATACGAGGTAGGAAACCTAGGGCAATTAGGATGCTTGGGCAACAAGTATGTACACGTCTATATATACGAGCTACACCCAGAGGCAAAGGTACGCAGTTTATTGCAATTGAATCACTTTCCTACAGATAGTTAGGGTTTCTCTAGTACATGATACTAACTTAGGCCTAACTTAGGCATCAGAGGGCCTTTGCCAACGAGAGGCAAAGGTGCGCTCACCCCTATCCGTTTTGCAGCTAGGGTTCCGGAGAATAATTAGGGTTTCGACAAGGAAGCACGTGAGGCTGTTCAATAAAAAAGCTACTACTACCACTAAGAGAATTTATTCCCCTTTCAGTAATGACGTTGACAAGAGAGAGATTATGAAGTAAGAAAGGATACTTGTCGAAAACTTGACTGGTAAGGGATGGTATCTGTAGACACACCCCAATAAAGAGGAGAGGGAACTTGTACACAACAGAAGAAATCATGTGGAGTGCAGGCTGGTAATAAATAAATAAATAAATGAACTATTAAAAAACATAACCTAATTAGGTTTTTTGACATTACAATATTAATTCTAAAAACCTTTTATGTTTTCCAAGTGGGGATTACAGAAATATGAATAAACTTTATTGGAAGCAATTACAAATACTTATTAATGGTTATGCACCCGAAGTAGGTCTAGATCGATACATTTACAAGAACTACCTGTACTATGGCTAAGATAATTCGGGGAAATTGAGAGATAGAATTAATTTTAGCAAAACTCTTAGAGCTTGTCCCAAATTGATTAAACATTACCTCCGAAGTAATATAAGAGCCTGGATGTTTTAACATAGTATTAGAGCAAGGGTATTAGAGGCTTTTGAACAAGACTCCCTTGATTGCCTCATTGTTTGTGCCTTAAAGTGCACCCTGTTTCTTAGTGATCCTTTTGTTTGGATTCTTTATTTACCTCTCCACTTGTAAGTCAGGGTCGCATGTGCAAGGGATTGTTAGAGTAGAGCTTGTCCCACATTGATTAAGAATTAGCTCCAAAACTAGTATATGAATCTGGGTGGTCTCTCAATTCATTGCCAACTGGTTTTAGGTTGAATGTGTCAATAGAAACCCACTAAACAAAGTTCACTACAGGTGAAACAGAAATATGCAGAAGCTGATAGATATCTCCTAGCAGAACTAGGACTGTTACTCGAAAGTTAAGGCTTCAAATAGAAATTCCATCGAAACAGATTGAAGATAAAATGTGGAGTCCAATAAGATGCCTTGGCTCAAACCAGGACCCCCATCGAACAACACATTAACCATCTAAAAAATCTGGCATAGGGACCTACCTCTGGACAACTAGACCAACGGCATGCGAACTAAAAGCACCCATAGAATATGACCACTGTTGATCTATAACATGATTACGATTTTTATTTTGTGATCCCAACAATTCCCAAATTAACAAAATGGACCGATGTAATTGGCAAAATTTCCTTGACGGAAGCTTATGAGCATGTTTGGTTTAAATATGCCCAAAAGATGTCCTTCCTAATTGGGAAATATTAGATTGTTAACCACCAACTCATCAAAAGTTTAAGTTAGGGAAAGGGAAAACTTAATTATTTATACCTTCAACACGCCCCCTCACGTGTAACAAGGCTCTCCTCCATAAGCGGGCTAAACACGTGTAAATATTTTAACATTAGATAGGCGGTGCGATTAAAACATAAGATCTATTGCCTGCTCTAATATGAAATTAGTTTTGGTATTGAGGGGAAAAACTTATCAAGAAATCCTTGTTCTATGCTAACACAGCCAATATTTTCTATAGAGGATCTCAAAGAGGCCAGTTTTTCATGCCTCGTACATTTCCTAATTTAACATATTATGTCCCACTCTTAGCAAGTGAAAGTCAACAAGATTCTATGATCACAAACAGATAAAGTACCTATAAATCCTTCATCTGCCCAGTCCATGAGCCCATGCACCTAATCTTATGAATGTGTTTCATCCCATTAAATAGTAACACAATATCATCTCCTCCTCGCACTAAACAATATTCATAAGAATCAGGAATGAAAGAAAGAACAAAAAGGGTATAGGAGGGTGATTCATTCACCAAAACAAGAAGACAAGAAGAACTCAAATAAGAGCAAGTACATCAGATTAGGTAAACACGCAATCTTAGCCACTTTACCAATCCAAAGTGAGAAAACTCTCATGCAGCAGAATAGGTAAAGAGGTAGGCTGAAAACCTTTAGCTACAATTGTTCGCTTCATTTGCCGAAGCTTTATTCACAAGCTACTCCTTATTTTATTGTTCCCCCCCCCCCCCCCCCATCCTGTGGAAACCTAGCCGGAGCAACGAGGTTCTGGATTGCAAATCATGTCAAAACCCAGTTCGTCTCCCTCTCTCTCTCTCCCTTCTATGGAATCCTCTTCTTCCAGTTTGCAGAGATTATTCATGGGATAAGTTTTCTGCACCAATTCTCATCTGAATTGCAAGATATAGGGTTCAATTTCTTGCTATAACTCCTCCCCGAGGATTACATTTGTTGGGTTCTAAATTTTGGGTGAATTTGAGAAAGAGAGAGAGTGGGGGGGGGACTGGTTGGAGTGCTGAAAAATGGGGCACGGATTGTGCTAGCTTCAAAACCAGAAATGAAATGGGGAAGAAGAAAAAAAGAAACAAAAAAATGAAGAAAAAACAATATTATAATAGATAGTAGGTAAAATAGATAGTGTTGGTGTAGTTCTGACAAAAAAAGTTGATAGCTAAACTAGAATTGTGAACTATCCACTAGGTAACTTAGCTATCCACTGGTGTACTTGCTCTAAGATACTACCCCTATACAATAAGAACAAAAATTCCATATAAAGATTATGAGAAACTAAGAGTTCCAAATAAGTAAGAGAATCCTAAAGTTAGTGTTATTAGCCGGGCAACAACCAATTTTGAGAAGGGGAAAAAAGGCATGTGAGAGTTAAGAGGTAATCCAGAACATAAAAACAATAAATTAACAAAAAGAAGAGAATGAGAAGGATATTGCGATATAGAAAGATTAAAGTACCGACAGTAGAACATTCCTTCGAATGTACGGCTGTTTGGGAGTCCTTTTTTCGTGTAGTATTTTAGATTGTGAATTGAAGATTTTTTATATTATGAATATGTAGAGTGTTTGGATGAGATGTGCAAAATAGATTTTCCAACAGAGTAGTGTTTGGGTGTATAATCATCAAAATAGATTCTGAGTTAATTTTTTACCATGTTGCCCTTGGTCATTTATGATGGTATTATGCTATGTATGAATAGCCCTTTTAGACATACATATTTTTGGATATTGTTAAAAAAATATATGTTTGGTCCTTTCACTTTACAAATACTTGTGTCCCACATTTGAAAGTCTCAATCTTTTTTTTTCTTTTTTTTCTTGCTAAGCATAAAAGTCTCAAGTATTACCTTAAAAAATGTTACCATTTACAATTATTTTGTGATAGAGATAGAAAATAAAATCATAGAGGGCAGAGATCAAAATTCTAACAATCCCAAATAAGGTACAAACAAGGGTAAAAGTGTCTTTTTATCATAAACCACAAATGAGAAGTGGAAAAGGCGCAATTCAAAAGCCAAAAAAGTAAGCATCCAAACACCCTCTTTAAGATAATAATGCAATATTTCAACACCCACCTTCAAGATAATACTAGCGGAGCTCTCACGGGATACCTCTAAAAAGTTATGCCAACGCATGAACATGAATTAATGTACAAGAAATCAGGTGAAATACCTTCAATATTGTTAGATGGAAGCAATGATTTGAGATCTGAAGGGCACAAGGCTAAATCTGTACAAATCTGACGAAGCCGTAAAAGTATGCTAAGCACAGTTGAGTAATTTCTAGTCACGCTACCAGTGTGTATATAGTTCCGGACAACACTCTTTGCCTCACTTTCCATCCTGTCATACAACTCACGTTCTTCTGCAGAAAGTTCCACAAAACAAGTCTCGACGGTTTTAGGAGGCAAGCCAATCAAACCCTTATCTTTTGTTCTCCTCAAAGAAATGGTTGCCATTAGCACCTATTACATAACAAGCAAAATGAATAAGACACATTGTCGTGACAAAAGAGTAGGTAAACAGAAAGTCAAATATGAATGAAACAAAGGAAAAGGAAGGAAAATGAAAAACAGTACGCCGACAACATTGGAATCACTAATAGGGTTCCCATAAGTACAACTCCGATCACACACCATTACACAACTGTCGCAGAAGGTTTAGCAACCTACAGTTACTTTCCTGTAAACTAAGTTTATCATTACTGCCTTGATCGCCAACTAACAGTCAAATGCTTTTGACTTTTCCAAAAGATAAGTTTATCCTTCATCTGACTTTGCTCTAGAAAGCAAGTTCTTTATATAATTGAAGTGGACTATTTCACTATTATACAGTAGTGTACTGGGAAGATATTTCATCTATTGGCACCGTAAACAGGAGGTATTCTCTCATACAGACTGATTCAGCTGGTAAAATATAGACCGAATGACAAAAAAGACACAAGTACAATTTATTTTGTAACAAAAAGTTTCACTGCATGAGAAACTATATATGCAGAAAGAAATGATGGGAACACACACCTAAATTAGGAACAAACAGGTAAGTATGCGCTGACTAGCAATACTGGGAATTGACACCACACGACACTTGCAACCAAAGAAGATCAGCAGAAAATAGTATACATCCGCATGTACACAATAAACTGTCCTATATCAGCGTAAAGCTCTTTCGGAAGAACAATGACCATCATCCACTTGACAATGTCAAGAATAAGCAGGCTCGGCTCCCAAAAGGCCCTAACAGACTGCAAGAACCACATGATTGGATCTCTGGGATCCTCAAATAATGAGGATTGAGAGGCAGTGGGACCAATCAAGCAGATCAGATTGAGAGTCAAGTCTCCATTCACCATTTATGGATGTAGCAACTACAGTGCATGTGTTCATAATAGCTTGCCTACGCACAAGAGATACATGAGAGAGAAGCATAATTTTTGAGATGGAGAAGTTCAAAGATTGTTTCCCAGAATTCTTCAGAAAATAGGTTCTGAACAATTCCTGACCGCACCATATATATGAAAGAGACCACACTAAACTCCCTAAAGTGACAGTTTTCAAACAATAAGAAGCTGTTTGTTATTCTGAATGAAGAAGGCAATGCAGTTATAGTCCAAATAAGAGTATGTCATGGGCTGAATAACCAAAGGGCATTATGTGCTTACTTGCAACCGCAAGAGACCTTTCTCATTTCCCTGAGCAAGTGGCCTCTGAACCAAGCTATTCCAATAGCTTTTAATTGAGAACGGCTCGAACCTCAAAAAAGCCATGAGAGAGAATAAGTCCACCGAGCCATTTTGTATAGGTGTCCCTGTTACAACCCACCTCCTCTTGGCATTCAAGCTAGTGACAGCCCGGCTCTGCTGAGCATTGACATTCTTAATTACATGAGCCTCATCCAGTATGATTCGCCACCACTCAATCTTCTTCATAGGTGAATCAGGCCAATTTTCTTCACTAGCTAAAGTGCTATAAGTTGTCAAAACTATATCATACTTCTGAAGCTCCTCTTCATCGGAAGTCCGTTCTCCGTAATACATGTACACCTTCAACCTTCCTGGTCTAGTGTGTTCCCCTAACTGTGTCACCCATGTTGAAAATACAGATGGAGGACACACAATCAATGTCGTTTTCGAAACTGAAGATCCAGTCGGAGTACCTCTTTCCAACATTTTATCCAAATGGGTATCTACAGTTTTCCTTTTCTTCCGTGACTTACTATAATTTTTACTCCCCCTCCCCCTCTTCGCCTTTCTGCTGCCCGAAACAACCAATCCATCATTCCCCTCACCTATTTCCTCACACTGTTCTACATTTACTCTACCTCCATCAATTGAAGAGGGAATAACACTACCACTACCACACCTATCGAAAGCAATCAAAGAAAGCAATGTGAGAGTCTTACCCAATCCCATGTCATCGGCGAATATCCCACCCCGAATTGGTTGTGGTCGTGTATCGGTCTGATAATTCGTCAACACATTGACATAACCCCCATCTCTCTCCTCCCAAAAAGGCGGCAATTCGCAACCATTCTCCCTATTAACCATCCACCCCAGAGCTTCCTTTTGGTGCACAAAAAGCTCTGATTTTATAACCTCTGTAGGCGGCTCCACCGCCTCCATTGCCCCCTTCCTCCTCACATTCTCATCAACCAACTTAAATATATCATCCAAACTCCTCCCATCCTCACTCCTCCTCTCCTTCACCACTACCGCCTCCGATAACCCAAACCCCGCCTCCTCATTCGAAATCAACTGCAACCCACCTAGCGAAATTGCAGATTGGACAACTGAAAACACCTCACGCCGAGCAAACACGTGCACCTGCAGGGCTGAGGGAGTAAGATACAAGTGGGTGATTTCTCACAAAGACCTTTCATAGTTTGCAGCCAAATTTTTCGCTACTTATAACCCCACAAAAAAACTCTAAATTGCCCCAAATGCATGCAAACTTCAAGCATCCTCTACTTTCGGCATGAATGTCATTTTTAAATTACTTATATTTCCCAAAATAGTATATTTTCTATAATTTTGAAAACTTTGTTTAATAGAAACAATTAGAGCAATGATTTTCACACTCTCCATTTTCATGTATGCACACCATTTCTAGTTTTTTTAGGGAAACTTTTATATTTAATTTTTCCACTAAAGACAATAAAGGAGTGCATGCATAAAAAAGAGTGTGAAAATCATTTCCCATCAATTGATATTTATCAAATAACATATAAAAACATAATACATTTAAAAATATAAACCATTTTTTGAGATGTTCAGACTAATGAAAGCGGACACCGAAAAAAAATATTGACGCTAAAGGATAAGTCTTGGAGAAAACCAAGATTACATTTATATATATATTTATATATACAAACACACACACACCTCTTAATTTTCAAAAAAAAAAAAACAAACAAACAAAGAAACTTACATATCAATCTAATTTTTAAACCTACTAACTAAAAAACCTGGCTCCTCCCCTGCGTACCTGGACCGGAATCTTGAAGCGGAAACCCCTATTAGGCGTTTTGGGAACAATGCCCTCCACAGAAATGAGATTCTCATCGATCAAGGGAGAAAGAACCTTAGCCACCGACCGCTCGATGTGGCCGACCTGGAGGGTTCTAGTGTTGAGCACCTTGATCGCGTTGGTGTCGAAAGGGTTGAGGGGCTCGCGGACTAGGCCGACCATCTCGCGGCCGCTGATCCGGCCGGAGTAGTACTGCAGGCCGACGATGTTGGCGATGGTAAAGCCCAGCATGTAGGTCTCGGAGGTGTCGTCGTCGGGGGGCTGGGACGGGGATTGGGGCCAGCAGTCGAGGGTCATGAAGAAGTTCACTGGGTCGCCTTCTTCGTCCATTGAAGAGGTTTCCTTGGCTGTGGATTTTTTTGGGGAGTGCGTGGAATAGTCGGGGAAACCGTGTGGTGGTGGTATTTGTTGTTTTTTGAAAAGGGGAAGGCGGGTAGAGAGAGAAATCTGAGGAGAGAGAGAGAGAGAGAGAGAGAGAGAGAGAGAGTGATGGGAGTTCGGTGGAGCGAGAGAGAAGGCCGCGTTTGCCTGGTAGTGTATTTTGACGGTTTCGGGCTTTATTTGCAAGAGGCTTTCCAAAGCCAGCTTTGAGAAAAAGCTAGTAGTAGTACGGAGTGGAGTATCTTTTCACGCAGCTTTTTATAGTATTTAAATGTTAGTAAAAGTTTTTTTTTTTTTTTTTGGAAAAACTATTTTTGTGATTCTGAATAAGAAATTATGGATTGTGACGTATCTATTTGTTTGTTGACATATACGGTAGCAAGTACAAAATTAATATCTAAGAGTATTCACAATGCTATAATCAAAAGTAAAAGATTTTTAAAGTTAACAATGTTAGTGCAAAATATAGCTCACAATGCTATAATCAAACTTAACAACCTCCTTAGAAATAATCAAATTTTGAGTTTTGAATAACCAAAATTAGCAACCTTTTGACAATAACCAAATTAAATAGACCCTACATATTCTCAATTAAATACACCAATTATTATACAAAATTGTTTTCTCTTCCCTTTTCTTCTCTCTCTTTATTTTGAACAATATTTTGGGGAAAAAAATATTTTACTAAAAAATTAAATTTTTTTTTTGAAAATAGTTTTTTCCAAAAAAAATTTCAAAAACTATTTTCTATTTCTAGTAAATAGTTTTTATTAGTTTCAAAACTATTTTTAGAAAATTTATTTTCTATTGTTCACATTTTTTAGTTTTTTGTAGTTTGAAAATATGATGTAACAAGTTTTGGTTATCCAATTTTGATTGTTATCCAATTTTGATTATACCATTGTAGACATCTACATTGCTAACCTTAGTAATCTCTTAGATGAATAATCAAAAGCTGATGTGGCATCTTTTGGTTATCAATTTTTGATTATACTCCCTCCGTTCCAATTTGAGAGTCCATTATTCCTTTTTGGGTTGTTTCAAAATGATAGTCCTTTTCCAAAAATGGAAGGAAAATTTTGGTGATTTTCCAAAAGTGTCCCTGACAATTGAATATAAGTGTTATAAGTAAGTAAAATATAGGGGTAATGGTGGAAATAATAGGTAATATAGGTGTAATCATTGCTGTCCCCTAGAATAGTTGGAATTCCCAAGAGGGACTCTCAATTTGGAACGGAGGGAGTAACATTGTGGATACTCTAATATGCGTAGTGATAATTAGGGTAGTGATAATTAATATTCATATCTATTTATATGAATACGCCTAAATAAATATGTATAATACAAACAGTATAATTTCTATATACAGAAATATAAATAGGTATGTGAATAATGAGTACGTATATATCCTATAAGTGTGTGTGTAAACAATATAAACACATGACATTCATATTTCATATGCACTTTGGTATTCATGCAATTTGTTAAACTGTGAAAAGCAAACTAATCTCGAAAATCGAAACCCAAAAAAAAAACTAATCTCGAAAACTTGAGAATTTAGAACAAGAATTTAAAAATTAATAAAAACTTATTTTTCAGTAACTCTTTATGCCGATAATGTTATTTTCTAAAATTCTTGCCAAACTCTTTAATAACGAAAATTTAAAATCAGGCTCCAAAATGCCCGTCATATATAGACCACCTAGGCTGATTTTGGCTTGAGTAGATAAGTTGTTATTAGGGTTCAAAAAAGTTGGCCTATGAAAGTGTGCCGGCTATCTCACATGCACACGCATACCGATCCACGCACACAAAAACCACAAACACCCCAGAGACTGACCAAGGGGCTGTTTGATAAAACTGAAAACTGAAACTGAAAGCTGAAAAATTAAGTACTGAAAACTGAATACTAAAATTTTTAAGCTGAAAAGCTGTTTGATAAATATATTAAGTACTGAATTAAAAAAATGATGAATTAATTTTGTTCCAATTCTATCTTAATTTACTAACGGTCACAACATACTTTTGATAATGGTGGTGGAGTGGTGGAGGTAGTAGGAGTGCTGGTAGTGGTGGTGGTGGAGTGGCGGTGGCGGTGGCGGTGTAGTGATGGTAGTGGTGGTGGAGTGGTGGTGGTGGTGATGGTTGTGACGATGGTGGTGGAGTGGTGGTAGGAGTGGTGGCGTAATGATGGTAGTGGTGGAGTGGTGGTGGAGTGGTGGTGGTACGTGGTGGTGATGTGGTGGTGGTGGTAGTGGAAGAAGTGGTGGTGGTGGTGTAGTGATAGTAGTGGTGGGGGAGTGGCGGTGGTGGTGATGGTGGTGGGGTGGTGGAGGTGGTGGTAGGAGCGGTGGTGGTGGTGGTGTTGTAGTGATGGTAGTGGTGGTGGTTGTGGTGGAGTTGTGGTGGTGGTGGTGGTGGAGTGGTGGAGCTGGTGGTGGTGATGGTTGTGATGATGGTGGTAGAGGTGGTGGTAGGAGCGGTGGTGTAATGATGGTAGTGGTGGAGTGGTGGTGGTGGTGGTGATGTGGTGGCGGTGGTGGTAGTGGAAGAAGTGGTGGTGGTGGTGGTGGTGGTGGAGTGGCGGTGGTGGTGTAGTGATGGTAGTGGTGGGGGAGTGGCGGTGGTGGTGATGGTGGTGGGGTGGTGGAGTGGTGGAGGTGGTGGTAGGAGCGGTGGTGGTGGTGGTATAGTGATGGTAGTGGTGGTGGTTTTAGTGGAGTTGTGGTGGTGGTGGTGGTGGAAGTGGTGGTGGTGATGTGGTGGTGGTGGTGGTAGTGGAGGCGGTGGTGGTGGTGGTGATGTGGTGGAGGAGGATTGGTGGTAGTAGAGGGGGTGGTGGTGGTGGTGATGTGGTGGAGGAGGAGTGGTGGTAGTGGAGGTGGTGGTGGAGAGGTGGTGGTGGAGTGGTGGAGGTGTTGGTGGAAGTGGTTGTGGTGGTGGTACGACGGTTGAATATAAGTACACAAAAATTCAGCAAAAATTAAGTAGCTCAAAGCTACTTAATTTTTTTCAACTTTTTAGTCTATATTTTAAGTGGTACTTAATTTGTTAAGTAATATGAAATGTGGTTATCAAACCTACTGAATCACTTATTACTTAATTGATTCAGTATTAAGTGCTGAATTTGGGTTATCAAACAAGCCCCAAGTCTATGGAAACCCTATATCTGGAAACCTCGCCCATTGAATCCAATTAGTCCTAATGAACTAATTAGTTGTTAAATGAGTCCAATTAGTCCTTTAATGAGTCCAAATCCCATACATTGAACTCAATAGATGAGATTAGGATAACTTCATATTGGCAAGTAATTGGGAATTTTGTATACTCGTCCATGCAATGTAGTTAGTATAATAAAATAATAAAACTGTATTTCTATGCTTATATCTATCTGCACAAGTACAGTGCACTTGGAGGATACTAACAGATATTGGTGTTCAGTTTCTAGATTTGCTAATCTAGCGCTCTCTTCTTCTTTTTTCTATGTTTTATTCAATTTCTACGAGTATGTGACACTTGGTTGTGAGATTATCCTCTACGAAGACACAGATTTCCAATAGGCAAGTATCATGGGTGAGTCCAGCTTTTTTCAAGCAGACAAACGGATGAAGGTGTTTAGCAACCTATTTTTTGGCTTTTGATTTTCAGCTTTTTAGCTTTTTGGATTATGGTCAGAATGTATTTTGAATAGAATAGGAGTGTTTAAGAGATTTGTGTTGAATGTATTTTGAAATTGTAGTAGTGTTTAGTAGATGATTGTTGAGAATGAATTATGGGTTGCATTTTTACCATATTGCCCTTTGTCTTCTTATAACAGTCACTTGCGTCTTTTTGTTTAATTTTTTTTAAATTTAATTTTGAAATTTTTTTAACTTTAATTTTGAATAGTTTTTATGGGTTGTTTATTGAAGTCTATTATTATTCTAAAGTAATGTTTTGTTTTTGCCCTTTTTTTTTTTTATTTTTTGTGTTTTTTAGATCCGTTGTTTGCCTTTGGCCGTTATATTATTGTGTTAAAATAATTATCTTTGATATGTATTTTTTTTTCCTTTTTTTTAATTTAAGGAAGACATTTGGTATTTTTATTTGGTATTTTAGATTTAAAATAATAAGACCAATGTTACACACTTTAATTTAACGACAAACACATAGCGACAAGTATGAAAATGTGTTTTCCAATCCTGAGATTTTTCAGTGCTTGACGTGCAGCAAACAACGACCACAAGATTTCATAGACTGTGTATTTGATCTTCGGGAGTATGATGTTCCTTACCATGTTTGTTTTGCTATTGACAATGGTGAGTTACTTTTCATTTAGATGATTGCAAAACCGATTTAAATACTTTCCAAAGGTGCAATTAAATTTCCTAGTGTGTGTTCTTATTCAGAATTCCATGCGAAACAGATGTGAGATCAGGGCAGTGGTATGATGTAAGTGTATCCAGTGCTGGGGTTATGTTGGAAAGGAGAACCGATCTCCTGCAACGTGCTGAAGTTCATGTTTGTGCATTTGAGAAGGAAAGTGGATAAGGAGGGAGGAGCAAATTTGGTAAAATGAAGGGAGTATTATAGGTATTTTCGTAATAGAAACTCAAAATCCAAAAATGAGAATCCGAAAAACTCCTCCAACCCAAATTTTGGTTTTTGGCTCCTAAACCCATAATCCAAAAATCTATTCTCTCAAAATCCATTTTGAAAATCAGTTACCGAACGCTCAAAATCCTAAAATGGGAATCCAAAAATCCAAAAATCTGGTTGCCGAACACCCCCAAAATATCACACTTCTTTGTTTAGTGTTGCACAGAATGTGTCATCCTCTTTTCAGACAAAAATGTACTGGCATATTGCATGTTTGTAACATGGATGAGGGGTCATCACATTTCACCATTGGTATTCAGACATCAGTGTATATAAACTTATAAATTCTACTCCAGAAAGACAGATTCCCTACTAATTTTCCTCCTTTAGTATCACATGGAGTCATTTGTATTCAGACATCAGTCATTTGTTTTCCGTAGGTTGTCAAACCCTTCCAATCTACAAATAGTAATAATCTTGGGTTGGTGGCTGCTAATATCTCTTCCGTCCAAAGAATAATTTTACTTATACCATACAGGTTGTACTTGATTACCAATATATGTGAACTTACCAATATATATGAGCCCACACCTGGACAATTAACTTTAGGAACTGAAGTTAAACGATATCGACATTTACGGTGTCACGCATGTCAACTGCAACCTCCGGTTCAGTGAGGCGATTCTGCAATTGTGGTTGTGAACCGTGCGTTGTAAAGATTTCCGGCTCAACTAAAAATCCGGCCGGGCCATCTTTACCATAAGTGTGTCTGAGAGAAAAAGAAAGTTAACATAATCTTTCGTATAGCACGACTCTAGTTGACTACCTAACTATAGCACAGTAACCAAGGGCGGACCTACACTAGGTCAAGGTGGGTCACTTGACCCCATTAAGTTTCAAAATATCTCTAAAGCGTGTATAATTTTGAGAAGTATTCTGTAATTTTGCCCCAAAGAATAAAATTATTGCACTGAAAATCCCACAGGATTTACAATTCTTGCCCTCTTTGATTGTGACGTTATACAAAGAACTCAACGTTTTTTCTCTTTTCACAAAGTTTACGAGTCTATAGGGCCATGTTCGGTGTGGGTCTCTAGACCCAAACCTTCTCTCTGCGCACGATCCCTAAAAACTTTTCTTCCTAATTATTACTCTCATTAGAGACCCAAACCTTCTCTCTGCGCACGATCCCCAAAAACTTTTCTTCCTAATCATTACTCTCATTTCTCTTTCTATCTCTCTCCTACCAAATCCAAAATCTTGAAACCGAACAAGGTTTAGACTTCTATATTCTATGGTTTGTTTCTCTCTTTCTCTCTCTGTCCCTCCCCAAAAGCAAACATAAACTCTTGCAAAGACAAAAGCAAGCAGTCTATCTAGATAGACAGCTAGGTCAAACAATTACCAATTAATGTGAAATAGCTCGATGCATTTTGCACTGTGGTAAGTAATCTTTTAATGTTGTCCTATTTGTTACTCCTTCCCTCTCATGCATGTGTCATGTGTAGGGCCAACTATCATGCATGTGTGTAGGGCCAACTAGATACAACAAAGGGCTGTTGATTAATCCACTGTTTTGCATGCGTGTGGGCAAAAGTGTTATAATTTGTCATGTGAGTTTGAATAATATGATAGTGTATACAAGGACAACAAAGTCTAGGCTCATGAGAGAAGCTTATTCACGGCGGAGCAGGGAACAACTTCTTACAGCAACAATTCACCTCCGTAAACCCATTTTCACGGAAACCTCCATAAAGAAGATATACAAAGTCTGCACTAATATCTCCGAAGGACAACTTAGGCTCCGTTCTAGAAACCTTCTTAAAAAATAAGTACTTATTTTGCCACTTCTCAAAGAAAAATAAGAAGGTTTGTTCCACAAAATCCAAATAAGCAGCTTATTTCAAATTTTCAAACTCAAAAATAACGTAAATGAGAAATAATTTTTCAATTTTTTTGCACCGTATTAAAGATCTCAATGAGATCTATCAAATAAGATCTATATTGATAGGAAAATTATTTGCGTAAGCACATGATTTTTGAGCTTGAAATTGTCTTCTCAAAAAATAAGTAATTGTTCAATCTTTTGTGGAACAACCCTTCTTATTAGACAAAAAATAAGAACTTAAACCCGTTCTGGAACGGGGCCTAAGTCTATACTCATTTAACTCATACAACAAAGTTACAGTAGACTAATTGGCAGCTATACAAGTTACTAGTAGTACTATTTTGCATGTGTGTAGGGCCAACTAGATACAAAAGAGCTGTTAATTCCACTGTTTTGAATGTGTGTAGGGCATAAGTGTTACTATTTGTCACGTGAGTTTGCAGTTTTTGATAGCCTATATATAGGGCTATTGGGTTCTACATTCAGACATGGAATAAGAGGAACACAATGTAGTGTATAATTTGGTAAAGAACTCTCGCCTAATCTAAAATTTAGCCATGTAATGTGCTTATAGTTATCTTTTTCACATAATTTAGCAATAAATTGTTCACCCCTGCTTCTAATGTTCTAAAGAATCGTACGCAGTATTCCTGATTGTCATGCCTAATGGTGGTATTGTATTTATACCACCAGATTTCCATGTTCTATTGCAGCAAAATGTGATCTATAGTCTGCTCTAATTAGGCTTCAATTATGCTGGTACTTCAACAACTCTCTCCTATTGCAGTTGTTCCTTTGTGAGCCTTTGTTTTATTGCAGCAAAATGAACTTGTCGGCAAGTTTCGTAAAAGGCCTTTAGAGCATGAGGAGTCAACGTTTCGTGCCTTCAAAACAGTTACAGAGGCTGCTTTGTACAAACTCCTGGCCACCGAGGGAAGCGTCAAATGGAATTGGATAGGGATTTTCCTGATGAAGAAGAGGGCCATACTGTTGGTGGTTCGGGTGGAGGAGAAGTCGGGAATGAAGGTATACACCCGCTAGGCGAAATGAACACCCCACAGTATTCTAGAGCCATGCCCATCTTCCCCGGTAGTGGGTCCAGTGGGAAGAACAGGAAGACAAACCCTTCAAGCGAGACAGACATATCGGATGTGGTGCAAACCATGTTGGCAAACATGGGGTGGAAATATCACCTGAGGCCTACCCACACCATTGGAGAAGCATTGAAGCTTATATCAAACATGGAGTATTTTACGGGAAAAGAAGGATCACCGACGTATCTGTGGCTGGTTCGGTATTTTCAGGACAATCCACCCGAACCAAATCCTTACGGCGTTCCCCCTCCTCTTGACCCATTCCCATCTGACTTCTATTAATTATGCACGTGTTGTCTGTACGGCGACAATGTAGTGCGATTGTAGGCTATGCTTTAAGACTTCTGTTTTTCATAGGATTTGATGCATGCAGGGTCTTCTGCATCAGTGCCTCTCTCTAGTGCATAGCTTCTCTAGTTTGAAGCTGACTTTTTGCTACCGTGAGGCCAACCAAGTAGCGAATGTTTTGGTCAAACACGCAGCGCTAGGGAAGAATGGTTTTGTTGTATATAGTTCGCCCCTTAGCTCTTTGACTCATGTTTTGTTGTATGATAGTTGTAGCATCATTGCTCCTCGTATTGTAAAAATGCAACACTCTTGTAACTCTGTTATCGTCATGTAATTTAGTTTGGGTGTTCCAAAAAAACAAAAAACACCACCACTTCCAATCACAAGATTGGTGCCCCAGTTATTGGTAGACGTGTCATTCAAATGGAGTGTCTCCTTAATAAATATATTGGCTTGAATTTCTTTCCATTTCTCTTAATCTATCAATTCCCTGAGCCAAACAAGTGTTTTTTTAGTGGGATCACCCGAGAACGAATTACCAAAAATCTTGGACTTGAAATTAGATTATGAATCTCTAAGGACTGTGTATCCACCATTTGAAATGCAAGAATGCCATTTTTCTACACGACAGTTTCACCCACCTATTAGCATTCAACGCGTTACACTATGCAGATTAAAAGAATTTACTTTGGCCTTCTATATCACTTCCTTCACCATGGAACCCGACATATAATTCTGCTATCCTGACTTTTTGTGATATAACATCACATTTTAAGTTCAGAATCTTAAAATGGGTCAATTTGCAGAATGGTGATAGCTCTAATACCAAAAGGGTTAAGTTCAGAATCTTAATACTCACATTTGCAAACCGACTTGCAAGGATCAGTGGTCAAAAGCTTATATTCGCATGATCAATCTCTCACTAAGTAATCTCAGAACACATTGCACATTTTAAATCTTGGAAAACACCAAACACAGGTCCATACATGTAGAAAAAAGGGAAATGAACAGCTCAACTGAACAAAACAAAGACAGAACAGCATGCACAGAAGCAATGAAAGAGCATTCTGAATAAGAAAGTGTCTGCACGTGTTTGTATAACATAGTAATCATGGTTTCCCAATGATGAAAATGACACTAACCAGGCGAACATTTTGTAAATACAAGGCCATAGCCAAGGGAAAAGAGACCATCAATAGCAGAAATAACAACTTCTAGGGTATGGATGACGACGTCGTTGGCATTGAAGATGAGGAAGGAGGTTCCCTTTGGAGCTCCTTGACAACAGCAGCCAATGCCTCAGGATTGAGGCCCATATCACACAGAGCAATGAGGACAGAGAGGGTGTGACGATCGAGCCCAGTGTCAAGAATGTTCGACATGTGAAACGCTAGGTCTAGAGATTCTCGGGCGGTGCGTGCAGCCTCTGGATCCATGAGAAAAGACTTTAACAGTTGATTTCTGTCAGGAAGAAAAAGGTGTTCTAGTTCAGCACAACCTCACAATAAGAAATCTGAAAAATTAAAAACGAGAGGGGTCAAATCCAGGATGCTAGTTATATGAAATTATAGGGATGACAAAGCATGCAAACATTATGAATCTTCACAGAAACACACAAAAGAAAAATTTATGGTCATTGGACACAACCATTGTACCAAATAATTACTGCAGAAGCAATGAAAAATGAAACATACTGCCTATGAGCCCGTTGCAGTTAAAAGAATACAATATTGCGATGCACGAAGACTCTTGTACAAACTCAGACAAAAAGTTCAACCACCATTGAATATTCACATCGACAGTGCCAAACTTGCACGATGGGCGTAGCGAAGAAAAATGTATAAGGAAATTACTAAAAGTTTCATGCAGCTGGGCAAGTGGAGTGGTAGCCTAGTGGTAAGCACCATATACTCCCATGCATTTGACAGGATTCAAACCTCACTAACAACAATCCTGACTTTCATCAAGGAAAAAATAAGGTTCATGCAGCCATAATTTCCAGCAGTTGAAGGGCTTTCGAGTAACTTTTTGGGAGGCATGTGCCTTAAGAGAGTGATGTATCTGCCGTCGTTTACATGATAACATACAAGGAATATATGCATAAAGAAAGAGAACAACAGAATTAAGGAAAAGGGCAATAACAGGGAAAACGAGAAAAAGATACATGAAGGAAAATTCACCCATTAAAAGAAAAATTACATGCTCAACTGAAAGGGGGACATTTGAGAGAAATTTTGGTAAGGAAAGCGCATAAACATGTGACAATGAATCCTAAATTTCTAATAAAGCTTCTATACAAGTACCAGAGCTTATCCTACATTGGTCAATTATAACTCCAATCTAATATATGAGACTGGACAACACCTCCATAAATTGCCAATTGCCTTTGAGTATGATGGTTTACAACAAGGAACATACATTCTCATTTCTCAATATCATCAACCAAGTATGTTCTCCTTGCAAGATGTTTTCCATTAACTCCTAAAACTCCACATTCTTCATGTTTGCATATAAGACAGATCAGATAAAAAAGGTCTGATTAATGAAACCTTTTTTTCCTTTAAAAAAAAAAGATAAAACAGTTATGATGAGAAAGACTAGAAACTACTCCTGGCAGAAAAATGGCACTACAGAGGATGTGATCCTAGATTCCTAGACAGCTAAGTCATTTTCCTTGGAGATATAACTTCTCCCTAATTCTACTTTGCGGTTTCTCCCACATATTTATTTCCCTAAAAAGCCTGCCTTGCCTCGGGATGATTCCCAAGGGTTTTTTATGTTTGGAACAAGCACAGTGAATCACCCTAAGTTTACTTTGAGGTTTCTCCCACATTTATTTTCCTTGGTTTGAACTATCAGCTTTCCCCTCCTAACCGGCCTGCTGCGATTTGATCCTCATGGGGTTTCCTATGTGTGGAACAAGTAAAGCAAAAAAATTTCTGCGCGACCTAGATTTTTCCAAAATAAGTGGGATATGACAGAATAGATTATACTTGAACCAATAGAGTGCGGTAAGTCGGTAACCAATACACTGCACCCACCTCGTAAGGAAATGAAAGAATAAAAATTGTGTAGTCAAATAACCTATATAGAGCTGCAAACAAGCCATTAGCCAAGCAAGCAATAAAAAGTGTTCAAGCTCAGCTTGATGAAAACTGGTACTGTTCGAGCTTAGAGAATATAGGTTAGCTCAGCTAATCTGGTGCTTGAGGATATAAAGCTCAACTTGACATAACTCGTTTATGTTATAAGCATATTGCTCACGCTTGAGCTAGGTAAAGTGTAAGAATCCGATTAAGCCTAGTCTGACAAACTAAAACAACAAACTTCAATTTTTTCCGATGTCTGTGCCAGCTAGTGCAGCTCGAACAGACTAGTTATAGACATTCCAACTTCAAGCCCAATTGCCAAAGGGTCATCGTGACTTCGAAAAAATTGATTTGGTATCATCTACGTAGCTTTGACTTCATTGATTTCGAACGACTGATACGAAAGAAAATGGCTCATGCATAATGGTTTTCGAAGTGCCCATCCATTGCGCTGAAACCATAGATACACGTGCATACACCTAAAATGATAGATACACGTACGGAGAGAGAGAGAGAGAGAGAGAGAGAGAGAGAGAGAGTGTGTGTGTGTGTGTGTGTGTGTGTACCAGATTCGTGCCCTAATCGACAAGGACTTCAGCTGATCATGCCCCAACTTTGTGCAACACAGAGAGAGAGAGCGGGGGGGGGGGGGGGGGGGGGGGGGGGGGAGCCCCAACTTTGTACCTCAGAGAGAGAGAGAGAGAGGGAACTTGGTGACCTACGTTCTCCGATCTGAGAAACAGAGAAGAAGGGAAGCGTGGAACTGGAACACGAAGCCGGCCAAGTGTATAAAGAGAAAGCGTGCCCAGGGACAACGAATCTTCTGTCCCCAATTCTCTGTCCCGAAGCCCAAAACAAATCGGAAAACAGGAAGTCTACACATCCCGACCTTTACTCCCAATTTTGTTCCCGACGCTGATGTGGTGGGTGGGCCCCACGTCAGCAGCTTAAAAAAAAAACCCGCTGAAATTTTAATTTTCCCTCCAAACCAAACCATTTCGGCATTTCCCCCAAACTAACATCTACAAAACGAACGGAGAGAGGGAGTGAGGAGGAGGACCGCCAGCGACCACCACCAGCCTCACCCTCCACTTCTGGGCGACCACCACCAGCCTCACCCTCCATTTCCGGCGACCACAACCAGCAGGAAAAATCTCCTGGGCCCAGCAATGACACCACCACCGGCGCCATTACCACCGACAACCAAGGTCTCATTTTCTCTCTCTCTGGGTTGTCGATGACCCCTACAATTTCAGTCAATTCCAACCTTTAATTTCTCTGTAACTTGTTCAAAGCCCAAAAAAATTACGGCTTTTGAAATTGGGGATTTTTTGTTCGAACCCTACACCATCCCAGTTCTTAAGTTGCCCTCATCCACAAATATAGCCAACAGACAAGTTCAGAAATGGGTGTTAGAGAAAGAGAGAGAGCGAATACGAAATGGAAATTTTAGAGACCAACAGAATGTTCAGAGGAACACTTCAACAACAAACATATGAGCAGAGAACAAGCTCTGCTCTGTTTAATCGGGAATGGAGTGTAGATAATAAAGAATCAAGGAGTATTTGAAATGGGTATTGAAAATTCACAGAGAAAATCAAGCTCTCAAGAGGGGTTTTGAGGTGAAATGGGTGGAATTAGGGGTATTTATTGACTCTCCAAGTATGGAACAAGTGCTCTGCTTTTCTTTCCTTTTCTTGATTGATCATAAACCACACTTGGATTAGCAAAAAAGTGTGTAAGTTCCATACTTGATCTAGAATTGTAATGACTACAATGACGATTGATGTTTTGATTATGATCGGTTCTATTTTGAGAGTAGCCTAATTTGTTCCTTGAGTAACTGCAGTGCAGTCTACTTGTATGCTAAATGGTTTGAAAGAAGAAAAAATGCATGTACTGAAATTAGGGTTTCTTGTCTAACTGAAATTATTGATGCCTATTGCTGGAAAAATAATTTTGTTGTCAAAATGATGCATGACTTGGCCCTCTTTTTTTAATCTCATGAAGTCGTTATTGATTTGGTATCCTATCTTGTGATAATACTTATCGACCTTAGTTAATTGTTGAACATGTAGGCGATGTTTCCGATGTCGCCAAATTCTGTTCCTTCAACAATGCCTCCTCGATCATCGAATCAAGATGAGATAGATACTAATGAGAAAGAGGAGGTATGAAGTGGATACAATGGAGATGAAGAAGTGGTATCAAGTGGTTCTTCTGAAAAAGAGTGTGATGAGATATGTAATAATGAAGATGGAAAGGAGGAGACAGCAAATTTTGAAGATAGAGTTGAGCAACCGAAGGAGGGAATGATATTTGACACACCAAATGATGCCTATCTATATTACTCAAGATATGCTAAAGAAAATGGATTTGCCGTGGCTAAAAGAACTAACAAGAAAGGAAGAGATGGAAACTTGAGGAATGTTACTTTTCAATGTTGTCGCGGTGGAAAGGCAAAGGTCAATACAACCAATCCGGTCAAACCACGGCCACAAACAAAAATTGAGTGTCCAGCTCGCCTTAATTTTGCTATATGTCCGGATGGGAACTGGAGGTTAAATCAGGTTGCCTTGGAGCACAATCATGAATATAGCCCGGGAAAGTCCAAGTTTTACAAAAGCAATAGGGTTCTTGATGAACATGTGAAAAGGAAGCTCATATTGAATGATAAAGCTGGGATTCCGTTGTATAAGACTTATGACTCACTTCAAATTCGGGGAGGGGGGGGGGGGGGGGGGGGGGGGGGGGGGGCGCGGGCATGATAACCTTCCATATTATCAGAAGGATTGTCAAAATTTTATGAGTACGGAGCGACATAAATTACTTGTTGAAGGAGATGCTAAGGCGATGCATAGTTATTTTATGAAGATGAAAGCCGACAATTCTGACTTCTTTTTTGCCATGGATTTGGATGATGAGGGTTGATTGAGGAATGTATTCTGGGCTGATGCAAGGAGTAGGGCAGCTTGTAAGGAGTTTGGTGATGTTGTGACATTTGACACAACATACTTGGTAAACAAGTATGATATGCCTTTTGCTCCATTTGTATGCGTCAATCATTATGGTCAGTCGATATTTTTAGCATGTGGACTCGTATCACATGAAGACACCAAGTCATTCTCATGGTTATTTAAGACTTGGATGACATGCATGTAGGGTTGTGCTCCAAAAGCGATTATTACCGATCAATGTAAAGCCATGAAGAATGCTACAGAAGACGTATTTCCTAACACCCGACACCGGTGGTGCATATGGCACATCTTGAAAAAGGTGCCAGAAAAGTTGGGAAAGTACGTAGCATATAAATCAATTCACCTTGTTTGCAAAGTGTGGTTTATGATTCACTTACAAAAGATGAATTTGAGAATGCTTGGGTGATGTTCATCAAAAAGTATGAACTTCAAGTTAATGAATGGTTACATGGGCTATACTTAGAGAGGAACCGATGGGTGGCGGCTTTTGTGAAAGATGTATTTTGGGCGGGAATGTCATCCACACAGAGAAGTGAGAGTATGAATTCTTATTTTGACGGTTACATCAATTCGAAAACGACCTTGAAACAATTTGTAGAGCAATATGAGAATGCACTGGCGAGAAAGGTGGACAATGAAAAAAATGAAGATACGAAAAGTTCGCAATCTTACATCCCATGCATAATTGAAGATGGGATAGAGAATCAATTTCAAAATGCTTACACAAATGCGAAGGCGAAAGAGTTTCAAGGTAAATTTGTTGGGAAACTTAAGTGTTCTTATGAAAGAAAAATAAAGGATGATGTTTGGTTAGAGTATGAGGTAAAAGAGTGGGTTACATATGGAGAAGAGAAAAGGAGAAAACGTGTGTCATTTACTGGTTGATTTTAATGGTGAGACCAATGAAGCCAATTGTAATTGTCGATTGTTTGAATCTAAAGGAATGGTGTGTAAACATCAACTGATAGTATTCCATGATAGGGGAATTCAAAGAGTTCCTGACAAGAATGTCTTGAGAAGATGGAGAAAATCCAACCCGTATGGGAAGTGGTTCAAGCAATCAAAATCCAACCCGTACATACGAGAGATTAATGGTCAGACGGTGCAAGAGGAATGATTAGGCAGTGGAACAATCATCAATGACATATGATGCCTTCATCATATTCATATAGTGCCAAGTGACCAACATTACAGGTTGAGGCTAGAGACATAGAGCATTTACACCCTAATAGATCTTGCCAAAGCAATAGCACCTAATCAGCATTAACTCTTTACAATTGAATGAGATTATGCAAGGCTAAAGTTTTAGACGGAAACTTATACATTGAACATGTTAAGGATTCCAAACAAGTAACCAATAGGTAATTCATATCTAATAAGACTAAACAAAGTGATCAATTCTGGAAAAAGTAAGCTACACTATATAGTCATTCATTTCAGAATGGAAAAACCTTAAAGATGTCTTGCTTCTTTAGTGACTAGAAATGTCTAGCACAACTATTATAAAGCAAGAGACAACTAAATCACTCTATGAAGCTGCAAGAGTTGAAGATGCAATATGCAACTAATTCTATCCCCCTCGTAGAACAATGTGCTTATAATTTTGGCAGTCAACTACGCATGCTACTAGTTCAACAAAATATTGTGATATTGAACTGTTGGGCAGCAAAAGCAACATGGATCTCTCAGCGTATCGTTTAAGGTTATTTGGTTCGAACCAGCAACAAACTCCACTGAGGACATTGAAGTAACACAGAGCGCAAAATTTTCAGTTAGGCTGGTATAAAACTTCATACCTTTGCTCGTGTAGAGCTAATTGAGCAGAGAAAAGAATTTCCTAGTAGAGAAGATATAAATAATTTCTACATTATCAATACAGTGCACATGCTTTTTTTTTCCTCTTCCAGAAGTACCTCTAGTCCATTCACGAAAAGGATTTTGAAACGTGACAGTTCAATTTCTCTGTAAATGTAACTAAAACTACCTGTTCTAGCACGAGTCGATACTAATACTACGTTGCCTATAGGATGCATAAATCTTTGACTGTTGATGGATATAGGAAACATAAATCTTATAGTTAGGGTTTGAACCAAAAAATCCCCAATTTCACAAGCCCTAATTTTTTTGGGGGTTTCAACTAGTTATAGTGAAATTAAAGGCTAGAATCGATTGAAATTGTAGGAGTCATCGACAACCCAGAGAGAGAGAGAACGAGACCTTGGTGGTCGGTAATGGCGCCGGTGGTGCCGTCGTTGCTGGGCCCAGGAGCTGGTGGTGGTCGCTGACGTGGAGGGTGAGGCTGGTGGGAGTCGCCGGTGGTGACCGCGTTTGGGGGAAATCGCTGGTGGTGACCGTGTTTGGATAATGGGGAAACTTTTCAACGGGTTTTTTTTTTTTTCAGCTGCTGACGTGGGGCCCACCTGCCACGTCAGCGTCGGGAACAAAATCGGGAGTAAAGGTCGGGATGTGTAGACTTTCTCATCGGAAAATTAGCGATAATAACACGCCTGCAACCGTAGATTAACAATCCTAATTTAATTAGAGATTAAATTCTTTCAGGCAGCAGTGGAAAGCAGTTTGTTACAGTAATCTGAACCGTTCATCTTTTAGAGCTCGTCATATAAATTATACGTGCAAAAAATCAGCTTGATTTGTCATTGCTACACATATCAAATATTGAATTTTAATTTACTAAACAGTCCATTTACTCAACTGTCAATTTTGCTTTCTACGTAAGATCAGTTTAGAGGTCGTTTTTTTTTTTTTTTTGTGGCCAATATTGTATACATCAACAGAGATTAATAAGAGAAATTAGTGAGTTAGTCCAGAAGCTATTTATAGACCTGAACCCGCAAACCGCCTATAATGGGACTCAAACCCTAATCTCCTACAAGGGAGAGCCAGGAGTTACCAACTGAACAACAAGCCTATTGGTGTTTAGAGGTCAGTTTGGTGGTTCCTGCTCATAGCAAATTGCCTTGCAAGTTTGTTTTCAACAGGAAATCCTACTTCAGGGAATTGTATCAGCGAAGCATGCTGAAAAAACAGAGTCTAAAACCACCGCATGTGGCCATCCCACGGTTAGTGGGATTCACTGTGGACTCCGCAAAATATATGGAAAAAAAATTTATGGAACTCTGTAAAAAATTAACTCCAACGGTTATTAGTAGATATGTTTTTTAAATTCGTAAAGGCAAAACTGCGAGCCATGCGGTGGCCGTAGCACAATTGATCAGGACAGATGCCTTGGGCAGGGAACTCATCCCTGCCTCCCTGGGGAGCTTAAACACTACTTATTCAGGACAGAGAACTCATCCCTGGGGAGCGTAAACACTACTCATTGAACAATCTGCTCAATTGTTCAGATTTGTTTCTATGAGCTTAAACACTACTTTATCATTTATTTGTATCCGTCACATTGTTTGACTCAACGAGGGAAATTTCGAAAGCATAAAACTATAGATGAAAGTTACAAAAAAATTTAAATAGGCAATCTCTTAGTAGTGTTTTTGGCCGTCTTTTAGAAGCAGCATAAAAAAGACAGATTGCACAAGTAGTCTAGATCTACATCTGCATTTCTTGATTACGTGAATAGAGATTGAGGACTACTTGATATATTCTCTCTCTTCCATTTTGCGCATTTTCTTAAATAATCCTGTAGGTAACCAGCAAACCAATAAACGGCTTGGGCACATGCTAAGTTGTTCACCATATGCACATAAGCCACCAGAAAATACTCCTGTTCTATTAGAACTATCCCGCTCTCACTCTTCGCTTAGCAAATTGGTCACTACAAGCTTGGCTATGCCAATGGAAATACACCCAGTTTCACCGCCTCTTGTGGTTTCAGTTAAATGGAGGTTTGTTGAACAGTCTTTAAGAAAAAAAGCTAACTCAAGATCTGCTCATGGCATAAAAAATAGAAGATGAGAAAACGATCACCAAAATAACAGTTTCCAAACTTCACTGGGATAACAGAATAGGCAACACAAAATGATAGTCACAACTAGAAAGACACGAAATATCGAGGTATTTCTGGGTATTGTTTCTCCAAAATAGGAAACTACATTGTTCCCAATTAATTCAGGACACAATTCTCAACTGTTCGCCGCCAAGCATGGCCAAACTCTGCTACTGCTAAAATATAGCTGCGACCCAAAATCATGTTTGAGAAGGTGTCCAAGATGGGAAGGAAAATTACATCAGTCATGCAGTGTCCCCAATATATCTTCATCTCGATACAGATGGAACCTGAAACAAATTTAAAGAATTATAGCCGTTTAGCATCAAAAGACTGGTTAGCAAAATGAAGGCATGAATTGCCAACACCAGTTGCCAATTGCAATTAACAACCAGCAGAGGAAGTAACCAGTTTTGCAAATTGTTGGGCTAATTTAAATAAAAAGGTAACAAGAATCAGAAGTAAGCCTCGTTATTTAGTGCTGGCATAAATTTCTCCCTTCCATGATACTGTTTGTTTGAATATATTGCGAAGACTGCTCGGACTGATTGGATGCAGGATGAGTTTTGGGTAGATTAAATATGGAGGGGGATAAGATAGTAGGGAGTATTATTTATGAAGGGGGGATAAGCTTGGGTAAAAAGAGTTGGTTTGGATTAGGGATTAAAAAGGGGGGATAAAATAGTATTTGGTTTGGATGAGGGATAAAACAGGGGAATAAGGTTGTTTTGTAGTTGAAATGGAGGAGGAGGGATTAGGAGGGGGGATATTCTACACTTCTGAAAGTTGCACCAAATAGTCAAGTTTGTCTATAGTTATCCTAAAAGATGGATGGAATACCATGCAAAGAAAGTAAAACTATCTCCACCAGCTAACCCATATCATTACTCAAAATCTTCAGATGTATTATTTTTATAACTGCTCTGAATTTTTATAACTGCGCAGAGCATCAAGTATTAATCCTAGTATCGTTTTACTGTTTTTGAAACTAAAAGTATACATGCTTTGGATGACTGAAAGCAAGTCAGTACATTTCGCGGATTTCTGCTTAGCATCAAGGTCTTTGCTTCACCAAATCAAGTCTACACCTTGATTTGGCTTTGACTACTTCAAAACTTTGAAACTCAAGTTCTTGCATATTACAAGCTGCTGCAATCGATCAAATTGTCATTGGTAATGGAAATGCTATGATACCACAATGGGACTTTGGAAGCATGGAGTGGTTAGACAAGTTTCATAGGCTTTGGAAGCATACACCAAAGGCTAAGGATAGCACGAGCATCAAGAAGGCTTTTTGGTCCAAAAATAAGTGTCCTTGGTAGTTGGTAGTTCAAGGGTCATCTATGGTAGTTTGGTAGTTAAAGGGTCGTCATGAATTAAGTGTTTGCATTAATATTCATTGATAGTTAAAAGGGACATCATGTATTTAGTGTTTGCATTATTACTCATCTAGATGCATTAAACACACGCTAGTAGGTTCAATGTTCACATATGTCTAGGTTCAGCCTCACATCTTTTTGAATGTATTCATTATTTAGGTTCATTTCGTTTAGAGTTCTAGGAATTCGAAGAGTCTTTCCCATGGATTATAAATTGAGATGTAATCTTTCATTTGGAATAGAGTTGATTAATGAATTGAGTTTACAAGGTTAAGGCCTTTGTAATTGGGGTTTGGGCTGCGGTCCTTCCTTGCAAAAACTGCCTAGCCCTTGCGAGGGTGAAGCACATCGACTTCTTCTCTCTCTCTCTCTCTCTCTCTCTCTCTCTCTCTCGACTTCTTCTATTCTCTCATTTCTTCTACTTTGCGCACTTATTCAAGCAATATTCTTATTTCCCCACCCAAAACCACCACGATTCCAGTTGTAGGCAGCGATGCGCTAAGGGTTCTAAATCTGTCCTACATCATATTTGCATGGTACCTAACTGTCTAGGAATATCATTTTTCACTGCTAGGAAGTAGGGAAACAAAGAAAACTAGCCACAGCAACTGAGGATATTAGCCACAGACCATTTAAGAAACGAGATTGTCCAGACTCATAAACTCTGGTCCAAGAGGGGAAAAAGTTCCCAAAAAACAAGTACGAGAGGAGTGCCTTAACACATTGTAACCATGTATTCCCAGACTCCTGCAGAGTTCATAAATATTTTGATTTGAAATTTTATTTTAAATTTCACTAAACAATTTGCTGATTGCTGAAACCATCTAATCAAGAATAGGAGTCAGCAGCATATGCCTTCCTATAAGATATGCACATTATTCACAACAAAAAAACAAATTCCCGTCATGTTGCACTTTTATTGAGTAATCCAATGCATTTTAGCCTCATTGAACAATCCATACGCGATGAACTTAACACATCAGATAGCTAGAGGCTGTACAGGTACCAACAGTTTAGGACATCTCGTAATGAACACCATCAATCTTGGAGATATCAATAAAAGGTCCTACGGGGGAACTATAATCAGTTAATGTCCAAGTAAAAGTGGGTAAAAGAAGATATAGTGTTCTAGGGTTTCGGATAAAGTTCCTGGAGTTCTAATAGAAGAACAAAAGACAAAGCATTCAGCCTATTTTCAAAGCTTACGACTTTGCGCGAATGGCTTCCCGTTCTTATAATCTTAGGGTCTGTTTGTTTGATAGGGGACTAATAGAGTAGTGAATATAATTCCACCGGATTATAGTGATCAGATTACGTATACAACATCCCCTTTGTATGGTATATCCTTGATGGATTATACATCTGTGGTATGTTTAATCTGGTCATAAATATTTTAACCAAACACCTAATAGTGTGGATATATAGTCCAATCTGATGCTTATGAATGAAGAAAGAAGATATCAAAGAGTCAACAGCAGAACCCCTTTGGCAGTGAAGTAGATTAGTCCTAGAACTTCCGATATTCTCTATCGAGAGGGAGCTTTGAAAGTTGAAACTAAAAGCAAGATAGCCCCAAAAAACCGAACTGAAACTTACTCTTTATCACCAAGCTTTACTTCAGAACCACCATATTCGGGCAAGAGGACTGTATCTCCTTCCTTCACACCAGCAGGAATCAGCTTTCCATTCCTATCATGAATGCCAGGACCCACAGCAACGACTTTCCCCGAGTTCAACTGAAAAGCAAAATTCACTAAATAATTCTGAGTCCAGTCCAAGAACCCCAAAAGAAATGTGAACACATTCTAAAGTTTCAAAGCAAATTCGTGTTTAATAATTACAACAGAGAAACTATAAGGAGGGAAATAATGCTTGCACTCGATTTGGCAGTCATATGAGACTTGGAGAATTTTTTTGACATTTAACACCGAGAAGCTTTTCTTATTAGAACCCAAACAATAGTCCATCCATCCGACCCTAACAAGTTAACTAAGGGCTTAGCTAGATTCAGATGATAATCTTGTTATCTGAAGAACCACAAAAAACAAAAAACTTTCTTCTTCTTCCCTTTCTCTTTTTTCCATTTCCTCTGGTTTCCAGAAACAAAAAACTCATTCTGGTAATAACATAATATGAGAGAAACCACTGACGTAAAATTAGGTAGAGTTGAGTGGTGCAAGTAAACCCACTCAAAAAGGAAAAGAGCGTATTCAGTATGCATAATTTATGGTTAGAACTACAAAATACCATTTGGAAAGGGGTTTAAAGTTTAAACTGTGTCCGGGCAACTCAGATAGAGTAGGTAATAGGTATGCCCATCAATCGGAGAAGTTTTCAGGCTCAAAAAATTTATTTTTTAAGAAACACGACAAAAATGGCACATCAGCTACAGTGGTGAAGTTAGAGGTCTACATTGGGAGATGAGAGTTGAGCAATGAATCCAACTAGCTGGGGAAGCTGCCGTTAGTATATTAGATGTGTGTGCTAAGGCACGCTTGCTAGTGTAGAAGTAAGGTGTTGATGGCCTCACTCTTAAATGTTACATTGTACAAAGTACAAATATATTTCAAACACCTTTGTGTTATCCTTAAGGTCAAGGGAAGGTCAATATCCTTTCAGTAGATATATAGTGTTTGTAATTTGTAAGAGCTCCTAGAGACAATTTATGTGAAAACAATCCAAAACATAAATTTTACGTATACTTAGGTCAAAATATAAGGAAGCATTACCACATGTAATACAACTGAAAGGTTAATTTGTTAACGAAGGCTTAATAAGTCTTTTCTTTTCTATTACCTACAATAGTCTAACCGAACAATAGGATGCACTAAATAATCATGCTCTCATCTTTCTTACTTGCTGAACCAAAGCCGTGAGAGATCACATTCATTTGTTTTCTTCACTTATGACAAATCATGATCTCATTTTCTCTCAAGCCATTTTCCCACCTTAACGTGCGGCCTTAGTTTGTCAACTTATGGACGAGATGATAGTGTAAGAATCCGTGAGTCACGCTCACCAAGAATGAGAAAGAAGAACATATCTATCTCAATAAAACTTGAACCGGACGCACAGAAGAAGTTCAAGTAACTTAAACCCTACCCAAACCGTGAACTCACATAGAACTTAATCAACCCTATCAAGTAACGAACAATCAAAACATCTAATAATAGGTCATTTCGCCGAACCCATGTGAAATAAACTTTCAAATTATACAAATTTAGGCAATAACCAAAAACAGGAAACAAATGTTTCAAACAAACAAACAAACAAAAAAAACATCGTTAAGATTCAACAGCGACAAGAAAACGAAGGAACTTGGGAGTGCATCACCTTAGCGGTCTTCTCCGGGAGCAAGATTCCAGCATTGGTCTTTGATGGAGGAATGATTTTCTCCACCAGAACGCGGTTCAGACAAGGGATCAAACGCTTTGCCATTTGACTGAGGAAGAGAGCAGAGGAAAAGAACTTGAGACCTTCGTGTACTCAGAGCAGCCTCAATTGGGGTTTTGGCTTCTGTAGGGTTTAAGAAGTGGTTATAGATGAACGCCGTCTTGTAGATGTGCAGTTGGGCCAACTAAAAGGGCCCATAAAGAAGGGTCAGGTTAGGTAGACTTGTCGGGGTTCATCACCACCCTCAGCCCATTGGGCCACTGTTTATCTTAGAGAAATTTTTGGGTGCAAATTGGGTACTATGTGGCAGTGCCCAATGCGAATCCGAGCCTTCTAAATGTGTTTTGAACAGCTCAGATTTGAGTACTCTCTCTCCTACTCAGCCGATCACTTTCTCTCCTTTTTCTCGGTCTGTAAATCCTAGCTCTCTCTCCTACTCAGCCGGCCACTCTCTCTCCTCTTTCTCGATCTCTAAATCCTGGTTGTTCAAAACACGTTTTGACGACTCAGATGCACACTTAGGTACCACATGGACTATACTATATTTGCACCCAAAAATTTCTCTTTTATCCCTTGTCTTCAAAACTTTAAATCCGCAGCTGCTAAGGGGAAATGAGTTTTTAGACTATTTTTTGATAAATGCACTTCACATTTTGTCATTTAGTGAAAAAATTACACATAAAAATTGCACTAAGGAAAAAAAAAAAAAAAAACAAAGAAGAGCGCAATTATAAAATTAAAAAAAAAAGAGTATGGAAATCACTACCCTTGCTAAATACTCCTATTGTTTCAATATGAACTTACAGATATGTATATACTCCTATTTGATAAAAAATGAAGGAGATATACAAGTCTATCGAATTGTTTCTACGTACTTTCAGTGTAGCCCATTTTGTTTAAAAAAGGCATTCAATCATTATTTGTAGATTTAGACAGTGCTATTATCCGGATTTTCTATCACTTGGTTCCATTGAAAATTCCAATATTGAACTCCAAGGGGTTGTTGGAGTGATTGGTCGGCCGATTGCAAGGTTACCCCTTCCGAACTCGCAAATTCAATCTTTTGTTCTAACAGAAACATGGGGCCAGCGATGGACTCATAAGAGCGTCCAAAAGGCTGGTTGGGGCCAGGGTTGGAGGGATATTAAAAAGTTGACCAAAAAAATAACGAAATTTTGCGTAACACAAAAATTCTATGAAATGTAATTTCATATATATAATAAAGTAATTAGCCCATTATTGAGTTCCATCACAGCTTCCCACAAATTCCAAACAATTGTTAGGGGCAGAATCGTAGTGAACCTAACACCAAATACCAACATTAAGGTCCATCCGTTCCAGTTGCTAGGAATGTTGTACATCGTCAATAAGTCCTAATTCGGATAGGAAAAGTTAAGTTGATAAATTTTAATTTTCAGGAATAACTAAAGTTTTGTGGTTTATTTGCTGGGAAAAGACATTTATGAGAAACTTGTTTTATTATTCCCGTGGCTAATTAAATAAAAGCTAACTTTTAGAGCTAAATAATAGGCTATCATATTTCGAAATTGACACATACAGAATAATGTTTTTATCTAATGCAAAACCTTAACAATGAATATGAAAAAATCGACTTGCAAAAGTAGCACGACTCCCAAAAAGGACTAAAGAATTGAAACGGAGAGAGTAACAGAATGGTACGGTTGCTATTATCCGGATTTTCTATCACTTGGTTCCATTGAAAATTCCAATATTGAACTCCAAGGGGTTGTTGGAGTGAGGCCCCGTTCCAGAACGCAAATAAGTTCTTATTTTTTGTCTAATAAGAATGGTTGTTCCACAAAAGATTGAACAATTACTTATTTTTTGAGAAGACAATTTCAAGCTCAAAAATCATGTACTTACGCAAATAATTTTCCTATCAATATGGATCTTATTTAATAGATCTCATTGAGATCTTTAATACGGTGCAAAAAAAAATTAAAAAATTATTTCTCATTTACGTTATTTTTGAGTTTGAAAATGTGAAATAAGCTACTTATTTAGATTTTGTGGAACAAACCTTCTTATTTTTCTTTGAGAAGTAGCAAAATAAATACTTATTTTTTAAAAAGGTTTCTGGAACGGAGCCTGATTGGTCGGCCGATTGCAAGGTTACCCCTTACGAACTCGCAAATTCAATCTTGTTGTGCTAACAGAAACATGGGGCCAGCGATGGACTCATCAGAGCGTCCAAAAGGCTGGTTGGGGCCAGGGTTGGAGGAATATTAAAATGTTGACCAAAAAAATAACGAAATTTTTCGTAACCCAAAAATTCTATGAAATGTAATTTCATATATATAATAAAGTAATTAGCCCATTATTGAGTTCCATCACAGCTCAAAACCCCATTGGCAGGGGCAAATCTAGTGCTACAGAAATACCAACATTAAGGTTCCGTTTAGTTGCGAGGAATGTTGTATCCAAAAGTTATTCGTAGGAAAAGTTAAGTTGACAATTTTTTTTTCTTCAGGAAAACTAAAGTTTTGTGGTTTATTTGCTGGGAAAAGACATTTATGAGAAACTTTTTTATTTTTATTCCCGTGGCTAATTTTAAATAAAAGTAACTTTGAGAGCTAAATAATAGGCTATCATATTTCGAAATTGACACATACAGAAAATGTCTTTTATCTAATGCAAAACCTTAAAATGAAATGAAAAAATCGACTTGCAATCCCTATTCAATTTGCTATATTTTGAGTGATCATGCAAATCCCCCATTTAAATTGACATTCTCTAATAATTAACAGTACAAATGAAGTTTAAAAAATAAGTAGATAATAACTAAATAAATAAATATTAAACAACTGTGTTTATTAGTTATCGATGCAAAAATTCACTGAAAATTAGTTAGTACAAAACAAAATTGAAGACTAATAACAAGATAAATAAATACTTGCAAAAAAAATAAACTATCAATTTTTTTCCACAACAATTATCTCAGAAAGCACCATAGTAGTTGAAATTGTTGTTACTTACGTAAATTTCAAGTGCTTTTCTAAGAACCTAATTTGTATTTTTTTGGTATTGGCGTCATTTACTTTTTTTCTTAACCGTCAATTATTTTGGTCCCACAATGAAGAAAACTTTTTCCGTGACGCAAAATCCTATGCTTTTGGGCACCAGATCACTTTTGCAAGAAAGTAAATCTTGCAGAAAAATTTAAAAACATGTTTCCTACTACTTTCCTGCCAACTGAACATTACAAAAGTTATAGAAAAATTGATTTTCTCATCCTTTCCTTTCTGTTCGTTCTTGGCAACTGGGCCTGAAAAACAATGAATCCAGAAACTTGTCAAGATACAATGTTTGTACGAAAATGCAACAATATTGTAGAATAATTTATTGATAATGGAGTAGTTCTGGTAGACCAACATGGAAATGTCACGTGTTGAATACCACGCTTAATAATTGTTCTTATCATCATTCACCAATCCCCATCACTCATCAAACTACAAAGAGCCTCATCCTTCTAACTCCACCACAGAGAGAGAGAGAGAGAGAGAGAGAGAGAGAGAGGAGTCCATGGATAACAAAGGGTACCGCATGAAGGTTTTAATGCAGCCATGGCTAGCTTATGGTCACATATCTCCTTACCTAGAGCTAGCCAAAAAACTCTCAGACAGAAACTTCTACATATACTTTTGTTCCACTCCAATAAATCTCAGTACCGTTAGGAAAAAACTGGACCACAAATACCTACTCTCAATCCAACTAGTAGAACTCCATCTTCCCTCCTTGCCGGACCTTCCTCCCAGCCTCCACACCACCAATGGCCTACCCGCCCACCTCATGACCACCCTCAAAACTGCCTTCGACACGGCCGCAACCTCAGATTTCCCCAAAATCTTAACAACCCTTACTCCAGACTTGGTCATTTACGACCAAAACCAGCCGTGGGCTCCGGCCGTGGCTTCCTCACACAACATTCCGGCCATTCAGTTCCTCACTTTTGGAGCGGCGGTTGTTTCTTTTTTCCTTCATATGTTCAAGAATCCAGGCGAAGTGTTCCCGTATCAAGAAATGACCCGTTCGCGCAACTTCAAGAGGTCAACAGTTCACGGTACAGCTAAGCAGCCTTCCGGAGATGAGATTATGAAAGAAGTGCATCGTTTCCTCGAGTCGCTGGACCGGTCTTGCGACATTATTCTCGTCAAGTCTTTCAGGGAGATAGAAGGGAAGTACATCGATTATTTTTCTGCTTTGGCCAAGAAGAAGATTTTACCGGTAGGCCCACTTGTTGAAGACCCTGTTGATATAAGTGAAGATGAGAATAGCAAGGACATCATCCAGTGGCTCGACAAGAAAGATAAGTCATCAACCGTGTTTGTTTCTTTCGGTAGCGAGTGTTTCCTCACAAAAGAAGAGATCGAAGAGCTAGCTCTGGGCCTGGAGCTTAGCCAGGTTAACTTCATATGGGTTGTCAGGTTTCCGGTGGGCGAAAAAGTCAGTGTCGACCTAGCGCTCCCGGAGGGATTCCTCGATAGAGTCAAAGGGAGGGGTTTAGTTGTGGAGGGTTGGGCACCACAGGTCGAGATTTTACGCCACTCTAGTACCGGTGGGTTCGTGAGCCACTGCGGATGGAATTCTGCTATAGAAAGCATGAAATTCGGGGTTCCGATCATAGGCGTGCCGATGCAGCTCGACCAGCCGTTGAATGCGAGGCTGATTGAGGAGGTGGCCGGAGTTGGTGTTGAGGTTAGAAGAGATGAGAGTGGTGGGCTCCAAAGAGAAGAAATAGCTCAAGTGATAAGAAGAGTTGTGGTGGAAAAAGATGGAGAGGACGTGAGGACAAATGCGAGAAAGTTTAGTGCAAGCATGGGGTTGAAAAAAGAGGAGGAGATCGATGGAGTGGTGGATGAGCTTTTGAGACTCTTTAGAAAGGGAAAATGACAGTACCACATGTGGAAGGCGTAGAGAAAATGGTCCAGGTGCAAAGTCATTTTCTCCCTCTCGAGGATAATGGTAGAAAAAGGACCTCCGATTAGCGAGAAATTCTTGGGTGTGCAAATAGGCCAGGTACGGTTAACGTGGTACCCGATACGCACAGTCAAAAAATACAAGCAACAAACGATTTGGATTGAAACACACTTTTGTTTTTCTTTTCTTTTTTTTTTTATAAATTTGTTCGGTACTTTTAATTTGGACCGTCTATTGCATTTTTAGACGGTCTAGATGTGCATGTCGGGTGCCATGTGGTACCCAATTTGCAACCAAAAATACATGAAAAGAAAAAATGAAACTGTGCCTGAAACAGTATAGTCCAGATTGAAGCCTTTTATGGACAATTTCATGTTTTGTTTTCAAGATCGGTACCCAATTTCATGTTTTCTTTGCCACACGGTATCCAATTTCATGTTTTCTTTTCCAGATTGAACCCAATTAAACGTCAGGGACTCACCGTACTGTTGAGTGTTGTAGTGTGTGTGATTTCCAGACATTAATTTAAGTGTTTGTGCGTTTGAGTATGTGTTTTGGATGTGGCTCTAGAATTTTTGGCTCACATATTAAGAGTTCATTCAAGATAGGTTGTAACATAAATTTATACACCAAGCTTGAACTTTTTAAAGCTCCTTAAGTGTTCAAATCAAATTCTAAAATACTACTTGTCAGCTCGTTTAGCTTAGGTTGCATAAAAAATTCAAATTACTCGAGAATCGATGGCTCATATTCGACTTGATTAGAGCTCGTCCCATAAATAAGTTAAGCGCTTAAACATATTAATTAAAGTTAATGGTAAATTTGAAAATTGAATGAAAAATAGAAGATTGGATCGAACACCTACACATATATATATATATATATATTCAAGTTGTTTTTCAAAGAGCCACTCTTTTCTTTTCTTTTTAAATTATTGAATGGCTCGGATCATCCGTGTGGGACCCAGAGTGGGCCATGTGTGGCCGTCAGTTCACCATTGGTGGGGATAGCAGGACTCTATTCAGTTCTATTAGGTACCGCCATATGGTGTCTCAAAGCCTATACCATCACACATTTTACATCATACCTTTACACTTACTCGAGAGGCCATATAAAAGTGTGGTGGTAAAGGGCTCTAGGCACCATTTGTGCGATGGGGGCATTGAACAATTTTCCTTAAGTAGACTCAACTTATCTATTGTTAGGGCTGCCCGCAGACGATTTTGGGCGGCTCAGTTCAGTTTTGAAATTGAATCGCTTGCCGCAATTTGTCATTTTCTTCGTCTGTGAATATTCTTTGGATCTGATGCAATTTGGGTGGTTCATATATTAGCAAATTGCTCGAACAGCCCAAATTGAACGGAATCTGATTCACCAAAATTATACATTAGGATATTTATCCATATGTACTATATCTTGGATGAGTTCATGAGCACTTCGATTTTGGACAGTTCGGTTGACCCTTTGGGCTCGCACCCCTAACTATTGTAGCTGAGGCATTGTTTGGAATGTATATTACTGTGTTTTTTTTTTCCCATAGAATGCATATTACTGTTTAGTTTGTTTATTTTTGCATGTTTTGCTGAAAAGTAGGGGCAGAGGTATATTGAGGAGGAGTGACATGTAACACCCCTTAATTCCGTATTTAAGAAGAATTCGATTAAGTATTTATTGTTGTCCGAATAACTTAATTTTTTAAATAAGTGATATATAAATACTAATTTAAAGAACAAACAGTCTGGATCAGAAAAATATATCTCAAAGACTTTCGTTTAAAGATCACAGAATAGTTGAACCAAGTCTTTATGTCAACAGGCTTGTAACCTAACGACACTTCCTCATCCTTTTTGCATGGAAGGTGAGTGTTTCCCTATCCCTTTAGGAGTAAGTTAGATCCACCCTCTGATATTGCACTTTTGATACAAGATTGTTTAGCATTGAAGGATTCGTTTCAGTTGTGTGATTTTAGTTTTGTCAAACGTGATTGTAATAGGGCTGCACATGCTTGTGCATAGAAAGCCCTTTCTTGTAGTTTGTCCGGTCTGTGGACAACTACCTTGCCCCTATGGGGTTCCTCTCTCTCTGATGTTTAGGTGTTTTTCCGCCTCTCAGATTAATAAAATCTCCTCCATTTTGTCAAAAAAGAAGAAGACATGCATCTAAGAAGTGACAAAGAAAAAAAGTCTTTATTATTTTTCAACAAAAACAAAATCCAAGACAAAGCTTGATTTTACATTCAATTTTCTTTTAAAATTTTATGAACAACATGTAACAAATAATAGTAGACTCCCGTCGATCAGCGGCGCCTTTTTATCTGAATCCTGGTTTCGCCACAAAACCAAGCTACAATCCTAAACTGTTCGGAATGTCGAAGTCAATTTTTCCCCGGTATTTCGCTTTTTGGAGAAAGAATTGGTAGTTAGGTATTTTTTTCACAAAGTGATGGTACACCGACTTTATATTTATTTATTGACATGGAGAAGACAAGTTAGGTTGCTTTTGGTACCAAATTAAATAGACCAAAAACAAACCCAACAGGGAAAAAAACAGTAAGACAAACCAAACAAAAGCCTAATCACATACATGGATTTTATTCACCCAGTCATCAGCATTAGGGATAGTTAGGGCAACAAATGAGTTAAGCCGAATTTTAGCGTGCTTAAGTTAATATGTCAAGTTTTAACGAGTTCAAGCTCAAGTACAAAGAAAAATTGACTAGTCGAGCTTTAACTCAAGTTTATTTATGAACTTTAACGAATTTAAAATATCATAGATTTACATTTTATAGTGGACGAATGAATTCAGGTTGCAAGAGGAGGCTTAGACAAAGAGACCATGATTGAGAGGAGGCTCAATTTGAATTCAAATTTTGGGCAAATCTATTTCGATTTGCATCTTGAATATGTATATGCGGATAAAAGGAAACAACAATTTATATATTAGGCCTAGAATAAAATAGCAATATTATTATGAATCAATGCCAAAAGAGATGATGTTGGACTTGCACTAAATTTTCAGGAGGAAATCCTTTTAATGGAGGGTTCTGTGAATAATTATTTACGGAGGTGCATCACGACCGTCCAAGAGTATTTTAGACGGTCTAAATGTAAATGAAATTTTTTTTGAGAAGAGTTTAATTCTTTTTTTGAAAAATTTCATTAAAATCCGGACCATTCAAAACCGAAGTGGACGGTCGAGATCTCGTGACTCCGTTAAACAACCTATTTACGACAGCTCCGCAAATTCGGATGAGCTTAAAACTTAGACTGGAATTTGATTTGATTAATAGACAAGGCGAATAAATTCTTTAAACCGTCCGGTGTGAGCTCTCCCATGGCCTATTCTCTTCCCACTTTTCGTCTCTTGCACGAGGCAAACCCGCAAAACCCTTACCCAATGGCCTCGCTTCCAACCTCGACAGAACCCAGTTTGCTACAGAACCTCGCTCCTACGGGCGAGCTACTGTAGCCCTCGCTCCTCTCTCTCTCTCTCACCAACTGTTCCGCCACTTGTTGCCGTCGATGGAGAACGACAAATTACAGAGGGAAAAGGTTACTCACAGTCGACGGTGATTTTCCAGCAACGGCTCCATCACAATCAGTGGTGATTTTCCGGCGAGGGCTCTGTCGTCACAGCCAGCGGCAAATACTCACCATCCTTTTTCACGCTGAGTTAATTTCGCCGGATTGCTCACAGTGAGTTAATTCCGCTAATTGTTAATTGATTTGTTGTTGTTCTTCTGGGTTTCTTTGTGAATCTTGTTGCGCTCTCTCTCTCCCCCACACCCACGATTTGCGCGGCATCGTGAAATTCACCAATTGTCGGAGAAGTGTAGCCGGCACAAGTGGGTATGGCAGATGGTGGTGGATGCTATGGAGAAGGGACTGAAGTGTTTGAATCCACGGTTTCAGGTTTTCTGATTTGGGGGAGAATGGGTTTTGGATTTTTTTTTTTTCAAATAGAGTTTTGGGATTTAAAGAGGCATTTGCATTGGAAGAGGGATGTATTTTGTGACTATTCAAAATAGAATTTGAGTGTTTTCAGTAGTCAATTTGCTTAGAATCAGGTTGAGTCTATTGGAGATGCTATAAACAAGCTGAAATGAGTCCTTATAAGCGAGCCTCGTGAAACGGCTCGATTATTTGCAACCGGTGCAGCCCTCGTGCAACTCCCCTGTCCGTCTCTCTTTCTCAATCGTTTCTCACAAAACCAAACCTCCTTCAACAAGCTTTGACTGTGCTTTCTCATTTGCGTGCTCTCCCCGCTGATTTTCTCATTTTGTTCTTCGCTCCCTGCTTTTCGTGTGACCCCTTTCTCTATCAGCAAGTACCCCTCGTCAAACTTGAGGTCAGTTTCTTCTCACTCCTTTTTCCCTATTAGTTGGAGTTCCTGAACCATACTACTATCTGCATGACTTGTAAGTTCCAACCCGAGTTTTTTTTTCTTTCCCATTCAAATTAATCTGCGGATTTAGGTAGTAGTGGGTCTCATTTGGTTTCTTCTTCTAGTTGCTTCTTGTGAAACTGAACTTGAGCGTTTCATTTAGTTTGTTAAATTTTTTTGTGCGAATTAACCGGTATTATTGTGAAATCGGTCAAACTAACAAACAAACAATGCTTGAATCAAGAAAAGAAACAGAGAGAATGCAATGGTTCTCCAACTGTGGAGTTTGTGTAGTTGATTTCATACACGGGTCACACCAATTTTAGGTATCTATCAAGTGAAGAATGGAATGAAGAATGAAGTACGTTACATAGGCTGCGTATAGCAAGTATTTATAACCTAGGCAGGGTTTTAAGTCATGGTATTGGGAAACGTAAAAGTGTTGGTGATATGGCCATATATCAGCCAATACGGAATGATAAGTTAGTAAATTGTATATGAGTTGCGAATACTGTTACGTAACAGCCTTTATTTAAAACCTTGAACCCGTTGCATCTAATTTTTCAATCATTCAAGTAACTCTCCATCATTTTTTGCGGCTTGCACTAATTCAAGTGAAGCAAGAATAACTGTGGTAGTATGCTGTGTTAGTTTCTTTATGTTGCTAGAACTTTGTTAATAAAGCTGGTGGGAGAGTGGAGCATGAAATTCAAATCTGTTTGTCAGACCAGTTGTCATAAGGAGTCCTGTGTTTGGTCTCTCTCTCTCTCTCTCTCTGGAGTAGGAATTGGGGGTGCCACCGTGTTAGTATTCTGGTAAATGGAGAACTTGGTTTACATTTGTCTTGCATTGGAAGAATACTTAGTTTTGTAGACTGTTCTGCACGTGTTGCAAATTAAAAATTTATTGGCTTTCCGTTTTTCTTCTGTCATTCTGTGAATCTTTTAACAGTTGGTAGTTTAAATAGTGGACTAGTTCTGGTAAGGTCTAGCTTTTTCCCTCACATACCCCTCCCTGTTTTTAAATACTTTAATGATGTTGTAGTACATCTACTTTTGGCCTCTTTTTTAATTTTATTTTATTGTTTCCACATAAATGGAATGAGTACATGTTCCAGATTATTATCTTCATAGTCAAGCTATGGCTAACTGTCTGTTTTCCTTACAGTAAAGATATAACCAGTTCTAATGTTGATGTTCTTTTCCTCAGGCATAGTGGAAGACATTGTTTCTTCCATGGCTGCAACCAAGACTCGGTCAAGTAGTTTCTCTCGCAACATTTCAGTTGCATCTACCCCTCAAATCCCTGGGCTCAAGTGTGGACCTAATGGCACAATCTTTGTTTCCTCCGGAATACCAGATCTTGACAGTAATTCCCCTCACAATCAATCTCTGTATGGTCGATTATATTGTTTCTTTCCTGGGGTAGTTACCTGAGTTACTTGTTTAGCAAGTGATTTGTCTCTTCATATGTACTTTTGTAGAAATTTTAGGAGGTGGGTTCCCTTTGGGAAGCCTAGTCATGGTGATGGAAGACATTGAAGCGCCTCATCATATGCTTTTGTTGAGGAATTTCATGTCTCAAGGATTGGTTCACCACCAACCTCTTCTTTACGCAAGTCCATCGAGTGAACCAAAATCTTTTCTTGGTACGTTGCCCAGTCCGGTATTGTCTAAAGATGATAAATCTCGTGATCATGACCCAGAACAGGTATCCCTTTCTCCTGTCTCTCAAACATGTGTGTGTAAACACTTGTATGCACACATGTATCATTTGTTGTTGGATTGGCATGTTTTATGTACTGTCGAGTTTATAGTATTGCGGTTGTCTGTTGTTTGCAGGAAAAAGGGTTGAGGATAGCGTGGCAATATAGGAAGTACTTTGGGGAACATCAACAAAATATGGAGGGTCCGAGAGGTAAGCTTCTTTAGGATTGTGTACTCCTTTTGCTGCATCCCTTTGGTAGAAATTTTCAGGAGGGGTTTTTTGAAGAATCATAGATTAGGAGAAATGGATTTATTTAGCATTCTCAACCAGCCGGAAGCATGAGACAGGTTTTATGAAGGACTATGTCATAGTTTCTACAGTAAAGGCCAAAGAGATTTCAACTACATATTTATGCATTGGCCTAAAATGGTTATTCGACCAAAATGAGGAAACATCATATGTTTATAAATCCCAAGCTTGATGCCCCCCCCTTGAGTGAGAACTGCTGACAGAATTTACATTGTCTATATTTATAGAGATATGGGGATAGACCTGATAACATTGGAAATATGGTGAAACACAGCAACTTAAGTCCTAGGGAGTTGCAAGCAACCTCCTCCCCACTAATAAAAATGTAAAAAGAAAGGGTGATCCAAAGTTTCTAGTTGGCAAGTATACGAAGGTGTGGATTTGAGGAGTTTTTCCCTAGGAAGGATGAACACTTCTAAGAAGGTGGAGTGTTTGATCCATGTTCAACACCAACACATTTTTGACACTCCTCGACACTTGTCTAAACATGTTCTACCATTGTCTCTGTGATGTCTGACGCGACAAGTTTCAGACACCTTGGAGGGACACTCGTGAATGGGATTATAAGATTATAATTAGTCACTAGCGATTGAGTTATTATCTTTAAAGAAACGAGCATCTACAAGATAAATCTCATCTCCTTTTTATACTTTTTTCCCGTAGTACCTAGAACGTGAAAAATATATTTTGCTATTATGAGACGGTAAAAAAGCATATACTTGCAATGTAAGAGGAACCAAGTGGTTATTGGTTTCCTGTATTTATATGATGTCTTTTTTGACATGTCCCAGCCGAATCATGTCCTGTATATTTTGCAGAAATATGTGTTTATGTGTCACTGTTGTATCCTGTGGTGTCGCTGTCTGAATCTGTGATTCCTGGAGTTTTCCACTATTGGTTTTTTTTTGTCTTTTTTTTTGCAGATGGAAAACCAGAGTACTGCACCGACTTTGACTTGCGGAAGCCTTTAGAGAGGCGCTTCCTCAGTGGCCAGCGCATTGATTGTGTTAGCCTTGCAGGTTCTCCCAGTCTGGACACTTTCCGTGACCGTTGTTCAACATTTTTGGCTCAACTTCCAAGGTACTTTTTGTTATCTATTTTGCATTAATATTTACACTTGCATACCTGCAATACTCCACATTGGTCCTTGGAAGTGTCGACCTAGGTCATCTATTTGTGTTGATATGGTGTGTTAGTGTTGGAGACAAAAAGAAAGAGTTGGACGTTGGGGGAAACATAAGC
Organism: Rhododendron simsii; assembly: GCA_014282245.1. Lineage (NCBI taxonomy): Eukaryota > Viridiplantae > Streptophyta > Magnoliopsida > Ericales > Ericaceae > Rhododendron > Rhododendron simsii. The sequence goes on along the minus strand of CM024956.1, from coordinate 17,029,096 downwards.
TGTGTCAATTTACTGGTCCTTGTTTAGGTAACATTAACGCGAAAAAGAATTAAGACAAATTAGAGAATACATTCTCAGTTATTGTTGTTTGTTTGATGCATAAAAGATTCTTCTTAATTTCCTGTCCAGGATTGAATGCTCCTTCGTATTTCAGTATTTTTCTTCCCAAATCTCCATGTATTGTTTGATGTATGAAAAGTTTCATTTTAATTGTCCTGTGTGGGCATGAAAGTTGCAGTACACATTGAGTTTTCAAGTTGTTTCGATATGGGTAAGCAACTCAGCAGTCTTGTGTAATTGTTCTTCCAATTGCATGTCTGGCCCAGTTTTGCATGAAAAACATGAAACCACAATCTTCCCAGGGGAGCATTTTGATGTTGGAAATTTGTGATACCGTAAGACTCTGAGGTTGTTAAGGAAATGGAATAGGGATTACAGTACTTCTATTATTGAGCTGCAGCTACACAGAACACCCTCAGAAAGATATATGTCTTACTGTGAGCCGTTTCAGTAGTGCTTGCAAAATCTTCCTTCCTCGTTCTCTGTTGAACTTTCCACAATCTTAAAACATGGAACTATTAAAGGGATTCTAATAAAGATGCTTCACCTTCTACTGTGCCCCAATTGCCTTGGGGTGTAATTCTATGGTTCATGTTCCGGTCTCTCCTACATAGATGATTAAGTGTGACCCTCAGGAACTAAGAACTTTATGTGATGAATAGCTTCTCTAACATAATACGGAACTAGCAATGTGCCCGTACCCCATACCTAAAGGCACATAACCTAACGATGCAATACATATTGTGGATGATTTGTATAGATAGTTTGTCGTGCTCTACCAAATAATGTTATAATTCATGTTACATAGCAAATTATTCATGCCTAAAGGCACTTCCTAGCACAAACTTTTTTGGTAAGCTGATTTCATTAACGAAAATGAATAAACCAATAATGTGGACCAAGGGTATAACATTGAGAGTTCTACGACCAGAGAGCACAACGTAAACAACAAACCAACTCACAGCCTAGACAACAATACAGAAAAGAAAAACACCCAACAGCTGCAGGAAAACAAACAGCAATACCATCTACTGAAGAACTGGGACTACCCCCTGCTCTCTGAGCTCCTATACTCACCAGCAACTACAGCCACCTCAATGATCTGAATGTGCAGAGATCACTTCTCACAAAGCATCCTATTCTCATCAGTGGGGGGGAACCATAGTCACACAGTTCACGTGTTTGGGGTCACGCACGCACACTGAGGAAACGGATTGGTGCACTTACCCAAAATTCGAGACAAATTCGCGCATTATTTTTCACTATTTGCGTATTTAGTCTATAGATCTGTGTTTGTTTTGATGATGGCTACCCCTGGCTCATTTCCAGCAATGTAAAAGGAAAAAGTTGACATCACCCACTGTCCCAGCCATGTAAAAGGTGAAAGTGACAGCGCCACTGATATTCTGTTAGTTGAATATGGTTAGCTTTTTATTGTTTTTCATAGGAGTTTGCTGCTTGGGTTGATATATGTTGATAAGAAAAAAGCACTTTTAATTTCATGCAAGAAAATGTAATATTCATTCACTGGGCCACTAATTAAACAATTTGTTTGTTTGTTATTTCCCTACAGATTCCCATACAAAACCTATTACATGTATACAATTGCTAATAATACGAGAATGAAATAAGTACTATAATATATAGCATAGGTGCTCTCACGGCGCTCTCGATCTCAGTTATTTTAAAATTGACACTTTCGTGCTCTCGCACTCACACCAGCGCGCGCTCGCGCTTTATGCGACTTGGGGGGAACCCTCCTCCATGAAGAAAGATAAGCCCTGACATCCCCTTCTATTTTCATAATAACACTATCAACACTTGCTGCCTTGTGCTGAAAAATTCTGTAGTTTCTCGCACACCTGACACCAGATGTGATAGATTGTTGCAGCAAGAGCCAACCTACTATTAGCACTTTTCAATGATTTGCCCTTAACCACCTGATTTGCCCATGTAAACATTCCCCTGGCTTCATTGGAGCACCACCAATATTTATTTTCTGCTTTATATAGAACCAACCTGAGAAGAAAAGAGACGACAAAAAAATAAGTGGTCATGGGATTCCTGATCCATACTGCATAGGCAACACCCATCATCAGCAGAAACTCCCCAAGTCATCAATCTCTCTTTTATAGGTAGTCTGCCCTGCATAATCATCCACTCAATGAAGGCCATCTAGGGATATGGGTCCTAACACCATTTTCCAACGTAATTCTGCACTTAACCAAACGTATTTGGGACCTTCTGTAACACCATTTTCCAACGTAATTCTCACTTAACCAAACGTATTTGGGACATTCTGGTGTTAGATTTAAAAAAAGTACTGGTCTATATGAAGGCCCAAAAGACAATAAAATTAGTTCATTCAATCTTTTTTGGGGTCTTTTGCAATTGCATTCCGGTATTGGGACCTTCTGGTACTCTTTATTGATCACGGTTTTGGTCTATAGGACAATTCCCCTGAGCTGGTCAGGATTTTTCAAAGAGCCCCTAAGCTGATAGATGAAGGCCAAAAAAATTGACTCAGGGACACACTCTTACAAACCGAATGTTTAACTGGAGAGAACAGAAAGATTCCCATGATTCCGTATATTCAGTCTACTTTACGTCATTATATTGCTTTGAAGTTCCATCAAAAGGTGCCTAACTTCCATTATGTTATCATCTCAAGTTTTAACTCTGTTAGCTTCTGCCAAATCTTTCATTGTTTTTCTCGCATTGATCCCCTCTGTTAGAACTGTGGCTCATATGTTAAGTATGAAGCCCTGCGGTATGGTACGGTGTCGTGCAAGGGTATTTTTGGGATACAGGCCAAATCCGGTTAGGGTTAGAATAGAGTAGGTATAAATACTCATGCCTTGTTCCCTTTGCGATTCAAAAAGAATTTTTCAAAAAATTCCCCGTAGATTCCCCCTACTTTCCACCTTTTTCTCTCTATCTCTCTCCACTCATTACCCCTACTATTTTTCAAAAACACTTTTCAAATTCCAATCCAAACAAAGCATCAATGTTGTAAACCCTATTTCATACTTTGATAATAAAGAACAGCAGCTGTTCTCGCTTCCGTGGACGTATCCGGTTTTGGGGAATCACGTATATCTCTGTGTTGATTCTTTACTGTTTTATACTCGTAAATCACGTGTGTGTGTGACGATCCTAACACCCTCCCCCCCTTCCTTTTTCTATTATTTTTATTTTTTTATGGAGGTAAACATCTTTCTCTATTTTTTGATGTTATTCAGGAGTAACTTCTAATTGATCAATCTTGCTGAAGTTCTTTCTCTGTTTGCAATCTGTTTGGATTATGTGAGTCACTTTTGTGAACTATGTTCTTACTATAGCTATGTTCTGTTCCCAGATATGATGGCAACTTAACAAGTGCTGGTCGCATCGCTGTTCAGTCATTCTATGCTCCACAATGTGAATATTCCAACAGGGTTAGGCAAAGAGATTCTGGTTGAATTGTTAATCTTGTACCATTTTGCTCTTTGAAATGTTTTCGCTTACTTAAAAAGCTTAAACCTTGTTCAATATGCCTTGTCAGTGGGTATCCTGGTGGCTTTTTTGTACAACTTGAAGCTTTATCAATAATTAAATACAACTTTCTTGTATTGACATTGCAGGAATGGGAAATGCTTTCCTTTATCAGATCTTTGAAAAGTATGGTACGATATTCAAATGCCGTTGCTGTTATAACCTTTCCACCGTCCCTTGTTTCACCATCCTTCTCAAAGAGATGGCAGCATTTAGCTGACACCTTGCTATCCGTTAAAGCTATTCCAGGTATACCGCTGGCTTGGTACCATTTAGTGACCTATGTGAAAGATGATCCTCAAAGTGGTCTTTTTTATCAGATGAGGACAAGGAACTGGCGAACCTCCTCACGGGCTATAATGACATGGTTGGGCTTCTCAATGTGCACAAAGTGGCCCATTTTAATACCCAGGTAGGTGATGTATGACTTTTGCGCTAAGTTATCCATACATGATGGTGTGCATGCGTATTGACCAAGTTGCCTGAACCCTTTCTTCTCACTAAGACGTCAGGGGTTCCATTCCCTCCTATGCTCTGCAGCTCTGAGGATTTTTTGCTGTGCTCTGGGACTTTTATTTGCCATGGTTCTGTTTATTGGGGTTTCTGTTATAGAATAATCCATTGACCCTTCCAGTTTGAGTCCATGTTGGTAGATGTACTTGCATAGTTGAATGTCCAGCTTGATGGAAGTCTTTGGAAAACGGTAAATTACTACTTCGGATTGCGAATAAAAAATTCTTGCTTGAAAATTTTCATCTTGTTAAGTAATGTTACGCCAATTTGAGTTTAGGCTTGTCCACGTCTTGTCCTTTATGTCTCCTTTAAGAATAAATGTGTAGTCTCAACTGAATATCTTTTGCTGCAACTAGTTCATGTCTTAGTGTCTTCTGCTTCATATGTTCTTTCCTTACTTATTACAGTCGGTGCTGAGTGCCAACTTCGTTTCTAAATAAATCCAGAAATTGGTGGAGTAATTTATCTTGGGGAGTATGTCCTTCTATTTATATGCAATTGCAACTAGTTGATCAAACTTTGTTCGCAGGTACCAGTTATCCTAGAGGCAACCACATTCTCAATAAAATTGAAAAAGCGGAGGTCATTGGTTCTAGAATGTCTAAATCAGGCCCCCATTGATGGTTCAAGTGGGACTTCTTATGGCACTTCTGGTAGCTGTTCTGGGTCATCCAAGACAGGGATACTTGACTTTTAACTGCCTAAGTTTTTCACTCAGCATATTCATCTGATTGAATTTGGTTGGCCATGTGCCACCTACTTGCCAAATGATCATCTTAATTTCGGGATGGAGTTCACGTAAGGGGCTACGACATCACATTCTGGTGCTGGGAGCCTGGGACTGAAGCTGGAATGAAAACAGTTGGTGCAAAAGGAAAACCGATGTCGTGAATCTTTTGGTATTGGTATTGTACATGCGTACCATGATGACCATATTGGTCCCACTTTGTGACGAATCATTCTACAAGTTTATTAGTTCTTACTGAGAGAAAATATTTTCTTTCTTATGTCTTGCCTTTTGCACCTTGTTTGTGGAAATTATGCAAACGAGTTGTATGAGGGATAGGATTTTCACATTCAAGCTAGGAGAGATGTGAGCTTAGTTTTACAACTAGCAATTGGATTTTGTCGTATCAATTGCACCGCTGTAGAATGGCTAACTTGCATCTAATACTTCCATTTTTGTACTAAGCAGTCTATTCTACGTCTCTGCCCATCAGTGATATATGTAAAGTACTATCCAATTAGTTCTCTGGCAATAAGATCCGTGTTTTTGTTCATTGTTCATTCTCATTTGCACATTAGCTGTTTGCTCATATACAAGTAAAAGCTTAGGAAAGAAATATCTCACCACTCCTTGCTTCCTTGCTTAGTTCATTAGAGCATCTCTATTGGTAGAGTTAAGGGCTTGGTTTGGTCAGGATTTTCTGACTTAGTTAACTAACTTTAGTTTGGGCTTCCTAGTGATTTTGTTAACACTTGGCTAACTTTAACAAAAGCTAACTGTGTGGTTAACTGTAACAAACTAATACTATTACTAACAATACAAAGGGAAGAGAGAGAAGGAGAGAGAAGAGGAAGAGGCCTGACTCTTGCAGAGTTGTCGCTATCATCAGTGAGCATCAACGAGCCGTTGCAGAGAGAGTGGAGAGAGAAAGGGAGGGAAGAGAGAGGGGGTGGGTCCACATGCACGCGCATATATATTTTTTTATCTTTTAATTTACACTACAGTACATCTTAATTAATTACACCACTACAAGAAGCATTCACTTATTAAATTTATAAATTCTTAACAAACAAAAATAGAGACCAACTATATATACTTTATGTCATATAAAATACAATTTTTAACCATGGCCACGTTCTGTCCACAAGTAAGGCAGCCGCACTTGCACTTTTATCCTCTCCTTTTCTCTTTAATTAGAGAAAATATTATGTGCGACCTACTTCGGAGCCTTACACAAATAATTAGAGTAGTTCTAATTTAAACATAATTTTTTGAGTGGTCTGGTAAAAAATTAACTCAATCAGACAATGTATGTGCTTGATCCAATCATTTAATTTTTTATTCAAAATTTAGGATCTTGAATACTGAATGAAATTTGAAGAAAAGTTACACATGTGTTCGTTGTCTCCTTGATCTGAACTACATGTATTGTAAGGCTTGTTGAGAAGAGCACTTACTAAAAAAATTATCTTCATTAGACATCACTAGGTATCGAAACGGTTTATAGTTGTAAAATAATTGTATTTTGATACCTATCGATGTCCGATCATAATAATCTTTTTGATAAATGCTCTTATCAACAAGCTCTACAATATATGTAGTTCAGATCAATGAGATACCGAACATATAATTGTCTAACTTTCTTTCAAAATTCATTCAGTATTCAGGATCCTAAATTATGAATTAAAAATTTAAAAATTGAATCAACCCTACACAATTTTCTGATTGGGCCGACTTTTTACGAGACCACTTGAAAGATTATTTTTAAATTATTGAATGACTCCGATTATTTGTGTGAGGATCCAAAGTAGGCCCCACACAACCTATGTAAGAGAGAGAGAGAGAGAGAGAGAGAGAGAGAGAGAGAGAGAGAGAGAGAGAGAGAGAGAGAGGCTGCCTGATTTGCCAACAAAACGTGGCCGTTTTCTGCCACGGCAAATTGCATTGAGTTTCCCTCGCTGCAGGCCGGGACTCCAATTCCGTGAGACCTGAACCGTAATAGTAGTTAGCAAAAATGAGTCGTACTTGGCAGTTTTCCTTTCACTGGAGACTTTCGCTATAGTTAGTTTTAATCTGGGTCGATCAGCTAAGATTATCTACTGGGAATGAACTGTACCCATGTGCAAGACTTTCGCAATAAAGATGGAAGAAGAAGAAGAATGGATTCGAGGTTGCTTCAAACCATGACAATGTTTGCTTCCTACGAATCTGCGTTCATTGGGCTGGTACGGAACCGTTTTCAATTCAAATAAATTATTTGGAACATTGACACTTTCTCAAGAAATTATTTACGTATATAATTCATGTTGAACTGTGTTTTTGAGACAATAATTTTCGTTATACCGAATTTGACATTCTATTAAACAGAAGTAATTCATAGCCATCCAGTTAGGATCAACCTAAGCCAGTCCATCACGTATAGAGTTCAATTAAAAGTTGCGTTTTATCAGATTTTTTTATACAGTACAGTTGAATATCCAATTGTCAATCATAGATAAGGTCTTCGGCCAATATATAAACTCTGTTAGCAGTGTACTAATCCTTCAACATCAATGGGACACACCCAAAAATACTGTCTGTTACTAACAACATAAATCGAACCCAAAAATCCAGAAGAAGGAAAAAGGAAAAGAGAAGAAGGGAGCTCACAATTTTACTCCTACACGAGCAAAAATGTAAATTTGGCAAGATCCAGTGTCTTGGTATTTGCATTATGGCTCAAGAATCTGTTTCTGAATCAGACTCTGTATCCGATTGCAACTTTGAAGGCTTCCTTCTATTTGTATTGGCTTCTATCGGTGGGAGTTCATCATCAGTTGCAAAAAGTTCATTGCCATCATCCCTTGACCTGCCTTCAGTCTCATCCTGCATGGAAGAGCCCCCCTCGACTTTTTCCCACGAATTGTCTAGGATAGAGGACTTGAAATTTTCTGACCTGCAAAATTGGGCAGGGCAGCAAGCAATATAACGATATAACCACCTGGAGAAGAAGAATAAGTGACTAGCAGATAACCAGTTTTAATTCATCAAAGATATAAAGCAGACAAGCAGTTGATAAGAACAATTTGGTTGAGGAAAGGAAAGGGGGGAAGACAAAGAATGAAGTTAAATGAGGGTCCACCCTTCAGTACATACTTCATCTTCACTAGCTCAAGGCTATCGATTGGTCACTTTTAAGCAAAAAGGAATTTCCACTTCACAAGTTAAGAAAACAAAATGACCACAAGTTTTTCATGCGATCTCCAGAACATGGAAAGCTTGATTAGTTATCAAACTCCATATAAAGTAAAATGTTGTCTGCTATATACAAGTGATCAGAGATCAGTTGCTCAAGAGCTAAAACATATGCTAAGGAATGGCAGGCTGTTGGCTATTAAAGAAACTAACAAAGAAAATGTAAGGCAAAAATGCGTGCTGATGCGCAACATCACTCCATAAAGACTACCTCCCCCGTGTAAATTAAATCGCTATATGAATATCTTAAATCAGAATCCGATAATGAATACGGCTACAATCAAACGCAACTGGGTGGGAACAAATCTCTAGTCCCTCCACTTCCATACAACTATGATTGTGAGATATGATTAAACTTTATTAACTACACTCGATTATCAGGCAACTTGTGTTCAGATTTTTATAGAGCAGCAAGTGGACAGGCCACAGGGTTGATCTGACAAACTTGACAGCCTTTGTATAAAAAAAAGCTAATGATACAACAGGACACAACAAAAAGTTAGGAAATGTAAATTTCGAACACAAACCATTCTGGAGATTTCTGAAGCAAATGAACTTGTTCATGAAAGAGGACTTGAGAAACAACACGTCACTTTTCTACCAGAATCAATGGCCTCTTCTCTTCCACTGTCATCAACCACAACAAAGCTACCTGCTCTTAGTAAAAGAGACTTAAATTTCACTTTCAATCCATGTAGCTTACTTTATCAGTGGTTTCCCAAAAACCACACATCCTTGACCAATTACCAGACAGAGTACCAAACATATCCCACAGTTTTTTTCTGATAAGTAACATATATCCCACAGTTGCTTACAAGGGTGCTGTATGAAATACTACATGTGCAAATAAGAATGCCAAGAATAGGGAAAAAAGAACATTTTGGATGTATTATGGAACTTGGCCATGAGTTCGTCCAAACAGATAATATACAAATGTTTTACTTGAAGAACCAACCTCACTTTATCCACATGCTTTTCTGGAATTTAGCTGGAAACAATGCCAATGCATTTTCACCTTTTGTATCCATAACCTTTAAAGACAGGTAAGAGTAAAAATGAAAAATCAAACTTGCACTCGAGATACTTGTGCAGGATATATACCAATACACAAAAGGGAGAACACAAGCCTGGTGCTACCCAAAATATAAGCTGTGGATGTCCTACACTTTTACAAATCATCCAAGGGAAATCCAATCATACATTCTAATATAAAAAAAAATTGCTTTAATGTCTGTTAAAGGGTCAATCCGCAAATGTATAAACTCATTCCGTTAGCTATATAACTCACAATAACTGCTTAAAACTCTCAAGCAGTTGTAAGCATAACAGCTTCCCCATAACTCTTAACACTTCAGCAATTTTAGAATTCCCCGTCCTACTAGTGTTTATGGTCAACACATTAAGGGAGAAAACCATTGCCGTGTTCCCCTCATGTCGAAACTTCCCCCAAATAATTGATTCAAATTGCTGCTCCCATTTTTTGTTCTAAACTACTCCAACCTCCATGATGTTTCATTTTATTGTTAGAGAGCTCATCACTTCCAAACTAGTATTACAAGCTGAGCAGACTCTCCGCTCACTGTATTTCGAGGTGGGTGAAATAACATTTTTTTAATTGCTTTAATCTGTTATGCTTTAAATTGGAGGGCTTTGAGTGAACTTGTTGATTTGAAAGCAAAACGAAACATCGCAGTGAGTGCAGTACTCTATATTTGGTTAATCAACATAGAAAGCCCACGCTTGACGGAAATCTAAAAGGGGAAGTGAGAGAAGGGCAGTCCAGCAGTGTTAAGGGATCAGAATAGTATGTGAATGTATTTGGCTTTATGTTACCTCAATGTGGTTGGAACTTTGGAGGGAGACGACTAGGGGAACTCGTGCGGGAAATATCGTAGCAATTTCTCCTAGCAACTAAGAGCAAGTCTACCCGTCCGTGCCAAAATGGCATTGCCCCAGTCATATTTTGGCTTCCTACAGTATCAAAAAGCCAAAAAATTGCAATATCCCTGCACCGATTTGGTGCCATTTTGGGCACTTTCTCAAATCCACACCATTAAACTAAACCCATTTCATTTTTCAAAATTCAGTGGCTTGGATGATGAGGCAAGTTTGGCCATTGCCAAAACTGAACACCAAACTCGGCACCAAGAATGGCATTGCCAAAATTCGTCGTCAGGTTTGGCACAAGGCCACAAGGGTGGTATGCCAAATTTCAGCTTCGGCATGCGAATTGGCTCAAGGGTGGGGTTTTGCTCCAATCTGTTGCGTAACGATTTCTGCGACTGCAACAATAAACATGGCAAAGACTAGTAACCGAATGTTTTAGCTCTAATTCTTCATTTCTTATGAATTAAGGGGGTTTTTAGGTCTCAATTCTAGAACTATATACATGTACTTTTAGGGTTGATAACAGTTAGTTTCTCATTGACAAACGCTTTGGCTCCTTTCCTTCAAACCTAGATCCAAGGCGAGCTGCGCCAATGCGACGTGAGATAGAAGTAGGGCACTTCACTCACCTCAAAGTGAGTGAGGTGATTACAGAAAAGTAATGTAGTCCGCACTACCTATCTGTAATCAGTTTAGCTTAGAGTTGTTTGCAGACACACGCTACTATCACTCTGGTTGTTGCTTTCACAAACTGTCAAAGAAATTCTTTTTGCCATTCAGTCTCTTTTTGTCTTATACGCTCTAAAAAAAAGGGTATGTCGAGTTTTTGGACCCCCACCTCATCCAATAAGCGAGTGAATGCTCCTAATCTTTCTTATCTTAAACAACCTATATCCTCCATACTTAATCAGCATTTGATAGATTATCCAACCCCGAGCAATCACCAAATCCCTCTAGAGCCCAAACCTCCATTTCTCCAACCTGTTGTCCTTAATCCCCTTATTACGGAATATTACCATTCCAATGTAATAACAAGCTAAACAAATCATATACTACACCCCTATGGCACCACATTTTATTTTTGGCGGAAAATAAAACCCCATATATGTATATATATTGGATTTGCAGACCGTAAAACTCGTTTGCCCAAATTCTAAATATACAATCCGCTTAGACGTTGTTCAATCCGATGCTAATATTTGACTAAACAAAAATGCCATTAGGGTATCATGTAGCTATTTAAAAGAAAATAAAGGATATTTTTCCCATTCATTGGAAAGACGTTTTTCGGTAGATAGATTGTTCCCACCATCCACTCCTAGCTAGTTATTCAGCACATTTGAGTGTTCCGATGCTAACTGTAATGGTGATATGAGATCGGAAAATAGTATATTTATGTAGTTGTGCAGATGTTACCTCGATGAGGTTGGAACCCCGGAGGGAGATGACTTGCATGATGCTCTGGTCTTGTTGAAGAGTAAAGGTCTCTTCCCTTGCTGCCCTCTTCAGATTCTTCCTTCCTCCTTTCATGGCGTCCACAACGGCTTTGAGTTTGGGTTATTAGCCAGAATAGAGAGGTGCAGAGAAACCCTAACCCCTGTACAGAATTTGGGAATTAGGGTTTTCAATGCTCCTTTCGTTGGTCAAATCGGAAAAAATCGTAGTTTAGGTTTCTGCAAAAAAAAATGAATTGGATGATACGTGTAAAACCAACGGAGGTTCCAGTCCCGTTAGGTGCTTGAAACTTGTTTAAAGACCGAGGGGACTTTTCACCGGTTGTGCATTAAAGTGTCTATTTTCTCGGACGGTGGTTATGGTTCAAATCAGATATTTCATTGGCGGGTAGAAAGTCCCTGTGATCACGACCAAGGGGAGTTACCTGACCATAGGGGAGTAAAAACAAAATTGTGTGAAAGTTAAAACAAAATTTTATAAAAGCTCCTTCCAAATAGCCAAGAGTCAACAATAAAAAAAAGAGCTTCCAAACAGAACCTTAGTACTAACAATGTGCATTTTGTTTTGTTTTTTTTTTCTTCTTTTAAAGTACTTATCTCGTTTTGAATTTTATCCACTATTATAAATCAGATTGTGCCTGCATTTTGTTTTATTTTCTTTTTCTTCTTTCAAAGTATACTTATCTTTGAATTTTATCCACTATTATATCTGCTGTCTAATTCCATTTGAACTTCTTGAGCTTTGGAAATCTAATCCCGGTAGTAACAACTTCAACAATGGATAGATGGACTCCAAATGCAAAACCCTTACCTTTATATACATACATGCGAGTTGTGACCATTTGATCACACCTCTCGGTTTAAAAACACAACTACCATAACTACTTTTAATGGAGTAGTTATTTAAAAGTAGTTATGAACACATTTCGAAAATATATAGCACTAGTGCTTACCCGTACCTACGACACTATCCACCATTTGATGACATTTTTGTAATATATTTGTAAGAATGTGAGCGTTTTCTTAAGAGAGTTTGAGAGCACATACCAGCCATTAGATCAAATGAATCTCAGCTCTTGAATCAATTTGTGTTTGTGTGGAGGCCCACACCCTTGTGTTTTGTTTGGTAGATATGTGCCTCCATTTTTACTTATCTCTAGTGATTGCAAGAAGGATGATGCTATGGTGTCCCCGGTCATTTTGGGGACACCGTAATTTTTAGCATAACAGAACCTTTACAAGCATAACAAAAATCATTACAAGTATAATAGAACCCTAACATGGCATAACCAAGGCATAACCAAAAACCAATCAAGGCATAACCAAAAATCAACCAAGGCATAACCAACCAAGTTATGCCTTGTTATGGTTTTGGTTATGCTTATAATGGTTTTGGTTATGCTTGTAATGAATTTGGTTATGCTTATAATGGTTTTGTTATGCCAAAATTTACGGTGTCCCCAAAATGACCGGGGACACCAAAGTCATTCCCTTGCAAGAATGCTTTAGCCAAAGTTCGTCCAACAATACTTGAGTTTGGGAATGACTTCGGTGTCCCCGGTCATTTTGGGGACACCGTAACTTTTGGCATAACAAAACCATTATAAGCATAACTAAATTCATTACAAGCATAACCAAAACCATTATAAGCATAACCAAAACCATAATAAGGCATAACTTGGTTGGTTATGCCTTGGTTGATTTTTTGTTATGCCTTGATTGGTTTTTGGTTATGCCTTGGTTATGCCATGTTATGGTTCTATTATACTTGTAATGATTTTTGTTATGCTTCTAATGGTAAAGTTATGCCAAAAATTACGGTGTCCTCAAAATAACCGGGGACACCATAGCATCATCCCTTGAGTTTACTGGAGTTGCCTTAATTCTTCTCTTTCGTTTTTTTTGTCCAAGTCATTATCAAGCTTTCGGGCAAAAACCCGCAATGTGTGTGTGTGTGTGTGTGTGTTTGGATGGGGGGAAGGAATTGGAGGAGCCAATTGAACAAGAAATCGTAGATAGAGTTTTTCAAAAAGAAAAAAGAAAAGAGACCTTGGCTAAAGAAGGTATCATCGTCCGCATTATCCACCTTTTTTTTTTTTTTTTTGTTGTCATAGTAGCATCAATTAATAGTTAGATTATAACCCCAGCCTACTGTAACTCCATGGGTTGGGGGAACCTGCAATACAGACAGACTTTGTAAGGCACCATGAAACTATGCCGTTTTGCATGGTGGGGCAAGCAAGGGAAAATGACAAGGCTGAGAAATATGCATTGCTCCGGACAAAAATTTTGAAATCCTCAGAAAATTTATCTATACACGAGAAGGAAAGAGGATAAAAAAAAAATTGAAGTGTTCCAATTTTCACCATATTTTATTATAATATATAAATAGGTTCAAAAATTTTAAGTGCTCTAATTTTCAATCCGTTTGAACTGGTAGAAAGATCTTATTTTTCTAATGATCCATTTGAACCGGTGCAAAGATCATTCTTTTGATGATTTTTTCCTAAAAGGTCATAATTAGTTTTTGTCTCTAGGGTTCTCATATATACTCTTTAGAGTAGAAACTTGATTATGAGAGTCTTAGAGACAAAAATTAATTATGACCCTTTGGGATAAAATGATCAAAAAAATAAGATCTTCGCATTGCTTTAAACAGATTAAAAATAGGAGAACTTAATTTTTTTGAGACTGTTTATATATTAAAAAAATATGTTTAAAAAATGAAGTTCTCTAATTTTTAATCCGGTTGAACCGTTGTGAATATTTTATTTTTCTGATCAATAAAGATAGTGGAAACTTAATTATGAGAGCCCTAAAGACAAAAATTAATTATGATTCTTAAAGATAAAATTATCAGAAAAATAAAATCTTCGTACCGGTTTAAACAGATTGAAAATTGAAACACATAAATTTTTTGAAACAGTTTATTTATTAGAAGATCGATGTGGTGAAAATGATGAAATGGTGTATATGCACCATTTTTGTTTGACATGATCATCATGTGGTTATTTAACATTTTTTTTTTCACATGGGTAAACAAATATATCTTATCAGATAGAGACAGTTGGGGTACACATTCCTTCATCCTTACCTTTTGTTTGCCTTGATTGTTTTGATGCTAGACCCACCATGCAAAACGGCACAGTTTCATGGTGCCCTACAAAGTTCATAGTCCAGCATGGAGTACCACGCAGGATCCTTCAACCCGTAATTCCATGTACTTGAACCGGAGACCTCTCCCCTAGACACTCAAGACTCCCCTCTCCCATGCCCCACTAGGACAAGGCCCCGTTGGCATACAGCTTGCTTAATAATGGTAAATTTGACCCCCTCTCATTAATTCTAAATGGTACTCCACTAATAAGCCCCACAAAAAAGATTACGACTAATAATTCTTATTAAATCCAAGTGACAAAATTATTAGTTCTTTACATCAGCATGACTTCACCTCGATCGATTCGGTCACTTCTCTTTTGATAGTCTAATTAATCTTTCCTTGTTAATATCACTCAATTAATGTACCAAATGATTACACTGACAAATAAAAATCGTATAACCGTATAAAAAATTTTATTCATATTTTTATTTATTTGTCATTGATATCTGGTTAATTAGTGACTGTGAATTGACCCAATCTAGGGAAACTATGTGAATTAAGATGATCTCATGTTATGACCTGTCATGTGTTTCTCATGTAAGATGTAGAATAATATGCACTGCGAATTCATTTGATATTCTAAACTATTCACTTTATGGACATCAATATGTTAATGGTTGGTGCAAAAACTTATGTTGATCGGACATTGACATCTATCTGAACGAAGCATGTTTGTAAAACTTTTAATGTGTGGTCAAGCCGTTCTTTTTTCTTTGAACATACAATATGAGTCAACAGAGTTTTTACTGATGTCCTATGATCCTAATTTTTGGCACGTATGATAAGCACATTAAGACTACAAAATGAATGGCTTGGATTGTCGGAATTGATTTGTGACTCTTCTATATATTGTGGGGCCCAATTTAGACCGAGCGAGGACCATGTTATATAATAACTACTCCCCTGGTCCCTATTTAATTGTCCACTATGATTTTGCGTACATTTTCAACAGCTATCGACGTATATTGTTAAAAATATGCAATATGGATCTTGTTTGATAGATCTCAATTTTTCTATAAGACAATAATTTCAAAAACATAAAACATAATATATATCAAAAGACATAAGCCATTGAAAATGCACACAAAATCATAATAGACAATTAAATAGAGACAGAGGGAGTAGAAATTATCATGCCTACATGGTTGAGAGAGGGGGACAAGGTGGAAACAAATGCCAAAATATTTTTGAAATACTTTTAATAACGCTTTACATAATCTAGATATCTGTGATACAATCAATAAATTTAAGTCTTTTAAGTTACATGTTTAGTTTGAGTTTGGAGGAAGATTTTTGAAGGTAATGAATAGAGAGAGATAGAGCAAAATTTACTGAGGACCGTGCGCAAGAATTTTGAGACCCAAAATGAACCAGCACAATTCAAACAAAAATATTTTTGTTTGCTCCTTGAAATTTTTTTCTTAGCACCTAATCAAATATGTTATCCCACCTTTCATTTTTCGAGGACATATTTCGTTGAGCATCAGTCGGTTGATGACAGGTGGCATGACCATGGGATATCCTAGAGAAGTGTCCATAATTTTTTTTTTTCAACGGAAAAAGCAAATTCATTAATCAAGCCATACGGCATCTACAGATAAATTCGAATACAGAATAGGACATACGGCAAGTACAGATTTCCATCCAAATACAAAGAAACAGAGACACAATACAAAAAATGATTAAGAGACGAAACTAGTGTCTAACGCCTATGCAAGAGCCAAACGCTCACTTCTTCACACCGTCAACATGGCCGGCAAACGTGGAGCTAGTACCCAGACACCTCCGTCTCGGGATGGCGGAACTCCGAATCAAAGATAACATTAAATTTGTGGAAATCAGTCACCCAATCAGGAAAAACCAGATCAGAACAAAACCACCCGGGAAGACCCACCGGGACAAAAATCGGACCAATATTCAGACAGAAACCGGCCTCAACATCCGGACATAATCGGACAAGAGTCCGAACAAAACAAAAACGAAACACAAAATCAAAACCCTAACCTGCCGAAACACTCAAAACAACCATCGCATCACCGCTGCAACAACCATCACACCAACCACAGGAATCACGACAGCCCCTACTGCCGCCATGCCCAATCCCAACACACCATATCCACTCACAGCATCACCACCAACAACCCAGCATAATCGCACCATTCACCACCCGAAACGGCCAGAGCGCCGCTAGGCAAGAGACCGGCTATCTCCAACATGGTAGAAAGGCGGTCCACAACGGGATCCAGAAAGCCAGCGGAATAGGATACACCCAGTAGAGTATCCGGCGAGATCTTACCGGAGGGGGAGGGGGTGGAAATGAGGAAGGTGGAGGGAAGGGGAAGAGGGAGGGGGGGAACAACAGCCCACGGAGGAGAAGAGCGCCGGCAAAGGAAGGGGAGAAGAAAGAGGAAGACAAAGAGAGGCGCCCGGGGGAGGAGGCGGCGCCTCCCCCCCAAGCAAACAATGGCGGCTAGGGTTTCTCTAGAAAAAGTTGAGAGAGAGAAAGAAGAGAGAAGGGAGAGCAGGACTTTTTCGATTTCTTATTCGGGCACCTGTGTACAAGAAGTGTCCATAAGAGTATCCACAATGGCATAACCAAAAATTATAGATTTTTAAAGTAACAAATATTTGTGCAAAATATGGCTCACAATGCTATATCAAATTTAGTAACCTTCTTAGAAATAATCAAATTTTGGATTTTGAATAAAACTAATAACCATTTGCCAATAACCAAATTTAATAAATCTCACATTCTCAATCAAATACACACATCATTACAAAATAAATGTTCTCTCTCTTCCATTTTCCCCCCTCTTTTTCTTTTTCAACAATGTTTTCAAAAAAAAAAAATACTATTTTTTTAAAATTGTTTTCCCCCAAAATTTGTTTTTTAACTGTTTTTAAAATTTTTTTTATAGAAAATAAATTGTTCTTTTTTTGAAAAATTGTTTTGTAAAAGAAAATGTTTCTTCTCAAAATCTTTTCTTATATAAAAACTATTTTTTCAAAAACCGTAGTTACACAAAAGCTGTTTTTTTTTAAAAGTTTTGAAAAAAGTTCAAAAATTATTTTCTATTTTAAATAGTTTTTCTATGTTCACAGTTTTTAATTTTTCTGTAATTTAAAAAAGTGATATGGCAACTTTTGGTTATTTAATTTTGATTATGCCATTGTGGACCTCTACATTGTTAACCTAAGCAATCTCTTAAATGGATAATCAAAAGCTGATGTGGCAACTTTTGGTTATCCATTTTTTATTATAGCATTGTGAATACTTTAAGAGCATCCTTATTGTAATAAGCAAATGAGTGTGAATAAGCAAACTTAACAACAATACTCGAAAAACACCCCACATTGTAATAAGCAAAGTTACAAGTCTTTTAGCAAATAACCAAATTCCATAACCAAACTTTTTAACTTTACCAATAATCAAAACTCAATAACCAAACTCAAAACTCAAAAACTCAAAAACACCCCATATTGGAATCGTCTCACCAAGACGAATAATTTGGTGTGGTCGGGTGCGTGATTGAAATTTGTTTGCGATTGGACATATGTGCATTGTGTATTGTGGGGATTTTTTTGGTTAGAGATGCAAAAATAACCAATGTGAAGGTAGAGATTATTAGTTTGATTATAAACTAAATGGATAATCAAATGCTGACGTGATATATTTTGATTATTCCCATTGCGGATGCTCTAATGAGTAATTGTAGTACAATCTCTAGCTATTCGGTGCCTTAAGTTTTTTCACTTTACGTTGCTAGGAAAATCACAATAAGTAGACATTACATGTGTGCTCACCTTCGGGTTTTAGATTTGAAACCTCTTAGGCGCCATTAACTCCTAAGGAGCTACTCCATATGTGGCTATAATCTCAGCTTGAATCGAGCTTCTCACTACTAGTCGACGGTGAGTTTGAGTCTCGGGATTAGTCGAAGCAAACATAAGTTGGCCCAAATATTTGGATTTATTCAAAAAAATATTGAATGAATTTTTAAATAGAATCTTCCGCATATTAAGTATTCTGGTGGGGTTTTTTTTTTTTTTTTTGGTGAGACAGGTAGGAAATTTCATAGTAATTAATAAGACAGTTATACAAGAGGATGACAACGAAAAACCTGTTAAATTGAAAGATAATTAAGAAAATTCAATCCCCATGATAAAATAAATAAATAAATAAAGAGGAACTTCCTGGCCGGTCCTCCTTGGGTGAGAAATAGCCCACTAGATCCTGCTCAAAGAGCCCATAGTCCAGTAGGTCCTCTTTAATATTTTGTTGACAAAAATACCCCTCACAAAAAAAAAAGGCGATTGAGGAGAGATAAAATACCACCACCACCACCACCACGCCTTTACCACCACCACCACCACATCGCCACCACCATGCCACAACCACCACCACCACCGCCACATCGCCACCATCACCACCACGTTGCCGCCGCCACCACCACACCACCGCCACCACCATCATCACAACACCATCACCACCAACGTCACCACCACAATGACTATCACCATGCCGCCACCATTACAACCACCATCAGCACCACAATTAACAATGTTAATTTTCATATAAATTCAGACCACAATTAACAGTGTTAGTTAATTAACAGTCAGCTTATACAACCACCACCACCACCACCACGACGCTGCCACCACAACTACCACCACACCACCGCCACCACCACCACCACCACCGCCACCACCACAATGACTACCACCCCCACGACACCATCACAACCACCACAATTAATAGATGAAAATTAACATTGTTAATTTTCGTATAAATTAACAGTGTTAATTTCCAAACCACAATTAACAGTGTTAGTTAATTAACAGCGGCTCATACAACCACCACCACCACGCCATCTCTGCCGCCACCACCACGACGCTGCCACCACACCACCATCACCACCGTCGCCGCCACCACACTGACTACCACCACGTCGCCACCACCACCACCACCACATCGCCGCCACCGCCACCACCACCACCATCACAATTAACAGTGTTAATTTTTGTCTAAATTAACAGTGTTAATTTTCGTTTAAATTTACATCCCAATTAACAGTGTTAATATCCTTCGGCCCATACAATCTCCTAAACCACCACTGTTGCCACCACAATGAGAGAGACGATTGAGATGATCTAGCCACCACCACCATCACCATCACGACCACCACCACACTGCTGGCGCCGCCGCCACCACCACCACGACGCCGCCGCCGCTACCACCACTACAATTAATAGTGTTAATTTTTGTCTAAATTAACAGTGTTAATTTTCGTCTAAATTCACACCCCAATTAACGGTGTTAATACCCTAATTAACGGTGTTAATACCCTTTGGCCCATACAACCTCCTAAACCACCACCACCACGCTGCCACCACCACCAGCTACTCCTCTGCCGGTCTCAGCCCAGCCACCGACGCCGCCATAACCACCATCACCACCTCTACCACAATGACCATCACCACGCTGCCGCTACCACCACCACCACCACCATAATTACAGTGTTAATTTTTGTCAAAATTAACAGTGTTAATTTTCATATAAATTCATACCACAATTAACAGTGTTAATTAATAGTCAGCCCATACAATCTCCTACACCACCACAACGCCGCCACTGCCGCTGCCACCACCACCACCACGCCGCCACCATAACCACCACCACCACTCCACCATCACCAATTGATAATTAGAGCATTGTGCATAGCTTTTATCCCACCGGGGCTTCCGCAAGCCGGCAATTTGCAATTTAACATAATCCAACCATTCATCTATTGTCGTCAACAACCACACGACATCTAGCGGCTTCTCTAAGCTCGCCACCAAGTGTAACGGCGTGTCTCCAACCGCATCACACAACTACCACAAATCTGCAAGCCATGGCAGCACAAAAATGTCAGAGAACTCAGCGATCGGGGAGAACACAGCTTCAAGGGAGATCAACGGCGACTGGGGCATAGAACGTCGGTCGACGACGTCTGGCGAGACCGGCGAAATACAAAGACGATCGTCGAAAGATCCACTAGTGACGACGACGCTCAGATCAGTGGTGATTGGACGGATATTGGTGGCGATGATAGGATCTGCGATGGCAGGGAAAGGCGGCGGCGGTGGTGGACGGGGAAGAGGTACCGCCTCTCCCACCAGAAACTCTAATCTGTTGAGATCGACAGAAAGCGAGATGATGTTTTGCTGTATTTGGAGTTTTTTCTTTTAAAGGCTGTACGTGGACTATTGAATTGGGGTATATTTGTAAAATTACTCCTGGAGGACTTACAAGGCAGTTGCACATGTAGGGAAAGGACTCAGTGGGTTATCAATTTGAAAAGAAGGACCGGCCAGTCAATTTTTCATAAATAAATTCCATCTGTCCATCCTTTTGTGGGCCGAAACATCAGTCCAAGCCCTTAAGATATTGGATTCAGTTGGACAGGCTGGCGGGCTACCCAGCCGATGCCAAACCCCTACATAGAAGCCAGCCTCTTTTATTCGCGAGGTGTTGGATGGGAAGAAATTCTCACGTCCGGTTTTGGAACAGAGATTCTTTGACTTAAATGATGACTGTAACGGATGTCAGCTCAAATCTAAGGCTTATATATACACACATATGTATAGAGCTAATTAGTCCATTTGTTGACACATCTACTACAATTTTAGAAAATAACTCCAGCCATAGGCAAGATTTACGAATTTTTAAGTTTGTACTATACAAGCAAAAAAAAGATAGGATTTCTATATACTCCCCCCTCCGGATTTAATAGTCATTTTTTGGAGTTCGTATCATTTTTCAATCGATTATATTTTCCAATTTATAATATTTTACGTGATTTTGAAAATATTATATTATAGAACTAATTGAGATCTATCAAATAAGATCCATATTTGATATGAAATTCATTACGGATTCAAAGATATAACCCGTTTTTTAGCTGGTTAGAATAGAACTAGTGACAATTAAATCCGGACGGAGGGAGTACATGATTATGTGGGTAAAATGCTCTTGATTAATACTACAACAAAAATGGTCTATCGTGACAAAATTTAAAATTCGTCCTTTTGTCAAGGAAATAGTTTTCTGTCGCCAAATAGGATATATTTGGCGAGGAAAATAGAGTTCGTCGCCAAACGGTAACATTTGGCAAGGAAATCCAAAATTCGTCGCCAAACGGCACCATTTGAAGATGAAATCCAAAATTCGTTGCCAAATGGTACTATTTTGCAACCAAATAGGAATTTCATCGCCAAATATGAAAAGGTAAAAGTACACGGAGACCTCCTCAACTATACCTTTTTTTCATGGAGACCCCCTAACATTTAAAATCGCTTATACAAACCCCCTCAACTATAACTATTAATCAATCAGTACCCTTCTGTCCAAAACACAGTTAAGATGAAGGAGACAGTGTGGACAATTTTTATAGATGAGGGGGTCAACGTGGACGACTTTTTAGGGGTAAAATTGCCATTTTTTCTTATTCCGTTAACAGAGTTAGCCAATTTTTCATTTCATATAGTTGAGGGGGTCTGTTTGGGCGGTTTTAAACGTTAGGGGGTCTTCATGGAAAAAAAGGCATAGTTGAGGGGGTTTCCGTGTACTTTCACCATATAAAAATTGGCAACATTTGACAACGAATTTTGGATTTTCTCGCAAAATTAATGACGAATTTAAAATTTCCTCACCAAATGGTACCTTCTAGAGATGAATTTTTGATTTCCGACGAAATAGGATTTTTGTCGGCAAATGCTAGCATAATTACCTTTTAAAATTTGAAAATATTAATAAATTTAAAATAAATAATACATATAAATAAATAAATTCGATATATTTTAAATAAATAATGCATATTGATATATATTATACATAGATTACTTTAAAATTTATTGAAAAGTAGTAATTATACTAAATTTTGCAATATTATTAACAAAGTGATAAGTGGTAGGAGTGTTTGTTTAGAAATCAAAGGTCCCAGGTTTGAGTTTGGGCAACAACAAGTGGTTTAAATTTTTTCTAGTTTGGTCATTTTTGGTGACGAAAAAAAATTTTATCGCCAAAAAACACTTTTGCGGACGAAAAAATTCGTCGCCGATTGGAGGCACCCCTTCTGCGTCAAACAGAAGACCACGAAATTTTTCGTTGCCAAAAGCTTTAGCGACAAATTTTGCATCTTTGGTGACGAAATTTATTCGTCATCCTTGACCGATTTTGTTGTAGTGATATATAGCGTTAAATGTCGGCCGCAACGTAGTGATTTTTCGGCCCTCATATGCCGCTACACCCCGGTATACTGCTCCTACCAAAAATTCACATCATATAGGCCAATTTCCAATACGAATGTATTTGATTTTTGCCCTCTTCATGGCCGCTATGGCCGCTTCAGGTGCTTTGACGCAAAAAATAAAAAATAAAAATTCACGATCACTACGCCTGATTCCAGCTACGTGTCATTGGATACTTCCGCTACTACTCCTATTTAAAACCTTGACGATAGTCCGTTTACACATGAACGAGAGATATTAAGCATTATTGGACTGCCAAAGTAGGTAAGGAAGTTTTATTGAAAAATAAATACATTCCAAGAGAAAAGGCAGTCAAAATGGGGCTCTTCGATAATGATCAACCATTAATGAGATAGCCATACGAAACCCATAATCATGAGAAATTTTCTCTATTTGGAGTTGTTTCATGTCCTAATGATGCTAATACTGTCCCTTTGACCAAATGATAAAAGGAATTGGAAAAAGGAAAAAGAAAGCTATAGGAGAAGACATGAGAAAAAAGAGAAAACAACCCTTATTGCTTGCAGAGTAACGTATTCATCACATTCTTTGCCCTAATGATGAAGCATGCACTCATACCGGCATTGTCAATCTAAAGGATTTGGTCTTATATATATGCTGTTGCCACTTTAAAACGATTTCGACATCTGAAAAACTCGACAAAAATAGAGTAAATATAAGTAGTAAAAAAAAGGGCAAAAATACTACTCATAAAAGAACATCGAGATTTGAATTCGCAAAGTTGTGGGTTTAGAGGTGTGCATGCATGAAAACATTCCGGTCCGACTCTGAACCATGCATTAGCCCTACCGAGACAGTAGAAACCTATGAGTGATTGGTCCCAAATAGGACCGGCAACGGGTTTTGAGTTTTTATGGCAACGCTTGCTATTGCCAATCGCCCCCTCCCTTTCTAATTGAGCAAAACACTGAAAAAATCAAGGATTTTATTTTGATGGTAGCATAGCCCATTAGAAAATGTAGTATCTCTCGTATGTCTTGGCTTTCCTTTCCTAATGCCCTTTCCTAATGCTTGACTTTAAGGAATAAGGAATTTGAAAACTGTGGACTAAAGTTTAGAAACTTAGTGCCAAAATTGACAAAAGTGAAAATTCAATGGCCAAAGCGATAAAAAAGCGTATTGTTTTGGGATCTATGTGCATGCCATTTACAACTGATCTGGTATTTTTCAATGGGATCATATGTGGAGAATATTAACTAAAACATGATTTTCTCGAATGATTTTCACACTCTTCTTTTTACCATTTGACACTCCTTTTTTTTGTTTTTTAGTGTGTAAATTTTCTTAACTACCCCTCAACGCAATAAACATTTTACAAAATGCATGGATTACTATTCTGTAAATTCATATCAAAAGACAACAAGGAAATCGCCAATAGTAAAAAGAGAGTGTGAAAATTATTTGACAGAGAGATAGGTAGCAAAGTGTTGGGAATACTGAGGTCCCCATTTGGGTGCAGAAATCATGAACTCTCCATGACTTTGATGCCCTGTTATTTGTTTTGGGATTAAAAAGTTAACAAGAGATCGACACCATCATTTCCTATCAGAAAGTAACCACTCCATATTTATATTTCTGACCCATACACAAGTCCCACTATATTAGACTATTACTATCATGACCCACTTCAATTAATTCCAACTAGTTTTGGAGGTGAGCTCTTGGCTAGCTAGCTGGTTCCATTTCAGGCTCTCTCTCTTTTTGGGAAATGAATTCCCAGTCAGTCCATTTCATGTTGCTTTACAGTTTTGCTTGATAATCCCGTTTATATGTTCATGTTGTATGAAACTCCATATGCTTGATCTGGCACCACAGCCAAATGGTTTTGCTTAATCTATTATATATTGTCAACAAATAAAAAGAAAAATCGGATGAAGAATATAAATTGAAAAAATAAAAAGATATCTCATTTGCCGGACGAATGTGATGAAATCATGTGGCTTGAAGTATTGCATCAGAACGACGATTTTTGGGAGTTGTCTACACAAGAAGGCCCGTGAATGGATGGAGCATATATGAAATAGGTTCATAGTGAACCTAGAAGCCCAAACTATATCGTGAGGTCCACTCTATCTTAACACTCGTTCCGATCCTTTTTCTTGATTGATACAAGTTCGATAGTTCTAACGCTATCAAGGCCTACAATGACAAAAGCCTTGTGCAATAAATTGGGCTCTAGCTATGTTTTTATTGTAACCAAAAATTAGAATATGTTATGTTAATTTAGTGGTGTAAAAATACACATCTTCAACAACCTTCTCATGATCACATGTTATAAACATATACAAAGAAGAAGAAGTTGTTACATGGTCTAATATTTAAATATAAGGAAGTGAGGTCTCCATTATAGTTCTCATGGGTACCATTTCTTTTATGAGGTTAATTTTTTATTTTACTGAACAATTGTATGCACTTTGTTTTTGTGCAATTTAAACCGCATAATTGCACAATAGTAGTTTTTCGGAAAGAATCTTTTGAGCAACCGTAGAAAAAGACTTTGGAAGAATCTTTTGCGTTATCTTATGACTGACATAGAAACAAAGGTACAAGCATTTTTGGATACAGGTGACCTAATGTGCTCTTTTATAGATCTTGGTTTTGTGCATGTAGCTAGCTTTAATTGCAAATAGTTGTATTCTAATGGAGACATGAGCATTTACTTCTTTCTTTTCCATTTGAAGTTTTACCAGTTCAATTATTGTACTCTAGATAGTATCATTTAGTACATGGATTTCGCAAGGGAAAGCGCAAACACAAAATAAAAAGCAAAGACATCATTAATCTCTTTACTTTTATATCATACTAAATATTAGGGTGGGGTGAGGGAGCTGGGAAAGAAATCATGAGGAAAACATTATAGAAAACTCTTTTACTTGGAAAACAATTCTATGCTAATGTTCTTCACCTTCAATTTAATTAATTGGCCTAATTGTTTTAATCAGTTTCATGTCCGAGTCAAATAGCAATGATTCCGATCGAGTACTATTCTGGAAATTAATGACCTTAAAAGATCGTTTTAAGGTTTACCTCCTTGTGTTCGACTCCCACTGCCAGCGTTTGAATTAAGATATTAATCGATATCCATGACCTACTAGCAGACTTGCAGCAGTGTTCCAAGGTTTAACCTACAAGTACAGGTAACTTGACATTGAAATAGTTCCTCGTCTTAAAAAATACAGTAGTACTAAAACCTTACACAAAATTCTGTCAGGCATTTAATTAGTGTTATAAACCCAACCACCACTTCTGCTGGCAATGTCTCTCTTTGTGGCCCAATACATACATGGAAGTACTGTACCGTCGCTAGGAAACTTTGCCCCTTCACAACTCACCACTGTATGCAGTGTTAGCTCATAAGTTTTAGGGGCCGAAAGCGAATCGTTTGAATAAGGTCTTTTTGTATTTTTCATACAAAAATTGATCTACAAAGAGTTTCATTAAAAATACAATTACAAAATATAAATATATAGTTATCTAAAAAAAATGCAACCATTACAATATATCAAAATCCATCATTTGAATATTAGATTTCTCGCACTTTACTGCAAACGTACTAATTAAGTCTCTGTAGTCAAACTTCTTCACCAACCCTTTCTCAATAGATAATACAGCCAATCATTTAATCTTTTTTAAGACATAATTGACCGAAGATAATTTTGATCAATTTTAACTCTGAAAAGCTTTTTTCATTGAGTCATCTGTTGTCAACCTTGAACAGAATGCCACAATGGGATGTAATCCTAATTGAGTTAATTTTGGGCTGGTTCTAATATTGGATTTCATAGTTCACCAAGTCCTATGGGGTAAAAGTGCAATGCTCACTAAGTCCTGTGAGTGTGATTTTACTTCTTTACCCTACTTTAAATAGTAACAAATTAACACGCATCATTTAGGGTTTCAAATCATTTAGGGTTTCAAATGAATCCAGCTCACCCCCTCTCTCTCCTCCAGTCAGCCCCGCCGCCACCAGCTACTCTTCCGCCGGTCTCGGCCCCGCCATAGGCCACTCCTCCGCCGGTCTTAGCTCCACTGCCAACTACTCCTCCTCCGGCCGTTCCGCCCCTGCCGCCTCCATATCCGACATCCAAAAGGTAAACCTTGATTGCTCAGAGTTCTATAGCTCAATCACCGACAAATTGCAAGCAGAACCATCCACACACGGTCCAAGCTTGGCTCCAAACCACGATCGATCTACCAAAATGACAGCAAACGGAAACACGCAGCCAATTCAATCCCCAATTAAGAAATTAAAAAAATCAAAACAGCACAAAAATCAAAACGCATTCGAAAGAGAACGCCTCTAATTCCCATAACCACACTGATACACGTTTATGTGCATGTGGATTTAGTTCTTACTTCGGTGAATCAGGCGATGGAGGCCGGAGGAGGATGAACGAGGGATTGATGAATCTGGCGGCTGTGAGTTTTGCTCTTTATTTTTTTGGTTTTGTTTTGTTAGTTTCGTGGTTTTTTTTTTTTTTTTGAAAATGTCAATATCATTTCAAATTAAAGTCCGAAGTTAATACAGATTTTATCAACAGATACAGGAATGAACCAAAACTACCAAGATTTCGACTTAGGCACCTCCTGCCGAAGTAAGACCAGCGAAACGGCTAGAATAGAAACCAATCTATGTCCGAATAGTATTAAACCCAAACAGACGCCAGCTCAAAACGGACCCCAATTAGTTTCGTGGTGAATCCTCCCGGATCGGATTGCGCGAAATTAATACGGACTTGTCCTGGATTATCCAATCCGGTTCATTCTGGCAAACGAGTCCGGGTTCAGATTTCGTGTTGTCTCGTTTTACATTATGGCGTGGAAGTTTTATTTCGGAGAATTAATGTTAAACATGGTTGTCAGGCTGTGTTCTTTTGAACCTGATGAATTCGTTATTGTGTTTTTTCATCTTTTCTTTTATTATTCCGTGAATTAGCTTCAGATTCACAGTGTTAATTGTAAATTCCGAAAGAATTTAATATTGTTAATTGTAATTTTATACTTTTACCAATTAACATTGTTAATTGTGGTGGCAGCGGTGGTGGTGTAGAAGAATGTATGGGCCGAAGGGTTTTAACACTGTTAATTGGGGTGTGAATTTACATAAAAATTAACCTCGTTAATTAAGACAAAAATTAACACTGTTAATTATGGTGATGGTGGTGGCAGCGGCGTGGTGGTGGTCATTGTGGCGGCGGCGGCGGCGGCGTGGTGGTGGTGTTGGTGTAGGAGAATGTATGGGCCGAAGGGTAAACACTGTTAATTGAGGTGTGAATTTACATGAAAATTAACCATGTTAATTTAGACAAAAATTACACTGTTAATTGTGGTGATGGTGGTGGTGGCGGCGTGGCGGCGGCGGCGTGGTGGTGGTGGTGTAGGAGAATGTATGGCCGAATGGAATTAACACTGTTAATTGGGGTGTGAATTTACATGAAAATTAACCAGCGGTGGTGGTGTAGGAGGATGTATGGGCCAAAGGGTATTAACACTGTTAATTGGGGTGTGAATTTATATGAAAATTAACCATGTTAATTTAGTCGAAAATTAACCATGTTAATTTAGTCAAGAATTAACACTGTTAATTGTGGTGATGGTGGCGGTGGTGGTGGTGGCGGCGTGATGGTGGGCGTGGCGGCGTGGTGGTGGTCATTATGGTGGCGGCAGTGACGGTGGCATGGTGGTGGTGGGCGTGGTGACGGTGGCATGGTGGTGGTGTAGGAGAATGTATGGGCCGAAAGGTATTAACACTGTTAATTGGGGTGTGAATTTACATGAAAATTAAACCATATTAATTTAGACAAAAATTAACATTGTTAAATGTGGTGATGATGGTGGTGGTGGCGTGGGGGTTGGGGGTGGCGGCGTGGTGGAGGTCATTGTGGCGGCGGCGGGAGCGTGGTGGTTGTGGTGATTATTGTGGTGGTGGCGGCAGCGACATCGTGGTGGTGGTGATGGCGGCTGTGGGGGTGGTGGTGTAGGAGGATGTATAGGTAGAAGGGCATTAACATTGTTAATTGGGGCGGGTGCAAATTTACATGAAAATTAACACTGTTAATTGTGGTGGTGGTGGCGGTGGAGTGGTGGCGGTGGTGGCGACATGGTGGTGGTAGTGGTGGTGGTGATGGCGACATGGAGGTGGTGGCGGCGGCGGCGGCGGCGGCGGCGGCGGCTTGGTGGTTGTGGCGGCGTGGTGGCAGTGGTGGCGGCGGCACGATGGTGTCGGCAGTGCGGCGGCGGCGGTGGTGGCTAAATCGTCTCGATCTTCCTTCTCCAATTGCCTTTTTTTTTTGGAGAGATATTTTTGTCAACAAAATAATGAAGAGGATCTATTGGGCTATAGGCTCTTTAGGCAGGATCTAGTGGGCTATTCTTCACCCAAAGAGGATCAGTCAGGAAGTTTCCCATTCTAATTCCACCGTTTCTATCTAATTGAACCTATTTTGTGGTCCTTAAATTCCAATTGGGCTTTATATATATACATATGGATCATAAAATTTTGGAGCCCCTCGTTTTTTGGGGCACAAAGGCCAAGCTTCTCTGGCTTACCTTATAAGCCGGCCCTGACTATCTGTATGGGATCACATTGCACCACACTTATGTCAAGACCAAAGTTAAAATCCCCCACGTATTGGTGGTGTTAGTTAGAGTATATTTAGCACAAATATTAAGTTATGGGTATTTTAACCTATGCCTTATCTATTCAAGTCTCGAGTTTGCACCATTAAACCAGTCCCTCATTGGTGGCTAGCGCTATATATGTTTCTCTACACCTACATCTAGACAACTACTTTAGGATCATAAAAAGGGTACCTCCTTTTGGTTAATTTTCCGTAGAATGTATATAAATTCTATGCAAAATAAAGTGAGACCTTGTAACTCTAAAAGTAGGGTACACCCGCCCCTACTAAAGCAAGAAACCCTCCATCAAGTAATCTAAGATAGAAAGAAAAAAGAAAATTGATTGATGGTTATATGGTCACACATTGCTCTTGAGTTTGCACATAAGTTATCTCTCTCTCTCTCTCTCTCTCTCTCTCTCTCCAATTAACAGCAAAACTTAGGCTGTGATTTACCCCACAAAATTAAAAAGAAGAACTTTAGGCTCTGAAATCAGTAATAGAAATTCAAAAGGGCATTAACTTTTGCATTCCTCTTTTATAGTTGTTGATATGCTTTGATCCGTGAATTTTTATTTATTACAAGCAGTAAGATAATACAAATATCTCAATTACATCAAATTGAAATTAACGTAAGTCCACACATTGAGGCCAATTGATAGTCTCAGTAAGGGAACAAATAAGTAAACAAAGAACACACATATAATCAATATTTGTTTTTCAAAGAAAGTGTATAAGGGAGGTCAAATGAGCTAATAATCATGGTTGGTACAGATAAAAAATTGAACCAATAAGAGGGTAGTGTTGCGAATTCAAATTAATCGAATTCAAAAAGAGAGTGAATTCAGAAAAAAAAAAATAAAGAGTGAGAATCGTTACTCATTATAAAAACAACAACCGCTTACGTTGTCTCGAACATAATAAAAGAACTTACGATAAAACTCACGACCCAAAATTTATGGTGTGTTTGGGAGACTGTTGAATTTTGAATTTTACTGTTTCACATTTGTTTTTGACTATTAGCATTTTGCTTCATAGTACATCCACAATCCAAAAGATAGCCTAAGATTAGCTTTTTGGATTCTCATTTTGCATTTTTTAACCAACTTCAAATCAAGGATTAAAAGTTAACCCTTTCATCCATACAAGCTAGCTGGTTCGTAATTTCTAGGAAAGGACAACGTGGTAAAAAAAACACATCATTGTCTTTTCTTTCGATTTATGCTCCAAATAGTATTCTCTTGTCAAATTTATTCGGACAAGAAAAGAAACGAAAAACAAAATACGAAGGAAAGCCGCAGTGAAAAAACAACTCTGGTATAAGAACCCACAGATCCGCTCGTGGCTCAAACATTTCCTTAATAAGTTTTGAAGATGCAGCAAACCCTACGAGTTCCACCCTGGCCTCTTTCTCATTGACTTCTCCCATCTTTTTTTAACTCCAAGCTAGGCATCTAAAACAAGTACCAAACAAAAAAGTCTCTTCAGACATTAAAACCTCCTCAGCCTTTTCCACTAAAACCCACCTCACAGAGCCACCTCTCATTTCAATTTTCACACCTAGAAAGAGAGAGAATATACAGAAAGAAGAAGAAGAAGAAGAAGAAGAAGAAGAATAAGACATGGGTATGAAGAGATCAGAGTTGGCTTGCTTGTCTCTTCTTCTTGTGATGATGATGCTAATAGAGTTGGAGATTACTGCTCCATGTTTTGCAGATAGTAGTAATGGGTATAACAAATTCAGCAGATTCAAAGGAAGATCTCATCATATGAATTCCTTGAAAACCCATCAAGGTTTCAAAGAATTGATTGGAGGTACAAATGGTGGTGATGTTTTTAGTGCTGAGAAGAGGAAAGTCTCCACTGGTCCAAATCCTCTTCACAACAGATAAGTAGTAGGGAGAAATTAACAAACTATATACGCTTTGAATTTCATTTTATTTTATTTTTAATGTTTTTGGTAACTTGAATTCCTCGTTCAAGCAATGAAATCTTTTGTTTCTTTTTTCCCTTCCCACTTTTTTTTTTTTTTTTTTGTACTTATTAAATGTGCTTGAGACTTCGATGGACCGTTCATAGAATTGTTTCAAGTGCTATGATGATATCAGATTAAATTGTATATGGAAAAAGTTTCATCTGTTTTTTTTTTTTGAGATTTTGATGAGAAAATAGTTTTATTTGTCTAAAATTTCTATTTAATTATAAATGGGAAGAAAGAGTACATTATTTTTGAATATATTGCAATGAACATCAATTACTGGAGTTAATGTGACTGGTGGTGTAATGAATGTTTTTCTGGCTGCTTTTTGTTCTTTGTTGGTTGGTGTACTGAATAATTACTCTCGATCGAGTTATGATTCATTAACCACACATAAGGTGACAACTTACATGAGTAGTACCATATATGCATTCCTGTATTGAGATCCATTATCTATGCTACATACTCCATTATCTTACTGGTTTTAAATAGCGGTAGCAGGAGCGTAACAAGTATCAGACGATCGATATGATCCCACTCGGTTCATTTTACTGAAGCGGTTCGGAAGAATGATTAGGTCTTTACTACCATGCCCATAGACAAAGTGCCTCGTTACTAGGAGGAATAGTATATAGCGATCATCAACTTGTTTTAAAATCATCTTTGGTGCCAAACTACTAAAAATGGTCATAGACTCGTGGTGGCCATGAAGTGAGCGAAAAATTGGATACGTAGCATTATATATCGGGAGTCAGTTGATACACGTGTGAATTTTTCAGTATCAGAAGGCCGAAAATTGATAGGCACCGGACCGGCCACTACTTAAATGATCCTTACATTTCATTTCATGAAATTTTCTTGAATCACCCAAGCCTTTTGAGCCATAGATCGAGGACCAAAGTGGTAGTGAAACTCTTATTAGTAGGAATGTATTATTCATTTTGCCAATTACATTCAAACTAAAAAAGACTTTCCTAGTAGAAATATTGATGCTCGAGTTTGTGAAAATAACTCCAGTTTTGATAAGGAAGCTTCCTATTTCCAATGTTAGAAAGTCGATCTACAATTACATTTTGCCATTTTTCTGTACTCGGGCCATCTAAACAAAGCTCCTGCACTATTAAGACGAAATTGATACAGTTGAAACTTTGGAGAGAAAAGTCATTGATCATCACATAACACACTACTTCTCTATTTGCGAATATTCAACGTGTTCAGCACCTGACCCTGAACCGTGGATCATCCTAGACACATCAGCACGGTGTACTACTCCTGTTCGAACGGCTCTTGCTTAGCAAACATGGCCTTTGAAATGGTGTTCGAACTTTTCAGAAAAGAAGAGAAAGAAAAGACACAGAGTGTTCGCATGTGACAAGTTTTGAATAGTTGGTGTCAATGTCATGCTTGCCCCCATTTAGCATTTGTGCAATGTTCAAATGAATCCCTCCACATATACTTGTCCTCCTACACTATTTTTGTAGGGGTGATTGGGAGCCAAGTACTACCTCCGTCCCAATTTACTTGTCCCAGTTCTATTCTAACCGGATTAAAAACTTACTTATATTTTTAAATTGGTAATGAATTTTATATATAATATGGATCTTGTTTGATAGATCTCGATTTGTTCTATAATACAATGTTTTCAAAATCACCTAAAACATTATAAATTATAAGATATAATCAATTGAAAAGTGGCACGAACTCCCAAAAGTGACAACTAAATTTGGACGGAGGGAGTATGTTTTAAATTGCAAATAGTGGATTATAGATTTTGGAATTTTGGATTATAATGGGATGTTTTGATTATATGTGCATAATAGATTTTGCAAAAGTATTTTGTGAGTGAAAATATAGTCACAATCCAACAAGTGTCTACAAGGGTGATTTTTGAAGTCTGTATTTTCTAGTTCATTTTTCAAAATACGATAACATGACATTTAGCAAAAGGGTTGCTTTTCAAAATTTCTATTATATTTGTAATATGTAATAAAATGGTATAAGTTTAATTTTTCTCAATTTATTTTCATTACCCAATAAAAAATATTTCAGGCGCCAAATATAGCACATATGGTTTTTTTTAGTTTTATTTGCAAAAACAAAAATAAAATATAAAATTTTAGGAATATTCCCTTTGGTTCACATAAAATCTCAATTTCATCTCTCTGAGAAAAAAATGATAAATTTGCCTTTTAATTCTGCTTGTTTGATTGACACCGTCGACAAGACATACGAAATTGAGACGAAATATAAACTATAGAATTAAGATCGACACAATTAATTCTATAGATATAAAAATGAAAATTTATGCAAATTAGAGGGATCATTTTTAAATTTACCTTCTTTTTTTTTTTTTTTTAATCTGAACGGGGATACCTAGAACCAGTTTTTTTTTTTTTCCTTTCTCTTTCTTGTGGTCAGTGACTCAGTGTGTCCTTCTGCGACATTCAAATATTGGGGCCCAGCAGTAAATGTCTCGCAGATGGAGAGCTCTGTCTTTCGGCCAAAAATCAATAAAGGCAACATACTTTTTGGGTTTATTGTTTTCCCCTTCATGTCCGATAAAAACCATGCCTAAAATTTGGGTAAAAAGCCTAAAACTTATTTTCAATGTCATACCCTTATTTTTAATCCATTTTGAATCCTAGTATTTTGATCACACAAATTTGGAAAGACCCAAACCCATTTTTGAATCCTTTTTTTTATTTTTTCATTAATTACAAATGTGCCATTGAACAACCCGTGGAGCAAGATACCCAGCCAAAAAAACAAAAGGTGGACGTTGAACAGCCGGAGCTTTTTCGATCTGGTAATTTGATATGTTGTTGAGCTTCGCCGGAGTTCTGGAGCTTCGACGGAGCACGGACATGATTTCGCCCTCTTATTTACATGTATGCCATTGGGTACTTAAAAGATAGTCAAGTAAATATATGAAGTGAGAAATCGGAACACCAGGTAACGACGTCCTTTTAAGGCATTGAATAATTTTCCGTCCGATTGATTGTTGGGAGAAAACCTCCCCTCCCAAAAATTCTATCTTGGGCATAATGACTGATTATGACAGGTCCCACAAAATGTTTGGTTCTCATCCCACTTTAACGAAACATTATTCTATGACCCAATGATATAAGAGGTGGACATCCCAAACTCCATCCTCACCATACATTTGACAGAAGTCCACCACAAAGAGTGTGGGCAAATGTGATGAGGAGAGAGTTCGGGCACCCACCTACCATGCCCCAGGAGCACTGAATAATCACTCATACCCTCAACATATTCTCTGAAGTTGATTTGTTTATTTGCAGTTTACCAAATAAATTAAGACAACTTCTAGAATTCTCATCTACTAAGCACCTCTGCGCATGCAGTACGTTGTCCCTCTATATGAACTTTCTCGATTAGTTCCAGGAAATGATATACAACAGTGCTAACAACCAAAATCAAGAGAATTATTTTCTTGTTCGGTTCCCAGATAATGACATACGACTTGCTCAACTCTCAACTTTCTTGTTTGGCCACCAGTTTGCGTTTATTCTGGTGGTCGGTGTTCTTCAATAAGCAATTAAGCAACTTCCAAACAAGTTTATTTCTAAGGCAATAAGCAATGCAACAATCGAGCCATGACTCTGAATTTGTCTCCTGTTAAGCTCATTTATAACTTGGAAACATGAGCTGTGGTTCTGCAAAAGGCAACAGCAGTCTTCGAACCGGAGCACCGGCCTAAATGTTTGCAGATGAAATGCCCTGCCAAAATTACCTTTTGGAGATCCACGTTGGTCTCAACTCCGAGTCCGTTTAGCATGTATACAACATCCTCTGTGGCAACATTCCCAGAAGCACCTTTTGCATACGGGCAACCCCCAAGACCAGATACAGATGAATCCACAGTGCTGATTCCCATCTGGGGAAAAATCCGTTAAAAGTGTTTGAAAGTACGGAAAGATGCGCATAAAGCTCTAGGAGAGAGGAAAAGCAATGTCTTTGAAAGTTTGAGCAGAAGTAATGAAGCGAAATACAAACCAAACTGTAATATTCTGAATGTACCATGAAACTTTTAGCATTTGCAATGAGTGAAGGAGAGCTATTTTGCTCTAGAAGAATAAGGAATAGTGTTTTATATATTGGCTAAACTACGATGTCCCTCCACCTGGTACGAGAGAAACATGGTAGAAAGTGGGATATCGCCTCCAAACAAGTGAATATGGTAAAGCAAAACATGTCAAACAATAACGTGTCTAACTTGCATCATCTTTTAGCTAGCTCAGTATAAACGAAATCAGAAACCCAGATGATGCACTGCTATTTCATTTAAAAAGAACAGGTGCAATCATATTCTTTTCAATCAACTTTTATCTAAAGTGACATCGTCTTGGACCCTGGTACAGGTGTTGGATGCAGGTATATGTCCAAGGGTTGGATTCATTTAATTTCCTTAATAAAGATATCAGAACATGTTTCTTTTACTTGAT
The DNA here is from genome assembly GCA_014282245.1 of Rhododendron simsii. Classification (NCBI taxonomy): domain Eukaryota; kingdom Viridiplantae; phylum Streptophyta; class Magnoliopsida; order Ericales; family Ericaceae; genus Rhododendron; species Rhododendron simsii. The sequence goes on along the minus strand of CM024956.1, from coordinate 16,993,150 downwards.
AGTGTGAACAGTTTTTACGAAGTATCTCAAGGCATTTTATGCATAATACTGGAGCTCTATGCATAGCTCATGGTGCTTGCTAGGTTAGTCCAACTAAACATGGTAGACATTAATCTCACAGCATTACTTTACTTGAGTGTTAAATGTCTGATAACTGGTACTTCAACCACTTAGAAAAGTCCATGTAACATAGGTTTTATCAGTTAATGTTCCTCAATAACACACAAAAGAAACAAATTTAGTGCAATTTAGGGCACTATCTTCCACTAGACAGTGAGCTCAGCCAAGTTCTAAAAGAGGATCAACAAAATGCTAAAATGACTTCACGAATAGGAAAAACTTTCAATAGGTTATTTTTCTTATCTGGTGGCCCAATAATAAAACCACTTTCTACTCGAGTCAAGTTTGTTAGAGCCTAAGAAGCACGGATACGGATACGGGATACGGACACGATACAATACGGATACGGGATTTTCCAAAAAGAAGGATACGATACGTTGGGAGATGTTGAATATAAAAGTAAATTAAAAATATATTATATATATAATTTTTAATTCCTAAAATTTCATTAACGATTAAAGTTTTCTGTTTTCCATTACACAAGTTCACCATTTCACATGCTGAGAGAGATATATTTACATCTACTTATACATATACATACAGAGAGAGAGAGAGACTTGCAAGGTTGTCGAGAGAGATGAGAGACGAAAGAGAGGATATCGTCCATGTGTTTCTCGTGTCGATTGGTGGGGGAAAAAGAAAAATATAGTTCTAATTGCAATTATTTTAACCCATATATTTTAAGTAATAGCATATTTACCCTCGTGCGTATCCAAAATGTATCGGGATACCAAAAAATAATTCTAAAAGTAGGATACTTCAAAAAAAACATAGCAGATATGTATCCGGAGAGTATCCGAAAGTATCGGTATCCGATACGGATACAATACGTGATATGGAGGCCAAAATAGAGTATCCATGCTTCATAGGTAAGAGCTAATGGTGGTAGTTAAATGATGATTGAAGATCCCTTTGGACAAAGAAGACTAGTTCCAGCGATTCACTGACAAAGACACCTCCCCATACTTCGAGATAAGAAAAGGTTACACGGCAAAACTTGGGTCTCTCCCAAAAATATTCAACTACTCCAGAGAATGGCTGCCTTTAACTTTTTGTTTGCTACTATTTTATTGATGCATTCTGTTTTTACCTGTAACAAATATATGTTTGATGGCCAATTAGGAGTTTCTTTGTAACAGTCCATTGTTCAAGGGCCAAAGTTAGTCTAGCGGCTATATCAGATAAGATATAACATTATCACTGCTTTTGCCTCTTGGACGTTTTTTTTCTCTCATATTTATAACCACTTACCTCATTTTCTGATATCATGTATTTGACTTCCCACTGATCTTTACTCCACTAATGATAAGCATGGTGAATGAATAACATTGAAACACTTACCACCCTCTTTAATCATTTTGCTAAAGACGTCTAGATTGGGTGAGAAAACCACCATGGGAAGCCAGACTAATTGATGAATGCTGAAGGAAATTACTATATCAATATTGGGTTTCAATTTCCATTGGTTGTCAACCAATAGCAAATTTGTTGAAAGACGAGATTCAATTGTTTTCACAACATGTGTGCATGGACAAGCGTTTTAAACAGTTAACTTTGGTGCTGAACTACTAGGACAGCAGAGTTACTAATCTGACAGCCGATTTCAAATGATATGTATTAATTAACATGAAGAGATGGCTTACTTGGAGTGACACAAGAATATTAGAAAGAGCTTGCCCATACGTGTCATGGAAATGAACAGCAAGCTTCTCTACAGGTACAACGTCAATAACAGATTCAATCATCGGAATGACAGTACCTGTGCGAAAAGAAGGGTTAAGGGCGGGAAATAAAACTAGAAATAAGTTAAATTGAAAAAGAGAAACCAATATTTACTATTCTTTGAAGTCAAACTAAACTACTCAGCAAAGAGAAATTTTTTACATGAAAACCTGGCGTCTTTGCACTACAACTTTAAATGAACAGACACTTTACTTACAAAAAGAAAAAGAACTGACTCTGCTGAGGCATTCGCCTCTGTCATCTGGAAAAAAAGGCATAAAAAATGTACGCCTCTGTATGCCTCCAACGGATGGGTAGACACTTTTGTGGTTCTTTGCCCAAAAATTAACGCCCAGAGGCATTTTTATTGTACCTTGCCTTGAGGCGAGTCCTAGAATTGCCTTTGAAAACATTGCTCCTAGCATCACCTCCAAGGTAGATTCATACTTAAAAAAAAAAAAAAAACACATTTCTTGGATTGTTCCATGAGTTGTGATTGTGGAGGGTCAGATTTCAAAAGATGGTTAGACTGAGCCAGATGGAGGCTATATATGTATCTCATTGGTGCCCAGGGATCTAATTTCCCGTTTCTTGTTTTGAGGTCTATTTGCATGCATTTCATGACAGGGTCTATGCAATCTGGGGATTAAGATTATTGAAATGCAAGAACAAACATGAAGAGCTGTATCCAATTCACTACCTGGTTCAAGAAAATGTTGTGTCCGTCCTCATTAAAACGATTTTGAATTTTTTATCAATTGCCTCTTATGAAGCACCGGCACACTTAAGTGGATGCCATATCCACGGTGGACACGTTGGGGACACACGGGGATACATATCAGACATGCCAAGTTCCAACTATTTACAAATTACAGTAATATATAATATAGGACACGTCTGGGACATCAAAGGGTTAAAATTTATCACAAACTTGTCAATTAAGCTTGTGGTTTGTGTTTTTAAAGGATCACCTCTAATTATGTGGAAGTAGTGCAAACATTCATTTTTGTGCTCAGTGAGTGTTGGTTTCCAATAGTTCAGTGGTTTGCAAATCCAATATCTATTCTGATCACTATTTTTAAAACATACAAAAATATATACTCCCTCTGTCCCAAACTTCTTGTCCACTTTTTCACAATTCTGGGCATCTCAAAAAATTATTTTTATTTTTAAACATGTAATATATTATTACATGCAATATGGATCTTATTTGATAGATCTTACTTATTTCTATTAAACAAAGGTTTCAAAATCTTAAAAATCATTATAGATCGAAAATAGAAGCAATTTACAAATGATACCGAAAAATGGACAAGAAATTTGGGACGGAGGTAGTTTTTTTTTTGGCCATATTCCCCGCCATGTTTGTGTCACTGACTCACCATCAATTGAGAATATGCATATCTATATCTGTGTCCATGCTGTTTTGAATTTCCCTTGAATCAATTATAGATTATTTTTTTGGTAATGGAATCAATTATAGATCTCCTTCTGCATTAAATGTGCCTGTTCATAATCCAATAACTCTCTACCGTGCTAAACAAGACTACAAGAGTACTGTTTGCCAATCAATTGCGGTGGGCCATGTGAATAATTTTCCTTTATGAACAAGGGCAGACTATAAATAAGTCGTTACTGCTCTTTCCCTCATCTTTCGGACCCTAACAACTAGTTTTAGATTTTTTCAGATTGCTTCTTCCGGGGGGAAAAAAAAACAGTTGAATTACACTCCTCCATTTCCCCCATGTGCATACGATTTCAGGTCAGTGAAAGATCAAGAACTTTCTCATTCCTACACCCATGGTTTATAATCTACTACTACTCTAGTACATTGAGCTTTGAGCTGTATAATGAGAGATGGAAAGACAAAGTAATTGATGAAAGAGTACGAAACATCACACGAAAAGGACATATCTGTTTATATGCACGATAAAGTTAACCCAATGGTCTCACTCAACCCGAGGGTGAAATAGAAAATACACAAATGCAATTTTTTTCAAATCTACTTTAATCAAGTCATCGCATCCTGCAAGACAAAGTTGAGTGATCAGGAAGCAATTGCACACATGGACCAGATATTTACCAATTTCAGCGATTGATTCACAGGTCAACTGGTTGAACCAGAGCTGGAATCCAATGTTGTCAGCAACTAACAATCTCTAATTCAGATGCATGTCCTTAGAGATTTTCAGCATCTCCGAAAAGTAGAAAATTTCTGAAAAACCTTGAAATTTAAAGCTCCTTTAGTATTACCTGGAGTACCAACCCCTATCGTATCACCGAGAGAAATTTCATAGCATCCCATTTCAAAGAGCTCTTTAGCTACATATGCTACTTTTGATGGGGCTACGGCTCCTTCAACTGGGCACCCAACAACACATGATATATACCTAGAAAATAAGATATCAATGTCATCTACGTGTTTTGGAAATAAAATCAGGCAAACACTATTTGGACATCGTATATAAAAGAGAAATATCACACACCATTTCGCTTAGAAACTGAAAGATAAGGTGTGTATGTGTTTGTGTGTGTCATGAAGAAACATGGTGATCAATATCAAATAAGAAATTTCCTTATTTTCCAGTCCCAATAATAGTCCCAAATATCAATCAATATCAAATAAGAAATTAATTCCTTACAGATCAATACTCTTTACTTAACATTTAACAAAATCGATATCACCGTACAACGGAGGCAAATCTACACTTTTAGTAACTTATATAGCAAACAAAAGGCAGGCATGCAGGAAATATAAGATTTCTACATTCGAATGAGAACAATTGCACCAATTAGGACTCATGGTTTAAGGATTTTGAAGCTTTTCTTTTACATATGCCAAATATTTGGAAAATGCAGCTTCAAACTTGGGGGGACCTCATTGGAATTCCAGTGCCTAATTCTTTGAGTAATGATGTCTTTTCAAGTCCTACTGCAAAACTTTAGAACAAAACATCACTAGAACAGAAAATTGCAAACGTAAATCATGTTTTATAAATCCTAAGGAAAGGTGAGAAGCTAATGACGAGTTACAAGACATACCCACGGACAGGTATTGAGAGCTTTTTAGCAGCAAGAGTTACATCATGATATCGAGCAAGACTATCTTTAATGCTACAGTTTATGTTTGACTTTGAAAAGGACTCGGAGGCTGCAGCAAAGATGGCCACTTCCTTAACTCCAGCTGCAGCAGCTGCCTCAAAACCCTGAATAAAATAACACTAAAACAAATATGCCTACCAAAAAATATAATATTTCTTTGCAACAGGATTCACATGAAAAAGCAACTCACTTTAAGATTAGGAGTTAGAACAGGAAACCTAGCTCCCTCAAGACCCTGAATTGCTTCAATAACATCCTTTGCATCTGCTAGCTGCAATTTTGATGACGAAATTTCTTAAGTGTGTTGAGCCTTCAACTTTTATCAAACTTCATTTTCCTATCAAGAATAAAGTGCCGATATAACCTAGGGAAAACACACCCACAGACTGCATTAAAGTATAGCAAAAAGATATGCATTCATTGACAAAACACTAATCTAATGAAGCCTTTTCGTCAAGGAACTAACCAAGCGATAGGAGCACAGCGCACTACCAGACAAACAAGGTAAAAAAGGATATAGACTGCAAACTAACAGCAAATGCAATTGCGTTGTAACTGAGGCAAACATGCTTTAGAGAAAATCTAGGCTGCATGTCTTATGAGGTTACCCTTAGTGAATGACTCTGTGGTCATCCCATTGATGTTGATGGTTCTGACATTTTGAAAAGTGAAGAATTCTATGCATCCATGCTCAATAGGTATTAGGTTGGATGTCTCCAAAATTCTGACATGGTATCATACCCAAGCGTTGGGTTGACCTGGAAGGCCAAGTGTTTGTGAAACAAAGTCCTACATCGCCTTGGTACGAACCTAATCTCTACATAGCAGAGCAATTTCTCTCCCTTTTTTTTTCCTTTTAAAAATCCTAAAACTCCACTTGGAATTCCCTCACGATTCCTTCTCTTCTCCTCTCCCCTTCCGTTTTCTAGAAATAGGAAAGGTTGAAAAAAGAAAAGATATAGATCCATTTAGCAATTTAAAAAAAGGAAAAAAGCTAGAATAAGTCAAGGAGGCAATATTCTGAAAGCATGATAGTTGAAGATTTGGGTATTTTTCCTACGAAAATCTCCCTTAATGCAATACATAACTTCTAAACCTTTGCCTGTGATTATATGAGCAAAGTAATAACATACGGATAATGAATTGTAAAAGAGTTAGAAACTCAAAATAAGTATGCATGATTTTAACTTGAGAAGGGGTGCAGAGTTGTGTCAATATCAAAACTCAAAAGCACCTAAACTCCAAATTAGCGTTCAAAAAGAATAACCTAAAATCTACCCTTTTCTCCCTCTTCAAGCTAAATAATTTTAAAATTTTTTTTTTTGAAGTGTCAAGCTAAATAATTGAATTTAGAAGTCAATCAAAAAATAATTACCAATCTTACTTTGAAGTCCCCAAGACGGTTGATTTTATATCCAAATCATGGTAATTTCGGGTGATCATCTGTAAATATTTAGGCAGTATCAGGCATTTTGTTATAGGTATGATGAGTTCCTTAAATCTTTTCCACTTTTACATCCTTGAGTGTTACATTGAAGCATCGCTGTGTATCAAATAAATCAATCTATATAAGTTTATTAGCTATGAAAAGAATCACTCCCATCCCACAGGCACACCAATTAAGTGAAGTATACAAGCGCAAGGGCACTCTGACCTCAATAGCTAACTTTTGGGATTGAACCTGTTAAGGTGGTATCAGAGCAGAAGTATCCCAGAGATGGTTCACAATTCATGCAAAAACAATACGAATCTATAGGTGAATCAGGCTTTAAACAGTGTTGGTGATGAACAATACGATTCACAATTCGATTCATACAGGTACAACAATTGTTGCGTTCAACGAATATGAAAATCCTTTTAAGTTTTACCTTCCCCTTTTTCTTGGGAAAACAAGAACATAACTTTATAATGTTAAGTTAGGAGAAACTGCATACCAATGCAAAATTTGTTCATGTTTTGATGATTAGAATACGAATTCTTTTTTGCAGCACGTCAAAAACCATATTTTCTCATATTTCTCCAGTATTAAAATAAATCCTCTAGCTATGTTATAAGCTCAATGTCTTTAAAGTGAGGTTATTTGCTAGACTAAAATTATGAAAGTCATTGAGAATGCTAATTAGTATAATATCCAACATGAACGCAAAATTTGACAAATCGGTTTCTTTAATCATTGTTTGCCTTAGTAATGTGAACTATATAATAGAGAGGGTACCCTCATTTCAACAGCTAGCTTTTTGGAGTTGAATTCTACCTAAGAGCGTGTAATAATGTCACCCTAAGCCCCTTCCTTACATTTATCTCTTTATCATCTTGTATGGAACAAGGCTACGGGCCATATCAATACGGACTTGTCTCATATGGCTTCTCGAGAACAATAGCTTGGCTCAACCAGTCTAGAGACCTCTGCACCTACGGCTAAGTGGCCTTGCACAAGATGTTCCCTGTAGCCCTAATCCCACCTTTATAGTCCAGGTTTCAAACGAAGCGTAAGTTTGTTTAGTATTTCCCAAAAACAATGAATTGCATATCCATTGGGTGTATAGTTTTTGAAACTCAAAACTTTTTGCAACAAACAAACTGTCCGTCAATACTTGAGAATTTTAAAAAAGAGAAAATTGGAATTTTCCAACTCACTTCTGTTCAACATTCACAACATCAGCAGCTACATAATAGTAAACACTAATTTTTCTTATTCCCATATAAATGAATGTATTTTTCAATATTATCATGTTCACGTTCTAATTTTATAAAAGTTGCCATGCTGGAGTGCCATATCAACCGTATCTACATACTTCTTGGAAGGAAAGTACAATTTTTTTAGTTTTGTCTTTTTTATCAAAGTACAAAGCAAGAAGTCTTAAAACTGTACAAAGAAGCAGCTACATATAAGTTTAGTGAAACTTGGAAGAAAACATTTCTCATTTTGATCTAGTCAAAATTTTTTTTTGACAATCAACACAGATGATCCAGCATGATAAAAATTAAAATAAAATAAAAAAAAGAGTTGTTGCCAAGAGGTCGAAACACATCAGATTATCTCGCTGGTTGACTATCCCCACTTATTTTTTTATTCTCATAATCACAACTCACAAGGGATAAAGTCAACACCACTTCAAATCTAAACATGACCACATTCTTCAATCTTCGAATCTCAGTTTAATCATTTTCACTCTTTCAATTAAAAACCTTTGCAGGCAGTGCCTTGCGTTTCATTGCACTTGGCTAATTTTAGATCAATAGAGGGAACCATATGTCTCTCACAGTTTCAATATAGCGTACAACGAAAACATATCCTTTGTATCTATTATTCAATTCTAACAAGAGAAACCTTTAATGAAAGAGCCCAATAATATGCATCTATAATGGTAATTAATATTAAGGAGTCAGCGAGAATCAAAACTTGTTTTGGTGGTATTATTTTGATCTGCTTGTAAATCGATACATTTTAGAAGGCTAAATGGCAACCACAGAATCAAGGTAGAAACACATGGTTAAGCACACTTACTACCACTAACAATATTAATCATCTGATGCAACTGAGCACAATTTACCTGTGGTACCCATTTTGGAGAGACGAAACTAGTAGCCTCAACAACAGGCAACCCCGAAGAGACTAGCATCTCTATCAACTTAACCTTTACTGCGGTAGGTACAATCTCCTTCTCATTTTGCAATCCATCCCTTGGACCAACTTCCACTATCTTCACATATCTTGGTATGGAACTCAGAAACTGTAAATCATATTATCATATTTGAGATTAGATCAGCTCGTTGTATATAACTATATATCATACAAAAATAAAAAACAATTCATTTTATCGTCCACCTTCAAAGAAAGTGGTCCTTTTGATATCCTACTTTACGTGTGAAATACTGCCTAGAATAGATTTTGGTCATCAACCTGATGTTTTTAGCGACTTGTCATGATAAGTCCTATGACCCCTACCCCTTGAAGATATGATAATATGTGGCTTGATCATTATGTATTTTGACGATTTTGTTAAAACATAAAGGAACTAAGGGTTGGGGGGCTTTCAAATTCATTAAGAAACTTAAAATAGTTGAAGCACATAACTTGATTTCCTAGTTCACTGTATCTCTTAGCTTGTCTTTTTTCCTGTACTGTCTGTTCATTGTAAAGTTTGTATCTGGAAGGTATGTCTCCCCTTAATTCTCTAAAGGTTCGCTCTTTCAATGAAAGTCTCATTACCCAGAAAGAAAATAGAAAATAATTTGTAGCAAAGGCGTTTGGGTACTTAGAAGAGGTGAAGAAGGAATTTAAGAACCGCGTAATATTGAGGTGATCGTGGGCTCAAACAGTTCAATTATTCTCTCTGATAAGGACGGTTGGGAGTACGGATGAAATTGAAGAAGGCTGTCTTTAGGGAAGGAACTTCTCAGAGCCAGAAGGCAAAACTAAGGTAATTGAAGGTGGGAGGTCATATTTTTAGTTGTTCCACAAGGTTGCTAGGAAAATATAGTCCCCAAATATGGAAGTTAGGAAGGCATCTTTTAATGATGGAGATAAGTCAAGAGGCCAAAAATTTTAACCATTGTCGCCATTAATGATGTTGGGAATTGTCGAGGATGGTTTGTTTAGCGTTGCCCAGTTATTTGACAATGGGCCCATTAGTTTGGTTACTTATTGTATCACCAAGACCTGCGCGCGCCGGTAAATTCAAACCCACAGTTCTTATTTTCAAACCTTTTGGGCTTTGGAAGGACCAGTGCACACCCAGGACAAACCATGTAGTTCATATGGCAGTTGATAGGCAGTTGAATGGGTTCAGAGGCCATCAAAGGAATAAGACACCCCATTAACAGTGTGGGGAAGGAAACAGGGCTCAAAGCCAGTTACCCGTGCAAAGGCCACTGGTCAGAGATGAACCTGCGCGCGCGGGTTATCCACCGTCCTGCGCGCGCGAGCTAAAGCCATCTAACCAGTGCTTGGTTTTACATGATCTGGGTTCTGGGACATGTCCAGAAAGCTCCCAGGGGTATTCCAAAGCAGCAAATATGCATATTAAAATACAACTAGCAGTTTTAACAAAGGAATACAGTAAACTGGTTGTTAGCATGCTTTCAGTGATCTATATACAAAGGAGAGCATAAAACAACAAGATCCCAGGCCCCACGCAAGATCTGCGCGCGCAGCCACATAGTGGCGCGCACATGCTATGGACCAGCGCGCGCTGGTCCTTGCTACTGTGGTTTTCAAAACCTTGCTAGCTTTAGGGCCAGAACAGAGTAATACAAAGGTGTTATACCTTTAGTTTTAGGTTTGAAAGAGTGATTGAGCTTTGAATGGATGGGTTGATTGTACGATGCTTGGAGGATGGTTGTGTGTTAGAGGATGAAGAACAAGTATTGTGTTCTTGAATGCCTTTGTATCTCTTTAGTTTGCAAAGAAAAGTACAAAGTTGATAGCCAAAAATTGTAACCCTTTGGAAGTTGAAATATGGGGGGTATTTATCGGAGATGAGGGAGAAAAGGAGGGGTGTAACCAGCCAAGTAATGGCTGGTTTGGCTTGGCAACCAAGTCTTCTCCTTTAAGAAAGGTTGATGGGAGGAGTGTGAGAGTGGGGGGACATCCCCTTGTCCGAGGATCACCCCTCAGGCGAACAAACAGGGTCAAGGATGCCCCAAAAGTCCTGTAATCATGGCAAATGTAGGTTGAAAAAGGTGATGGGACAACCATTGACTAGCGCGCGTGGGTCCAACTGCCCCTACCCTGGTCAATGGTCAAAGCTAACCGTTGACCAACACGTGGCACTTGGACCATCGCGCGCAGGCTGTTAAACCAGTGCGGGCAAGGCAGGCTTCAGGCTTAGGCTGGGTTAGGTTTAAGAGGGGACCAAACGCTCAAAGCTCAATCACACTATCATTCCCAAGGTGTTCTTGATCCGTTTTATCATCGGGGAATCAAAATCCAAAAGTAAACTAATCTGGAAAGTCTAGATTGGGGTGTCTACACAATGGGCCAGGTCTAGGAATGTTATGGAATTCTTAATTGCTTGGAGAGGTGCAAGAGTGAGAAAGAGAAGAAAGCGAATTTGGGCTATGATTCCTCTTTGTTTGATGTGGGTAATTTGGCACAAAAGAAATTCGAGAGTTTTTGAAGGAATCGAAAAGCCTTTGTTTAGGATCAAAAGTTTTTTGATGAATAGCTTGTATAGTTGGGACAAGAGAGAAGGTAATCTTTCTCTTGATCAATTTTTAGATTGTTGTGAGCTTTTTCACTCTAAGAAGTATGTATAGGGACTTTTTGTTTTGTGGCCTCTTTTTGTATACGGGCGGCATTCCCTTTATGCCTTTTTGCTAATATAATTATTTACGTATCAACAACATAAAAAATAAAACATGTAAAAGCCTATTCAGGTAGAAATTGACTTGCTAGAGAGCCTTATCTATGCAAGTTAAACTGTAGTAGAAGAAAAGTCATTCCTCGGGCATACAAACCTTATTTGTTACCCCTGTCGTTTGATGGTCATAATATTGAGAGTTGAAATGGCGATTTGTAGTAAATGAAGGATAAGGGAGAGTTCCAACCACTCCAAGTGCTTGATTTGAGAAATGTCCCCTGGGAAGACTCGTTATTTGTCCTTCCCATAATGATGCCTGTCTTGAATTCTTATCACTGCAAAATAAGAAGTAATTGTTCCTTCTCTATTTAAGAAGTCAAACAGAAAAACAAGTGGCCATCATGAACTAACTGCAAAAAGAAAGTCAGTAGTCATTTTGTAAATTCTGCATTAGCATTCACATTGGAAACATCTTATGCGTAAGATTATAAGAAACGGATAACCAAAGAATAACTGAAAAACGAAACATAAGTCACACAATTGGTAGGATGGCCAACCCATCCTTTGTGTTAAGTAGAGATTATGTGCTGATGCAATAACAAGAATCCATATCTACAAGCTACAGAAGGAAGAAAGCTTGGCATGTCCACAATTATCTCAGAAACATATCTGATGGTACTAAAGCTGGAAGAAGAAAACACTAAAACATTTGAATTCCCATATAAGTGCCCAGAAAACAGTTGGGCAAGCTTTATCAAAGAGCCAAAGTTCATTACTTACCCCATTCGGTGAAATGGGCAATGGCTCTCCCGTTCAGGCACTACATTTTCAGTTTCTATTCCATTCACTTTGCCTAAAAATGCACCAAAGGTAGGCTTCCAAGGTATATCATCACCAGTTCTCAACAACGGAGCAGAAACCAATGCCTCCGAACTTGATGATATCGGAACAACTGTATGGGGCAAGAAAGACCTTAAACTTGACAGTTTATGTGAAGTTTTAGCTGCCATCATTGAACCAACTGCACTGAAAAGAAAATAAAGTAAATGAACAACTCACCAGAGTCTCAAATAGGCATTACTTCATGAATAATGGAAGTACTATACAAGAGGATAGTCAAAAATACGTGTGCGCACGCAGAAGTTACACCACCCTCCCTCATGAAAATTATCAGGTAACGACTCTTGACGCAAAGTATGAGTTGAACATTTTACCCTTCCAGAGTTCTACCTATTATCCTTGCATCTTCTTCTTTTTTATACCAAAAAAACAAACCCTAACCCTGTCTACCGGCTTGCTTATCATTTTAGTCTCTGGCCAAAGAACCCTGGGACACCACAACCGCCTCCATATTCACCTCAATCAAGACTGAACAAAATCAGTAGTGGGTCTGCCCAACGTCTCCAAACCTACTTATTCTTACAATCACACTCCGTTTTAAGAACGCAGCGATAACATCAAACACTGGGTTTGCACATAATCGCATACACGTACATATCTGCACTTTGACGAGTTTATAGTTTATGTAATGTCACGGTCTTGCGGTTAAATTGGAGCAGGGTACTTTTCTTATTGCTTAAAAAATTCAGCTTTCTGGCACAAATAAGTGGATTGCAGTGATATTTGAGTGAGAAAATACATAACCCCTCACGAAAGCCTCAAATTTTCAACCCAAAATATCTCGAAAGAATCCATCATAAAAAGAAGGAGGAGTGGTGGCTGACCAGTGAAACGAGATTGTTTGCAATTTGCGTCCCGTTCAAGGTCTAGCTTCCAATATCGGAGAGAGAGAGAGAGGGGTTCCAGATTTTTGCGAAATGGGGCTTGGTTGGATATTACTATTTGGATATAAGTATGAAGAGCAGTTCTAAAGAAAGGGCAGGCAGGAAGAAAGGGTGAGAGAGATATGCTTTGTTTATTTGGAAGGGAAAATTATTTTTCCTCCTCCCTTGTTCGGATTTCGGATCCCTATGGAAAGAGAAGGAAAATAAATACAGTACATTTTTTCCTATTTTCCCTCCAAATTTTCCTCTACTTTCTCTCGTAGTAATTATTTTCCCTTTTTTCTCTTCACTTCCACAAGTTTCAAATAGATTATGGAGAGGTCCTCTCTCGGACCAACCTCCCATCTGTTTGTTGGACTCTTACTTGACTCACAATAATCATTGAGATCGACTATTTTACGGAGTTTGTCAAGTAGAATATACTTATTAAAAAATAGCTTTCATCGAAAATCAATAGCTATAAGAACAAAATATATTTAGATTTGAGAATTGATATTCACACTCCTTATTTTGATATCCACACTTCCTTTTTTATTTTTTAGTGTGAAAAGTATGTGTATTTTTTTATTTTTTATTTGCTAAAAGACCAAAAAAAAGAAAGAGTGAATATTAAAAAAAAATGTGAATATCAATTCCCTTAGATTTCTACCAGAAAAAAATGAGGGGTATAAGCTTCAAATCATATTTTCTCATACCATTATTCCTCACATTAATATAATTTGTTCATTGTTCAATCAAGTTTTTTTTTCGCGTATACATACTGCCCCGCAAAATTCTACAAAATAAATGATAACGATCATTATCTTGTGGGTCTAATAGAGGGCCTCAAAAATCCAAATTGAACCGGATTGGAGGGTAACAACACTGGATGAGCGCTTGGTCCGGCAAGTCTTTCGCTCTCAAGAATTCTGTTGGATAGCTCCCCTCCAATTTTTTTTTTTCCAGTCTACTGTCCAATTTGGGCCTTTGTGGGCTCATATTGGACTCACAATAATGATCGAAATCGTTTATTTTGTAGAGCTCATCAAGTTTGTTGTTTATGTAAGAAATTATTTCCATTGAATATTGATAAGTACACGATTGAAAGAGATTTACACAAGAAAAACGTAATGACAAAAATAATTCGAAACTTAAAAATTTCTATTTTTTTCTTGTGAAAATCTATTTCGATCATGTACTCTCAATGTTCAATCAAACTAATTTTTTGCATGAACAACAAACTCGGCGATCTCTATAAAATGAACGATTCTGATAATTTTTAAGCGCGGGATGGGCACACAAAGGCCCAAGCTAGACAAGAGTAGACTGGAAAAAAAAAAAACTGAAGGGGAGCTGCTCATTTTTAGAGGGAAGGTTATCGGACTGGATTCTGACAACCAACATGGTGTGGGGTGGGGATATGTTCATGCCATCATCTAACTACTCGTCTATTATTTAGAATCCAGTATTTTATTTTGAGCTGTCTCTTAATAAGTGTTCATTTTATAAAGTTAGTGAGTAAAAGTTAGTACATTGTCTATTTTGTCCCTAAAAGTATATTCTATTTTGAAAAGTGAGTGAGTAAATGTATAATGATGAGGGATAAGTATGAAAAGTGAGTGAAAAAGTTGATGTGAAACGTATAACGATGATATCTGTTTAATAAGTTGAATTTACAAAACAGGACACTTAAAAAGAGACGGAGTGAGTATTAAAGTCCTGTAAAAAAAATCTAACTATTTATTTAAGGGTCCTAAAAACAAAAGAATATATTTTGTTGCAAATGGTGTTGCTATTTGTAAAACAGGAACCCATATCTTGTGTCAGTCACAAAGTTCTGAATACCGTACCGGGAAGAGTACCGGTTTTCTTACTGGTACGGTACGGTACCGGTACCGGTCAAATACCGGTACCGTTTCGGATTTAGCGCAATTACCAATATATAGTTATAAATTGATATTTTAACACTCAAAATTTGTTTAATTCATACTATTAATTAGAATAAGTTGACATTTACCATTAATTTTTGGATAATAATTTCATTTTAGAATACAAATGTTTTAACTTTTTTTTTAAGTAAAACATTAAAAGTAAACCATATTATTTGTTATAAAAGCTGTTATTCCCCGAAATTTAAAAAAAAAAAAAAAACGTAATGAAAAAGTGATGGAAAAATGAGTGTATATATAGATGTAATTGGAAATTAAAAAATATACATAAGTATATATATAGTATACGTAATTAGAATTAAAAAAATGATTACACATACAACAACAAAACCCACTCTCTTCTTTCATTCACATCAACAAAACCCACTTTTCTGTCTTTACCTACGCCGCCCAGCAAATCCTCTACAACCGCTTGTCTTCTCCGACTCCGTCTGCCGCCGCCGCCGTCTTCTTCTTCTTCTTCCAGCCGCCTCTTGCTCCGATCATTCTGGTATCTCTCTCTCTCTCTCTCTCTCTCTCTCTCCTCGTCCTTATCTCTCTCAATCTCTCTCTCTCACTGTGTGTGATCTGTGAGAATTTCTCGCTGAGAAAGGTTAGCAAAATACCGCCCGAAAGTTCCGGTACCACCATCTCGTCCGGTATTGTCCGGAATCGCCGGTACCGACCGGTAACGGCCGGTATTGAGGCCGGAACGGTATTGTATGGTTGGAGTACCGCTTTCTCTCCAAACCGGTACGTACCGGCCGGTATCGGCCGGTACGGAACGGTATTCACAACTATGGTCAGTCATGCATAATGGCCATGGCGGCGTTAGGAGAAATTTTTGGGGATCTGGCAACTGTGTTGGGCAGCGTGTTGCACAGCCTTGTCGGCATCGGTCTAACAATCGGAGAAGTCCACTGCGTAGAGCTCGTCAAATACTTCAAGTGTACCAGTGCCTCATCGAAATACATATAACTTGAAAAAAATGAATTCAGTGATTTTGATCCAGTGTTTCGTATCCATTAGGATTCTTTTTTTTCTTCAAATTATGTGTATTCTGATGAGACACTTAACGATATTTGATCAAGTTGATTTTTGGTACACTTGTAGTACTCGACGAGCTTTACACAGTGGACGTCTCCAATCGTCGGACCAATGCCAGCGAGGCCGTGCTGGCGGCCGAGTAGCACGGGCTGCACACCACAGTCCCCAGATCCAATTTTTAGGTGCCGGGTGGGTACCACGTCACCCGGCTGACATGATGCCCGAGCACTACAAAAAATTGATATTCGACCTCCAAACAGCAACTTTGGGCCCCATACAAAAACTATGATTTTATTCAACAATTCTATGCCTCCATTACAGAGTTCGCATAATCTCACAACAATTCTATATATCTATTACTAATACAGCTAAAGAAAAAAGATTACACAAAAATCTTATGCCTCCCACATGCCAAAGTTCACATACTATCTTTAATTATTACAACCACAAAATACCAAATGTGGTACCCAATAATAAAAGCAGTAATCATGCGCGCGCGCGCACACACACACACACACAAAAAAATGTGGGATTCAATCACACAACCATGCATGCTTGATCATAATAGTGGGACAAAGATTTTTGCAAAACAAAGGTTAGCATATACCGAACTTCTGCAAAACAGCGGTTAACTTTGCAACGGTTAACACAGTTCTATGCTATATTTTCTATGGACAACATGGCTTGTATAATCCATATGTATGATCACAGCTTGCTTTGATACCACTGTTGGGAAACCGAATCCCAAGATCTTGTGATGATACTTACATATTATACAACAAAACGCAAAACCCTACAAGGTGGTTTCACTTCAACTTCCGCGACACGGACGCTGGTTAAACTTGTTGCCTTTCAAAAAAAAATTCAACATATTTGCCTATGTGGCATTACGTGATCGCATTTGCAACAAGTTCAAGAATCAAGACCCTTACAAGTTACAATCACTTTCCAATCTCATACGCTAAGATGACAAATCAAAGACAACATCAAATCTTAGGTCGGTAACCAACCAGTATTCATTCAAGTTATCTGCTTCTTGCCTTTCCGATTCAAATGAATGGTGAACCTATATTCAAGTAAATTAATTATCTATGTGCACAAGGAAAAAATATAAAGAAATAATTGAAAAGGAACACCCTAAGAAAAAGATCTTCAACAGTTCAACTTGTGCTGTTATACAATCTTATCTTAGCTATACTACAGCCACAATCTTTGATACCTAAACAAAAGAACAAAAAGCACTAGAGAGGGCACAACCTAGATCTAACCAAGACTATAGGCCAACAAGGTCTCCTACATAATCAAAAAAAGAGAAGAGAGACTCCATAGAGTGTCCATCCAAGCTAATATTAAGCTATGCAATAAATATGTTCAATCTGTGAACTAACATCTCTACATCCTCTAAAGTCTTAAGTATGTTTCACTATCTTCACATGACGCCCAACCACTCGGCTTCAAAAAGCTAGAGGATCACTCTTGGGTCTTGGCATAACCCACTGCACCTAACAAATGGAAAGAAGGAAACTTCTAAACCCACCAACCACCTAAAATGATGTAGAATGTGAGCTGATGTTTACTCCGACTTCCTATACTGCATCCACCATTACCTACGAAATTCCATTAATTACCTATTTTTGTCTGTAAAACTCAAAAGGATAAAAGCAATAGGAAATGCAAAAATCTCATCATATCTTCAGTACACAATTTGGACCGAAACGGTGATAAATTATAACATAAAGACACACAAACTAAACATATAGTACCTTGTCGATTCCTCTAACACCACCAGTATATGTATTGATAAGCCAATAAATCAGGCACATTGTCTAGCCATTCTTACATGTTCTAACAATTAAGCACGCTTCATCTTATACATTTTGAGACAGTCTAATAGCCTATTCAAAGTCACCATGTTATGTCATATTTTCATGAGGTAAACAAGAAAATGGTAGAAAAAACATCGTATAAAGAAACTATAATATAAACCCTAGAGTCACAACAAAAGAAATGAACACGATGAATGAAAATGAATTCAATAGTGATACATGCCCAGTCATAACTTGAACTACAAAAGCTTGAGACAATCTTATATGATATAATCACATGAAAAAACTAGAACGGAGAGCAAATAAATCCAAGGTCCATAATCTAAAATAAAAACCAACATATTAAATTCTACTCACATTCAAAAGAAAATGGGAGTGTTGCTTACTGTCTCTAGGTCCCAAATCCTGACAATTTTATTATCCGTAGGAATTAACTTCGCTTGCTTGGAGTTAAGAGTTTGATGCCACTTAATATTTGAAATTGGGCTGCCATACCTACCGAAGAACGTTGACAAATACAAGGAGCTATGCATTAGAAACAAAGAAAAACATAACTATCATTGGATACAAAGACAAAATAGCCAACTTGTAGATGTAGCTCAAATGTGATCCTTCACTTGCATTGGTTGTGATTGTGAAGAACGTAAATCATAAATCAATACCTACATTTAAAATAGCAAGCATAAACTCAAGGTTTATTTGTAGAAATGTTTAGTGGAGAAATAACTCAACATAAGGACAATCAACTTTTATCCGTAATAATTACGAAAACCACAAGTGGATGTTTATAGACAGGATTTGTTGTTCAGTGAAGATTAATAATCCCTCCGTCCCTTATTTATAGTCCGGTATTCCATTTTGGGTTGTCTCTTAATAAGTGTCCATTTTGTAAAGTTAGTGGATAAAAGTTGGTGAGTTGTCTATTTTGTCCCTAAAAATAGATTCCATTTTGAAAAGTAAGTGAGTAAAAGTGTAATGATGATGGGTAAGTAAGGAAAGTGGAGGAAAAAGTTGATGCGAAAGGTATAATGATGATGTCTTTTTAATAAGTTGGAGTTACGAAGCAAGACACTTAAAAAGGGACAGAGGGAATAAGTTTTTTCATGATTAATGAGTTAAAAAATCTAGGGCAGATATAACACAGGGAATATTAAATAATCTCAAATGATGTTTTAACCATACCTTTCCCGCACTACTCCAACAGACATGAGGTAGCCTCCTTCCTCATCAAACTCTACTGCAGTGACCTCCTGCAAATCCGTAGGCATTGTTATAGCATTTTTTTATCACCAATTGAAACTAAAGCTCAACATCTTTTTCTATAACATGGTGAAAGATGATGCAAAGAATTTACTCTATATTCCTTTTATTCGTTCGTGTCAAATATTACATCGGAAAGGAATATGGAAAAGAACTACCAGAGGAGTTTAAAATAAAAGAGCACTGATATCCAAAAATAGGCCATCAATAGAACTTCAGCTTGAAGAACATGCCACAAGGATCCAACAGGTGATCTATAATGATAGCATTTACAATGTAAGCAACAAATGCAACCCAATCAAGTTTGGCTATCAGGCATCTGAAGTTTAGGCAAATGGATTCAAGTGGCGAAGTTTTTCCCCATTAACTAGAACTACTAAATACCATTGAAATAATGTACCAAGAAGCAGATTGGCTACCTGGTCAATATCAAAAGCAGGAGCAACATCATTTATTCTTCCAACTGAAGATCTCACTCTCATGTCAAAGCATTCCACAGCGCCGTCTTCTCCACCACATGAAGCTAAACCGTGACGCTTGCTGAATTAGCAAATATGATTCCCTCAACAATTGGATAAGCAACCAAAACAAACAAGCCTCTACCAACTATAGCAATAAAAAAGTCATAAGTTACACAAACCTTCTAGTAACTACATTTACAGCTGGGGACTGTGTATTGAGTGATGAGAGGAAATGTCTTTGCAAAAGAAAAAACTCGATTTATATAAATTAGAACATGCAGCAGTTAATTAAGTTTTTTCAACCGGCCAAAATAGCTAATTAAATCTTATAAAAGATATTCTGAATCACCAAAAAAATTAAATCTTACAAAGAAATCAAATAAATCAGAAAGAGAAGCATGCTTAAATCTAGTGGAATTTGAATCCTATGGAGCTATAGATTATGAGGCAAATGTAGGTTTGGACTAGGGCAACTGGTAAATAAACGAGGATCAACTGATCTTAGTAGCACAAAGCGGGAGCGGGTGCGGGGGAGCGAAGGCACCTAGAAGCTCCTAAGGTTGGGAGCCCCTAAGAAGTGTATATAGATTTCATATAAATGCGTATATAAAGTATCTTTAAATATTTAACCATTGAAGGAAAAGAGATTACTTATGAGAATTTTCATGATCTTAAAGGGTACTTATAGGAAGTTAGATATTTTCAATTTGCAAAACTTCTTGAGTGATAAGATTTTCATATTTTTATTTCCACAATGGCATAACTCCCTTAAGAATAAGAGAATAGTTGCCTTAACCACCCAATAAGCTCCCATGTAAGTTGGGAACGAGCTCCAGTCAAGCTCCCATCTTGGGAGCGCCGATTCGAGCTCTTGTCTTAGGAGTGCACCCATTTTAGATGGATCCTGCTACTAAGCAACTGATTATAACTTACCTCTAGTTTTTCATCACCTTTCTTTCCCTTGGTAGAGAGCAATTTAAACAAACGATTGCTAAAATCATGATCATAATCTTAGGCAAACCTACACCATCCTATGCTAGGGGAAGGGAAGAGGGTAGGGCTCGAACTGCCAACCAAGTGAACGGGAGCATATGGGCTTGAGCACTTGGACACATGAAAATTTTATATTTTTCTTTAACAAGCATAAGCCATCCCCCAAGTAATTGCAAGAAGGTAGAAAAAAGAAAAAAGAAGCTAGAGGCAGATCACTTTGGCAAAACTTTCAATCGCTGTAGAAATTGCAGATACTAATCGACACAGAGCTCCCTAATAACTACAATTTCTAACAATAGTATCACACCAACTCTGAGTAGTGGTAGAGGCTTATATCTATTATTATCCGCTCCTATAAAAAAATGGTTACATTCTCTTTTCTATCCCTTTCTCCCTTCTCCTTTTCCTGTTCTATTTTTCAATAGTTATCATCGTCAAATACAAATATCGAAGCAATAGAGAGCAACGAATAATTAAACTTTGCTTGGTTTTCTCATCGAAGAGAGCCTCCTTACTTTTCTCTTACTCCTATAAAGACAAGAATCGTACCAACTACCAACAAACACTAACTATGACGAAGGACAGGCAAAAACCTGTTCCAAGTTTATTCTGTATACATCCGGAGAAGAGACAGCACAAATCAAGTCACATGACCAGCACTCATGCAATATCCCTTCCCATCCTGTTAATATTATAGCAGACATACAAACAGTTAAACAAACACCATAAAAAGAATAAAATGCAAAGAGATAAGAGTGCAGAAACTAAAGACACTAGATAACAGCATAACAGGTAACCCTTCTGTGTAAGTGTTAAGCATTTAAGTCAGAAACTTCAGGGCAACATACATTTCTTAACTTTAATAAAGTGGATAAGGCAAAATAAAAGAACAAAAAGCATATGGAAGGATGATGCTGCTGTACAACATAAACAGACATCCATTGTTGGTGATCGGAAATGGCAACAAAGCTTCGGATTCTTGCAGGTCTTGGGGTCAAGTGTCTCAAGTTGCATTTACATTCTCCACATCTACAAATATTTTCATTTGAAAAGGTTACACACAGGGAGGATGCCAGATATTCACATCTAAATAATAGTAAAGTACACCACCTTTATTTCAGCATCATCTAAGTAATCTTAAGACTATTTTGTTATTAATTTTTTGGACTTTGTTCAACGCTTATGTCATGTAACCACTCATGATGTGTTTGGTAAGGAAAAGAAAAAGAATGACAACGTTCCGCGTTCGACCACACGTATTCCGTTCTAAATGTGCGGTCCAAATGAGCCTACCCTACTGTACCATGTTCCGGAAGGGGTAGGGTACTACTTTCCCTTTCCCGTTCTGCTCCTCGTACCACAGCAATCTGCATTCCAGGTATGCCGGATAGTGTCATACATGTAATACTTACCATTATTCTGGAGTAGAGATGATCCAACAAAGGCAGCATTTGGAGGGAACCAAAAGGGGCATCGTAACACATATGTTCAAATGATCTGTACTACTCTAACTGCTAAAATGAAATGAGAATAAGATTTAGATTTAGTTTCTAATACTCAGTTTGGAAGAGTCTGATCATAGTCTATGATTTAACTATCCCTACTCAAATGATTTATGACCCTATGGTGAATCAAACATCAAGAAGGCTATCAAGTTAAGAACAACAAAAGGCCAGCTCATTTGCCAATCAACTCAACAAGACTTTTAATCTCAATTACTTGGGATTAGCTTCATGAATTCATTTTCTAGCTGATGCATTCTTATTGTCCACCTAGCTCTATGAAATGCCATTAGTCGTCCAAGAAATTGATGTTACGAACAGAAGTATCAAAATAGCTCACAGAGGCAGCTGCAATTTGGCAATAAGCAAACAGATCTTTACCAGTGCACAAGGCATACGCTAGGTGGACAACCTACTCTTCTGAGTGGAGGCTGATTCATGCAATTAGAACCAGCGCCAAAGTGGTGCAATGGGAGAGCACTTGCATCGTTTTCAGGTGGTGACCTGCTTTACAATTAGGTCTTAAGGCAAAAGCTTAGTGAACGTAATCTTAAATTCTGCACGGTTGCACCAAACTACACTAATAGAAAGGTAAACTATACTACAATACCGAGAGATAGAAATTCTAGTACAAGTACATGAAAAGCTACATAAACTAATAGCAGCCAAATATACTCTTATCCAGCCCCATCCTGTAGTGGTCGAGGTGGCAGCAGTTTCTATCGGCGGTTTGGTGGATGTTGTTAGGTTTAGGGTTTCTCAGAGGGTGATGGGTGTTTGGGCCTGTTTTTTGGCTGTTTAGGTTTTTTTTTTTCCAGGTGTTTGGGCCTAACCCATTTGTTTGGGCTGGCATCTCTTAGGGTGCTTGCTGGTGCCTTACCAACTTTAGGTGGAATTTTTTTTTTTGGTGTTCTTCAAAAAAAAAAAATGTGAGGGGAGGTGTAGTGATAGGTGAGGTAGTACCGTTTGTGCTTGATGCTCCCTGGTGTGTCACTATATGGTTTCTGTTTTGTATCATTTTTATTAATGATATGAAAATCTTTCTTTGGTGATCAAAAAAAAGGTTGCATATTTCTTGGGTATTGAGGTTGCAAGATCCAAGGATGGGATTAGTCTGTCCAAAAGGAAGTGCATTGGACATTGGAGAGGAGACTAGTGTATTGGGATCGAGGTCTGTGGAGACTCCTATGGATCGGAATGTAAAATTTTGTAGTGATCAGGGGGAGATCTCTCCTCATCCAGACTAGTATCGTTGTGGTTGGCAAGCTAAATTATCGTACCATCACACGTCTTGATATCTCACTTGTTAGTACGGTGAGTCAATTTATGTAAGCTCCTCGTCTACCACTTTGGGAAGCTTGTCTTCGCACATTACCTTAAGGCTAATCCTGGACGTGGTTTATTTTACCGATCTAATAGGCATTTGAGTGTTGAGGCCTTTACCAATCAGCTTCTTCATCTTCAAGAAGACGAGCTGCAAGAACCCGGTTGACTTTAGGCAGTTTCCCCTTAATCTGCAGAAGAAACCAAGGAGTTAAAAAATGAGAGATCCAAAATGGCAAGCGCGCACAATGTACATAGCTGTCACTAGGTGACCGGCTCGAGCTAGCAAGAGGTATTGGGACGAGGTGTCTCATGTATTTTTTGTTTCGAGTATTGGTATTGTAATAGTAGAATATGTTTCAAGGTGTCCATGCGTGTTGAAAATATTGGTGCTGTGAAGCCTGTGATAGCATAATTTGTTTTGGAAGCAATCTTTATATATTCACAATACTTTAAAGTCATAGCTGAGCTAATTACATAAAAGGGAGTTTGATACAGCTTTATGCCAAATATCATGAACCAAAAGATTTGTCTTCAGTTTTGGTAAAGGGTTGTAGCTAGAATAGTAGACATGACTGCATAATTTGTCTTTAGCACGAGGAGTTTCGTGCTTGACTTTCTAAATTTAAGCTGTTTATTGTAGAATATCGTCTAGAGGTAGTCTGCATATATTTACATGTACTTACAAGTCATAGCTAAGTCAGAAGCACGGTGTGTGTTACTTTCTACTACAAGTATGCAATACCATAATTTACACATTGTGCTATAGGAGTAAGTTTTTGAAGACCAAGACCATCACTTTATATATATTGACTGAAATTTCATCAAAATAAACAAAAAACCCAAAACAGCATTACCCAACATTCATAAGTATTCAAACATTCTTTCACTATCTTTTATCGCATCAAACACCACAACTTTACCTTCATGGTTTCCCAGAATTGCAACAAAGATAATCTGTCCATTCGAGCCATAAGGCTTCAATAAACTCAAGAAAGATAGGATAGTTGAGAGACATTATTATAAGGAATGGTCCACGTTCGGTTGCCCATTCTGATTGAAATCTCATCCAAGTTTAAATTATCATGAACCGGAGATAGTTTTCAAACAAATTCCTGCACGGTAATGAATGGTAGCTTAAATTAGTAACTAAGAAATAAAATATGTAACTAATTTATGAGTGTCCAATATTCAAGCAACAAAACACATTAACAAATTCTGTTAACTCAGACCTTGCCATTAAAGGTTTTTGATCTACACATGTATCAAGCGAACACAACCAAATCAGCAATTCTGTGTTCAAAATAATTCGCCCTTTAAGTGTTATCGAAGTTACCAATTCTGTCCTATCTTAATTCCATTACCAACGTCAAGTTATTATAACTCTTCCAAACAAGGGCACAACCTGAGATCCAACAAAAAGCCTATCTTATTGCCTAACAGTGAATGCACTATAGGAAAAATACAGCACATACCAAACATTCGTAAAGAACACGCTTCAAACTAATAGCATATGTATCTCTAAACTCTAAAAAAGAAACCATGAATGCAGATGCCTAATTTGTCTAATAAAGCTTCAGCGACAGCAAACTAAACCATAAATGCATGCATAGGTACACTAATACTCACACACATGCTAGAGATGGGTATGATCTCATTGTGATCGTTCTTAGTTTAGATTATGTTATCAACATGTTACAGGGATAAAAACAAGTTGATAATATTCAATGACTTCATGGATTAGTAACCAAATTTAGGTGTACAACGAAAATTCATTTGACAGCGAAAATAAGAGACTTACCCAAGCTTTCCTGTTCAAGCCCCAATCTTAGGTTTTTCATGCTTTTCCAAAAGTAAACATGAAAATGGGTAATCAATCTAACCAATCTGCAAACATTAAAAAATTCATCTTCTTGTGATTGCATAAAAGGAATTGAATGATATTTTAAAATGCATAAGTTCACCATTGGTTTTGATTGCAAAGGACATGAAAATATAATATGGACTTTAAAAGACTCTAACCATTATTGTTGGTGTTTTGCACAAAATAGGAGCGAAAATAGGTCCTTCCGAAGGGAAACAAAATAGGAGCTCGAGTCGGACACTCCATCCCAGAAAACTTGATGAGTAAACAAAACACAGCTACAGCATCAAACAAATCAGAGTTCCTTCTCGCTAATTCCATACTTCTTAGTAGTTAAAGCTGCAGGGTGACTATTGGCTTTGTCAAATGGAACAGAAAGCTTGTCAGCCAATTTCCGAGCAATGTGACATGAATTAAACGCCTCTGAGAATTCCAAGACCGAAACAAAATTGTAGGGTTCATCTTGTTTCGCCCAGTACTACTCCTGATCTTTTTGTGATGTCACCTATGGTTTCCACCAAAAAACATTTAATATCAGGTCCAGTGTGGCACAAAATACAATGTATGAAAGAAAAAGCATATAGACAAAACAAAATGTTTTATTCATTCATTCTGTAGACAGCCCACACCACAATAGATTAGAGTTTGGATGCCCAACATAATCGCTTATGCATTTTTTTTGTGCATCTTCAACTTTCTGAGCACGTTCTAAACAAAACGATAGGAGGGGTATTCAAAGAAATTTGAGAACAAGAAATCTACTTCTTGTAAGTAGTCCGCGACTCCTTTCCTTTCAGGACACTTGAAGCCCATGTACTGAAAAAATTCTAGCACATGTTCACGAGGGCCTTGATATATAGTTTGCCCTTCTGAGAGGAGAATGATATCATCAAACAAGTCATACGTTTCTGGTGCAGGCTGCAGAAGAGAGAGATGACTACAGTTCCTTGAAGGATGTGGACGGATTGCCTTATTGTGTTCACAATCTAAAGAGTCGTAGAACTGTCCAAGCCAGTCGATATCTCATCCATGAAGTGCACCAGCCGATCCTACCAGCATCTCTCCTGTATCATATTCCACAAAAAAGTACATAATCACTTGACAAAATGAAGGACTCGTTTTTTGGCATATACTCCATCCCATATTGCTTCCCTTATCAAGAGTTCCAACAGTTCTAAGGGAACAAGGAGTCAATGTATCAGAATTCATATTTAAAACCATTATTTTCAGCACTACCACATTGTTTCCCACTTCCAAATATAATTACTCCATAGCTAAAGGAGAGTATATGGAAACTTAGACAATTTATGTTCTGACTTTGCAAAATGGACACACATTTTAAGACATACCCAAATGCAAGAGGATGAGCAATATTGAACAAAGAGAGTAATGATTTGCTTCTTGTTTTCTACTTGTTGTGACTCGCTGCTTCTGCCCACCAAAAATACCCCGGAACATGTCATCACCCACCATAGTGTCAGCACAAACATCCAATCCCAAAATCTGTTGAATTTAAAAACTCACAAGGGATACAAAAACCAAAATGTGACAATATGTTTAATTGTTAATTACTCTACAAATGAAAACAGAAAATGCCTAGAATGCAGCGTGACAGTCATGTTGGGTATATTAGGCCACATCCAGAAGGATTCTTTACTGAAAATACTTTCATATGTTTTTTTTTTCCATTCAAGAATTGTCATTCAAGAGGAGTTTTAGCAAGCACCTTGAGAACATAGTCTGACCACACTGGCCTTCTGCCCTTCTAGTGATGCTGCCTGAATTATCACAAAAACATAATAAGATACCACAGAAGAAAAAGGAAATTCCCAGAGAATTCTTTTCCGCTCAAGAAAATACCAATCTTCATGTCTATTGGCTTACTTTCAAAAAAACATCAAGATCTGGATATGGCTTAATGTTTGCTTCCTTCTCTCTTCTAGACAATTTAGCCAACATGTCTGCAAGATTTTCAAATTGAATTCACCTATTTAACATAATTTCACAGGCAAATCCTATCATGAAAATGAAAATCATCACATGTTCAAATATTTTTTTTCTAAAATGGCACCTAGAATAATGTGTTGGTACTTGGTAGCACTCTAATCTTTCTGAATAGAGCATATACCTGGACTTTTGATTAATCAAGCGTCTTCACCTTATTCTGGACGTTCTAATGAAATTTTCCCGTGTTTGAAGCATTACTCTACATTACAAGAGATCATTCGAAACATATGAAGTAGTTGTGTTAGAAACTTGACACTTGAGTAGCAAGGGTAGCAGATGTGTGTCCGACATTTTTTGTAGAAGGGCATTTAGTTAAGAAGCACACGCGTTATCCAATTTAAATGCACATCTAAGCATGGAAGTCTTTGTGACACCTTATAAACACAATTTAAATCACAAAATAAGAGAAACATATTAAATGCATGAAATGTACTCTTTCATTGTCATGGTGTCCTTGATGTGAAAGTTAGATAAATCTGATGCTAAGACACATAGGCATTAGTTATTGAATCTAAATAATTACCGTAACGAGCCCCAATCCCTTGACATCTTGCTGAGAAAGCCAGTGTTTCTCTCACTGTCATTTCTCCAATATGAAGGTCATGTTGACTTATATAAGCTGATGTTCTTTGCGGAATAAACTTATTCATCTCATGACCGTTGTACGTTACTTTCCCTGAAACTTGTATTTGTTCTTCTATGTAGGATCACGAGAATAAAGAAACTCATAAAACTTGTTTGAAAAAGGAGAGATGATAATTTTTACATCCAAATCCGAGACAAGCTTTCCAGCCAAAGCAAGCAGCAGTGTTGTCTTTCCAGAGCTTGGTGGGCCTAAAAGCAATGTCATTCTGAAAAAAGGAAGAAAAGACTAATCAAAGGAGAAATAGGATGTTTAGGTGACATACTTTACACTGGACAATGAGAATTTCCCTTTTCTTTCTAACCTCTGGGCTTAGCCAAATGGCGGGGGACGATTGTCCAAGAGGTCACACGCATGCTCGAATCTCATGGGGTGAACTTTAGGGTGAAGCTGCGGCCCGCATCCCCCAAAGTTTAAACTTTTTGTGCCATTTCATAGTGTGGAATTATATATGTAAACTACAATAAGTAAATCACCTTTAGAATTTAAATATATATTTGGGTTGCCCTCAATACTCCTCGAACATTTTGTTAGAACGATAACTGAAAATATGAATATTTTGGTTGAAAAGCACCAATACAATTTTGTGCAATGTATTACAAACAAAAGTAAAGAATACAATCAAGATGGATGAGTTGTTGTCAACAAGAACTTATTTCCCCAGTTTGGTCCCCCATCAACTGAAGATCCTAGTGAATAGACTAATGCTTTATTCCATTCCTTAGGTTGATAACTCACAATGTTCGGATCAGCTTACATGTATCTCGATTAATTTGGACTAATTCCACCGTCTAATAAGGGGTGCCGTATATAACCAGGCATGGGTATGAACTGTCCTATAAAAGTTTGTACTGCTTAATAGGTTTCAAATTGAGACATAGGAGGATGGAAACGAACCTCAAAGTCTTGAGTCTTAACTACCAGTCTACCACATCTCCCAATGCCTTGGTTATTTTATAGGAAAAAAGAAGTGAATTTTCATTCTCTCTCAGCTGCCAGGCTTGATGTTACCACTAACATCATTAAGGATTGTTATTGGCTTCTTTCTATTTGGAAGATGGCTAAATAACCCCTTTTCACATAAAGAGAGGTTAGAGAGTTAGTTCAACAATTGTAACAAGAAAATGCCAATTAAAATCCAGTAATTGGGTGAAAGGGTTTACCTCTAACATGTTAATAGTGAAGTTGAGTATTGTTGGGAGAGCTCTGCTGCCAACATAATTTTCTGCACCCACACTTAACTTCTTAAACCGGACTTCAATTGTGGGAAGATTAAGTCCAACTCTGAAACCAATTTGCCCAAAAAAAAACAACAAAACTCCCCAAACAGTTGTATAAAAGCATACTTCAAGTACGGAAAGGAAACTAGTTTCTTGGCGACAAAGTGAGCTTCGATGGTGCGATGACTGCGAGATCATGTGTCTTCATATCGAAGAATAATTCAATGCCGGCACGTGGTGGTGCCCAAGGCCTATTTTCCACACATTTGGTGGTCGAGTTCATACAAGTATGTAGGTTCCACCCCAATGTATGATGGAAATACAAGTATAGGACACAACACCCTTTAATTCGATCAACCATTCAACCAGTTTATTTTGTAGGTGTCAGATGCGAATATTACCGATGTTAAAATCAGGTCAATCTGATACTATTAATAAATGCCTATCGAAATGAATGGTCAGAGCCTAACCATCCATTTAGAGAGAGAGAAAGAGAGCATGCGTGCAAGAGAGAGCAAACAGGTTTCAGGGCCACCATGGTGGTTCGGCTTGCAGCTTAATAAACCCAACCACGTCTATGATCTAAAGCCTGATGAGCGTCATTGAGACTGGTGGGGAATCTACCAAGACTAAGGTATCAATATTGCAATCTCAATCAAATAACAATCTTCACTTGCATCATAAGTCACATAATTTGTGTGCATGAGTGTGAGAGTGCTTTGAAACACATCTCAAACTACTAAAATCCATCAGCGAGGATTTTAGTATTTCTCTCCCTTGTTCATGAGTTTGCCAGGGGTAATGGCTATACAATCCTCTCCCTGAAGCCATAAGTAGTGTCGAACAATCTCGTTCAATCTTGTTGGTCTTAGACTGTGCGTATGAGCGATAGGAGGCAGATCGTCTCCTGTCCATGTTTTGGACGGGCGTAGACTGTCGTAAATTTGAATCGTCCAATACACCAATTAATGGTTCTGGTTGTTCAAAGACATTCTACCTCCCTGAGGGATTTATTCTTCCACAAATGTGAAACAAAATAATGAAGAGAAATAGTGGACGACTTACGTAAGGTACAGATTGGATGATCTGCTTGAGTTGAAATTTTCAATTTGCCTTTTTTACTCCTCCAATCTAGCAAACTTGCTACTTTCTTGAACCTGAAATGTTCATTACATCACAAAAAAAATTCAAAGAATGTGACTTCAGCTTCCACATTTCCTAAATGCATACCAGATTGTTCAAATCTTCGCATTGCCTCTGCTTAATCACTTCCTCATCCTTTACAGCTTGCAATGCGGCTTCCCACACCTGAGACAAAAACCAACCATCGACAGCATAAAAGGAGGAAAATATTGGCCAAGAAGTACATAGGAACTTGCATTGCCTCTCCATACATTATGATTGGGGGCCAACAACATTCCTTGTATTGTAATCTTGCTAATACTAAGGGATACGCAATGTCATTAGATGTAACCTCAGAAATAAAACCATTTAAAGTTACCATCAAGGAGGAGGAAAGAGAAGCATCACAAATACTACTCAGCCATACTTGGCTGGACATAGCATCAAATGCCAATTTTTTTCCCAACAGACCTCCCAAAGTTATGGGTAAGATTCATCAAGAAAGGTGAATAATATTTGATCAATGGTATAGTTCAAGTAACTGGTTTATTTCCTGCATAGACAATGACAACATTAATAAGGTTAATCAATTTGTTAGAACTTAAAAGCGACAAACCTTTCTTGCTTGTTCTTCCCTCATCTTTGCAACTCAAATGCTCTCAGTTAACGAATCAATTTTCTTCCTCATGTGTTCAAGAGCTTAGGTGATACAACAGAGCAACAATCATAATCATAATTGTACCCATAAGAAGAAAAGAAGAGGAATTTAACAATTTTCTAAAAGCAAGTTATGACAATGACCCAACCTGTCCGGTGGTTAGCTTCATCTCCAAGGAAAGTTTTGCCAGCTCTCATTCAACATCACGAATTTCCGAATAGTTTTCTTCAATGTATCTAATCAGAAGTACTACAAAAAAGTGGGCTAATTATTACACGTATTGAACTTCAACAGCAGAGAATCAAAGAGGTAGACTACTTCACCCACACCATTGTTCTAGACTTCTCAATTCAAGGGAAAACGAATATGTCAAACTACAGTTGATTACTCTGTTATGTCGCAAATGGAACATACTCATTTTTTCCCCAATCCGTAAGACAATGCTTAGAAGTGTTATGAGAAGCAAATCAAACTGGGCTATAGATCATATGAGAAAGTCCAACTATACAGACCCATTGTCGATTTACTGGCTATCGTTCCTATATTTTTTTTTGAACTTTGATTTTGGTCGGTTGAATTGAAATACCTGTTCAAGAAACTTGGTTAGCCCAACAGGCCACCCTTGCATTCCTTGTTATGGAATTGTGGGTGCTCATTTTTTTGGTTCATACGTACATCAATTTGAGTGACATCTACATTAATCGGTACACAAAACAAAACAAATCTATCTTCTTGGTGCTACCCCGAATGTAAAAAATGCAAGACATCTCACAATAACTGTAAAAAGCGATTAAAAACAGCCAAATCATAGTTATCCTTTCTTCATTGCTCCTATTCACTTCTAATACTAGATGATACCTCGATGAACACGAAGAGATGGTCTAATCTCAGACCTCAAGATCATATGTGTTTAGGACTGGTCCAATAGCTAACCTAGACAAATCTCTGGCTAAACTTCTCGGGCACAACTTATAAGAGATGCTAAAGAGGCTAGAGAAGAAACTACAGCAGCACAGAAGAAGTGTGAGGAGGCTCTAGTTGAAGCAGCACAGGCTTGTAAAAATACAAAGCAACTAGCAGAAACCATGGCTAATATGCAATCCCAATTCGTATCTATTCCTCGCTTTTTTTATTTTTACTTTTATAGAGTTGGAGTTGGGCAAAAAAATAGTGACAACATAGTTTTATTTGCGCTATAGTTAAACATCTAATAACATCGCATACTAGACTGAGACTTACGTTTGAATCATATGATTTTTGGTTTAGGAGGTTTGAGTATTACTCAAGGAGTTTTCGCATAGTGAATGCAAGTCACATATTTTGGACAAATACTATATGGAGTTGTATTTTTCTAAATTTTTTAGTCATTCATTGTTAGGCAGATGTACGTTTTTTTTTTTTTTACTTTTATAGATGCTTTGTTTCCTACGCGAAAATTTTCGTATCCTATATCTATATGACGGTGATAGCTTTCTGTGGAGGTGTCCTTTTTCTGTTTGTTTTTGGATAAGCATATTGTAATCCTTGTGTTGACACTTAATTTTAGCAATTATAGAGGTGATTTTCGGCCTTGATACAACATTTATAACATCTAATTTCAGCCTTATATATGCTAAGACTGAAGTAGAATTGACAAACTTAGGTCTTTGAATATCAGAAATAGAGTTTCAGTTGCAGGGAATCTGGGTATAAGTGCTAGAATGATGTTTCCAGTGCTGAAACTATTGTTACATACTGGAAATTAGGTTTAGTAGCTAAAAGTGTGAATCAAAATGTTGGAATATGAGTCCTAAATGCTGAAACTGAAAATTATCCAGAGTCAAGTCATAATCTGTTACGAGTTAGTTTATAAATTCTAAACTCTTTTATTGCTTTCATAACCATAAATTCACATACTTAAAATAACAAGAGGATGCCGGTAACTTTTCATAACGTGTCTTGTATTCAGATGATATACCTTGAAACTTCTACCGCATAAGTTCAATCCCCTGACTTGGGTTGGTAGACAGTGCTGGCCAATTCTAATGATTGTGGTTTGATTTTTTGTGAGCTTGATTGAGCACATCATATCTTTGTGCTAAGCTAGTTGGGATCATGTTTAGCAGTGATGATATATTGTAATCAAATGGTAATCCAAGACTAGAATTTGTAAACCATTTCACTGTATTACATTTATGCAGATTGCTCAACAAACAATGGTGATCGTTCGGTGGATGAAGATGCAATGGAGTTGGGAAACCAATGATATCTTTTGGTCGATGAAGATGCAATGGAGTACTAAATGGAAACCAATGATGTTATCTTTTGGTGGATAAAATGCAATGAAGTGTTACATGGGAAACCAATAATGTTTGGAGGACAAATCCGCTTCTTGCCTTTTGTTTTTTGGGACTTCTAGATGGAAGAAGGATATTGGAAGGATGAAATTAATTTTTGGTACTTAACAATACATAATATAGTACTTCATTGTGGTTTTTGTAAAGATACTCGATAAATGATATTATATTTTGGGAATTGAGGTACCAGGTTATGACATTTGTGAAATTGTTTTAATGTTCCTACTATTAACTTTGAGTTTGATGAATTGTGCTATTGGAATTATATAGCAGATTATTGTATGATAGGAAGCAAAAATAGTTATTTGCGAGGATGAGTTTCCTTGCAAAATGTATTCCCTGTTATGGGACAAAACTTATTTCCTAGCCAAAAAGTCAATTGTTTGCAAAGAAATTTGGTTTGTTGCCACTGAGTGCACCATTTTGCGAGAAAATGCTCTATCGCTAAAAATGTATATTTTGCGAAAAAATTTGGGTCGTTGCTATTGATCATGAGTACACCATTTTGCGAGGAAATTTGGGTCGTTGCTATTGAGTACCCCATTTTGTGAGGAAATATTTTGTTGCTAAATATGTATATTTTGCGAGGAAATTTGGGTCGTTTCTATTGAGTACCCCATTTTGTGAAGAAATGCTTTGTCGCTAAATATATATATTTTGCGAGAAAATTTGGGTCGTTACTATTGAGTACCCCATTTTGTGAGGAAATGCTTTGTCACTAAATATGTATATTTTGTGAGGAAATTTGGGTCATTGCTATTGAGTACACCATTTTGCTAGAAAATGCTTTGTCGCCAAACATGCATATTTGTCGAGGAACGGAATATTTATAGCGAATAATTTATTTTACATCAGCGTCAAATGAATTTCCTCGCAAAATGGTTCACTTAGTAGCAACGAACCAAATTTCCTTGCAAAAAATAACTTTTTGACGAGGAAAATTATTTTTGTTGCAAAAAAGAATTGGAGACTACCCATTTTCAAGGAGCGGACGACAAATTAAATTTCCTCGCAAGAGAATATTGCATTAAGCGAGGAATATGCTTCCTCGCAAAAGGTTTGATTTCTTGTAGTGCTAAAATATCAAAACCGAAAAACCGAAACCCAAAAGTTCAAAACAACACTCTCCTGGGAGCCGATCAAGTACTATGTTTTTTTTTATGCAGAATTTTCAATTTTTTGTACCAGATTTTCGGCGTTTCAGGTCCGAAAAAATATAATGTTTTCGACATTTGAATACCGTAATATTTACATAATTTCAATAATTAGTTACCGAAACGTTTATATGTTTTCGGCAGTCAATTACAGAAATGTATATATATACAAAATTTTTCTAATGTACAATAGTATAATATTGTCAAATAAATTTTCGGTAACCTAATACTGCATTATATACCAGAATTCGATAATTAATTAATTACCAAATTATATATATATATTTTCAACAATTAGTTATCAAAAAAAATATATATTTTCGACAGTTGGTTACTGAAATTGTTTTCAAAAAGGTCACAGTGTGGTGATTCAATGGCGACTATATTGAGAGAGAGAGAGAGAGAGAGAGAGAGAGGAGTGGTGGTGGTGTGCCGGTGTTCTTGATCAGGTGGTGGTGACTATGGCGAGCTATGGAGATGGAAGAGGCGTCAACTGACTGAGGGAATAGAGGAAGAAGATGATGATGGGCTGTGTCTAAAAAGTAGAAGGGCAAGTAGGACATTTCGCATTGAGGATCATGTTGTAATTATTTGGAAAATTTTAACGGGCTGATGGAGAAAATAAGGGGTTGCAAATAGTTGCCCCCAAAAGTTAGGGGCCGGCTATTCGCAGCCACGTATTTTCTCTCATAGTCCACTATATTTCGGTAAGTGGTTGTTGAAAATCATAAATAGCATTTCGGTAAATAGCTGTTGAAAATAAGATTATATTTCGGTAACTACATGTCGAAAATATATTCAATTTTCGGTAGACAACTACCAAACATGCATTTTCGGTAAATAGCTGTTGAAAAAATATCATATTTCGGTAATTGGATGTTGAAAATGTATCTCAATTTCGGTAACTAACTGTCGAGTCTAATTGAAAATTTTTAACGGGCTGTGGGAGAAAATACGTTGCTGCGAATAGCCGCGCCCAAAAGTTAACCCTTAACAGAAGTTTGAAAAATTACACAATAAACCCATTCCCAAACTACAAAATAAACCCATACCTGTTGACGATTCGTAATTGTATCTTCCATTGCTATTTTGTCTCTGAGCTTATCCGTATTGTTTCGTATACAAAATATACAATCTAACATACATGTATACACACATTTTCATGCATACTTGTGAATGTGGCTTGTATGTAAAATCACTATTCCAACTCAAACTTTAGTCCCTCGACTAATCTTGGGGTTTAATCTCATCGCTGATCACTTATGGAGGTTCCCATTAAAGGAATAGCAAAGCTCTGTATGAACTGGTCTCAAAAGAGTTGATAACACAAATTAAGAACTCCACAATCTAAGACCTTAGAAGGGACAGCCTTGTTCCGCTAAGACTTCTTAAAAAATAAGTATTTATTTACAATTTTTAGACTAGAAAATAATGCAATTACAATAATAATTTTTTTAATTTTTTTGCACCATTCAAAAAATCTCATCAAAATTTATCAAACAAGATCCATATTGCACAAAAAAAAAATTCAGTAAGTCTATTATTTTAAAACTTGAAAATTACAAATAAATACTTATTTTTTAACGGAAAGTCTAATGGTACAGATTTAAAATCTGTACCAGTGGGTACAAATCCATTTTTGGGCCCATTTTGGGTATAAAAAATATGATCGGAGATACTCATTTTGTTTAAAATACTTTGCTTATGGTCCTTGCAAAAAATAAGCGCGCTCAATCCAATATCGGTAAAAGTGTTTACGAAACATCCAAACTTTGCTCTAGAATTCAGGCTTGAATTCTGGGACAAAGTTGAACATTTTGTAGGTGCCTTAACCGATATCGGATTGAGCTTATTTTTCATAGGAGCCGTAAACAAAGTATTGTAAACAAAATGAGTGGTTCCGATCATTTTTTTGAGACTCAAAACGGGACAAAAAAGAGGTTTGTACACACTGGTACAGATTTTATATCTGTACCAGTAACACCGTTGATTTTTTAAGAACTCTTAGCGGAACATTAGACTTTAACCACTAGGCCAAACCCTTGGGATTGTATTGTATTGTAAATTAAAAAAAAAATCATAACAACATTAAAAGAGAGAGAGAGAGAGAGAGAGAGAGAGAGAGAGAGAGAGAGAGAGAGAGAGAGTTAGTATTCGTTTCAATTTTTACAGGCAAGTTCGTTATCGTTAGATCCAATTGAAGCAATGTGAGGATCAACAAAAATTGATGCACGGTGCAGAGTAGAATTCTTGTGTTTACCAAAAAAAAAAAAAAGAGTGGAATTCTTGTGCAACAACAGATAATGAGATGGGGTTTTTATGTTATTTTCTGGGTTAAATTTTGGGGGAAGTGGTGGCTTAACTCAGGTTAGCGCCGGAACATAAAAGGTCATGTTTAGTAACCATTCTATTTACTGTTTTTTTGTTGTTTTCATTTCTCGAATTTCCAAAAATTATCCATGAAAGTTTGTTTGGTGCACTACTTTCACTTACAAATTTTGGTAATCACTTTTGGTATTTGTAAAATTTCTGAAAGTTGAAAAACCATGCTTTCACTTTTTGCAAAAGCAAAAACCGGCTGCCAACCCACACGAGACGGAGCTTCTCTTTTTTTTTTTTTCCGGGTCTTATGATAGCTTTCTTCTCTCTCTCTCTCTCTCCTGGTTTCTATCACCTCCAGTACTCACCTGAAACCTAGCCGCCAATATTGATCCCATCGGTTGAACAACCCCCATCTGGCTGAACCTTGCTGGACCACCTTTGTCACCTCCACCACCTGAACTTGGTGTGAGCTGAGCAATAGGGTTTCAAATCTTCTCTGTTTCAAGGAAAAGGATGGGCTAAGACGGTGCTTGTTTAGGTCCTCACCTGAAAATTTAAAAAACCACCCAGTAATCCCGTGGCCCAGTAATCTTTTGCTTTTTTTTTTTTGAAAACTGGTTGACACAAACATATTTTTTGCTTTGCCTTTTTTTTTTAGGAAAAGTATAAACTAGTTTCAGCAAATAGAAAATAGGAAACAGAAAAATGACAGTGTTACCAACCATAGCCAAAAATGGCGTGGTTTTACCGAGATTTGTACTTCTTTTATGACGTGGCATGAGAAGACTGGCTTGGAGGAAAAGGTGGGTTTTTCTCCGCAATAATTTCTAACCACACACTTACACACAATTATTCAAACTCACTCACATCAAACATGGGCCCATACATCTAGTGTGTGTGTGGACCCCATGTTTGATGTGAGAGAGTTTGTGTATAAGTGTGTAGTTGTAAAATGGTTGTTTCCTCCGCTGGTGTATGGAAATTCTCATAACATTCAGAGTTGGTTTGAAACCGGACCTAAAAATTAGGACCGACCTCTAATTTTTTAGTTTTTCTAATACAGCGAATTTTTTTACATTAGACGGTTAAAACATTTGACATGATAGGATTTAAAATCTTGTTTTATTAATTTATTGAATTCTTTGATTTTATTCAATATAAACGTTTCAAACTAGCTTGTACGTTATCTCGTCGAAAGTGGAAATTAACTATATTGAAAAATTAGGGGAAAATATCTAGCCTTTTACTCTTCTACAAACTTACGAAAAATCCGTGCATAAGATAGGTCTTCGCTGGCAGATATAAAAACTAAATGGATCATCACTAGTAACTCTCCGGGACAGGTGGTCTCACAAAATGTGGGTCCAATAAAGGTATCTTACCAATAGGAAACTCTCACAATATAGTAAAATAATATTGAGCTCGATCAAAACATACAAGTTGCAATGCACTAGATAACATAAATAAACTTTACAAACACTGGAAACTGATCGATAGCAAGTGCACAAAGGCACATAACCATAATAAGCACGCTAAATCCTTATACATGTTTACAAGCTTTATGATTACACTCGATCCCGATTACAACATTTATTGTTGAGAATATCTGGAAACGTTACATTTAGAAAAAGTAATGGTTGTCTCTTCTAAATATTGGAATGTACCGATCGAAAATACTCATTCACTAACAGAGGGTGCATCTTATGGGAGTGACGCCGAGGATCCACCATAGCCAGGTCATGGTTCACCACCACGACCACCTGATGGATCGAATATTGAACAACGATGATTGCCATAAGCCATATACACCATATCAGTACTGTTGACTGGATGCATTAATCCTGCAAATACATTAAAAAAAAAAGAAGGGAAAGTATACAATACACATCTCAAAAGGGTGTACCATATGCACATATTTTATAATTTATTCATAACATTTTAGTGTGCTTCGTAACTTTTTTGTTCTAGAATTCATAACCTTTCATTAGTACGATTCGTAACATTTTAATTATGATTCGTAACATTTTGGTGTATCTCGTAATCTTTATACGATTCGTAACTTTTTAGTAATACGATTCGTAACATTTTCTCTACAATTCATAATATTTTGGGGGTGCATATAATACACACCTAAATAAGGAATGTATATTGTAAAATGGTATATAACTCCTTTCATAGTTGGCATGACGGCATCCGCTAATACCATTGTTCATTTTGTCCGCAAAATAGGAGGAAATTAAGAGTCAGAAATAGGGGTCAAAATGGGTGTGTGTATGGGTATAAAACAAAAGTTAGTAACCCGATGGGTTAGATTCAGTTGGTTGGTTGATTTGCTTTCCAGATACAAAATTAATCAGCATGGTTCAATTTTTAGGGTCAGACAACAAGAAATTAAAATTTTGTCAATTTTCTAATCATGATGTGGATGATCTGTCTTTGACCAGATCGGAGAAGAGAATAGTCGAGATACACATAAGTTAGCCCGGACACCCTGACCTTAAAAAGAAGAAGAAGATGATGATGACAAAAGTTACCACCACAGGTGGTCGATCGGCTTTTCTCTTCTTAACTACAACACAAAATTTTCAAAGGTAGTTTATCTGGTATATCTTTTTCTTAAATCTTCTTCCTCCTATGTTGAAGGACAAAAGTTTTACGGAATGGTAGCTCTTAAAGTTCTACCTAGCTAGAAAAGATTTTCATATGTTAGTGTTTGGAACAAATCTAGTACTCCGTAACAACGAAAATATGTATAACATTAGAAACATATCACAGAAGAGATTCGTGAACATTCACGGAGCCGTGTGATCTCGTCTATCCGTTTCAGCTTTGGACAATCCAAATTTTAACATAACTTTTCCGAAAAAAATTCTTTAAAATCTAGACCTTCGTTCAAAGCACATTTGGACGGCCGCAATTCACCTCCGTATGTCAAAACTTATTCACAGATCTTCGTGAATAAAATAGTGATAGAATTGAGGATGCTTACCTCCGCATGGATTATGCCGGGCAGCCGTTGAGAATGGAAGTGAAATTAAGAGCAGAAGAAACAAAGCAACACACACCTTACGATCAGACATCTTCACGTACAACCCCAGTAAGAGATTTGTGGTGATGATAAATTTACAAGCTTAAATGTAAGGATGTTGTTAACTAAATGCTTGTTCCATTAATTAGGTTGTTATATTTATACGCATGAGATGAAAGCATAGGGTGGTGGCTAGGGTCCACACGGGCTTCCGAAGTGTGTTTCACAGGGGAACCATAGATGAGGGACATGACTTTTTGGATCGAAGTCCATTTGATGATCAACTCGTTAATGCTACAAGTGGAGTAAGTCCAGGAGTAATTATTCAGTATACCTTGGGAGTATACGCTCTCAATTTTAATAAGGGTACCTTCCACACGTGGCCCACTTTCTATCCTAACAAGGTAAAAAAAGATAGGGTCCACGCGGTCTCACGTGTGGGGTACCCAAAGCAAAAAAAAAATAATAATAATAATACTACAATCACAACCACTTACACACACAATCACACATACATATTGCTCACACGGGAAGGATTTTGTTCACCCTTCTTTAATGAAATTGAACATTACCCTCCATCTGATTGATGAAAATTATGTAGAGTCTATGGAATCAATACACTTTTTGGTAATAATGAGTTAGTTTGTGATAGAAGCTAAATAATTTCCACCAATCACAGAGAGAGAGAGGCGAGTGCTACCATAACTCGCTGGGCGTAGCAAGTTACTGTAGCAGATGGGGAAATGACGAGCGGTGGGGCGAGGCTGCTGGGTATGGCGGAGATGGTCTTTGCCTTGACTAAGAAACGAAAGGGGGAAAAGAGGAGGTTGTTGGAGATGCTCTAAGACATTGCGTAACACGCTAAATCTAACAATTGAGGTCTTAATTATTTTATGTTATCTTCATACTCCATTACTCTGTTATTGAGATACAAATCAAGTCCCACTATACTTGCTACTCACACATCTAGAAAAAAATACTTGCAACTTGTTTGAAGTTCCTAAACTCATAATTCCACATTCGAACCCATAACCCACCTACAGCATCTACAGTGAACTAATCAAAATCAAAATGTTGCTAAGAGCATCCATAGTGGAATAACTAAAAGTCAATAATCAAAAGCTGCCACATTATCTTTTGGTTATCCATTTAAGGGGTTGTTAAAGTTAGCAATGTAGAGGTCCACAATGGTACAATCAGTTTTGAATAACCAAAACATGTCACATCACATTTTCAATTTATAAAAATCTAAAATTTGTGAACATAGAAAATAATTTTTTAAAAATAGGTTTCAAACTAATAAAAACAGGTTTTTAGAAAAAGAGAAAATAGTTTTTTGAAAACTTTGATTTAAAAAAAATATGGGAAAAAGTTTTTTAAAAAAACAGTTTTTGAAAAAAAATTAAAAAAAAGATTAGTTTTTGAAAAAAAAAAGTTTTAATAAAAAACTGTTTTTGCAAAAATAATAATGATACCAATAATAATAATATTTTTCACAAAAAAAATAGTTTTGAAAAAAAAACAGTTTTTGCAAAATAAAAAATAACTTTTTTTAAAAGTATTTTTCTTAGAAATTTGTTGAAAATGGAAGAGAGAGAATGTTTTTGTGTAATGATGGTATACTTGATTGAAGAAATATGGGAACAACGAAATTTGATAACCCTCCAAAACTAGCAACTTTAGAGCATCCACAGTGGAATAAGCAAAC
The DNA here is from genome assembly GCA_014282245.1 of Rhododendron simsii. Taxonomy (NCBI): domain Eukaryota; kingdom Viridiplantae; phylum Streptophyta; class Magnoliopsida; order Ericales; family Ericaceae; genus Rhododendron; species Rhododendron simsii. The sequence continues at coordinate 16,951,736 of CM024956.1, read as the reverse complement.
GTGAATAATCAAAATATGCCACATCAGATTTTGATTATCCATTTAGAGAATGCTAAAGTTAGCAATATCAAGTCTCACATTGGTTACTTTTTGCTCATAATCAAAACCAATGGGATCATTGCTTCCTTTCATGAGCTTTCTCCAAATTTTTCCCCTTCATTTCACTTAAATCTTTTGAAAAACTAGTTTTTGATAAACTAGTTTATGTTAAAAATATTTTTTATAAAAAAATATTTGTTTTTGAAAAAAAAAGTAATTACACAGTTTTTGGAAGAAAAAAATCAGTTTAAGTTAAAAACAGCTGGATAAAAAAATAGTTAATGAAAAAGAATGTGTAAAAAAATAGCTGTGTAAATACAATTTTGTAAAAAAAAAAATAGTTTTAAAAAATTGAAGAAACAGTCTTTCTAAAAAAAAATTAAAAAAGAGAGTTCATATAAATACAGTTTTTTTTTTTTTAGAAAAAGTTTCTGAAAAGAATAGTAAGAATAGTTTTTTATAATTATTTTTTGAAAACATTGTTGAGAGGGAGTGAAAAAGATTTTGTGTAATGATCGGTGTACTTGATTGAGAAAATATGGGGATCACTAAATTTGGTTATTGGCTAAAGGTTGCTAGTTTTGATTATTCAAAAGCCAAAATTTGATGAGTTGTTAAGAGATTGTTAAGTTTGGTTATTCCAATGTGAGCACTTTTTTGAACAAATATTGTTAACTTTAACAACCTTTTGTTTTGCTTATTCCACTGTGGATGCTCTTAGAGCATCAGCAGTGGAATAAGCAAATGTGAATAATCAAAACATGTCATATCAGATTTTGATTATCCATTTAGAGGTTGCTAAAGTTAGCAGTGTCAAATCCTACATTGGTTATTTTTTGCCCATAATCAAAACCAATGCCCTCCAAACTTTTTTCTTTCATTTCACGCATATTTTTTGAAAAAGTGATTTTTGAAGGAAAAAAACAGTTTCTGTTAGAAACAGTTCAAAAAGAAAAAGTTTTCGAAATAAAAAAATGTTTTTCAAAAAACACACACTTTGTTCACGTAAAAACTGTAAATACAATTTTGAAAGAATTGTATTTACACAAATAGTTTTGAAATTTTAAAAACTATAAATACAATTTTTTAAAAACAGATTTTGTGTAAAAAATAGTTTTCTATAAAAGAGTTTTGAAATTTCAAAAACAGTTTTTTGAAAAACACACTTTATTTACCTAGAGTATTTAAAATTTTTGAAAAATTTGTTTTTTTAAAAAAAAAGTTTTTGAAAAAAACAGAAAAAAATCTGAAAGTTACGTTTTTTAAAATTATTTTTTGAAAACATTATTGAGAGAGAGAGAATGGAAGAGAGAGAAGATTTTTGTGTAATGTTGGTATACTTGATTGAGAGATAAAATCTGGTTGTTGACAAAATATTGCTAGCTTTAATTATTGAAGAGTCAAAATTTGATGAGTTAAAAAATTGCTAGGTTTGATTATTTCATTGTGAGCACTTTTTTAATCCAACATTGTTAGCTTTAATAATTTTTTCTTTTGCTTATTCCACTGTAGATGCTCTTAGAGCATCCGCAATATAATAATCTAAAGTGAATAATCAAAATTTGTCACGTCATTTTTTGATTATTCATTTAGAGGGTTGCTAAAGTTAGTAATGTGAAGTCTAACATTGTTACTTTTGATCATTCAAATGTCCAAATTTGATTAATTATTGGTTAGAAAGTTGTTAACTTTGATTTTTACAATGTAAGTACTTTTTCAAGCACACATTGTTAACTTAATCAAATTTAATATTGAACCTCACATCTTTCCAATCAAGTGTATTCATAATTACACAAAAACTTAATCTCTCCTATATTTTAACCAAAAAAAATTTTTAAACAAAAATTTACACAAAACTGTTTTTTTCAAAAAGAAAATTTCACAAAATTATTGTTTTTCAAAAACTGTTTTCTTTTTTTGAGAACATTTTTTTTCAAAAAATGATTTCGAAAAATGATTTTGAAAAAATTACTTTGTATTTCTAATAAATAATTTTTATTTTTTTGAAAACTATTAAAATAAAAGTTTTATATATTAATAGTGTTTAGTTTTTTGAAGGTTTGAAAAAGTGATGTGCTAAATTTTGATTATCTAATTTTGATTATACCATTATGAATCTTTACATTGTTTTAGCAACCCTTTAAATGAACATTCAAAAGGTTTTGTAACAACTTTTGATTATCCATTTTTGATTAGTCCACTGTGAATACTCTTAGGATGGAGTGGGTTTTAGGTGGGCATATAGATGGAATGAGGGGGCATTGAGTGCAATTTTCTTCACCTTCCCTAACAAGAATGTGAACATCTTTTTTCTTATTGGTCCAACTCGGCTTTCTCACCCTAACTTTGGTGCTCTCTCTCACTCTCAATAATTTATTTTCACATCACTCTCTCCCCCTCCCGCACGTGGCACTCATTTGATCCCCAATACTGTGATCATTCTCGGAGCTCGAATTAAAGGAAGTTTCTCTTTTCGGACCAAAGGGGAAATTGGGTGTTAGTGTTTTCAAAATTAGGATTTCAAAAAAAATGACAGAAGAAATAATTGTGAAATTAACTCATGAAAACATGTAGAACCAGTAGAGGAACACAATCAAGAAGGAGTGCAAGATCCGAATCCGGCACCTCTTTAAGAATGCTCATTAAGAATATGAAATCATTGAATCAACGAAGTAAAAACTGTTGATGATAACAAAAACTTATCTGGTAGACTATTTATCTACTTTATATAATTTTCCAAGCTTGCCGCCTCCATCGCCACCATCTTCGACCTCCATTCTCCATGACACACACACCACCCCCCCCCCCCCCCCCCCCCCCCCCCCAACCAATTGTCACAGCTTCCATCACCACAATTGTTGCCGGTGGGAGGAAATCTGTCCCAGTATAGTGTGGTGTTTGTGTGGGTATCGATCGGCGGGAGGTGGGGTGTTTTGATCGCGAAGGCAGTGTTGTGAGGTGGGGGCAGGAGGAAACGATCAGCGGGAGGGAATCGACCACAAAGGCGTGTTGTGAGGGAGCACCAAAGTTAGATGAGGGAGACTAGTTGGACCAATAAAAAAGAGGGTAATGTTCACACTCTTTTAGAGAGAGTGAACAAAGTTGCACTCGGGGGCGTTTAGGAAGCTGTGAATTTTCTTTGTGCATTATGCAAATATTCAATTAATGTAAGTGTCTGGGAGTAGTTTTTTAATTTAGAATTTTTAAATGAACTGCAAATTTTATTTTGCACATATATAGTAATCAAGCAGTTTCTGAATATTATTATCATAATCCAAAAATTTATAATCTAAACGCCAAAATCTAAAATTTAATGAATGTTTCCAAACACCCCTAAGGAAAAGATATTAGTACTAACTTCTAACAAAAAAATTACGATTGAAGTCTTCTTCTAGTAATCCACCCATGTCTCCCCCTTCTTTGGTGCGTCAAGAACTCAAAGTCTAGCTATGTGCACTAAGTCAAGAGTTTTAGCAAAGTCTCCACCTTCTTTGGTGCGCCAAGCACCCAAAGTTCTAGCTAGCTATGTGCACCAAGTCACGAGTTTTAGCAAGTCTCCACCTTCTTGGTGCGTCAACCATCCAAAGTCTCGTTCTGTGTTCCAAATCATGACTTTGTAGCACTCAGTCATGATTTTTAGCAAGTGGGATGAAATCTCTGAATCAGTCTATCTAATACGATATGGTATTAAAGAAGTGCAGGTTAGGGCTTCGGGTCCTCTCTTAATATTTCCCCTCCATTACTTGTATTTTTTTAAGAAATAAATCCACACCAACCTCTCCATTTCTCTCATCCCACTCCCTTTTTTTCCTACACCTTTGACTTTTCCAAGTCAAATTCATTTTCTTATACTCCATTTTCTTCCTCCACCATCCCACCCTCTCAAGTCACTCATTAGATCAATATGCGTATATATTACATGTAATTTGTTTCACGTGCAATGCAACAATGCAAGTAAATGTGTTAAATGGACGGTTTTGGTTTTCGAATCGTTTGATTCTTTTTAGAGCACAAACAAGACGCGAGAGGCTTGGCCTAAAGATTTTTGTGTTTGGGGTGTAGTAGTACATTTAGGTGGAGTAAAGTCGTTAGAGAATTTTAGTTTGGTACCTTGCCAACTAATGTTTGAGTTTTTTTTTTTTGGATTGTGTTATCTATTTTCTTCCTTTGTAATATGTTATTATTAATGAAATATTACTTTCTTTGCTTTTAAAATAATTATTACATGTAACTTGAAATATTTTTCTAAAATTGATCGCGTTGTTTATTTGCTACCTAATATCTGCATGAGGTTTGATAAAATATGTTATACATACAGGCAGAGAAAAACATAAGTTTATTCTTTGCTTCGTATTTGTTGGGGTTATTTCTTTCCTTACTAGGGCATGTAGTTGAGTTGAGCTTATTGTGATTATGGTTCCTGTAATGGGCTTATTTATTTTATTGATTCAGTTGTTGGGTTTGGTTATCGCGTGAACTCTCACATAGTGGATGTAGTGTCTCGTGATTTATACTTTTACTTCATATATGATCTAATAATCTCTCCTACTGATTGGCGCAAAAAAACAAAAAAAACCACACCCCTCGCATCCATATAAGCCCCACCATGTAGGTCTCATATTTGGAGCTCATATGTATGTAATAGAGGTGAGGTTGGATCTGTGCAAATATTATATGTATGTACCCCCTCCGTCCCGGTTTGTTTGTCTCGGTTTGTTTGTCTCATTTTGACTTTTTGAGAGCTTTTAACCTCTCAAAGAATTGGCTATATATAATTTTCAATTCGTAATGTTTTTAATATGCAATATGAATTTTGTTTGATAGATCTCAATTAGTTTCATTATACAAAATCTTCAAAATCATAATTTTTTTTTGTAAAATGTAAGATATAAGTATATTTTTGAAAGACACGTATTTCGACAATTGTACAAATAAATTGGGAAGGAGGGAGTGGCATTACTGCATTTTTATGTACTACTCCCGTACATACACTACAAGAAAATTGTTCTATAGCAACGGTCAAAAGCGTTGCCAAAAAATGAAAAAACCGTTGGTAAAGACCCCTTTAGTCTATACCAACGGTTTTAGAACCGTTGGCCAAACCGTTGCAATATATCCGTTGCTGTAGGGTTATAGCAACGGTTTTATCGAGCGTTGGTATAGATTTTTTTTTAGCAACGGTTCCATTAGCAACGGTTAACAACGTTGCTAAAGGCTATTTTCTTTTTTTTTAAAAACAACCATGGTGTGATGTAAGCCACCACGTGGCACTGACACGTGTCACACGCGCTGACGTGGCGTCGACGTGTCGCTGACGTGGCGTCCACGTGTCGCTGACGTGGCGCCCGCGTGGCACCCGCGTGGCGCCTGACGTGGCACCCGCGTGGCTTGGAAATAATCTTGCACTTGTTGGGAGTCGAACACGCGACCTCCCGTCTCGCGCGCGCGCGCGAACCAAACTGAGCTAGCCCATGACTTGTGAGGAGTAATACACCTTTTAATATTTATACTATACTAGCCGGATTTTTTTTATCCTTTTTTTAAATTTTCGGTTTATACTATGCAAATACTTACTAGTTTCATTTTTTTTTATCCGAAGCATCTATTTTTTAAAAAATAGTTCTATTATTCACTCATCATCAATTAAATTGACATGCACCAGGTTCCCAAAAAAAACAAAAAAACCCTCTCTGTTTTCCTTTTTTTTTTTTCAATATTAATTTTGCCGTTTCTAAATTTTTGTTAGATTCACATAAATTTTTTTGATTGGTTAATCATTACTATGAGATGAGTTTAAAAAATTTTAAAAAATGTAATTAAAAGCATAAAAAATCAATATGGGTGAAAAAATATCAAACAACTAACATTTGTTGTCTTTAGTGTCATCTTATATGATTTTTTTTTTCAATTTCAGTCCACAATTTTATACTTTTTTTATTCTTATTAAGATGAATGATTAATCCCAAAATGAATGATTAGTTTCAGAAATTACCACAAAATGCTAAAAAAATACGTTAAAAGCATAAAAAATCAATATGGGTGAAAAAATATCAAACAAACTAACATTTGTTATCTTTAGTGTCATCTTATATGATTTTTTTTCAATTTCAGTCCACAATTTTATACTTTTTTTATTCTTATTAAGATGAATGATTAATCCCAAAATGAATGATTAGTTTCAGAAATTACCACAAAATGCTAAAAAAATACGTTAAAGCATAAAAAATCAATATGGGTGAAAAAATATCAAACAACTAACATTTGTTATCTTTAGTGTCATCTTATATGATTTTTTTTTCAATTTCAGTCCACAATTTTATACTTTTTTTTATTCTTATTAAGATGAATGATTAATCCCAAAATGAATGATTAGTTTCAGAAATTACCACAAAATGCTAAAAAAATACGTTAAATAAACAATATCGGAAAAAATATCGCAATAAAAATTTAGGAAAAATAGACATAACAAAAGCAACGGTTAATGAAAACCGTTGCTAGAGTCCAGTTTATAGTAACGGTTATTGAAAACCGTTGCTATAGGCTAGTTTATAGTAACGGTTATTGAAAACCGTTGCTATAGTGTTGTAATCTAGCAACGGTCACATAAAAACCGTTGCTATAGTCCTTTTTCTAGTAACGTTTTAAAAACCGTTACTATAGACCCATCTATACCAACGGTTTTTGCAACCGTTGCTAAAAAACCGTTGGGAGATCCAAATTTTCTTGTAGTGATAGCATCAGTACCCCGTTGTACGAAAACTTTGAAAAAGTGTTTTTAATCAAGGTTCTTCAAGTTCAGAACCAGTAGCTCATCCGATCGACCATTGTTAAAATAAACTCCGCAGTGACCTTTAAAATTTATAAGTTCAATCAACTTCATAACAAACTAAGTCATGTGCATGGTTGAAGGTACGGTAGCCATGCAACCACAACACTGTATATGACGAGCAGGCCCTATTGATTATGTTGTGTTCGTTGATTACTCCCTCCGTCCCATGAAGTTTATTTCATACGAAACTACATGCAATTTTCAAACTTAAAAATTAATAACGCAATCACTAAAATAATTTTTTGAATTATTTTGCACTGTTCAAAAGATCTCATCGAGATCTATCATTCTCCTTCTTTTTTGGGATCAGTTTTAGAAATCCCTCCCATCGGGATACAAAATCACTAATAAAGCTCTAAGCCATCCTATTTAAAAGACTAGGTGAATTGTAACGTTAAAGGCACGTCTATCATGCCCATTGTGGAGAACGATTTTGAATGTTTCTGAAATTATAAATGTAGATGAATGTAGCAAAAGTTGTATGCATAAGTTTATCTTGGGTTTGATACACATAAATAGTAAGTACGTTATCTACATTAACTGTACGATTTTGTTACAGGTTTATATATGATTGCAAAAGGCCTAGCATTAAGTTATCGTTTAAGTTATCATTTGTGGTAAGTTCAACTCTCAACAAATGCTAAGAGCCCCTCTCTTCCTTCCGCTCCGTTTGTTACTTAAACCAGAGCTTGGTCGATTAATGAATTTGCCGTGTATGTGTCTTGAGGTGTTTTGATGTTCTAAATTCATGGGTACACTAAAATAGGAGCATAAATGATGAACTTTCTTTCTTTCTAATGTTTTTACTTATTTTGCCAAAACCACAACAGAGTAGTTGGGCGTTTTCAAATTGGACTTGAAAACGGAAAAAATTTCGCACTATTGTATATTGCTGTGATTTGCCCCGTGGTACCATTCCATATCGAATTGGCTTCATGTCTCTGTCGTCATAATTAAAGTGCAAAAATGAAAACCATACAAAGTTTGGTTCAATTCACAAACTTCGCAACATTGCTATTTCAATACTCGCAATACTAAAAGTACAAGCCAACATTATAGTTTGATAATACAAAACATCTTAAAAGGTAGAAAAAATCTCGAAGGATATTACATTCAATGCTCTACGCAATATAGAGCATTAGGTTTATTCGGCATATGTATTTCATATACTCACATGAATGGGGGCTCTGTTTCACCTTTGAGAGAATTTTTAAACCTCTAAGGGATTATTTTGGTAGACAACTGTTGAGAAACGATGTGCATGGAGGGTCTAGACTGCGGATTGGAATGCAAGCATGCAATTGCCAACTTTATAATCCACTTCACTACCTCCTCAACTTGAGGAGACGGAGGTGAAAGGCGTTGGTCCAATACGTCTCTCAGTTGTACATTTTCAACACCCGGTGTCAATAGAGAGGAAACAAAATCTCCCGGATGTTTTCCCTTGATCACTTCTAGTGCCAACACTCCGAAACTGTACACGTCACACTTTTCAGTTACCTTCATTGTGTAAGCAAGCTCTGCAAAAGGCGAACAATAAGAGCTCATAATAGCTCTTACGAAGAAACTAGAAATTAAGCTGAATTTATGAAATGCATGTTCTTTAAGGAGGACCTGGTGTGTCTTTGAAACCTCAAGGTATATCCGAGTATGGAATGGGATTTTAGAAAGAAAAACATCGGAGGCGTGAAAAGTTTATTTTGGTATTTATTTATGAGGAATAATTTACTTTTTATTGGGTGGGCTACTACGGAGGTGATCAAGTACATGTACTCTATTAGATTAGTTTTCAATTTTAGTCTAGAAGAACTTATATGCAAAGCGATCGTTACCTGGTGCAACATATCCGTATGTGCCTGCAAGTGCACTCCAATTGGAGGAATCCAACTTTAGAAGTTTAGCCGTGCCAAAGTCCGATATGCGAGCCTCATACTCCTCATCAATCAGAACGTTGTTGCTCGATATGTCACGGTGAACAATCGGTGGTGTGCAATCATGGTGCATGTATGACAAAGCATGTGCCACACCCTTGACAATATTCACCCTCTTCGGCCAATCCAGTTCTTTAGCTTCCTCGTCTCTGCTAAAAATTGAAGCCAAACTTCCCCTTTCGATGTACTCATAAACGAGAAAAGAATTCTGGGTATGCGAACAAAACCCAAGAAGCTTCACTATGTTGCGATGCTTTATTTCAGTTAGTGCCCTTACCTCGTTCAAGAAACCGCGACGATCCTGATCCTTCTCAGACGAGGAATGAAGTTTCTTCACAGCAACTGTATTGGCAGGTGGAAGTTTTGCTTTGTAGACGGCTCCATATCCTCCTTTTCCAATGCAATACGTGGCATCAAAATCCTTTGTGGCTTTTAGGATATCTTTGTACAATGCTCTTCCGTCGTAGATTGATATAGAGAAGACATCTTCATTTTTAGAAGGATATTGTACATGTGACTTTCTCTTTCTTCGATCGAAAATGGTTAGAAATCCGATGAACGCACCAAGAAGTAAAAGTGCTCCGCTGAGAGGGAGCACGATTACAAGAATAAGCGTCCGGTGGTCCTTTTTTTGTGAAGCATCTGGAAAATGATTTTTGCATGGCTGCAATCCTGTGACATTTCCGCACAAGCCTTTATTCCCTTGGAGGCCCTCTATGCCAGCATTCATGAAGGCTTTGCTGATGGGAATAGGACCCTCCAACTCATTGAAGGATATGTCAATGTGCAGCAGCCAATTCATGTCTTCGAAAACATTTGGAATTATGCCAGACAGATTATTGTGGGAAAGGTTTAACCACTCCAAACTCTTGGAACTTGCAATCTCCGACGGTATCTCCCCAGTCAGTGAATTTCGACTGAGATCCACTTTATACAAGGGAGATATCTTTCCCAATTGACCTAGGATTTCTCCGCTAAAATGGTTGTTGCTCAAGTTCAAGGTAATCAGTTTGATGCAATTCTCTAGATTTCCAGCTGCTATAGGACCACTTAACCTGTTTTTAGAGAGGTCAAGTCTTTCCAATTCAGTAAGTGATCCGATTTCTCTTGGTATACCCCCGTTAATCTGGTTGTCATTTAGATACAGTTCCCATAGAGAACTCAACTTCCCTAATTCATTAGGAATCTCGCCAGTCAAATGATTCGAAGAAAGATCAAGCCTGTGTAGTTGAGCTGAATCTCCCAACTCTGGTGGTATGTTGCCTGTGATATTGTTTCCTTCCATCCGTAAGGATTGCAGTTTTGGGCACTTACTCCAATTTCTAGAGATTTCGCCATAGAAATTGTTGCGACTTAGATCCAAGTAGTCGAGGTGTGGGTAGACCCAAAAATCTTCTGATATGCTTCCAGTGAGTTGGTTTCCGTCAAGGCGAACTCTGACTAGGCTTGAGCAGTCTCTCAAGCTCTTAGGGATACGACCTGTAACCTGGTTGGTGTGTATGGTGAAATTTTGAAGCTTCCCTCCTTGGCAAATATCCGGGAGATGTCCGGAAAATTGATTTTTGTCCAATGCCAGCATCATCAGGTTTTTCAAATTGCGAAATTCTCGTGGAATAGGACCAGAAAGGAAATTTACACTCAAGAATAACTTTGTTAATTCAAACAAGTTTCCGAACGAAGCGGGAATGAAACCATTGAGTTGGTTTTCGCTCACTTGCAAGTCGGCTATAGACTTCAAGTTTCCTAACTCATTAGGAATGGAACCAGAAAGTTGATTCGTGTATAGATGGAGGAGAGTGAGGGAAGTCAAATTACCCAAGGATGGTGGGATTGAGCCACTAAGATTGTTAGTGTGGAAGCTAAGGCTAACTAATCCTTTCAACTTTCCTATTTCATTAGGAATGGAACCAGAAAGCTCATTGTTGAACAAGTGCACCACAGTCAAGCGATTCAAGTTTCCAAAAGTTGATGGAATGGGACCAATTAGTCTATTGTGACCCATGAAAACCAACTCAAGACTGGTGAGATTTCCTATTTCTTGAGGGATAGAGCCAGAAAGTTGATTGTCATAGAGGTATATAGAAACCAAGTTGCTCAAATTGCCCAAAGAAGAAGGAATAGGACCGCTGAGATAATTGGTGCTCAAATCAAGCTCAGAAAGTGACTTCAACTGGCCTATCTCTCGAGGAATTGAGCCAGTAAATTGATTTTCAAAGAAATGGAGTGTTCCAAGATTTTTTAAGAGACCAATTTCTGGTGGAATATTTCCAGAAAACATATTAGTTGACAAATCAAGGTAAACAAGCGGGAGTGAACTGATTTGAGGTGGGATGGGACCATAGAGTTCATTAATGCTTAGTTCAACATAAGCAAGATTAGGAAACGACGAGAATGAAAAGGTTTCGAGAGTACCGTTTACGCCCGAATCTGTGAGGTTCAACCGGGTGACCCTCCCTTCGGCATTGCAAGAAACGCCAAACCAGTTGCACGGGCTACTAGCAGTTGAACTGTAGCCATTTTTTGGATTAAGCATCCATGTGGTTAGAAGAGAGCTATTGGCACTCTGAAGGGTTTGTTTCCATTTGAGGAGAGCATTAACCTCTTCAACAGAAGTAGAGACAGTATCCGGGGAGGAAAAAAGTACAACGAAAAGGACCAAAGAAACAAGGCAGAGTTGTTTATGCAAAAGCCCCATGTTTTGTTTTGTTTTTTTTTCCCGTTTGGTGTGTTTTTTGATGATAATCAGGTCTTGTAATTTATAGGTAAAAGCCCAATATTTTTATATTTACGAAAAGACTTGGGAATTTAGAAGTCGTCCGGTTCCTTTTTCTTATTAATAATAATAATAACAGTAAAATGGGAGGAGAAATGAGGATCACCTGTGGCGGGACTTGAGTTGAGGTCAAGGTCTCCATCATCGTAATGATTTAATTTGAAAAGTGCTTAGAAAGAATTTCAGATACATGAATGTTGGGAGAATTAAGTGGATCTAATGACTCGACTTGCATACGCTTTTGGCTTCAAAGGTTCGGTGTGACACCAATCTGATATATTCAACTTGCAGCTTGCATGGTGAGAGAGTCCATTTGGGTAATTCTACACAAGCAAAATTTGCTTAAGGAATTCTCTATCATTTTTTTTTTTATCATCAAAAAAAGGTTCTCATGTCATTAATAGAAATGATACAAAAAACAGAAAAGAAAAAAACACCCGCAAGTTGGTAAGACACCCACACATCTAAAAGGAACTCAGCCCAAACAAGTGGACTAGGCTCAAACACCCAAACCTGTCAGGAAAAAATACTTAACAGCGGCCCAAAACATTAACACCTAAAACCATAATCCTAACAACTGCGGCCTCCACGCCAAACCACCACCGCCGTTACCGTGGCCCTGTAAATCACTGGAACACTGCATCCAACCAAGAACTCCAGCCATAACCGCAAATCCCGTTGTCATCCAAGACTCACAATTACATCCCACCTCCATTTGCAGCCACCAAAGTGGACTGAAACTGTGATGCACGCTCGTGCCCTCCACCGAACAAACCATAGCCCAAACGACGACCACAAGAGCGGCAAGGCCAGAGAGGAGGAACGCAACAACCAGTTGACGCGCGGATCCCCTTGCCGTTAAGCATAAACCAGTTTGCCCCAGAAACTGAACTAGCCGGAGATCACAAAACGCCCAAATGTCGTGTGGTTAGATGGAGGCTACATAACATGGACTCAGGTACCTCATCAGCCAAAGCCCTGTGTGTCCAAAATTTAGATCTTCCTAAACTTTTACTCAGTTTATTGAGCTTTGAGTCCAACTCTTTGGTATGAGTGCGATATATTTTTATTTGCAGATTGCACGCTGATACTCGTGCTGAAAAAAAATCTACGCTTACTTGTGTCGATTGTTACGCACAATCGACACTTAAGAAAAGATATGAAACTTCAATCTCTCGTCTAATATGAGAGGTTAGAAATGTTTGTTTTGTAGCTAATGTGAGATTATAAAACAGGTTATTCAATTGAAACAATAATGGGCCATTCAAATAATAAAAGGCCTGATTCCTTCATTTTATTAATTACGGGCCTTTCTGAGCTTCAAATTAAACATAGCCCATAATCAATTACCTTGGACCCATGGCCGGCTTGGACTAAAATTAACTGGGCCCCAATAAATCTTCATTTCATGGCCCAATTTAATTAAAAGATAATTAAATAGCCCTCCAACACTTGCTCAGGATTGGGTGCAAAAAACGGATGTAATCACTTACCAATAGGAAACTCTCGCAATATAGTAAAATAATATTGAGCTCGATCAAAACATGCAAGATGCAATGGACTTGACAACATAAATATACTTTACGAACACTGGAAACTGATGGCAAGTGCACAAAGGCACATAACCATAATAAGCCCGCTAAATCATTATACATGTTTACAAGCTTTATGATTACACTCGATCCCGATTACAACATTTATTGTTGAGAATATCTGAAAACATTACATTAAAAAAAAGTAATAGTTGTCTCTCCTAAATATTGGAATTTCCTGATCGAAAATACTCATTCACTAACATGAAAGTTCATGGTTCACCACCATATATAACTACCTGATCGTTCCCATCTTGAATGATGATCGGTTTTGGAGCGATGACATATATATAATCCTGCAAATACATTAAAAAAAATAGTTAAACGATAACTCCTTTCATAGTTGGCATGACTGCTCCACTCATACCATTGTTCATTTTGTTCACAAAATAGGAGGAAATTAAGAGTACGTCAGAAATAGGGGTCACAATGGGTGTGTGTGTTTATGGGTATAAAACAAGAGTTATCAGCCCGATGGGTTAGGTTCGGTTGGTTGGTGGTTTGCTTGCCACGTACAAAATTAATCAGCATGGTTCGATTTTTAGGGTCAGACAACAAGAAATTTTTTTTTTGTCAATTTTCTAGTCATGGCATGGATGATCTATCTTTAATCGGACCGGAGAAGAGACTAGTCGAGAAGTACATGAGCTGACACGGACACCTTGACCTTAAAAAAAAAACAAAGAACGAAGAAGAAGACAAAAGTTACCACCACAGGTGGTCGATCGGCTTTTCTTCTTAACTATAACACAAAATTTTCAAAGGTAGTTTATCTGGTATATCTTTTTCTTAAATCTTCTTCCTCAATATAATTAGGATGTTGTTAATTAAATGCTTGCTCCATTAATTATGGTGTTCTCTATATTTATACGCATGAGATGAAAGCATTGGGTGGTGGCTCACGGCTTCCCGAGTGTGTTTCACAGGGGAACCATAGATGAGGGACATGACTTTTGGATCGAAGTCCATTGTTGAGGTTGCTATGTGAACAGTTATTATAGTTGGATTTATATATTTATGATATTGGTTGGAATGAACTGTTTAGAAGTGTGCAACTATTACTCCCTCCGTGCTCCGTCTCCATGTAGCGGTCTCTCTTATATGCGTTTGAGTTTGTTTATGCAAACGTCGGAGATTGAAAAATTGTTTGTTTTTTATTTACCGATTCAAGTTAACCATATCAATCGATATGATAAGTTATTGTTTTCCGCATAGTTGAATTTGTTGGACAGTGGATAGTGGGTTTTGCACATGAATTCAGTATTTATTTGTGTGCTGATTGTTTGAGCCATATATCGGACGCGACTTCAATATTTATATGTGTGCGCTCAAGCAGGCACGGGTAAGCGCTAGTAGTAAAATAATATTGAGCTCGATCAAAACATACAAGCTGCAATGGACTTTTTTTTTTTTTGGGTACGTTAAGATTTTGTTTCAGGGGTAGCTCCTCTGTTTGGTAATAAAATCTTAACTTACCCAAAAAAAAGTCCATTACAGCTTGTATGTTTTGATCGAGCTCAATATTATTCTACAAACACTGAAAACTGATAGCAAGTGCACAAAGACAACCATAATAAGCATGCTAAATCCTTATACATGTTTACAAGCTTTATGATTACACTCGATCCCGATTACATCATTTATTGTTGAGAATATCTGGAAGCGTTACATTTAGAAAAGGTAATGGTTGTCTCTCCTAAATATAGGAATATACCGATCGAAAATACTCATTCACTAACAGAGGGGGTATATTATGGGAGTGACGCCGAGGATTCACCATAACCAGGTCATGGTTCACCACCATAACCACCTGATGGATCACATCTTGAATGGTGCCGAGGATCCAGATCCTTCATATCAGTACTGTTGACTGGATGCATTAATCCTGCAAATACATTAAAAAAAATTGTAAAATGATATATAACTCCTGCAAATACATTAAACCACCTTTGTGACACACCTTGAGAAAATCACACCAAAAATTGATACCCCGTTTAGTAGAATGTATACCGTCAAGAAACTCATGAAATATACTTTAAAAAAGAGTCTTATCAATTTTTTTTTTAAATATATAGTGATAGAATTGAGGATGCTTACCCCTCCATGGAGTAACCCGGGCAGCCATTGGGAATGGAAGTGAAATTAAGAGCACAAGAAACAAAGCTACACACACCTTACTACGATCAAACAACTTTGATCGATGATGATAAACTTATTTATTTATAAGCTCAAAAATGTTAAGGATGTTGTTAATTAGTCGAATGCTTGTACCATTTGTTTTATATTTATATGCATGAGATGAAAGCATTCGGTGGTGGCTATGTGGTCCGCACGGCTTCCGAAGTGTGTTTCACGGGGGAACCATAGATGCAAGACATGACTATTGGAAGCCCATTTATACTTACGTGTTAACTTGGGAAGCCCAGGTTGTGGCTCCCTCCACTCAGTTTCAGCAGGCTTTCACCTCAGCCTCCAGAGAAGACTTCAGCAAGTCACTCTCGATCACCAGCCATGGATCGAGTAATGGCTAGAGCTGCTCCTTTATTTGTCTCCCGTGACATGCAAATAGTCCCATAGCTTGGGTCTGTAAGACCAGCCTTGTATTTTGGTTTATTTGTATCTGCAAGGCTGTATTGTCTGAGCGAGAGTGTGTGAGACTCTATAAAGCTTAGATCGGTGAGGTTTTTCATGGTTGTAGACACTCTAATTTGGCTTCTATCATTTTCTATCATTTCCGTGCAACTAAAATCTGAACGGGGTGGCCTAAGCATTAAACAAGTTCAGAATTTTTTTACCCAGTATCTCTTTGCTCATGACCTCACCAACTACACATTTTCCTTTTTCCACAGAAACCATGTTCCAGAATGTAAATCCAGAAATCAGTTTTGCAAACAGTTTCCCATAAGAAACTAATCTTCTTTTTTTTTTGGAACCGGGTAGTTTTATAAAGGGACCGCGCCCAAAAACTCAAGGACATGGCCTTGAGAGAAAACTAACCAATACAAAGCAGAGAATAAAAACACTACAGAGTACTGAATCAACACAAAACATTACACAGGAATCTAATCACCAGGTTGAACCATAGCAAGGCCTAAGAAACTTATCTATAGGCACTTATTGGTAAGTGTCCCCATATTTTAATATGCACCTATAAACTTGGGAATTTAGATGTCCTTTTGGGGTCTTTTTCTTGTCTATACTCATAGGCCCCATTCAATTGAATGGAAAATGTTAAGAAATGATGGAAAAATCAACTTTTTCGTAACTTTCTGTTCAGTTACCAGAAAAGTTGTAGAACTTTCCCACTGAGAAACACTTTCTGCAAAATAGATCATACCAAAAGGAAGAAATTCTTATTTTTCTGCAAGATTTATTGTCAAAAGAAAGAACACACACAGGAAAACAAATTTCATTTTCTTTTACTTAATCTCACTTCACTTTTCCTGAGAATCAATTTCCCAGATTAATACTGAACGGAGCTATATTGCAAGTTAAAATGATGTTTCGTGGTGATGAACTTGGATGCAACACGTGACAAGTAAATTTTCAATCTTTCAATTTTCTTTTATTCTTCAATTTCCAAAACTAAAGAAATCCTGCTATAGTAGATAGCTCATTCAAACACCGATTACATTACAATGCATATAATCAGCAGTTGTAAAGTAAATAATATGTTTACTAACTTAAATTTTCAAACTAACCCATTCATTTAGGCCCCGTTTAGTTACACTGAAATGATGGAAAAGGATGACAAAATAAATTTTTCTATAACTATATATGTATTTAGTTATTAGAGAAAAATTTATAGAACCCACGGCTTCAACTTTACTGGAAAATATTTTCCTAGCACTTTTTTTTAGCTTCCTCCAGTCATGCATAAAGACATACTACTATGAATGCTTTATTCCATTGAAGAGAAAACAAGAAGAATAAGAGCATAAGAAGTAAGAAAAAGTTCTATTTTTTCGAACATAATAAAATCCATTAGACCGGGAATAGCATGGGTCAGTGCTTGCAAGTATTATTTTTTTGAGAAGTCTTAATGCGACAAGTAGCATACGCAAAAATTTGTAAGTTTTATGCTTGTTAGCCCTATGGTTTTAGATTTTAATGATACTCCCTCCGTCCCTTTTTAAGTGTCTTACTTCGTAACTCTAGCTTATTAAAAAGACATCATCATTATACCTTTCACATCAACTTTTTTCACTTACCTATCATCATTACACTTTTACTCACTAACTTT
The DNA here is from genome assembly GCA_014282245.1 of Rhododendron simsii. NCBI lineage: Eukaryota > Viridiplantae > Streptophyta > Magnoliopsida > Ericales > Ericaceae > Rhododendron > Rhododendron simsii. The sequence goes on along the minus strand of CM024956.1, from coordinate 16,934,329 downwards.
TCAAAATGGAATATACTTTTAGGGACAAAATAGACAATGTACCAACTTTTATCCATTAACTTTACAAAATGTACACTTATTAAGTGATAGCCCAAAATGGAATACTGGACTATAGATAAGGGATGGAGGGAGTAATAAACCTACGTCAATTAGTCTATTGGGTTACGTTGGAATAATATTTTTTTATTGGGCTAATTTGGTTATTAATTATTAATTTGCTCGTTGTAAAGGTTGTCTAGCACCCTCGAAGCTAGAAGATTGTAACTATTGGAGATAGTGCAGCAAATTCCAAGTTGGACACTTGAGAAGTGGACTAGGCCGTGAAGTTAGGGACCGAACCACTATAAATCCTTGCATTCGATTTTCTCTTCCCTACTCTCTCTATTTTCAGCTTTGCATATCAACATTGCATGAGTAGAATGGTATATCATTGAAATCTGAATTATGGTTGAACAGCTTGCATAATTAGTTGATTTCATCCTTATATTTAAGCCCTAGAAATTTGCTATCGATTCTCTATCTCTGTTGTATTCTGCAATTGAGCTAGCTCCATTTGTTAAGCTTACTGTGCTGTTGACTGTTTTGAGTCGACTCAACTCTACTGCAACAATTAGTATTTAAATTCCGCATATTTTTGAGATACTCAATTCACCCCCCCTCTTGGGTTGCTATTTGGACCAACAATGCTTTTACTATTTCAGAATTCAAATTGGTCCAACCAGTAAGATAACTTAGAATTTGATAAAATAAGTATTAGTTAAGGATCAATCAAACTATTTTACCTATCTATATCTCAGTTTGCATCAATTGCAGTAGGAAATGCGCTCTTGAAATCGTTTTTACTTCATATTTTTTTGTAAATCGCCGAGCAAAGCATAGGTTCTTTTTTTCTTTCAATTGCCGTGCACGGGAGAAACGGGGATCACCCCGTGGAAGGACTTGACTTGACTTGAGGTCAAGGTCTTTGTTCAATTACCGACAAAGACTGGACATTTCCATCATCATCACGCTTTTGGAAAGCACTTGGAAATAACTACAGCTACATGAATATTGGAAAAAACAGGTATAATTAAGTGGGTTTAACGACTTGACTAGCATACAGCTCATTCGCTTTCAAACTTGTAGCTTGCATGGTGAGAGAGTTGAATTGGTTACTTGTTTATGAAAGAAAAAAAAAAATTCACAAGGAATTCTTGTCATTAATGGAAGAGACGGCCATGGTTGAATAATTACCAAAGATTCGTCTGATGCAGGACCAGTCCCGGAGTAAGCCCTGCAAGCTCTTGGTCTTGGCCAACCCCCAGATGGGGCAACCCAAAAAAAAATTTAAAGTCATATTATAAATTTCAAAAAAGTTTCTCACAACGGCTCAACTCCTTGCTTGGTGCAGTGGTCACTAGCGTATTGCCAAAGAACCAGGGGTGCTCGGTTCAACTCTCAGGCGCTCCCTCCTCTGTCTTTTTTTTTTCTCTCCCATAACACAAGAGAGATTAAAGAGATAGTCTATTATCTCAATTGAAAATGAGGCACAATTCTTCTAAGAGTATTTTTGGGCATTTGAGACTTTGTTTTAACTTATGCTTTTCAAGATATACTCCATCAACTAAAAAATATATATGGGTTTTTTAGTTGATGGAGTATATCTTTGAAAAACATAAGTTAAAAAAAGGCTGGAAAGGTTTGATTTGAGCAATTTTTATTTGAACCGTTCAATAAAAAACTGTTCGGATCAAACCCTTCCCTGTCATTTTTTTTGCTGATTTCTCGCGGGTACCCTTAAAATCACATTCTGATCATATTGAGCAGCTCAGATCATTAAATTTTGATCGGGAATTATCAGATATTTTTCTAGATGTTTTTATAGATGTCTCCAGAACCGCCCCAATATATTATATATATATAAGAGTTAGCGGAACGGGACCCGAGTTCTTGGATACGTAAAGTACATTGATTCAATTGAAAATTTTGCTTCAAAAAATGCTAGGAGAAGTTTTCTTTAATTTGGATCATGCTAATCATAAAGCACTATAAACGGAGTTCCATTTTTTATGGGTTTTTTTTTTATGTTATTAAAGCTAAAAAATAATGTAATTTTGATTTTTTTGTACTTGTATATTTATTTATTTTTTAATTTTGTATGACTTAATAGTAAGTGGGCAACAACACATAAGGTTGGGCTAAGGCAATCCAAATATCGGAACCGGCACTAGTTTGATGTCAAGCGGATGATAATAGAGTCAAGCGTAATCAAAATTTGGATTGGGAGGTCGCGCGCGCTATTTGATGGGAGTCTACTTCTATTTTTACATACTGTTTATAAGAATGAATATATATATATATATATATATATATATGAAGAGAAATCATGTTATGTCAACAGCAGACTTTGTCCTGAACTTTTTTAGTTCAAGAAAAATAAAAGCTTGATTCAATCGTCTAGTGGTCTTGAAATAAGAGCCATCCAAGTGTTATGTTTATGATTCGAATCGTCCACTTTGGAATCACTACTTTTTTCCCATTTGTGTTAGAAACCAAATTGTTCGGACACCAACCATTGCCTAATCGACTTTTGTTAGTGTAAAATATTCAATTTTTAAAACTGGGGATGACTCGTGTCACTCCGCCTCTCTATACAGTTTTGTCCATTAGTAGACCCATAATATATAAACGTGAATGTAAGAAGAGTGATACATTAGCAGACACTTGAAGCCAATTCTTCCTGAACTTTTGTTTTGGTACTATTTATTTTGTCTTTTACTTTTGTTAGATTCTGTATATACCCGTTTTTGGCACCGCTAGCGTTTGAGGGATATTTAAGTAAATATTCATTAAATTGGGCCGATATTAGGATTTTTTGGGCTAAAAATTAATGGGCTACATTAATTTTGTGACTTGAAATAAGGCCGGATTGATTAAAATCCAAATGAAGCGAGACGCATGGAATAATTTTGCCTCATCCCATGAAAAGGGGAAGGCCCTGATTTTCGGTCAGAGAAAATTTTGTTAAATATTTGAATTTTATTTTAATACTCTTGTGGTTTGTCAAAATTACGTTTTTGCCCTTCAAATTTGATTTCTTTGCGCTTTAGCCCACTTAGCAAGCCTAGTTAGCTTCTAACCATCCGGTTAGAGAAACTAAACTAGGAAGCCATCTAGTTACTCTTATCTAACCGTAAGAGGACCATTTTGCCCCTCTTGAAACTTGTGAACCTTTTTGACCCTAGATTAAGAATTGATTATTCTTTTTCTTTTAATTATTTTGGTTTTATTCTTTGTCCATTGGACAATAAATGATAGAGAAACTATTATCCATTGGATAATAGAAATCCCAATTTTTTACATTAAAAGTATACTTGGCTAAGTACTTTTATCTTTTAAAAATGGACTTTTAAAATACTTTAAAGGACATTTGTGATTAGTTTACCATATAATTTCCCTAGCAACTATTGTCCATTGGATAATAGAAGTTAGGGGATTTATTACCCAATGGGTAATAGGTTAGTCTTTCACCTAGTACCATGGGTTTATTTAACTAGTCCTTTTTCAAGAATCCCATGTGATGATGTTCAATATTTTATTAATTAAGTACTTGGTAGTCTTTAAGCCTAAGATTCTCTAAGTACTCTAGTATTATGTTTAATTAGGGTTTTGTACCTAATTGGATGGGGAATTGATTCCCTAGAGTACATTGTACCCTAGTTTATTAGTTTAACCAACATGTGCTAATTGCTTAGTCTTAGCCTTTAAGTTTCAAGTACCAAAAGTACTTGTTATTTTATTCTTCTTCTTGCACATGTAGTATACTTATATATATACATATGTACTTTGCAAGAGAGAGAGAGGGGAGAGAGAGAGAGAGAGGAAATTTCGGCCAAGGGGAGAGAGAGAGAGAGAGAGAGAGAGAGAGAGAGAGAGAGAGAGGGAGGAAGGAAGGAAGAAGAAGATAGGATTGTACACCTTCTTGATCTTCTTTGTACTTCATATCCTTGGGAAATATTCTCCTAGCGAAAAATCTATCTTCTCCTTGTCCTTTCTTGGATGGTTTCACACTAGAATCTTGTACAACTACCAATTGATTATTCTTGTTCACACCTTTTTTCTTCCACAAACCTTCCAAGGTACAATCTTAGCCATGCAAACCTAGGATCTTGGCATTAATCTTCCATGCGAAAACAACTTTTGGAATAAAAAGATTGAGGAATGGGAGAGAGAGAGAGGGCCGGCCAAGAGGGAGAGGGAGGGAGCCTTTGCCTATAAATAGAAGGCCATTCCATGCTTCAAAGATCACACCTTCAAAGCTTTGCTCTTCCTTCTCTCTAGAAACCATTTCTGTTTTTCTGGGCAGCCTACTGTCCCTTTGGAATCCCCAGTTTTCTCTTGCTTCGAGTAGTTTTTAGAGCCAACTTCCTTCGGGAAAGTTGTAGAGAACTTCGAAACCTTCAAGTTAGACCCAAGAACCACCTCAATCGGTGAAGAAATGAAAAAGATACTGCCATTCAAAGTTCAGTAGAAATCTCGGATTTCTATTTCCAGACAGCTTTCTGTCACTTCCTTTATCACCATTTTTCTCCTACTTAGAGTAGTTTCTAGGATCAACTTCCTTCACGAAAGTTGTAGAGAATTTCTAGAGCTTCGTTTCGACCCAAGAAAGATCGTATTCAGCCAAAGATTGACCGAGTTACTGCCATCCGAAGTTCGGTCCAGATTTGGACGTTTCACCGCCCGTAGAATTTTCCAACTTGCTTATTCGGCCCCGACTAGTTTCGGATCAAGGTAAATTAATCTCTACTCGTTCTCCCTAGTATAACTTTTGTTATTTTAGTTATGATAAGGTTATCTATTGCTATCAATGAAAATATTCGAAAGGTGTTTCTTTGAAATAATGAATAGGATGGGGAGTATGTTAAACTCGTCAACTTATGATTTGAGCATGCTAAATAATGTAGAGTTGGATGATCTTGTTGAATGTTATATGATTGTTGATGTGGAAGTCCTACCACGGAAGTCTTTGCATGTAACGAGACACGAGAACCGAGAAAGTAGAAACATGACACCTAGGGTGTGGTTAATGAAAAGGCATGTTTGAAACGGGTGAAATGTTTTGAAAACCGCAATGTGGCCGGACGTGGTAGCCCATTGTGTGATGTGAGTTTTGTGTGCGTTCCCATGGGATCCCGGACCGGCGGAACCATGGTGAGGTGTTAGCTTGGTTATCCGCGGAGAGGAGCCAATGCAATCGTGTGCCAATGGGAACTCGGCGCGGCGGAACCATTGTGAGGATACTCGGGAACCCGGCGCGGCGGAACCGAGGTTGGGTGTGTGTTTAGCTTGGTTATCCGCGGTACGGAGCCAATGCAAATGATTTTGAAAAGTTGATTTGTAAGTGGAAAATGGTGACACGGTCTACGACGAGTCGCGTAGGAGAAATACGAGAAATCTTGGACACCAACGTTAGTTAGTGAATGTGGATGTGTTATCGTCGTTAGTATGATTTCTACGATCTCTTGTTGGTAAGCTATGGGTTAGCGGGTATGGGATTATTCTATTGAGCGTTGTAGCTTATGGTGTTACCCTTTTGGTGACCCTGGCATATTATATCGGTGGCGACGCTGGTATAATGTGTCAGACCTCATAGACGAACAGGGCGAGATCTTCACCTTGAAGGCGTTCGGAGCAGAAGAGCTGGCTAGGAGGGGAGAGCAGGCAGAGCTGTAGACAGGAACCCTAGTTTCCCTTTCTTTTGTAATGAAAGTACTTTTGTAAGGTTTATGATGTAATAACGAGCCAGACTCGCTTCGTTTTTATAATAAAATTGCCTATTTAACGTACCCAAAATTCGGGGCGTTACAGTTTTTCTTCTGGGAAGATTATTGAAAGGCCATTCGAATAGTCAAGACCCCATTTCGTGTATTTAGGAAATGGGAAGTTAAATAACTACTCACACTTTTTGGTGCTCCTTGCAAAAGTTTTCTCAAGTGTCTGAGGAGTTATCACATTCAGATTCACTCCTGAAGAGTAAGCAAATTACTGATGCAAGTCAAGAACGATCTAGTCTTGCCATCGGTCATGGGGCCAAGTCTGAATTGCACGCTCAACTTGTTCTAGAACAGGAGGAACAAAATGAAGAGGAGGAAATTGACGACACTCCAAAGTTTGATCATGATTCATTTGTAATCGCGGACTCCCCTCCTCCCCCATTTAATGAAGGCCATTTCGGCATTTGTCGAGATACCGAAAGGCATTACATGTCTAGGCCAACTGTAGGCCTTAAACTTGTTGGATTGCACCTACAATATTAGACTTGTGAAAAAGCGAGTGTTATTCACTTGGCTTACCCAAAAACGTCAAAGTGGTGTCAATAAGGGTTAAGTAGAGAAAAGTCTTTCAAAGGCCGAATAAGCATCTCTAAAGTGTTCGGCCAAAGCCTACCGTTCATTGAGTAGGCCTTGTCAAAGTATATAATTTTCTCTTTCTTGTTTTGATAGAGTACCCCTTGTGGGAAGATTTTACTCCACTGTATATTGGTGGTGGTGTTATATATAAATTGGAGATTGTTGAGATAGTAGTCTCTCATGCTTCCAGACCCAATAAAACAAAATTTGAGAGGCTTGATTGTGATTATCTGGAAGTGTTTGATTTGATTACTTGCCTTTCGATACATACTATCGTTTCAGCCCTTGATCAAAACATGCCGAATCGTAGTAAGGAAGCAGAATCATCATTTTCAGCCAATAAACAAGTAAATCTATCATCCAATCAAAGTTATAAAATTTAATACGTCCATATACAGGAAATATTACTTGGGGATATGCCTTCACCAGTTCCTCTATTACTAGTTTTGCCAAAACCACGACAGAGGAGTTGGGTGTTTTCCAATTGGACTTGATAGATAAAAATATAAGGCGTACTAACAAAACGGGAAAACTTCTCGCACTATTGTCTATTGCTCTCATTTACCCCGTGGTACAATTCCACATCGTAATTGCTTCGTGTCTCTGTCGTTATAATTAAAGCGTAAATATCAAAACCATACAAAGTTTTGTTAAATTTTCAACTTCGCAACATTGCTATTTCAATACTCGCAATAACAAAAGTACAAGCCAACGCTTTAGTATGACAATACAAAAGATCGTAAAAGGTAGAAGAAATCCTTGAGGATCTTACATTCAATTCACTATGCTAAATAGAGCATCAGGTTTATTCAGTATCTGTATTTCGTATACTCACATGAAGAGGGGCTCTGTTTCACCTTTTGAGAGAATTTTTAAGACTCTAAGGGATTACTATTTTGGACAACTGTTGAGAAACGATGCACATGGTGGGTCTAGACTGTGGATTGGAATGCAGGCATGCAATTGCCAACTTTATCATGCACATCACTACCCCCTCAACTTGAGGAGACGGAGGAGAAAGGCGTTGGTCTAATACATCTCTCAGTTGAACATTCTCAACAGCCGGTGTTGATAGGGAGGAAACAAAATCTCCCGGATGCTTTCCCTTGATCACTTCTAGTGCCAACACTCCGAAGCTATACACATCACACTTTTCAGTTACCTTCATTGTGTAAGCAAGCTCTGCAAAAGAGGAGGGAGATTAATAAGAGTTCGTAATAGCTCTTCCGAAGAAACTAAGAAATTGTACTTAAGCGTACGTAAATGGTTCATGTATGAATACATGAAATGCATACTCTTTAAGGAGGACCTCAAGGTGTGAACGGATCCGAGTATGGAATTGGATTTGAGAAAGGAAAACATACAAGGCGTGGCAACTGTATTTTGGTATTTATGAAGTATAATTGACTTTTTATCGGGTAGGCTGCTACGGAGGAGATCATGTACATGTACTCTATTAGATTTGTTTTTAATTTTAGTCTAGAAGAACTTATATGTAAAGTGATCATTACCTGGTGCAACATATCCGTATGTGCCTGCAAGTGCACTCCAATTAGAGGAATCCAACTTTAGAAGTTTAGCCGTGCCAAAGTCCGAAACGCGAGCCTCATACTCGTCATCAATCAAAACGTTGTTGCTCGATATGTCACGGTGAACAATCGGTGGTGTGCAGTCATGGTGCATGTATGACAAAGCATGTGCCACACCCTTGACAATGTTCACCCTCTTTGACCAATCCAGTTCTTTAGCTTCTTCATCTTTGGTAAAAATTGAAGCCAAGCTTCCCCTTTCAAGGTACTCATAAACGAGAAAAGAATTCTGGGAATGCGAACAAAACCCAAGAAGCTTCACTATGTTGCGATGCCTTATTTCAGTTAGTGCCCTTACCTCGTTTAGGAAACCGCGATGATCGTCCTTCTCAGACAAGGAATGAAGTTTCTTCACAGCAACTATATCGGCAGATGGAAGTTCTGCTTTGTAGACGGCTCCATATCCTCCTTTTCCAATGCAATACGTGGCATCGAAATCCTTCGTGGCTTTAAGGATATCATTGTACAGTGCTCTTCCGTCGAAGGTTGATTTAAAGAAGACATCTTCGTTTTGGGAGGGACCTTCTACATTTGACTTTCCATTTCTTCGATGGGAAACGATTAGAAATCCGATAAACACACCTAGAAGTAAAAGCGCTCCACCAAGAGGGAGCACGATTACAAGAATAAGCGTCCGGTGGTCCTTTTTTTTCGAATGATTTTTGCACGGTTGCAATCCAGTGACATTTCCACACAAGTCTTTGTTCCCTTGGAGGTCCTCTATGGAAGCATTCATGAAGGCTTTGCTAATGGGAATGGGGCCCTCCAACTCATTGAAGGATACGTCAACGTGCACCAACCACTTCATTTCTTCGAAAACGTTTGGAATTAAGCCAGACAAATTGTTGTGGGAGAGGTTTAACCACTCCAAACTCTTGAAACCTGCGATCGACGATGGTATCTCACCTGTAAGTGAATTTCGACTTAGATCCAATTCATACAACAGAGGTATCTTTCCCAACTGACCTGGGATTTCTTGACTAAATTTGTTATTGCTCAAGTTCAAGTGGTTTAGTTTGATGCCATTCTCTAGATTTGCAGCTGCTATTGGCCCGCTTAACCTATTTGTCGATAGGTCAAGCCTTTCAAGTTCAGTTAGTGATCCGATTTCTCTTGGTATACCACCGGAAAGCTGGTTGTCATTCAGATACAGTTCCAATAGAGAACTCAACTTTCCTAACTCTTTCGGAATCTCTCCGATTAGATGATTTGACGAAAGATCAAGCCTGTGTAGTTGAGTTGAATCTCCCAACTCCGGTGGTATTCTGCCGGTGATATTGTAATTCCCTGCCATTCGGAGGGATTGCAATGCCAGCCACTTACTCCAACTTTTAGACATTTCACCATAGAATTTGTTGCGACTTAGATCCAAGAAGTTGAGGTGTGGGTAGACCCCGAAATCTTCTGATATGTTTCCAATGAGTTGATTTCCTTCAAGGCGGACTCTAACTAGGCTTGAGCAGTCTCTCAAACTCTTAGGGATGCGACCCGTTAGCTGGTTGGCGCCTACTGAGAGATGTTGAAGCTTCCCTCCTTCGCAAATATCCGGGAGATTTCCGAAAAATTGATTACCGTTCAATTCCAGCAGGATCAAGTTTTCCAAATTGCGAAATTCTTGTGGAATTGGACCAGAAAGGTTGTTTGAACGCAAGAATACGTGTGTTAATTCAGACAAGTTTCCAAACGAAGCAGGAATGGAACTGCTGAGTTGGTTCTCGCTCAAGTCCAAGTGGACGATAGACTTGAGATATCCAAATTCATTGGGAATGGAACCAGAAAGTTTGTTGTCGAATAGGTTTAACAGAGTCAACCGATTCAAGTTTCCAAAAGTGGAAGGAATGGGACCGGTTAGGTTATTAGTATCCATGTAAACAAACTCAAGATTGGTGAGATTTCCCATTTCTTCAGGAATGGAGCCAGAAAGTTGATTTTGATATAGGTATAGAGAAACCAAGTTGGTCAAATTGCCCAAAGAAGAAGGAATGGGGCCAGTAAGATAATTGTTGCACAAAGCAAGCTCAGAAAGAGGCTTCAACTGGCCTATCTCTCGAGGAATTGAGCCATTCAATTGATTATTTATCAAATGGAGTGTTTCAAGATTTGTTAAGAGACCGATTTCCGGTGGAATATTTCCAGAAAACTCATTATAGGACAAATCAAGGTAAACAAGTGGGAGTGAACTGATTTGAGGTGGGATGGGACCAAAAAGTTCATTCATGCTTAGATCAACAAAGGCAAGATTCGGAAGCGACAAGAATGGAAAGGTTTCGAGAGTACGTTTACACCTGAATTCGTGAGGTTCAACCTCGTGATACGTCCTTCAGCATTGCAAGAAACCCCAAACCATTGGCATGGGCTACTAGCACTTGTTCCGGAGCCATTGTTGGGAATATGTATCCATGTCCTTAGCACTGAACTATTCGCATTCTGAAGGGTTTCTTTCCATTTGAGGAGACCATTAGCCTCTTCAACAGAAGAAGAGGCAACATTCGGTGAGGAAAAAAGTAAAACGAAAAGGACCATGGAAACAGGACAGAGTAGTTTCTGTAAAAGCTCCATGTTTTGTGTCTTTCTTTTTTGGTGTGTATTTGATGATGATGATAATGTCGTAATTTATAGGTACATTTGTGTAAGTATCCCCGTTTTCACCTATAGGCTTGTAGAAAGAGAGGACAAATGAGGATCACTTGCAGAAGGACTCGACTTGAGGTCAAAGTCTTTGTTTTAATTAGTGAAAAAGATTGAAAGAAATAAGTACAAACGTTGATATAATGACCGGACTTGCATACGCATAACGCATTCACATTCGAACTCCTGATATGTAACTGATTGATAGATCAACTTGCAGCTTAAGCAGAGGGAGATTTGATTTAGGTAACGATAATCTTTCATTTTTTGTTTATAATCTAAATGTCACATGGTTAATAGAGGCTACATCACGTAGGCTCAGATTCATGCAAGAGGTGAGGAGGGTGCGTGTCTAAAAGTTAGATCTTCCTGAACTTAAACATTTGTATTTAGTACCAGTAATTGGAACTGGGATATCGCGAAAGGTCCAAAACAGTGAAAGGCTAGAGACTTATTTGTTGTTTTTCATGTTATTATATGTGAGATTTGGAAAAAGAATATGAACTTCAAACTCTTGTCCGTAAAACAGCGAAAGGCTAGAAATCTTTATTTTCGAGCTAATATGAAGCTTTTATTAAAGCATATTAGGGAAGGATTTTTTAGACACTCATTGAAGTGTCTAAGTAGAAGAGTCCGTGTAAAACTGAATGGAAGGGTTGTGTTTATGTTACGAATTGAGAAGAGATTAAATAATTTACACCGGCGGTATAAATGTTTGTTTCCTCCAAAACAATTACATTGTGTCACATCGCAATGCTCTATTGTTTGAGACCATTGTTTTGATGGCGTGGCATAATGTAATTGATTTAGAGGAAATAAATATTTACACCGCCGGTATATAAAATTTACTCTCAATTGAGAAACTTGTTAAAACTAGTTGTATTCGTCAAGCTTGGCTTCGGAAGGAGTTTGCGCACTTTTAGTGCTTGACTTGGAATCTGGAGTGTTACTGGGTTAGTGGTAAAATCTTTTTGTTACGTAATTGATACAATAAACATGGCCCGGCCACCATTTTTCTACTCATCTACTGGGATGGTGCTATATGAGACAGCTTTGACAGATTACATTTGACCACCACATTGAACACGAAACAAACCAAGTTACTCAAATTCAATTTGTGTTCGACTTGATGTCTTGATTAGCAGGTCAGTTGGTGCGGGTCATTACAAATAGAGATGAGAGTAGTTGCGATATCAATAGAAGAGACCGCCATGGTTTGGTTTGATAGCAGGCGGATGATAATAGATTCATGCTTTTTGATGGGAGTACACTTCTCTTTTTTACACATAATGTTTTATAAGAATATGAAGAGAAATGATGTTAGCAAACTTTGTCCTGAACTTTTTTTAGTTCAAGAAATATAAAAGCTTGATTCAATTGTCTAGCTAGTGGTCTTGAAATAAGAGCCATAGAAGTGTTATGCTTATGATTCGAATAGTCCACTTTGAAAACGCTACTTTTTCTCCATTTGTGTTAGAAACCAAATTGTTCGGATACCAATCCTTGTCTAACCAACTTTTTATTAGTATTGCAGAATAATGTTTCAAAAAAAAAAAAAACTCTACCCGTAAAGATGTACTACCATGAATTATTTTATTCCAAAGAAAAGAAAACAAGAAGAATAAGAGCATAAGAAGGAGAAAGTTCTATTTTTTCGAACATATAATAAAATTCATTAGACCGAACATAGCACGGGTCAGTGCATGCAAATATTATTTTCGCGAGAAGTCTTCTAAATGCAACAAGTGGCCTAAGATAAAATTTGCAAGTATTATGCTTTTACTATTTCAGAATCCAATTTGGTCCAACCAATAAAATAATTTAGAATTCGATAAAAGAATATTAGTTAGCTATCAATCAAAGTATTTTACCTATCATCAATTGTGCATGGTAGGGAAATACGAACTTAAAAATCGTTTTCACTTCATTTTTTAGTACATATGATTTTCACAAAAGATGAGATTGGGTTTCGCTTGCCTTTGAACAGAAACTAGGTTCGAGACCACACAGTACTTTATCACTCCTTATCAATATCAATATCAACAATCGAGAATCCTACTACACATGAGTTTTCCCTTCTTTTGTTTTTTTCCTACCACATCGTTGTTATCCAAACAAGAGAGAAGATACAGAGCACTTGTTTGGAAGTTGGAATGGGACCATTTTAGCCTGGACCATATGTCAAGCCACCTTTGTTTTATTATTGCAGATTTTTCCACACCAATAAGTCTACAACTACCCCACGCATAATGTGAAAGATATTATTTGTTTGTATATATGTGTAAGCGTTTGTGGTCGTAATTTATTGGTAGTATAAATCGTCATGCATTGCACGGGTTCATTTTTTCTCTCAATCGTCGTGCATAGCAAGGAAAAAACGAGGATCACCCGTGGAAGGACTTGACTTGCGGTCAAGGTCTTTGTTCAAATACTGAAAAAGATTGGACATATCATCGATCACAATACTTTAAATTTTGAAAAGTATTAGAAAGAATTACAGCTACGTGACCGTTGGAAAAAACAGGTAGCTGGGTGTAACGATTTGACTAACATATGACGCATTTGCTTGCAGCTTGCATGGTGAGAGAGTCGGGTACTGATTTACGAAAGGAAAAAAAAATCGTAATGAATTCTCGTTATTGTAAAAAAGAAAACAAAGAAGTAGAGATGAAAACAATTGCAATATCAATGGAAGAGACGGCCATGGTAAATAATTACCAGAGATAAATTTGATGGTGAGTGGATGATAATAGAGTTAGTGGCAGAATCAGAATTTGGATTGGGAGTTCATTCTATTTGATGGGAGCCCACTTCTATTGTTTACATAGTTTTTGTAAGAATAGGAAGAGAAATCATGTTATGTCAACAACAGATTTTGTCCAGAAATTTTTTTAGTTCAAAAAAATAAAAGCTTGAGCCAATTGTCTAGTGGTCTCGAGATAAGAGCCATCAAAGTGTTATGTTAAGGATTTGAATCGTCCACTTCAAAACCACTACTTTTTTCTGTTTGTGTTAGAAATCAAATTGTTCGGACACCATATCAATGCCTAATCAACTTTTATTAGTGTAAGATATATTTTTATTAAAATTTGGGATGTCACGTGTCACACCGCCTCTTTGTACAGCAATGTTCATTAGTAGACCTATAATATATAAACGTGAATGTAAGAAAAGTGATACATTAGTAGATACACTTGAAGCCTGTTCTTCCTGAACTTTTACCGAGGAGTCCTACGTGCCACTTCGGCACGTGGTGGTGCCTTCGCTGCTGGACGCCTATAGGCCAGAGAGGACTGTTTACGATGAGGCTTTAGCCCTGAGGGACCCACAGCAACACTTGTCCTTGCGACAAGAGGAGGTATGCTTTGATACTCGTATTTGAATACAATGTACTATGCTTCTTAATTCCATACTTTTGAATAACATGCCTGTTCATTGGATCATACCTCTCATTGTAACAAGAAATAAGGATATCGTGCTACGGCAGTGCGGGCGATGTGCCCCAGTTTTGGGAGAGACTCCCGGAGGCCTCGAGGGAGATGGTGAGGCAGGCAGACTTCAAGGAGTTTGTCAGTGTAATGACGATGGCGAGCAATGATTGTCAGGTAATGAGGGCACTCGCCAAGAGGTGGTGGGACACGACAAACTCGTTCCACTTTTTCTTCGGCAAGATGATAGTGACGCCTTTGGATTTCTCGGCGATCACTGGTCTGAGGGTCGGAGATGACTCTATCCCTTACGGTGCTATGGCAGGGAGGGATCCCGAGCTTTAAAGGCGTCTCCTGGGGTACCAGCTAAGGGCAGAGAAGGGGGATGCACCGTATGCTTAACTTCTACACTTTTGGACAAAGCCTCCGGTGGATGGGGTCCAGGAGGAGCAGATGGCGAGGTGCTTCCTACTGTACGTACTTGGTGCGTCCCTGTTTCCCAACAGGCGCAACCGAGTACACTTGTCTTTCTTGCCAGCACCGAGGAATATCGAGGAGATTGCCCGTTTTGACTAGGGCAGCGTGGTTTTGGGGGCGTGCTACGCCTTTATGGGGTCTCTTTCCCGAGGTGCGGGGAAGAGCCTCGGCGGCTACTAGAGAGTATGGGAGGTATAGCCCAAAACCTCGCTTTTCCTTTTATTTATCCTTTCATGATTCTTTGTATATACTGTGCTAACTTTTAATACTTTGAACTTTGCAGCTTTGGACGGACGAGGTACTGGACATGTACCCTCCCACGGCGTCGTGCCCTGACGACATGATACTTCCTCGGGCCCTTCGTTGGTCGAAGGAGTATCGAGGAGTAAAGAAAGGGAAAGGCGACCTGAACGCCTACCGGTTGTACTTGGACGAGCTGCATCCTAATCAAGTATCCATGCTTCTTTGATTTCTCGATTCACGCTACCAACGCATTTTTTATCGATTCGATTTCCTGACGCATGCTTCTAATTGTAGATACACTGGTGCATCTGGGATCACTTCGAGGTTCCATATGTGGCTCGCAGCCGGGAGGTGACGAAAGGGAGGGTGCTTTTGGAGTCCCCTTATAGTTGGCAGTGGTATCTGGGCGATCGGGTATCACGTCAGTCACTAGGGTTGGACGCTCTCTTTGTCCCTAAACCACTCCCTTCTCTGGTGCTGACGACGAGCGAGTATATGCTGGAGGAGGTTGAGTGGTTCACATAGCCAGACCCTCAACTAGAGTTGCTATTTTAGGCTGGCGCTGACTATGCGGAGTACCAAGCTCAGTACCAGATGCAGAGCTTTGGGATTCGTGTTGCCTGGGAGGCGCGATAGTAGGCGTGAGGTGGTGTCGATGGTAGGAAAGGAAGGGGAGGAAGAAGAGGAGATAGAGGGAGAGGAAGTGAGGGCCGCCATGGTGGCAGCGCAGGTCAGAGTGGAACTAGGCTGCCCACACTTTCTTGGACAGTGGACGTAGTGACTGCTTAGGGAGTCCCTGGCCTGGTGGAGGTCCCACGTCCTTTGGTTGAGCCTCCGGAGTTCCTTGCTCAGGTATGACATGTTTTCTTACATGAAAGTACTATCGTCGCTACTCATTCTAATTATCACTTTTATTGCACAGGTGACTCCAGAGTACACTAGGGAGATGGTAGCGGCCATGATGGGCCGGAGCAACTTGTGTGGCAATATGCCATGGGCCACCCCCCACCAGAACTGACTGGCACTGGAGGGACGATGGTAAACCCTTGAACCCTAGTTTACTCACCATTACTTTTATTCATGATTATGATGCGAATGCCATATGAATGTTGCGCTATTGCAAGCTAGAGGAAGAGTTGCATAGGGACTATGCAGGAAGTCCGTTCGCATGCCTATGCAATAGGCTTCTTCAGATGGTTCTCGGGAGGAGTGACCATCAAAGAGACAACGACACTCTGGTGACACTAAGGAAGAGCCCATTGTCGTCTCAGATGAAACCGAGGGGTCTACGGATAATGACCTGGAGAATACCTCTAGAGCACCGTGCCCAGGGTTACTCGTACTCAGGCGGTCGTCAGCTCCAAGGCAGAGGAGGAGGTCTCTGAGGAGGACGAGGAGGAAAGTGATGACAGAGATGAGAATAAGGACTGAATTTCCTCTTTTGCTTTTTGTCTTTTGGTGGAGCCTGTGTGCTTCCTTTTTGTTGGGTGCCTATTTACCCTTGGTAGATAGGGTTTTGAACATGTTTTGCTATATATACCTCGACTCACGGATGCCCTAGAGATTTGTGTATCGATGCTTTTTCGATGTCTTTGTTGTTCAATCTCTTTCATCGCTACTGTTTAGCAAGAATAGAATAGCTAAGATATTCACCAAAATGTACAACTAGCCATCGATCATGAAACTGAGTCTAATATATGGTTTACAATGGGAAATATTTTGACAAAGGAATAGAAATCAAAGGAATAAATGAATGAACTTTTAAAATTGACGCCACATATGAGAATTTACATAAATGCCCATGCTGCAGGGTTGAACATGACTACATATGACAATGGCAACCCTCAAAGCTTGATATGCGACTTGAAAGTTTGACCTTATGCCTAGGACACATTCGAAAACTAAGAAAGCGTTGACTTTAAAGGGTGATAACTTCGAATTTTTACCCGTGACTCGAGCTGGAACTTGGACTAAGTCACTTTTGCCCAATATGACTTGTGTGACTCAAGAAAGCGACTTGAAATGGCTTAAATCGCAATTCGATGTCTTGACACGACTCAAGAATGGGATTTATATCGACCTTTCATACCACAACCTTGAATTTTGGGAGTTGATTCGAAACGGAACATCCTTGAAGTCCCAAACACTTGTTGGAGTGAATTCTGGTAGTTGATGGTACCTTGAGACGTCTCGAATCCATTCCATACCCTTGATGTCAAAAACTGCAGAAATGCAGATGTGATATGAGCGTGTGTCTTCAAAATGCCATGCGCTATGACGCATGGTCCCACAGGGTATTAGTGCTACACCGCACTGATTTCCTAGTTTCAATATACCGTGTGTTTTTCCACTATGCCATGCATGGTTATTTTCCTGACAGTCTGCATATTTGCTGTTTCCCAAGGCAGATTGCATGGTAGCTAATGTTTGACTTGTGCAAAGGCATTTCCGAACCAGTGCATGCCTGCATTGTACTTCCATGCCATGACCAAGCCTTTTCCTATGCAAAACTCATGGAAACTTTGTATTTTTGAAACCCGAGGCTCTTTAAAAGTTGAAGCTGTTTCCTCCACTCTTCCTATAAATTCAAGTTCTCAACTTCAAATTCTTTCTATCCCACTCAACCCTTCATTCTTCTAAAACTTTGTGTTCCTCCCAATAGCCCTTTCGCTCACCGGTCCATCCATGGCTAGCTTCAATGGAGGGTGTCGATTGGCTCAACATCAGAGGCCATGGTCTCTATTCTATGAGGTACCTTCATAATATCTGTCTTCGCCATGAGCTCTTAAGGGCAGCCGCGAGCTTTTGGGATCCCGAGGTCCATGTGTTCCATTTTGGGGAGCAAGAGCTCTGTCCTACTGTGGAGGAGTTTCATGCCTAGCTTGGTGGCTTCGGCTCGGGAGAAATCATTATCCCTCCTGCACGTGAGAGCACTTATAAGGTTTTAGTTGTGGCCTTTGGGTTGAGTAGCGGTGCTGCCTGTAACTTGGTTAGCGATGGCCATCTCAACACGATGCGACTTATTGAGATGTTCTCTCCTTCGGAGAATCTTGCAGACATTACCTATCAGACTCAGCGCATGACTACCCTTTGCATGTGCCTACTTGCAGCTTATTTCCTAGTGCCCTTTATTGGCCGTGCTAGATAGGCATTGGTTGGCATTGCTGTCCAAATCGAAGCTCGGAAGGATGTGATCCCCATTGTCTTCGCTGAGACATTGATGGGTTTGGACAGGGTTCGCTCTGGAGAAACTGAGACTTTAGGAGATAGTCCTCTCCTCTTACAGGTTGGCTTCTCATTCAGCTCTCCTTTTTCTGATTTTTCTCACGTTCTCATTTTACCTCAGCGCTCGTTTTGGCTTTCTATAGTTTTTTACTTGTTTTTCTCTTTTTTATAGATTTGGCTTTATGACAAAGTGAATGTGCTAACCATCCCTCCTGGCAACTGGGCATACGAGGCTAGACTGTTATCCCTGCGATGCTTTGAGTTTGCGGACAGACAAATTTCTGAGTGGGTTAACTTCTTCAAACAACTGCGGGCTGAGACTATTTCTTGAAGGTGCTTGTGGCTAGACCTTCCGCCCATGACGGTGCACTTTATGGGCCCTCAGTGGGTCGTCCTTGCGGGTTTGGAAGCCTTCATTTTCTACATCCCCTATCGGATTCAACGTCAGCTTGGCCTTAAACAGGAGGCCCTTGTAGAAGTTGTGATGGACGTTGTTCTACCTCTCTTTCGCCACTCCGTTCTCTGCAATTATCAGCGATTCTGGAGGACTCGCAAGGTGACCGATGCGCATCCTTACCCATCTGTGGCGGCGCGCGGGAGCTATCGAAAGTGGCTCATGAGGGACATTGCTATAAGGGCTTGGGTTCAAGGAAACTGACTCAGCGCCACTACCCTGATCATGGAATAAATTGTGGCCCTGCTCTCATCATGTTGCACTCTTTTTTTTCTTCTTTTTTTTTGTTGTTCTTGAAAGTCATGCTCAGCCTTATGTGTTAGAAGCGCTTATCGTAATAAAATGAGTCACGGAGGGTTTCCCCCTCTTTGATTCAGCACTTTGAATTCAACTTTGATTTTTATTTTGATTAATGGTGACCGGGCCTCAGAGTAAGGCTACCTACGTGTCCTTGCGATGAAGGAATCAGGTCATGACGTAGTTCAGGGTAGGGTTTACTCTAATTTTGACACCCTCCTTTTGCACTCTAAATTTTGCCTAGTACCGCCCTTTCAAGTTTTCGGTCTAGCGAGCTCATTTGTCGTATGTCTTAATTTTTGCCTAGGACGCCCTTACAGGTTTTCATCCTAGCAGGCTTTTGCTCTAATTTTTGCTTAGGTCAGGCCACCCTTGCTGTTTTCAACCCAGCGAGCTTCTCTCAGGGGTAGCAGCGTTTGAGTTGATCCAGGTTGACCAAGGTTGAAAACTCGTTTTTGTCCAAGTCAATAAGCTATATAGCTCCTCCGGACAGGATGGTCTTGATGATAAATGGCCCGGACGACTTTGGTCAGAACTTCCCGCGTGGGTCATAGACTGGTGTCTGAATTTCCTTCAAAACCATATCGCCTTCTGTCAAGTCCCTAGGCTTTACTTTTTTATTGAATGCGTGCGTAATCCTTCTCTGGAATCCTTGAATGTGATAGAGAGCCCTCAATCGACGTTTATCGAATAGCATGAGCTCCTTAAATCTATTGCTCAGCCATTCTACCTCCTGAACCTCACACTCGATCATTGTGCGAAGGGATGACACTTCTAACTCAATGGGAAGCACAACCTCCATACCGTAGACCAAGGAGTAAGGGGTTGCTCCCCTTGGCGTACATACAGACGTGCAATATCCCCATAAGGCTAGCAGCAGCTGCTCATGCCAATCTCTTTCGGATTGAGTGGTCCTTTCCAGAATGGTCTTAATTGTTTTATTAGCTGCTTCCACGGCTCCATTGGTCTCCGGTTGATAGGTCGTTGACTTATGTACTTGGATCTGGAACTCATTCAAAACTTCCCTGGCTCGCCCTTTGAAATGAACCCCATTGTCTGACACGAACGCCTAAGGGACTCCATATCGGTAAATGATGTTTTGCTTGATAAAATGTGCAACTTGAACTACAGTTAGAGTGGCGTACGAAGCGACTTCCACCCATTTTTTGAAGTAATCAACAACCACCAGGATGAACTTATGACCATTTGAGGCTGCCGGCATGATCCTGCCAATGACGTCGATTCCCCATACTGGAAACGACCCGGGTGAAATCATTTGATGTAGCTCAGATGGTGGGATATGTGTGAGGTTGGTATGGATCTAACACTTGTGGCATCGTCGCACATATTCTACACATTCTGTCTCCATGGTGGACTAGAAATAACCCTGCCTAAGAATCTTCTTGGCGAGCATCATGCCATTCATGTGAGGGCCACATAATCCTTCGTGAATTTCCTCCATCACTTTCCTCTGCTCCGCACCATGGATACATAACTTGTACATGCCGCAGTGCGACCTCTGATATAGATTCTCTCCACAAATGATGTACTGAGCTGCCATCTTTTGAAGAGCAACTTTGTCTTTCTTGCTTGCTTCAATGGGGTATTCTCCTCTTTCCACGAACCTTCAAATGTCATAATACCAAGGGTGACCATCATCGGGTTCATCAGTGACCATGACATGTTGGTATACCGGCATATCCCTTTGTTCAATCACAATTGGCCTTAGCTTTACCTCAATAGGTATTTCGACCATGGACGCCAGTGTTGCCAATGCATCTGCGAATTGATTCTTGAGTCTCGGCACATGAGTAAAGGTTACCTTGTTGAAATGAGGGATGAGGTCCTCAAGATCTTGATGGTACGGCTTTAGCTTCTCTTTTTTGACTTTCTAATCACCGTTGGCCTGTGACACCACCAGGTTGGAATCTCCTACCACTTCCAATTTCTCTATGCCAATTTCGATTGCTACTTCCATACCCACAATGCAAGCCTCGTACTCTGCTTGATTGTTGGTGATTTCGAAATTTAGCTTCAAAGCGAGCGAAATGTGGGATCCATCAGGCGCTATCAGTAACACACCGATTCCAAACCCTTTTTGATTGGCGGCCCCATCAAAGTACAACTTCCAAACATCTTCAGCTAAAGTCATTATGTCTTCGTTTGGAAATTTAAACTCGGTATCTTCACCTCCTTCGACTTGGCAGTCAGCTAAGAAGTCAGCAACAGCTATTCCTTTTATGGACTTCCTAGTGACATACTTTAAATCAAATTCTGACAACATCAACAGCCACCGTGCCATCCTTCTGGTAAGGGCCGGTTTCCCGAACAGGTATTTGAGGGGAACCATTCGGGAAATTAACTTTACTGGATAGGCCAGCATATAATGTCTTAGTTTCTTGGAAGCCCAATCAAGCGCCCAACACGTCTTTTCCAATGAAGTGTAACGCTCCGCACTTCCAACCATCTTTTTGCTCAGATAGTAAACAGCCCTGTCAACCCCATCATCTTCTTCCTGTGCCAACATACACCCCATAGAAGGCGAAGTGACTGACAGGTATAAGATCAAAGGTTTTCCTAGTACGGGGGACGTTAATACCGGTGGATTTTGCAGATAAGTTCGGATTGCTTCAAAGGCTTTCTGGCACTTGTCATTCCATTTAAATAGCACACCTTTCTTTAGCAGGCGGGAAATTGGCTCACAGGTTGAAGTTAACTTGGCAATGAACTGACTGATAAACTGCACCTTGCCGAGGAAGCTTCTTACATCTTTCTCTAACTGAAGCAGCTCCATTCCTAGAATCACCCTGATCTTTGATGGTTCAACCTCAATTCCTTGAGTGGTGACCATGAACCTGAGCATTTTTCCAGCTGTAACCCTGAACGTGCATTTGGCTGGGTTAAGACGCATCTTGTATTTTCGGATTCTCTCGAAGAACTTCCTGAGCACAAGTAAGTGTCCTTCCTGCTCCTTTGCCTTGACAATCATGTCATCAACATAAACCTCTACTTCCTTGTGAATCATGTCGTGCAATAAGGTTGTAGCGGCTCCCTGATAAGTGGATCCTGCATTCTTCAGCCCGAAAGGCATCACCTGGTAGCAATAAGTTCCCCACATTCAGTGATAAATGTGGTTTTTTCTCGATCCTTCGGGGCCATGAGAATTTGGTTGTTTCCCGAGAAACCATCCATGAAAGAAAGTAAGGCATGCCCAGCGATATTGTCAACCAATACATCTATGTGTGGAAGTGGGAAGTCATCCTTTGAGCTTGCTTTATTTAGATCCCTGAAGTCGACACAGACTCTAATTCTCTCATCCTTTTTAGGGACGGGAACAATGTTTGTGGCCCACTGAAGGTATTCAGTTACCATTAGAAATCATGTATTAATCTGTTTAGTGACTTCCTCTTTTATCTTGAGCACCCATTTAGGTCTCATACGCCTCAATTTTTTCTTTACAGGTTTTGCCCCGGGATGAAAAGGAATCCGGTGTTCCACGATTTCAGGATCGATTCCACGCATATCAGCATGTGACCACGTGAAGACATCCTCGAATTCTTTTAGCAAACTTATGTGGGCTTGGCGCTCTTCTGCAGACAGCGTGGAACCGATCTGAATCATTCGGGGATTCCTTTCATCTCTCAAATTTATTACAACAATTTCTTCCTTTACAGGCTGAGCATGCCTTTCGTCTTGCCTTTTGACTAGGGATCGGATTTCTTTAGGGATGTCCCCATTGAAATCGATCTCTTCATCATTGGGGTCGACACAATTTATTTCAAACTCAGGGAAGTAAGCGGAATCAGGTTTACTTATTTCATCATTAGTAAAGACCTCGAGGGCACCATACATATGGGTAGACTCAAACTTGAAGCGCAGACTATGAAAAGTTGGGCCAAGAGGCATCGACTCAGACTCAACAGGTTCAGCAGACTCAGAAGACTCGGATGACTCGGACTCAGAATCAGACCCATGACATGTTGCACTTGGTAGAAAAATCCAATTCTTATAATCTTCAGTGGCATCCATGATGAGCGAAGTTGGATCTTTGAGGACCTACTGTCCTAACATCAGCATTTCAACCTCTATGACTATACTCATTGGTTCGTCCTCCCTAAATAGGATTGCTAGACTCCCCGTGTTAAGGACTTCAACCCAGTCGGTTGGTTTAGCTGGCTTCTTCGTGGCCTCAAACTCTTCTTCACTTGCTGGCCAAACAACATTATCAAATATTTCAAATCCTGGTAGCAAAGTATTGGTTTCTTTATCCCAAAATGGTTCTGGCTCCCCCTGGTAAACCTGCTTTGCCTTTTCTTTAACAAAATAGTCTTCCAATCTGTCTCCCTTTTTCACCTTGTTGCTACTTGAGGGCACATAGCCAAGGCCAGTAGTGCGCATCAGGGTTCCATGAAAAAGTAGTCCTAATTTTTTGTGATCATTAACCTAGGAAGCTATACAGTTAGTTTCGTTCTATTAACATAGAAGCCATTCATTTTCTTTTGTAAACTAAAAATATCCTAATGATATTTGAAAACAAAATCCACTCATGCAGTGGAGAAAACTAAAAAATGTTCAAACAGATATAGGGTTAAAAACAACTATCATCTTCAACTTATTCTTCTGCCAACTCATTCCCATTGATATAAACGTTATGTCACAATATGGTCAACGGTATGGTCGAGAAGTGCTTAGGGTGACCATTGGAAATTATATAAACATGAGGGAAGCTTCTGGAATTACAAATTTTATGTTACCCCCATTGCAAATCAGTATTGTTGATTAACCTTCAATTTGATCTAAATTACAATAGGCCCCGTGGGAAAATAACACTGAGCCAAGCACATCGGACTATATAGTGGCATGGCTGTGGTTATAGCCAACTGAAAGGTCATTTGGATTGATTGGGAAATGGTGCTGACGAAGGATTATTATACAAATTTTGAGCATTAGAAATCGTGCTTACGATGATTCCTTTTCCTCCGCCGCCTGCCAAGAATTTAGGGCTAAATTTCACTTTTATCCCCTCAGCTATTCAATTTCTATTTATTCGTCCTTCATCTCTCAATTATACTCATTGAGCTCTTAAAACTTTTTAAATAAAATATTCATTAAGCCTAATTTTGAATTCCCTTTCCACTTACTATACGACAACAATTGTTCCTTTCAAGACATCAAAGAAATTGTTGTGCTCAATTATAAATAACTATTGATCGAAAATGCACATTTTTCAAGGGTCAATGTTATTTTGGTGCGTTTTTTTAAATTTAGGGATAATACTCTTATCCGTTTATAAGAAGGAAAAGAGTAATTTTTTTCTTGTTCGTATATACACAATGCATATGTACTTCCCATTTGGCGATAATTTTACCCATTAACCACTAGATCAAATAACAATAATGACCTTTAATAGCGACCTCAGTCGTAGAACAATGATTATCATTCAATAGCATAGACGAGGAGACAAAAAATAGACTTAGTTGATATCTATTTAAAGAGTTTAAAGACACAATTGGTTTAATCAATAGATTAAGAACAAATTGAATTAGACATAAATTGAATAGTTAAAGGGGATAAAAGTAAAATTTATTTTAGAATTTTATAGAAGGTTTTATTATGAAATGACACTTGTGCTCATTTGATTACTGGTATTAGGGGTGAGAAAACATAATGGACCACATGTTCTCCGTTGTTTATAATACGAGGTTTGTGTGGATGTAAGGTTGTTCAGTGAATCAATATGATGTTTTTTGTGTACATAGGATTGAAGATTGTACTTTTTATAATTCAAAGCGTTCGGGTTGACTAATCTCATTGAAAATAGTTTTAATTTGTCCATTTAGTATCTCATGGGAAAAAACAAAATGTCATTTTTTATTACATATTTATCTTATCTTCTTTGCAATCTAACCAAAAACAATGTAATTAATTCGTGAATTTACATCATTTTTATTATCCATTATCCGGTAGACTTTATATGTCTTCTCTATGCCCACATTAATCTCATCTTTCCTAATTATTTTTCACAATAATCCAATCATCAAACCTGTCGTCTAGAACAAAAGTGAAGACAGATTATCACGAATAAAGTCCATTTTATGTTCTTTGTTAATTACGTAGAATAGGAAAGAACGTGCAAACAATATTTTGCTTTGTTAATAATTAAGACAGAAAATACCAAACTAACGTCTTAAAATGTGTATAATGTACAATGATATTTGTGATAAGTGTGTTTAGATGTATGAAAATACATTGACATTCATATTTGTTGTGTTATTCTGTTTTATAGAATATACGAAATTAGTAAGTTTTACGTTTCTCTTCTTTGATTATGTTATTTTATTGATATAATAATAGCCTCACAGTATTTCCGTCCTATTTGTAATCTCTTTACACATGGAAAGCTAATAGGTGTAATTTTATGTTACTAAAGGAAATAATATGCAGATAAAACAATATACTCCCTCTGTCCCTTCCTAAGTATTCAGTTTCGTAACTCTAACTTATTAAATAGACATCATTATTACAATATATATTCATATCAACTTTTACCTCCACTTTTCCTATTTACCTTCTATCATTACACTTTTACTCACTAACTTTTCAAAATAAACACTAATTTTATGGGAAAAATGAAAAATATATTAATTTTTATCCACAAACTTTACAAAATAAACACTTATTAAGAGACAACACAAAATGAAATACTTGACACTTATTAAAGTTGGTGTGTTTCTGCGACACACCAGCCCAATTTGTACACTAAAATTCACTTTTTGGGCTGCAAAAAGTCCAAGTCCATTAAAGTTGAGCCCAAAGGCTTTTTCATTAGTTGTATATGCCCCAACCCTATGGTTTTGGGCCAGATTGGACTCTTCTAGGACTGAGCTGATTATAGTAAACAAACTGTGTTCCTTGTTCCAAATTTGCTATTACTAATATTATTTTGGGAAAATGACGGCCAAGGATGTGTTTTTATATTTAATATCCGCCAATGACATTTTCAGTATTAATAAATGTTCTTAGTCCGTCCTTTGTGGATATTAATTATCAAAATATGTCCTGGACCGTCATTTTCCCATATACTTTCTACCTCAAATTGAGTTACTGAGCTTGTTACATAATGAGTCAATGCCCTATACGTGGATTTGTATTTATTCAGAGCCCAAAACAAATTGGCCCATTAATAAGACTTTTGTGCTCAAACCTTTATGATGTTTTGTGCCTTGCAATGAACCTAGCCTCTTGCTAACTTTTGGCAAAATAGGGTGGTGTCCTTATTTGAAATTTTTTTTTTTTGTATTTTTTAATTTTGTGCCAAATTTTTATGAACTATTAATTTGTCTCGACTAGAGGAATTGGAAAAGTAAATTTTTTTTTTTTACTTTTATCCTTATATTTTGGAAAATAACCACTTTTAAGCAAAAAAAAAAAAAAACAACTTTTTTGACCTTTTTTTTTTTGGCTAAAAAGTGATTATTTCTCAAAATAGTGGCATGAAAGTAAAATCTTTTTTACTTTTGTTGAGATGAATCAATAATTTACAAAAATTTAGCGCAAAACTAAAAAATGCGAAAAAAAATTGACTAAGGACAAAAAGTGCTAAAAGCTAAGCGGAACAGGGTCTTCAATTTTCCTATGTCTACATTTCTCTATATTCACATTTTTTTTTACATTTCAATTTTGGTATATATGCGATGCCTGATTTAGATCCACATATTCACATCGGGTAAATAGACTTAGTCGTAGACTCAATGAGAATGTGTAATTATTGAGTAGTTGGAGTACCACGTGGCGGTACTCTCGAACTACTAAATAATTTGACCTCTAAGGTTGTGCCAACCATGTGATGCAATAACTATTGCACGTGATGATCCCAACAAATTCCTGATTCTCCTATGCAAGAATACGGAAAACTTTTCACTGTTGGGTGGGTACGTACCACGTGGTGCCTGTTCGGCGCATTCGAACCGTTCATTGTATTTTTGGACGATTCAGGTTTGAGGAGAAAAAAAGGAGGGAGAAAGTGTTGGGGTGAGAGAAAAGAGGGTTTCAAGTCGAGCTATATTGGACGATCCGGATGTGCCGAACGGATACCACGTGAGATATACCCACCTGGCACCGAAAAATTTCTCAAAGAATACACATGCCTTTATATGAACATCTTCTATGAGTTCAATGGTTGCGGTTCTTCTTGACACACATCGCTTTGTTTCGTGTTTTTTTTTTCCTGGTGCTTTTACTTTTTCCGTACACATTTTCACTCTGTGCTTCGTCCCTTACAGGTTTTTTGGGACCGGGAGAGTGTGCTGCGCAGCGTGCTGCGTGGCCGCCGGCGCCATCTTGTCGGCATTGGTCCGACGATCGGAAACGTCCACTGCGTAGAGCTCGTCGGATACTACAAGTGTACCAAAAATCAACCCGATCAAATATCGTTAAGTGTCTCATTGGAACACATATAATTAAAAATGAATGGATTCAGTGGTTTTGATCCAGTGTTTCGTATCCATTAGGATTCATTTTCTTTCAAGTTATATGTATTCCAATGAAGTACTTAATTAACGATATTTGATCTGGTTGATTTTTGGTACACTTGTAGTATTCGACAAGCTCTATGCAGTGGACGTCTCCGATCGTCGGACCGATGCTGGCAAGGCGGCGCTGGAGGCCGCGCAGCATGTTGCGCAGCACGGAGCTGCGCAACACACTCCCTCTGTCCAAGTTTTTTGTTGGTCTTCGCATGTCATCGGCACTCTTTTTTTTTGGCAGTAGCATGGTTTTTGTGTTTTGTGTATTTTGAAGATTAGTGTGCTCTCTGTGCTTTGCTCCTTAATTAGGCCCTTGTTGATCTTCACTCGTTGCCGACGTTTTCCAACTTACGGCGATAGCACAATTGTACCTTCTTCTTCTTCTTCTTTATTGTTATTAATGAAGTTCTTATGCTTCTAAAAAACTTTGCAGAGTTCACCTTTTAAAAAATAATACTAATAGTAATAAAGAGAAGAGTATTCTCTATAATCTTATTTTCTGGACTTCGGATTGGTGTTATGCAGTGAGGTATTGCATCATGCTGCACACCTCCGAGCCATCGAATCGTGTATCCGACGGCTCGAATCTCACCTTGGCAAACAACGATCGAGAGCCGTTCATTACCGAGATGAGATCCGAGCCGTCGGATGCACGATCCAACAGCTTAGACGTGCATAGCACGGTGCTGCGCAAAACACTGTACAACACCATCCTGACAAGAATATTCATATTCAAATAATGAGAATATTCGTAATAAGAGCATCCGCAGTGGGTTTGGTATATTTGTGTGTTAAATTAATATTTGTTAAAATGTGTATTATGATAAAAATGGGTATCACAAGTATGTTAGATATTGCTAACATGGGAATGTGTTAGAACATCCACAATGAGTTTGGTAAATTTGTGGGTTAAAATGTTTGTTATGATAAAAAAGGGGTCTCACAAATGTGCACTAGGAGTAGTGGACATTTAATTTATATTTATGGTTGGAGTTTGAATCATAGAGATGGGATCCACTTATTGTTTGTTAGTATAGTTGTCAAACTTGGCACACATGTTAGTACACTACAAGATTTAACACAGTCTAGCACATGAAATAATACAAGCATTGTGACACAAAAATACATTTTTATTTGCCAAATCTTAACACACACAATTAAAATACTATTAGTAAACCCATTGTGGATGCTCAGACATTAAGGCCAATGTCGCAGGACAGTGATTGGCCCATCTAGATAGAATTAATGGTTAGCTTTTTACTAGTTGGTCTAGGAAAGAGGGAAATAATTTTCATTAAGGAATGACACAAGTTTTATTTACCCCTAACTCCACCCTAGAGTATCATATGACTTTTATCATCTCGCTACAGCATAGCCACCACTGCCACCACCACAACTCAGCTCTCCACCCCATGCACCACTTTCACTTCACCATCACCAAAATCACTTCACCGCCACCACCTCACCACCATCGCTACCAAGTAAGTTGAGAATGTTTTCACTTTTTTGGATTGACAATATTCTCAAATTTAAAAATTCTAGTCTACCGCCGTTGCCGATTTCAATGTTCTCAATTTTTTGGATTGAAGGTATTCTCAAATTTAAAAATTCTCAATTGTTCGGGTTGAGAATATTCTCAATCCAAAAAATTGAGAAATTGAGAATATATATTCTTAACAATAGTGGTGGAGGAGTATTTGTGGTATAAAAATTTGACTCACCTTAAGCATGTATTTCATGATTTGAGCCTAACCTGGTGGAAATTACTTTTAATTTTCTGTACCCACACGTAAATGGCATTATACTTTTCTTGAACATGCGCTCGATATTGTAGGGAAAGAGACCATTTGGTTTGACCGGAGCAGAGAGGGGATCACTTGAGGTACGTGTAAATTGATCCGGACACTCTTGATTGTCGAACCAAAAGAAGAGAGAGAGAGAGAGAGAGAGAGAGAGAGAGAGAGAGAGAGAGAGAGAGAGAGAGAGAGAGAGAGAGAGAGAGAGAGAGAAGAAGAAGAAGAAGAAGAATCGGAATTTCTACTAAAAAATCATGTTATTTTTATTTTTTTTCTTTAACATTATATATTTGATTTGTTTTTTGGTATCTTATTACGCATGCCCAAAATGGAGGTCACGGAACACAAGAAAAGGATAACAAAAAACTTTCATTATCGAACAAACATCAGCATGAATGAAAAAGAGAAATGAAGGGAATATTATTAATATTTAATAAAAACATCTTTGGCATATAGGAACATAATTTGTCATGGTTCATTAAACGAAGGGAATATTAATTGTAACATCTTTGACATATAGTAATATACTAATATATTAGGTACCGAGTCTGAACCCTAGGGAATATTAATTATTACATCTTTGACATATAGTAATATACTAAACATCTTTTCCGGGTAAAAAAAAAATATACTAAACATCTTTGACCCGACCCGTTTCAACCCGTTTACTATTTGATTCATATTTGAACCGCGACTTGTTTTAACCCACTGCTTGACGATTTCCTAGTCCTAAATTAATGGGTTGCCCCAAGCGTAGGGTTGAGACCGACGCAGCATAATATTCGGTAAGTCCGGAGTCGAATCCACAAAGACGGTGATGTGTGCTGACTAAAAACTCGGGTTGTTACTAATTAAATGGGCTCTTAGGTAGCCACCCCTTGTTGATTAATGAAAGATTAACTAAATCTAAAAATTGATTGTACTTTTCAAGTAATTAAAAGAAAGGTACGGTTGTAGGGTTCATAGCACTCGCAACCAGTCCAGATTAACCTGCTCCATTCGATGTTCTTAAAAACGTTCAATTTAAGATTGGAAAAGATACCCCGCAAGATGCGAAACCCTGTGGTCGCTGTTTACCCATGCGCAGCGGAGAATGAGTTTTGGACCCCCATTCCCCCGTTCACATGGGCTCCGACAATGCCCGAATTCGTCTAACGAATGTTCTTTAATAACCTAAAATTGTCTTTGCATTTTTATTTTAAAATAGGAGCAAGACA
This sequence comes from Rhododendron simsii, assembly GCA_014282245.1. NCBI lineage: Eukaryota > Viridiplantae > Streptophyta > Magnoliopsida > Ericales > Ericaceae > Rhododendron > Rhododendron simsii. The sequence goes on along the minus strand of CM024956.1, from coordinate 16,904,058 downwards.
TGTCCGACCTAGCCACGGTGTGCTAATCACCCCGCGACCCTATCTAAACAACTACTCACTCATTATTAAGCAATAAACAAAAGAAACCCTAGATTAAGCATGAAAGAAAATAAAACAAAGATAACAATTAACTGAAAATCAAACTTTAATTAAGAACAAAAGTTGAAACGAGTTGCCGGAATACGAGTAATTGAACAAAGCTTTAAAACTTGAAAGTAAAAAGAGCTTGAAAGAAACTAAACAGTAATGGAACCCGACTGTCGCAGCCCTGTTCTTTTCCTTTTCCTCTGGTGCGTGGAAATCCAAGAAGAAATCACAGCGCCTTTGTTCTCTTTAGTATCGTCCGTGGGCAGAAAAACAGTCCTCGGCAGCCCCGTATGTAAATCCCCGATGGCGCAGCCCCTCTCTCTTTTTATAGTGCTACCAATTATACCTGGCAGCCCTAAAATTCCCCAAAGAATTATTAACTTTCAATTGCAATTCATTGATCTGGCCCATGGCTTCTAGCCTTGCTCCCACGTGCACAGCTTTCATAAAGACCAAGAGTATTTCTAATATCACCCACTTTTGCGCTAATCAAACTTATGTAAAGCCCATTAGCACGTTAAGCCTCCAAATAATATGTTGGGCTTTCCTGAATCGCAATCCAGTCACATCTTCAAATCTCTATATCTCTAATTTAAAGCTAAATTCTACGCAAACGATTTGAGTGACCTGCAATCATGGAAATCGCATAAAAAGTACCAAGTGACTATATAAATTGGCAAGCATAGTATAGGTTAAGGAGATTAAATAGGTGCATTTAAGCACTCATCAGCCACTTATTTGACACCTCTACTGAACCCCATCACACTAATTAAATTAACTAATCACTGGTGAGACATGATTCTGATTTGGGCTAGACGAAGAGACAAATCTATATAGAAAAAAAAAATACTATGTAGTACTATTTATATTAATATAATTAGGTGAATTTGTTGTACTTAATTTTTCCACGGAAACTAATAAAAACACACATACTTTTTGTCTATAAGAGTAATCTACAATATTTCCTTAGGTAATTTTAAATGATTTAAATTCAACATAGATTAAAAGATGCTATTGTACAAATTTATACCAAAACCATAATTAAGCTTATCCTTTTGTTATTCGAACAACAAAAAAGGATTTTATTAAACTTATACCTTAATACTACTATTGTTTAAAAAAATGGGTGAGGTCGGGGGCTGACAGCCCCACTACAACTCCGTCACTGAAACTAATGAATGTACCAATCAAGTAAGCCTATCTCACCTATACACAAGCAACGCAACAAAAAGGTAATGTACCTTTTGAGGTTATATTTCTGATCGAATGGTTTGAATGACAATAATTCTAAGTATCCAAAAAATATACCTCGAAATTACCCGACGAGCATCTTTGTATTGTTGATTTATCTTTTCGGAATAATTTCAGGGTATCTGAAGAGCATTTTTGTGATGGAACAAAAAATTTCTCAAACAACATTTGAAGTCTATTTTTTTTTTTTCAAAATACTAAGAATATCATTCTGGGTGTCAATATTCCTTAATTAAGACTTTAATGCCACTGATTATCCTTGTTGGAGGGGTTCTCCAACGGGTATGTTTTCCATAGCTTCTGCATATGACTTAATTAGCAAACAGGATATGGAGCTGGAGGGATGGAGTTAGTTCTGGAAACTTAAATTTACTGCTAAATTGAAGACATTCATCTGGTTGATCTTGCTTCATAAATTGCCTACGACTTTACTTAGAGCTCACAGAGGAATTAATCAATGTGATCTCTGCCTCCGGCGTAACAAACTGAAGATTTAGATCAGCTTTTTAGAAGATGCAATAAATCTTGGTTGCTGATTTTGTCACTCTCTTTTTTGTTAACGTCACTTCACTGCAAATATATTTTTGGTGCGAAAATACACTTGCAGGAGAATAACATTAATAAAAAAGGAAGTGACAAAATCATTTTCCTAAATCTTTAGAGATCATGGGACAGAATATGGCAAATAGTTTGTGGAGAGACAGATATGATAGTCCTGTTGCTGATTGGATCTCCTTTCATTTAATTGTGAGAACCCACTCTATGCAAGATAAGTCCCACATCGGGAATAATTGAAAGTTGAAATTGTTTATAAGGTAAAGGCACACCAGCTATTATTAGTTTGAGATTAATTTGTTGAGCGACATAATTAGGTTAAGGATTAAACAGGTCAGTTGACGCTGGTCATTACAGTAAAATCCAAAATAAAATTTTTCAATAGGGATAAAATGCCTTGGAATTACCCTTGTCTTTTGTGTGACACTTTTGGCAAACATGAAAAGATCCAAACGTAATATTGAGAGCATTGCATGCATCTGTTAGTTCCAAGGCTCTTTTATCCTATATGCAGGGGAGAGAGCGCATGAATCTCCTCTCCAGAAATAGTCCACAAGATCCAAACTAATTAACTTAAGTTTGTCAATCGACCGGATTCAATTCGGATCTGATTTGTAAAATTCGATCCGAATTTGATAACACCAATTCGATAATCCGAATTCTAATTGGATCGGATTCGAATTCGTCAAATTTAATCCAGTAACAATCCGAATCCGAACTTTTTCTCAAACAAAAAATTACGCTTTTCCTCGGAGAAAATCAACTACTGTCAATGTATCAACTTACCCCCCTCTCCATCTCGGAGAAAATCAAAAACAGAAGACAAAACTCTCTCTCTCTCTCCGTTTTCTATTTTCCGCTCTCTCCTTAAATCGAATAAAAACAGGCTTCCCACAAACCCATTATTTCTCAAAATTGCCATAGCTGCAGTGGATCTTGATCCAAATTCTGATGCATGGGGCAAAATGCTAGTTGAAGCACATGAGTGGGAACTATCGATTGAGATTGAGATTAAGCAGAATTGATGAAACTAAGATATGAATACCTAAATTATTTCCGCTTTCTTCTATTTTCGAAGGCGTCCCCATTGTTATGGTGTGCTGTAGCTGTAAATCCTGGATTATCCCGTCTCCCATCTCTCTCTCTCTCTATTCCCCCCCCCCCCCCCCCCCCCCCCCAAAAACCATTTTTTTGGAAAAAATAAAAAATTTCCAGTTTTTTTGCTAAAATTTCGTATAAGTAAAAAGTATTCGGATCGGATTCAATTTTCAAATCAGATATCCGACTTTTCGGATCCAATCCAGTCCATTGATAGCCCTAAATTAACTGGGTACCACCATGTTCAGGTCAGACCAAGCTCAACACAGATGGGTGTTGGTATCAACCCAACAGAAATGCAGGTTTTGGAGGACTACTTGTGAAGCTAGTCAATGAGGGTAATGCGAATAATCACCCACGGAGAGAGCTGATCAAGGATGCTCATGCTACTCTAAACAGAACAAACTCATCACTCCACCACATATTTTGGGAGGCCAACTAATGTGCCGCCACTTAGCAAGAGTTGGAGCCGAACAGAACGAGAACCTAGTGGTTTTAATTAGTGGAAAAACCACTCTCAATTAGAGAATTCGGGATCAGAGAGCGCCTTAATTTTAAGGTAGATCATTGATTAGGGTGTTTCGTTGGTTCTCTCTTTTGTTGTATTGGGTTTGTAATACTTTTATCATGCCTGCACCTCTGTTGCAAAATTCATTGTTTGCCTAATTTTATAATTGAGTAAATTATAATAAGCCCCCCTCAACTAACCTTTATTTTCACTTAACCCCCTCAGGCTACAAAATTCGACATTGTGCACCCTCTAACTATCCAGAGTTGACATTTAACACCCTTTTGTTAGGTCTCCGTAGAAAAAATGCACCGATGGCCGTCTCCAGCCACCTAGGGCTGTAAATGAGCCGAGCTACTCGCGAGCTTGGCTCGGCTCGTCTCGTTAAAGCTCGGCTCGGCTCGTTTACTAAACGAGCCGAGTAAAGCTCGGCTAGTTCGACAAAAGCTAGGCTCGTTAAGGGAGGCTCGGCTCAATTAAGAGAGGCTCGTTTAGTAAATGGCTAAGCTCGGCTCGATAAGGGCTCGGCTCGTTAAGGCTCGAGCCGAGCTCGAGCTCGCCGAAGCTCGGCTCGGCTCGTTTACACCCCTACAGCCACCGGACGGCCGATCCGAGCAGTCCAAAAAATTTTTAAAAAAAAACCGAGTGGGCTTACGCGAGAATCAACGGCATCCGACGTGCATAGGTGCTCGATCCAAACACCCCATTTAAATTCTTGGGGTGTTTAGATCGAGCACCTACGCACATCGGATGCCGTTGATTCCTATGCCATCCCACTCGGTTTTTTCTTAAAATTTTTTGGACGGCTCGGATCGGCCGTCCGGTGGCCGGAGACGGCCGTCAGTGCATTTTTCCTACGGAGACCTAACAAAAGGGTGTTAAGTGTCAACTCTGGATAGTTAGAGGGTGCACAATGTCGGGTTTTATAGTCTGAGAGGGTTAAGTGAAAATACGGGTTGGTTGAGGGGGGCTTAGTATAATTTACTCTTTATAATTTTCCGAAGTACCAAAAGTAACTAAAGCAAAAACAAAAAAAGGATCTAGAACAAAGAAATCTAATGGATAGCAATTCCAAGAACTCTATTTGCGATATATGTTGTGCGAGCCTTTCGCTTGCCATCTTCGTTTCAAAGGCTGCACATCATCTCTCTCTCACATACATTCTGTTCTCCATCACTCAATCTCGAGTCATATAAGTTATACGCTGTGTGTACAGTTTGAGTGATTACTTTGTATGTATAATTTGGTTACGCATATCAACGGTTTTATTACGTCCCTTAATAATTTAGTTATGACTCTCAACAGTTTAGTTATAAGAATGCATATATAGTACAGGGTGTGTACCGTAGCATTTAAATACACATAGATCTCATTAACATATGCAAAATTTGTAAAGTTCAGGTCCTGAATACCTCCACCCTTTGCCTCGCCAATAAACTTAAGTACATTTGAGGCAAGTTTTTCAATAAAGATTAATCAGTAATTTTGAAGCACCATTATGTGGTGTCCCTGACAGAACTCTATCACTACATTTTGTTGTAAGACTCAATAGTACAGTAATTAAAACGTTAGTCAATGTGTGATAATGAAAGAGAATGAAGTACATCGGTGACGCGTTCAAAAAAAAAAAAAAGTACATCGGTGACCACACTGAATAATTACTCCTTTGGCAGAGAGGGTTATTAAGGCCCCGTTCCGGAAACTTTCTTAAAAAATACTCCCTCCGTCCGGATTTAATAGTCTTTTTTGGGAATTCGTGTAGAAACTTTATATCCATCTCAAAACCAATTGGCAATGAGTGGAGAGGTCCCAAATGTTATTAAGTGATCACCCATTCCACTCCCAAGCAATGTGGGACTATTTCCTTAACAATTCGTGCCATTTTTCAATCGATTATATCTTTCAATTTATAATGTTTTACATGATTTTGAATATATTGTATTATATAATTAATCGAGATCTATCAAATAAGATCCATATTCGATATGAAATTCATTACGAATTCTACGATATAACTCATTTTTTAGCCGGTTAGAATAGAATTAGGAACAATTAAATCCGGACGGAGGGAGTAAGTACTTATTTTACCACTTCTCATTCAAAAAAAATAAGAAGGGTCATTCTAGAAAACCCAAATAAAAAGTTCCTTTCACATTTTCAAACTCAAAAATAATGTAAATGAAAAAAAAAATTCAATTTTTTTTTTGCACCGTATTAAAGATCTCAATGAGATCTCTCAAACAAGATCCATAGTAATAGGAAAAAATTACGGATTCTTGTCCGGTGGCCGAAAACGGGCCGATGTGGTTGCTGGTACGATTTCCCTCTCTGGCGCCCATTGGTACCTATATAAATTCAGAAAAATAAGCACCTCCTTCCTATTTTTTGGGGAACAAGCCTTTTTATTCAATAAAAAATAAGTTCTTATTTGGGTTGTGAAATAGGGCCTAAGGCGCATTCCGGCAAAATAGGCCAAGTAGTTAATTTTGTTTTATTTAAAAAATTTACATTTTTTATTTTTTCATCAATTTTTTGTACATTATTGATTTGTCTCAACGTCATATATTGAAAAAATAAAAAATTATGATCTAAACTCAAATTTTTTAGAATAAAGACAAAACTAAGTCAAAAAAATCCGTCTTCTTGCCTATTTTTGTGTTTGTATTTAAAAAATTATAAGTTTTGATCATAATTTTTTACTTTTCCTATACCTCCCGAGAAAAGAAAATTAATGCATAAAAATTTAACGTAAAATTAACAAACATAATTTTTTTTAATAAAGACAATAAAATAAATTACTTGATTTATTTTTGCCAAAATAGGCCAAAGGAATACGAAAATAATAGTTGTTCGAAAATTAAAGAATAGATTTTCCTCATCCTTATCCTAATTTTAATCAGAGTAGTACTTTTCAATTGCGTCCAGGCCTTATTTCATGGCTGTCCCTTGTCTTACGTGTTACCGTATCCATTGCATAAGCTAGTCAATGCACGTGTGTCAAAGGATTCTATCCCCTGTATACATTACTTAGGGGCTGTTCCTCTTTTTCAAAAAAGTTACTCTTTGAAAAAGAAGGTAATTTCAAGCTCAAAAATTATGTATTTACGCAAATAATTTTCTGATCAATATAGATCTTATTTTATAGATCTCATTGAGATCTTTTAAACAGTGCAAAAAAATTGAAAAATCATTTTTCATTTTCGTTATATTTGAGTTTGAAATTATCTTCTTTTAGAAAAAATTACTTTTTTGAGAAAGCGGAACGGAGCCTATACTATCACGACAACTTTTCTTGCAAAACATCTCATGCAAGTAAGAAGACTCCGCGAGTGTTCCATTCTCTCCAAAAAGAACTTTTTGGAAAAAGAAGGTAATTTCAAATTCAAGTATAATGAAAATGAAAAATTATTTTTTCAATTTTTTTTGCACCGTTTAAAAGATCTTAGTGAGATCTATCAAACAAGATTCATATTGGTAGGAAAATTATTTGTCTAAACACATGATTTTTTAGCTTGAAATTACCTTCTTTTTCAAAAAGTAACTTTTTCACAAAAGTGGAACACCACCTGTTCGTTTAAAAAAGGGTTTTAGATTTTGGATTCTAAATTTCTAATCATTATCACCCATATCTCCAATCATTACTTTCATTTTTCTCTCTATCTCTCTCCAATCATTACTTCTATTTTCAATTATTATTCTATTTCTCTCTACATTTTACCTACAAATCCAAAATTTCCAAACGAACGGGGCCGAAGTGTTTTCCATGCAGCGGCGTTATCTACCGGGTGTTCAACACCTGGTTGGTTATTGGTAAATTCCTATGAAAAAGCTCGTCATTTGTGAAAATACTGTAGCGGCTATTCATTGACATTACATGCATGTGCAATTTTCTGACATTGTTGTCTCGCGGTATCAAAGCTTGTTGGTGTATCCAGAGACTTATTCTTTGTTTAATCACCGCGTTTTGTTTTGATATTAATGTTTGTCGGCGTATTTTGATTTCGGTCCCTAGTGTGCATTAGGTCGCTTATTTAGTTATTTTCATACATTAACTGCACACAGTAGATTGTAATTGTCATTGTTACTTCGTTTTTATGAACTTAACTTAAATATGAGAATTTTGTCCTTATTAAAACTTTTTTAAGTTCATAAGAACACAACAACTACAAGTAATTTGGGATCTTCCAACGGTTTTTTTTAGTAACGCTTGGAAAAAACATCGGTACAGATGGTGTATAGCGAGGGTTTGCCAAACGTTACTAGAAATAGGACTATAGCGACGGTTTTCATGCAACCGTTACTAGATTACAAGACTATAATGACAGTTTTTAATAACCGTTACTAAAAATAGGACTATAGCGACGGTTTTTAATAACCGTTACTAAAAAATTGGATTGAGAAATATTCAGTTAATATAGTATATATATTAGTAGATGGTTCATTTTACACAAGTTTTGTGCTAGCCTAGCTAGTTTGTGCGCGTGCACGCAAGAATGCGAGATCCTGGGTTCGATCCTCAGGAGGAGCAAAATTTGTTACGGGCGCCGCGTGGGTGCCACATTAGCGCCACGCGGGTGACATGTGGGTGCCACGTCTGCACCACGTGGAGGACATGTGGCCATTACGTCCCACAACGGGGATTTTTTGTTTTTTTTTTTTTTGTTTTTTAAATTGTCTTTAGCAATGGTTATAAGCGTCACTAAAGAAACCGTTCCTAAAAAAAATCTGTACCAATGCTCGTCAAAACAGTCGCTATACCTCTACAGTGGATATATTGCGATGGTTTGGCCAATGGTTGGCGAACCGTTGGTATAGCCTTTAGCGACACTTTTTGTGTTCTTTAGTGACATTTTTCACCGTTGGTAGATCCTAATTTTCTTGTAGCGAGCCTTTAATGGATTTCATATTTTCTTCAATCACTCAACCAATGACCATGTTACTCTCCTCTTCTTTTTTTCTTTTTTATTTAAATCGTTTCGCTCCACAATAAAAAAATACTTAAACAGTTAGCAAATAACTATGGACACTTGTTTAGTTAGGAATTAGGATCCACGACAATGCTTCATTTGTCGCACTCTTAGTTTTCATTTATGGTTTCCCTAAAACTAATTTATTTTGTAGAAATTTCCATAACTTTTATGATTTATTACAATAAGAGGAATGAAAATCATAGGTATGCTTTTTTTCTTTTTCTTTTTCTAAAGCATAGGTATGCTAAAAATGTTGAAATCACATTCATAGTTTGGAAATAGATTTTATCTATTTTGGGTACTACTATTCACACACTTTTAAAATACAGATCTCAAACACACCACTTAATTGCATGAGTTTCACAATATATTTTAAAAATTCGAATCACTCATTTTGTGCGGATTTCAACATGTAAATTAATTATACAAAAAAAAAATCAATTCAATCAAATTTGAATGAAAAAATTCATATTTTCTTGAAACAAAAAATGGACCATTATAATCCTCGCCGTTTCTTGATTGATGGAAATCAGACACTCATTGATTTTGGATCAATTTGATTTTTTCCACGACTCATTTACATATTCGAATCTACAAAATGAAGGATTCAAATTGTCCATGTAAGTTATTGAATCTCACATTATTCGGCAATTTATTTGAAAGATGTATAATGCTGGCCAGCACCCTCAGACTGCTAAGCTCGTGCCGAGCGGTTAATCCGGCCGTTTATCTTGACACGGACAGTTCGGATTAAATCTGAGTACATACAAATCTGAACCGTTCACTGCTCATCAAGATCAAAACCATTAATTGCCAAGATGAACGACTAAATCAGCCGTGCAACATTTGCTTGGCAGGGGTGCTTGCCAACATCTCCCCTTCCGGTGTGTACTTGCATCACGAGCTCAAATGCATCTGAAGGTATAGTACGAGTAGAATAAATACCACGCACAATTTTCCGGTGGTAATGAGGAGCACTGGATCATGCCCTCCTAAGCCGACGCTAAAATCCAATTGGCAGATCTTTTTTTTAATTTATGAACTGTTGCTGATCTGATATTTTAGTCAAGCACGTCATTCGAATGACGTTAGGAAGACGTCATAAAATCCAGACAAGACAGCCACGTGGTAGAATTATTGGCACACTAGCTAGCACGGCCTCTTCGTTAGCCTTTTTTGCTCCGTACGCAATCTTTTGGCGCGTGAAACGCATTCGCTAGACAAGATATAGTGATACTAATGTAATTAATTTTGAAGGGATGCGATTTTAGCATTTCAATATTAGTCAGTGACACTTCACATTTTATTTTATAATTTCACATGATTAAGACACAAAGTAGTTGCCAACTGCTTAAACAAGAGTGCCAAAATTAATTTTCAATTTGGAATTGTTTTTCTGTGACGACAATATGTAAAAATCCATCCAGAAATCCAAACTTATGGCATAAAAAAATGGGTTCACTTGTGTCTGGATACACGTCATAAAAAAATATTATTTAGACAATATAGTTAACAAAATATATTGAATTGTCTTGAATAGTGAGTATTTTTACGCTAAATTACCAAAAAAAATACATAGTCGAAATTCCTTTGTTGCAATGAGCAAAAAGATTCATTAATATCACAGGTTTGGGCAAAAAGATCCCTTAAAAGAATCAATTAATGAAGATAAAAATCAATCAAAAAGTCGGATTTTTTTGATTTTACTAAAACAAAGTTAGCTTTGGACCATAATTTTTTACCTTTTCAATTCTTCTCATCGAGTCGAACTAATAATTTATAAAAAATTGAAGCAAAACTACATAAACAGAAAATTTTGAATAAAGATAAAAAATAAAAATAAACTAATTATTTATTTAGCCAAAAGGCAGTTTGTAGCACAAATTTTCATACGATGGCAAGTTTTTCTGCAACTGAGACTCTCTCAATAATCGGGCACTCGAGTGCCTACATGTACATGTACGTTTTACAGATGTTTAAGAAAACCGCTCGAACTGTAAAATCGGTCCGATCCGGATCGAATCGTCCTATTTGGTTTGGTTCTGTGGTTCTGCGGTCAGGTTATGGTTCCAAAAAATAAGAATCGTTAATTTTGGTTCGGTTACTAGTTCTCAATTAAAGAACCGTGGTTAGAACCGGACCAGACCGGACCGTTTAAAACTAATATATATATATATAATTATATAAAAATAAATATATGTGTGTAATTTGGTAGGTTAATCTCTTTCTTGCTAAACTTACTTTATTTAGAGATGAAATCTCATTTGTTAGGAAAGTTTTTATTTTCTTTCTTCCTTTTTTATTATTATAGATTACCTTCCTATTCTTTCAATTTTCACGTCTCTCTTTCTCACACACCGATTATAGGTTTGGATGCTAATTGGATAAAATCGGAACTGGAACCAAACCAAAATCGGACCGATTTTGCGGTTTGGTTCTGGTTAGGTTTCACTCATATATTGTTTAGGTTCTGGTTTCCAATGTTCTAGAACCGTTTGAAATGGTCCAGTTACTGATTTTCTAGAGAACTGGACCAATCCGAACCGTGTACACCTCGAGTATGTTTGTAGGTTACACTAAACATCAATATCAAGGTATTTTTACCAAAAAAAAAAGAAACTGATTTTCGCGCTTCATTTTTTATTCATGGTGCTCCAATTTTAACATGAAATTACTAATAACTTTATGAACAAAGTGGGACGCCATCAGTAAAAAGTGGAGCACAAATATCAATTTCCAAAAAAGAAGTGAAAAATCAATATCAAGGGCGCGTGTGCACAAGTCCTCTCTACACATTACCCTAGCCATTTTCTCAAGCTTTTCAACCTGAGCCAACCCGCATTGAGAATAAATCATATACACCTGCGATGTAAATATTTATTTCCTTCAAATCAATTACATTGGATCAAATTAAAATATTCTATTAATTGGACATTTCAATGCGGTGCAATGTAATTGATTTGAAAAAAATAAAAATTTACACCGACAGTGTAAATAATTTAATCGATCTCATGAAAGAGTCGAAGGATTATTCATGTCGGATACTAGGAACACTCTATCCTTCAATGTTTCTTTCTAATAGGAGTAATTCTTAACTAACCCGTTACCTAGTTTGCTCACGTTGCCCTCAATATTTCAATTTACAGTAAATAGGGTTCGGTGATGATCTACACCCCAGTTTCAACTGAAATAGAAATAGATACAGAGATGATGTTTTACAATAATATAAAAGCATTCCAAAGCGAAAGCAAGAGTGCAAACTTGTCTCAAGGGCCGGCCCCGGGTAAGCCTTGCAAGCCCGTCGGCTTGGGCAACCCCCGGGCTAGTACAATCCAAAAAAAAAAAATCATGTAAATATAAATACGTATGTATTTTTATTTGGACGCAAACACAACATGAAGGATTGTGCTGGTTTATTGCTTAGTTGGGCATACTTAAGTTTCCTCATATTTAGGTGCACCCAGATTCAATTCCTCTGCCCAACACAGAGATTTCATTCTCTCTCTCTCTCTCTCTCTCTCTCTCTCTCTCTCTCTCTCTCTCTCTCTCCCTCCTTCCTCTTTTCGTTGACTGCAGTGCACCCACTTTTTGCTCTTTTTTTTTTTTTAATTTGTCCAGAAGTGAAAGGGCATTTGTTGTTAGTGTCCATTTTTTATTTTGGGAGATACTTATTCTACATCAACAATTAGGATATTCCATTCACTAAAATAAGTATTCATTTTTTGAATTAAAAGTGATGTATTGTGAAAGAATGACCTATCTCGTAAAACGGAAAATAAGAACCTTAACTGCGTAGCAAACTCCTCCAAAAAAAAATATACATGCATATGTATATGCATATGTATATAATGTATACACAGAACTCACCAATTTAAAAAAAAAACTTCAATAAAAAAATTAACCATTTTTTAAGTCAGGTTTTTAATTTTTCAAGTTTGTCTATAATATTTCTTTTTTCAATTTATCATTAAATATAGAATAATGATCAAAATAAAAAATGAAAGATAAAATAAATAGAAACCCATTAGTTTTTTTTTAATCGAATCATGCTAAATCATAAAGTACTACAACTCAAATTTCATTTTAATTTTAAGTTTTTGATAGAATTCAAAATAAAAGCACATTGTGATCTCGATTTTTTTGTCTTGTATTTTTTTTAAATTAATTTTTGATGACTTAATAATAAGCAGGCAACCAAGTTTGAGGTTGGACTTGGACAACCCAAACGTTCGGGCCGACACTGCTTGTCTCTTGCATCCCCACTCATTCCTGCTAATGTAATGAAGCATCGCGTTTGTTCTCCTTAACGTCAATATATAGCAAGATCAAATGGAACATATCTCATTCATTTGTAAACTTAATGCAATTATCAGTTATTGGAGCCCTGGGAAACTTCTCAAAATCGAGAGAGGTAGACCCCTGTTTGATCCATAACTGCGATTTTCCTTTTACCCGTCGATTGGACGACACGTGGCAGGGGTAGTTGTAATGACCCGTAATTTTTACAATTAATAATATCATTAAAAAGTATTATTTGTAACAATAAAATTATCTTAATAATAATTACCTAGTAGATATATACAAATAAAATTATATTAGTCTTTATTATCCTACTTTTAATTCTTTTAAATTATATGCATGTAATTCCTGATAACTCTCACTCTCCTACTTGATTTCTACTTCCTTCCTCTGCGTATCTAGCCCCAAATTTGTCTATCCCGAAGCCTTATGGAATACAACTTCTTTAAATCCAATTTTAATTGAAACTCTTCAAATTCCCTTATATATGCCCCATTAATCCGACCTTAGGGTTTATCACATTATTTTTCACACCCCACCAGTCCAGAAAAGAGAGGAAAACAGGAGGAATCGAGACTCCAATCCACGGAGTTTTAGAGAGAGAAAGAAAGAGAGAGAAAAGTAAGTTTGTGATCTAGAATCGACCGAAACCCGAATTGATTATTCCAGACGCTTCCTACAATCCCTAGCATCACCGAACGTCATCCAATTTGGTCCCAAAGTTTCCCGATCGAAGAACCCGAAGTCTTCTTCCCCAAAATTCAAGTTTCGATCAAAAATCAATTCGATCCGATTTGAGATAGTATAATCTCTCCCAACCCTCCCTCTAAGTATATTTAATGTTTTTATGCTTAACCCTATGCCCCGAATGAACCCATGCATTGAAACCATCGCGAAACAACAAAAAAACCGAACCTTCCTTCAACCTTGCGGCCACAACCTGCGGGCCGCAAGAACCAGTCGAGAGTTTGCGGCAGAGGTCCCCACCACAAGGTCAACCCGGTCAGACCTTGCGGTTTATACTGTTTTGGTTCGAATGTGTTTTGCGACCTCCCGAACACCGTTTTCGACCTCCGAACTATTTTTCCTAGACTTTTTACACCTCAAAGATCATAACTTGTTAAGGTCATATTTTTTTTATTTAATTATCTATTTATTAAATTATTTATTAGTTATCGATCAACGTTTACAAACGAAAATTAGTTACGATCCTTCAACCAACGTTTTAACACTCCAACTAATTTTTTTTAGACTTCTTACATCTCAAAAACAGTAACTTGTCAAATTAAATATTTATTTTATTTAATTCACTATTTATTATTATTTTTTAAGTAATTCCAATCAAAATTACTTTACGACCTTATAAACATTATTATTAATACCCGTGTAGTTTTTTTAGACTCCTTACTGTCCAAAGATGAAAATATGACAGTCTCATTATTTTTTTTAATTAATTAATTATTGTCTATTTACTTCACTTTCGGTCATTTTAATTAACGTTTTCACATAATTTAACTCTTCGACCCTCCGAACCCAACTTTTGATATTCAACTGATTGTATAGGACCTTTAGGACTCCTATTAGGTCATGATTAATTATTCTAATATTTTTATCTAATTAATGCATTTAATTAGATTTTAATTAAACTAATTAATTAGAAATAATTAATAAGAGCCTAGAAAATATTTTATTAAAATTTTATAAAAGTTTTACTTCATCATTGACATTGTGGTCATACGAGAATAAGGGCAACGGCCCATTCATAAAAGGTTGTGTAATTGCACTGCTGGTTATTTGTTTTTAATTATTATTTGATTTAATTGTATATTGCACTGATACCTGATTTGAATGCTAGATTGGACCCTAGAGACATGGGGTGGTATGCGAATAGAATTCACCTAGACGATGTTAGATAATGGATGAATTGGAAAGTTTTATTTTTAGAATGCCTGCAGGCGTGATTTTGAGATGTGATGAGATATGTGATGGTTTGAAACTGGCAAAGTAAGCCCAGTGGTGATTGATGAATTGATACTGGCGAGAGTCCAGCGACGAATTGAAACTGGCAAAGTAAGCCCAGTGATGACTGTGCGGTGGTGCATAAGATAGGCGAACCCTAGTTATGATTCGGGCATGATAAGTTTCTTTTTGTTGTAATGAGAGGGATACACGCTAGGTACATAACTGAGGTGCAATCCGCGACAACAAAAGAAAGTGAGCTCATGGGACAGGGCAGAGCTAGCGGTTGGGGAGGAAAGACTCCGCGGATGAGATCTTATATTTCACGTCAAGTTAAATGGATAGTAATAAACTGGTTTCTATGGAATAAACTCTGTTTTAATTTATCGCATTATTATTATTCATGTTGCTTGCTAACTGTAAAGTAAGAGGGATAGTTGGGTTGGATTATGCTTCGGGGTGAACTCTTTCACTCAGGTACGGATTGCCTGGCTTCCGTGCCAGATTTTGCAGAAAATCAGGAAGAGACACAGAATATGGAAGGTGAACAATTTTATGCGGAAGAGAATCCAGAGGTGGGAGCCGAGCCAGAATACGCTTGGGATCCATATCAATCCTGGAAGGCGGCTCTGTTATTTTGTTTAGTTTTATCACAAAGACTATTTTTCAGTATTTCAATAAGGATTTGTAATAGACGAATCGTTAGGGAGAATTATCCGTTTTGGATTTCGAATGTAAATTAATAAAATTGTTAGAAATCAATATTTAATACCTCCGATTTTATTTCCGAAAATCGGGGCGTTACAACTTGGTATCAGAGCCTTAGGTTCAACCATCGGCCTTGGGTAGATTGGGTAGATCACGATAGATTAAGCATATTACTACTAGTTTTAATTGTCATTATTTAAAATATACAGAAAACTAACGATAAATATATTTTTCCTTGCTTTTAGAGATGGATAACCAACCCCCAATTCCTACCCTAGATGGAAGCCGAAACCCTCCCAAGACTCCAGAAGAGGATGAGACAGCCAACTTAGTTGCAGAGGTGGAAAGCCTACAAGCATTCATGACTGACACCCCGGACTTTCCCATGGGAGATGACTATCTAGCGGGGATGTTTCCTGCCCTTTTTCGGATGAGACAGGCTCACCAAAATATCAGAACCCTCGTTGGCGCCATCACTCGCTCCACTGTTGAAGAGCACAAGATACGAGGAATGTTATCCTACATCCTGGGAGTAGAGGTGGGAACACGAGAGGATCCCGAAGAACCGCCTGAGGAAGAGGAAGATCCTGAGGAACCACCTGAGGAATAAGAGGATCCAGAAGAGCCTCCTTTTCAGGATCAGGATGAAGAGATGGGCAACGTGGAACCAGAATTGGAAGGAGATGAGGGAAATGGCACTAATAGTGAGAATGGATTTTTGGAAGACCTAGAGATGGATGACTATGGCTGGATGTTACCCATAGACGCACCAAGGGATATGGATGCTGAGCTGCAGTGGTGGCTCACAAGTCAACGGCTCGAGATGCAGGAACCTCCGCCTTCTCCGGCCCCCATACCAATAGAGGATTCCGACAATGAGTGCGAAGTCATAAATGCTGACCCTCCACCTCGTCCTAGTATGAGTCGACCTGTAGGGATCCCATGGGTAGGACACCATTCCAGCTATGATCCAAACACTTGGGTCTACATACAACTAGAGCCACTATACCCTTGTCCTTTCAAGATCTGATCCCAGTCCGCTTACCTAGGGCCAGTAAAGATCGTAGCCCCATGCTATAATGGATACTATCTCATCCCGTACCCCGAGCATTCCAGGAGCATTACACCGACCGCATCCACTATTCACGAGTCACAAGGCGCCGTCCCGAGCAGGAACATCATATCATTTCAGAGAATGTCGATTTCACCGATCACGTCACCTATGCAGAGATACCCATCAGCCTAACACCTTATAACAACCCAAACCCCAATGGAGGACAGCAGGGACCACTATGGCGAGTGACCTGGCGTTGTTACGGGCTCACAGAGGACACCGTCGAAAGGCAGAGTCTTCTAGCAGAACATTTCCCTGGGCTTTTCGATTGATCGATTCATTTAGCACCTATTGGTCATTTCGCGCACAACACATTTTCGTTCTTTTCTTCTTTTAGGAAACCAATTGTGGTAGTAGGAATTTTTTTTTCATGACATTTTTTTTAGCAAAAACAATTGTGGTAGTAGGATTTATCTTGACTTTTGGTAGCTACATATCTAAGTAGTGTGTTTTGGCATGAATGATGTGTTTGATTTATTTTGTTAATAAAAGAAAATCTTCTTATGATGTTTTGCTTCCACGTATTTAATAAATATACAAATATAGATGTTCTTATAATAAACCCCCTTACTAAATTATAACACAACGGTATCTAGATGGAGGAAAACAGAGACAACCAGAATAACGAGCAAAACAATGGAGCCCCTCAACCCAATGGCCAAGTTGGGGCTACTGAGTTATTCCAACTCATGCAAGCATTCATTGCTGTTGCGATTGCAAATAACCAGAACCCACGTGGAGCCCCACACGCACATCGAGGGCCAATGACCAGGAGCCAGGCACTGAATGAATTCTGCAAGCGTCGCCCGCCCTACTTTCAAGGAGAACCTAACCCCACAGCTGCGGAAGCTTGGCTGGCAGAAACCAAGAAAATTCTTGAAACCCTGGACATTCAAGAGGCCAGCAATCGGATTGCCCTAGCTACCTATCAGCTGCGGAGTGAAGCTCAGCATTGGTGGGATTTGATGAAGAGCACTCATGATGTGGCAGTAATGACTTGGGACAGGTTCGAGGAAATTTTCCTTGACAAGTACTTTCCAACACCTGTCAAACAAGCATTGGCCTCGGAATTCATGGACCTCGAGCAGGGCACCATGACCGTGACCCAGTACGCAGCACGGTTTGAAGAACTATCTCTCTATGGCGCAAGAATCATACCTACTGATGATGATAAGGCAAGAAAGTTCGAGTAGGGACTCAATGAGACACGCCGAGCGATAGTGGCACAGACGCTTCCCACCTACTCATAAGTGGTGCAATGCGCACTTAAGATGGAGAGAGAAAGCTTGGATTTTAAGACCAGGCGTGAACAGAAGAAGGTAATACCTACAGTTGGAGGACCTATCCGCACCAACCCTAACAATAGGAGTGCCCCAACCTCTCAACCCTACTATCCTCGCCCACAACCGCCACAATCCAACCCAGCGTGGAGGAATCCCAATCTAGGGTTCAATCGAAACCCTAACCCTAATCCAAACCAGATCCAACTACTAAACGAGGTCCAAAACCTTAATCCTGGACCAAACCGCAACCCCTTTCCCCAAAACCAATACCAGTCCGCCGCTGTTATTTCTGCCATGAAGAAGGACATATCCAAATCAACTGTCCTAAGTTGAATGGAGTTGGAAGCCAGGGGGGACAGCCGTCGCAAAATCAAGTCAGGGCTGCAGAAATCGGGAATCAGAATCAAGCTAGGCCGGCTTGGAATGGTAACCAACCCGAAGGACCAAACCAGCCTCGCGGTGGGTGGAATCAACCGCCAACTCAGAACAGAGGGTCGAACGGGCCAATCCAGCCCAATGCTGGAAGAGTGTTTGCACTGCAAGGAATAGAAGAGGAGATGGACCCTGCAGTAATCCAAGGTACCCTCACTCTTTATACTACATGCGTTCAAGCATTATTTGATTCTGGAGCTTCGCACTCATTTATATCTGCCGCATGTGTATCTACACTTGGATTAGAAACTGAACCTCTAAAGACAACTATGCATGTGACCTCACCATTAGGGGTAAGATTCCGATAGTACTAATCTGTAGAGGGTGCGAATTAGAAGTATCGAACCTGCGGTTAACATGCGACTTACGAGTAATCGAAATGACGGACTTTGACGTCATACTTGGGATGGATTGGCTGACTGCACACCGAGCTGTCATAGACTGCCATCGAAAGATGGTGACGGCTTATTCGCCAGATGGGACGTGTTTCAAGTTTAAGGGGGATAGACAAGATCCATCTGCACCCTATGCGCACAAAATAAAGTGGCATAGGAAGCTCGCTGGATGGTTAGCGAGTCTCAAATTAGAGGAGACAGACCGAATGGAGTTGAACCTCCCTCCCGTCGTCTGTGAGTACGAAGACGTATTTCAAGATGAATTACCGGGATTACCACCGCCAAGAGAATTGGATTTCACCATCGAGCTGCAACCCGGCACAGCCCCAATCTCGATGGCCCCGTATCGAATGGCTCCAGTAGAGCTATGAGAGTTAAAAACGCAGCTTCAAGAACTCTTAGAAAAGGGTTTTATCCAACCCAGTACTTCACCATGGGGAGCCCCAGCGCTGTTTGTCAAAAAGAAGGAAGGAACACTCCGACTTTGTATCGACTACCGTCAACTCAACAAGGCCACAATCAAGAACCGATACCAGCTATCGAGAATAGATGACTTGTTCGACCAACTAAGAGGGTCGACTTGTTTCTCGAAGATTGATCTAAGGTCTGGATATCACCAATTGCGAATTCGAGATGGTGATATACCAAAGACGGCGTTCCGCACACGTTACGGACACTATGAGTTCATGGTCATGCCATTTGGTCTAACCAATGCTCCTGCTGTTTTCATGTGCCTGATGAACCAAATTTTCACGCCGTACTTGGACAAATTTGTGGTACTGTTCATCGATGATATCCTTATATACTCTCTAACGGAGAAAGAACACGAAGACCACTTGAGAATTGTCCTTCAAGTACTTCGAGACAACCATTTGTATGCGAAGGCCAGCAAGTGCGAATTCTGGATGAAAGAAGTCAAATTCCTAGGACACGTGGTGTCAGAAAAAGGAATCGCAGTCGACGACAGCAAAGTAGAGGCAGTCATGGACTGGAAAAGACCTTCTACGGTGTTCGAGATTAGAAGCTTCTTAGGATTGGCTGGCTACTACAGAAGATTCATTCAGGATTTCTCCATCTTGGGAAAACCATTGACGCAACTAACCCAAAAGGGAGTTAAGTTTGAATGGAACGAAGCATGTGAGAAATCGTTTCAAGAACTTAAGAAGAGGTTGACTAGTGCTCCTATACTGGTCATACCTGAACGAGACGCAGAGTATACTGTGTACTGCTACGCATCCAAAGATGGATTGGGAGCTGTACTCATGCAAAATGGAAAAGTCGTTGCTTACGGATCCCGACAGTTAAGGCCGCATGAAAGTAATTATCCAACTCACGACTTGGAGCTAGCAGCAGTGGTATTCGCCTTAAAGTCTTGGTTGGCGACATTTATCTGTAGCGGAGAGCAGTTTTGAGGTATTCACGACATAAAAGCTTGAAATACTTGTTTACGTCAGAAAGAGCTAACATGAGACCAAGGATGTTTTTTATGGGTAAGAGTACTTAGAGGACTTCAATTTCACGATGTCCTATCTCCTGGAAAAGCAACGTACGTTATGCGCTGACCTCAGAATGCGAGGACTACGTGGCTAGTTTTAGCTATGAGAGAATAGAAGCTATGATGAGGATCTCAACGAGATTTCAACACTGCAATTGTTTGTAATGAGAGGGATACAAGCTAGGTACATAACTGAGGTGCAATCCGCGACAACAAAAGAAAGTGAGCTCATGGGACAGGGCAGAGCTAGCGGTTGGGGAGGAAAGACTCCGCGGAGGAGATCTTAGATTTCACGTCAAGTTAAATGGATAGTAATAAACTGGTTTCTATGGAATAAACTCTGTTTTACTTTATCGCATTATTATTATTCATGTTGCTTGCTAACTGTAAAGTAAGAGGGGTAGTTGGGTTGGATTATGCTTCGGGGTGAACTCTTTCACTCAGGTACGGATTGCCTGGCTTCCGTGCCAGATTTTGCAGAAAATCAGGAGGAGACACAGAATCTTGAAGGTGAACAATTTTATACGGAAGAGAATCCAGAGGTGGGAGTCGAGCCAGAATACGCTTGGGATCCATATCAATCCTAGAAGGCGGCTCTGTTATTTTGTTTAGTTTTTATCACAAAGACTATTTTTCAGTATTTCAATAAGGATTTGTAATAGACGAATCGTTAGGGAGAATTATCCGTTTTGGATTTTGAATTTAAATTAATAAATTTTTAGAAATCAATATTTAATACCTCCGATTTTATTTCCGAAAATCGGGGCGTTACAACTTGATATCAGAGCCTTAGGTTCAACCCTCGGCCTTGGGTAGATTGAGTAGATCACGATAGATTAAGCATATTACTACAAGATTTAATTGTTATTATTTAAAATATACAAAAAACTAACGATAAATATATTTTTCCTTGCCTTTATAGATGGATAACCAACCCCCGATTCCTACCCTAGATGGAAGCCGAAACCCTCCCAATACTCCAGAAGAGGATGAGACAGCCAACTTAGTTGCAGAGGTGGAAAGCCTACAAGCATTCATGATTGACACCCCGGACTTTCCCATGGGAGATGACTATCTAGCGGGGATGTTTCCTGCCCTTTTTTGGATGAGACAGGCTCACCAAAATATCAGAGCCCTTGTTGGCGCCATCACTCGCTCCACTGTTGAAGAGCACAAGATACGAGGAATGTTATCCTACATCCTGGGAGTAGAGGTGGGAACACGAGAGGATCCCGAAGAACTGCCTGAAGAAGAGGAAGATCCTGAGGAACCACCTGAGGAAGAAGAGGATCCAGAAGAGCCTCCTTTTCAGGATCAGGATGAAGAGATGGGCAACGTGGAACCAGAATTGGAAGGAGATGAGGGAAATGGCACTGATAGTGAGGATGGATTTTTGGAAGATCTAGAGATGGATGACTATGGCTGGATGTTACCCATAGACGCACCAAGGGATATGGATGCTGAGCTGCAGTGGTGGCTCACAAGTCAACGGCTCGAGATGCAGGAACCTCCGCCTTCTCCGGCCCCCATACCAATAGAGGAGTCCGACAATGAGTGCGAAGTCATAGATGCTGACCCTCCACCTCGTCCTAGTATGACTCGACCTGCAGGGATCCCATGGGTAGGACACCATTCCAGCTATGATCCCAACACTTGGGTCTACATACAGCTAGAGCCATTATACCCTTGTCCTTTCAAGATCCGATCCCAGTCCGCTTACCTAGGGCCAGTAAAGATCGTAGCCCCATGCTATAATGGATACTATCTCATCGCTGTACCCCGAGCATTCCAGGAGCATTACACCGACCGCATCCACTATTCACGAGTCACAAGGCGCCGTCCCGAGCAGGAACATCGTATCATTTCAGAGAATGTCGATTTCACCGATCACGTCACCTATGCAGAGATACCCATCAGCCTAACACCTTATAACAACCCAAACCCCAATGGAGGACAGCAGGGACCACTATGGCGAGTGACTTGGGGTTGTTATGGGCTCACAGAGGACACCGTCGAAAGGCAGAGTCTTCTAGCAGAGCATTTCCCTGGGCTTTTCGATTGATCGATTCATTTAGCACCTATTGGTCATTTCGCGCACAACACAATTTCATTCTTTTCTTCTTTTAGGAAACCAATTGTGGTAGTAGAAATTTTCTTGACATTTTTTTTAGGAAAACAATTGTGGTAGTAGGATTTATCTTGACTTTTGGTAGCTACACATCTAAGTAGTGTGTTTTGGCATGAATGATGTGTTTGATTTATTTTGTTAATAAAAGAAAATCTTCTTATGATGTTTTGCTTCCACGTATTTAATAAATATACAAATATAGATGTTCTTATAATAAACCCCCCTTACTAAATTATAACACAACGGTATCTAGATGGAGGAAAACAGAGACAACCAGAATAACGAGCAAAACAATGGAGCCCCTCAACCCAATGGCCAAGTTGGGGCTACTGAGTTATTCCAACTCATGCAAGCATTCATTGCTGCTGCGACTGCAAATAACCAGAACCCACGTGGAGCCCCACACGCACATCGAGGGCCAATGACCAGGAGCCAGGCACTGAATGAATTCTGCAAGCGTCGCCCGCCCTACTTTCAAGGAGAACCTAACCCCACAGCTGCGGAAGCTTGGCTGGCAGAAATCAAGAAAATTCTTGAAACCCTGGACATTCAAGAGGCCAGCAATCGGATTGCCCTAGCTACCTATCAGCTGCAGGGTGAAGCCCAGCATTGGTGGGATTTGATGAAGAACACTCATGATGTGGCAGTAATGACTTGGGACAGGTTCGAGGAAATTTTCCTTGACAAGTACTTTCCAACACCTGTCAAACAAGCATTGGCCTCGGAATTCATGAACCTCGAGCAGGGCACCATGACCGTGACCCAGTACGCAGCACGGTTTGAAGAACTATCTCGCTATGGCGCAAGAATTATACCTACTGATGATGATAAGGCAAGAAAGTTTGAGTGGGGACTCAGTGAGACACGCCGAGCGGTAGTGGCGCAGACGCTTCCCACCTACTCACAAGTGGTGCAATGCGCACTTAAAATGGAGAGAGAAAGCTTGGATTTTAAGACCAGGCGTGAACAGAAGAAGGTGATACCTGCAGTTGGAGGACTTATCCGCACTAACCCTAACAACAGGAGTGTCCCAACCTCTCAACCCTACTACCCTCGCCCACAACCGCCACAATCCAACCCAGCTTGGAGGAATCCCAACCCAGGGTTCAATCGAAACCCTAACCCTAATCCAAACCAGATCCAACTACTAAACCGAGGTCCAAACCTTAATCCTGGACCAAACCGCAACCCCTTTCCCCATAACCAATACCCAGTCCGCCGCTGTTATTTCTGCCATGAAGAAGGACATATCCAAATCAACTGTCCTAAGTTGAATGGAGTTGGAAGCCAGGGGGGACAGCCGTCGCAAAATCAAGTCAGGGCTGCAGAAATCGGGAATCAGAATCAAGCTAGGCCGGCTTGGAATGGTAACCAACCCGAAGGACCAAACCAGCCTCGCGGTGGGTGGAATCAACCGCCAACTCAGAACAGAGGGTCGAACGGGCCAATCCAGCCCAATGCTGGAAGGGTGTTTGCACTACAAGGAACAGAAGAGGAGATGGACCCTGCAGTAATCCAAGGTACCCTCACTCTTTATACTACATGCGTTCAAGCATTATTTGATTCTGGAGCTTCGCACTCATTTATATCTGCCGCATGTGTATCTACACTTGGATTAGAAACTGAACCTCTAAAGACAACTATGCATGTGACCTCACCATTAGGGGGTAAGATTCCGATAGTACTAATCTGTAGAGGGTGCGAATTAGAAGTATCGAACCTGCGGTTAACATGCGACTTACGAGTAATCGAAATGACGGACTTTGACGTCATACTTGGGATGGACTGGCTGACTGCACACCGAGCTGTCATAGACTGCCATCGAAAGATGGTGACGGCTTATTCGCCAGATGGGACATGTTTCAAGTTTAAGGGGGATAGACAAGACCCATCTGCACCCTACGCGCACAAAATAAAATGGCATAGGAAGCTCGCTGGATCGTTAGCAGTCTCAAATTAAAGGAGACAGACCGAATGGAGTTGAACCTCCCTCCCGTCGTCTGTGAGTACGAGGACGTATTCCCAGATGAATTACCGGGATTACCACCACCAAGGGAATTGGATTTCACCATCGAGCTGCAACCCGGCACGGCCCCAATCTCGATGGCCCCGTATCGAATGGCTCCAGCAGAGCTACGAGAGTTAAAAACGCAGCTTCAAGAACTCTTAGAAAAGGGTTTTATCCGACCCAGTACTTCACCGTGGGGAGCCCCAGCACTGTTTGTCAAAAAGAAGGAAGGAACACTCCGACTTTGTATCGACTACCGTCAACTTAACAAGGCCATAATCAAGAACCGATACCCGCTACCGAGAATAGATGACTTGTTCGACCAATTGAGAGGGTCGACTTGTTTCTCGAAGATTGATCTAAGGTCTGGATATCACCAATTGCGAATTCAAGATGGTGATATACCAAAGACGGCGTTCCGCACACGTTACGGACACTATGAGTTCGTGGTCATGCCATTTGGTCTAACCAATGCTCCTGCTGTTTTCATGTGCCTGATGAACCAAATTTTCACGCCGTACTTGGACAAATTTGTGGTAGTGTTCATCGATGATATCCTTATATACTCTCCAACGGAGAAAGAACACGAAGACCACTTGAGAATTGTCCTTCAAGTACTTCGAGACAACCATTTGTATGCGAAGGCCAGCAAGTGCGAATTCTGGATGAAAGAAGTCAAATTCCTAGGACACGTGGTGTCAGAAAAAGGAATCGCAGTTGACGACAGCAAAGTAGAGGCAGTCATGGACTAGAAAAGACCTTCTTCGGTGTTCGAGATTAGAAGCTTCTTAGGATTGGCTGGCTACTACAGAAGATTTATTTAGGATTTCTCCATCTTGGAAAAACCATTGACATGACTGACCCAAAAGGGAGTTAAGTTTGAATGGAACGAAGCATGTGAGAAATCGTTTCAAGAACTTAAGAAGAGGTTGACTAGCGCTCCTATACTAGTCATACCCGAACAAGACGCAGAGTATACTATGTACTGTGACGCATCCAAAGATGGATTGGGAGCTGTACTCATGCAAAATGGAAAAGTCGTTGCTTACGGATCCCGACAGTTAAGGCCACATGAAAGGAATTATCCAACTCACGACTTGGAACTAGCAGCAGTGGTATTCGCCTTAAAGTCTTGGCGACATTATCTGTACGGAGAGCAGTTCGAGGTATTCACAGACCATAAAAGCTTGAAATACTTGTTTACTCAAAAAGAGCTAAACATGAGGCAAATGAGATGGGTAGAATACTTAGAGGACTTCAATTTCACGATGTCCTATCATCCTGGAAAAGCAAACGTAGTCGCTGATGCACTGAGCCGTAAGAACCGAGGACACGTGGCTAGTTTAGCTATGAGGGAATGGAAGATGATGGAAGACCTTAACGGATTCAAGCTGCAGCCAACCGTAGAAGGCACCGGCGCTTGTCTCTTCGCTGTGGTCGCCACACCAGCCTTACACCGAGAAATCCTTTTAGCCCAAACCTTTGAGCAAGAGTGTGATTTCATCAGATACCAACTCTCAATTGGAAAAGCAGCAACTGGGTGGGAAATTCACGCTGACAAGAGCCTTCACTTCCAAGGAAGAATTTTTGTACCTAATATCGGTACCCTTCGGGAAATAGTACTTAAGGAATTCCACCATTCCAATTTCGCCGTACACCCAGGGAGCACCAAAATGTATCAAGACCTCCGCCGACAGTACTGGTGGGCTGGAATCAAGAAAGACATAGCTAAATACGTCTCATCATGCCTCACCTGCCAGCAAGTAAAAGCGGAACACCAGAAGCCCGGTGGACCCTACAACCATTGCCTATACCTGGATGGAAGTGGGAACATATCGCCATGGATTTTGTAACAGGACTTCCCAGGTCTCTGCAATCAAACACCGCCATTTGAGTGATAGTCGATCGTTTAACCAAATCCGCCCACTTTTTACCCATGAAGATGACGGACTCAATGGACTTCCTCAGCAGACTCTACATCCGAGAAATCGTGCGATTACACGGTGTACCCATATCCATTGTGAGTGATCGAGATTCACGATTTACGTCGACCTTTTGGAATAGCCTGCAGAAAGCATTGGGAACCGACCTTCGCCTCAGCACCGCATTTCATCCACAGACGGACGGACAATCTGAGAGGACAATCCAAATTTTAGAAGACATGCTCCGTGCCTGTGTTTTGGACTTTAAAGGAAGTTGGGAACGACACCTACCCCTAGTCGAGTTTGCCTATAACAACAGTTATCAATCCAGCATAGACATGGCACCATACGAAGCTCTGTATGGGCGACCTTGTCGATCACCAGTTTGTTGGGCTGAAGTAGGAGAAACAAGCTTGCTAGGGCCAGAGTTAGTTCAAGAGACAACCGAAAAGATCCAAACCATTCGCCAACGGCTCCTGACCGCGCAGAGTCGATAGAAGAGCTACGCCGACAAAAGAACCAGACCCTTGACCTTTCAAGTTGGAGAACATGTGTTCTTAAAGATTAGACCACGAAGAGGAGTTATCCGATTTGGAAAGAAAGGAAAACTGTCCCCACGATATATTGGCCCTTTTGAGATTCTCGAGAGAATTGGGGAAGTGGCGTATCGCCTAGCACTACCGCCACAACTGGACCGAGTTCACAACGTGTTCCACGTGTCAATGCTCCGAAAGTACATGGCACATCCTTCCCACATCATCAATTGGGAAAACATTGAACTCAACGAGGACGTCACTCTCGAGGAACAACCGGTGGAAATCCAAGACTATAGTGAGAAGTGCATTCGAGGCAAAACCATTCAACTTGTCCGAATCCTTTGGCGACATCGAGGAATTGAGGAATCAACCTGGGAACGAGCAGATACTATGCGCACAAACTATCCGAATTTGTTTCCTCCTAAAGGTACACTTTAATTTCGAGGACGAAATTTTGTTAAGGGGGATAGGTTGTAACGACCCGTAATTTTTTTATAATTAATAATTTCATTAAAAAGTATTACTTGTAATAATAAGATTATCTTAATAATAATTACCTAGTAGATATATACAAATAAAATTATATTAGTCTTTATTATCCTACTTTTAATTCTTTTAAATTACATGCATGTAATTCCTGATAACTCTCACTCTCCTACTCGATTTCTACTTCCTTCCTCTGCGTATCTAGCCCCAAATTCGTCTATCCCGAAGCCTTATAGAATACAACTTTTTTAAATCCAATTTTAATCGAAACTCTTCAAATTCCTTTATATATGCCCCATTAATCCGATCCTAGGGTTCATCACATTATTTTTCACGCCTCACCAGTCCAGAAAAGAGAGAAAAACTGGAGGAATCGAGACTCCAATCCACGGAGTTTTAGAGAGAGAAAGAAAGAGAGAGAAAAGTGGGTTTGTGATCTAGAATCGACTGAAACCCGAATTGATTATTCCAGACGCTTCCTACAATCCCTAGCATCACCGAACGTCATCCAATTCGGTCCCAAAGTTTCCCGATCGAAGAACCCGAAGTCTTCTTCCCCAAAATTCAAGTTTCGATCAAAAATCAATTCGATCCGATTTGAGGTAGTATAATCTCTCCCAACCCTCTCTCTAAGTATATTTAATGTTTTTATGCTTAACCCTATGTCCCG
Source organism: Rhododendron simsii (assembly GCA_014282245.1). NCBI lineage: Eukaryota > Viridiplantae > Streptophyta > Magnoliopsida > Ericales > Ericaceae > Rhododendron > Rhododendron simsii. The sequence continues at coordinate 16,876,154 of CM024956.1, read as the reverse complement.
AATGGACCCATGCATTGAAACCATCGCGAAACAACAAAAAAACCGAATCTGCCTTCAACCTTGCGGCCGCAAGAACCAGTCGAGAGTTTGCGGCAGAGGTCCCCACCGCAAGGTCAACCCGGTCAGACCTTGCGGTTTGTACTGTTTTGGTTCGAATGTGTTTTGCGACCTCTCGAACACCGTTTTCGACCCCCGGACTATTTTTCCTAGACTTTTCACACCTCAAAGATCATAACTTGTTAAGGTCATATTTTTTTATTTAATTATCTATTTATTAAATTATTTATTAGTTATCGTTCAACGTTTAGAAACGAAAATTAGTTACAACCTTTCAACCAACGTTTTAACACTCCAACTAATTTTTTTAGACTTCTTACATCTCAAATACAGTAACTTGTCAAATTAAATATATTTTTATTTAATTCACTATTTAATATTATTTTTAAAGTAATTCCAATCAAAATTACTTTACGACCTTATAAACATTATTATTAATACCCGTGTATTTTTTTTTAGACCCCTTACTGTCCAAAGATGAAAATATGACAGTCTCATTATTTTTTTGTTATAATTAATTATTTATTGTCTATTTACTTCACTTTCGGTCATTTTAATTAACGTTTTCATATAATTTAACTCTTCGACCCTCCGAACCCAACTTTTGACATTCAACTGATTGTATAGGACCTTTAGGACTCTTATTAGGTCATGATTAATTATTCTAATATTTTTATCTAATTAATGCATTTAATTAGCTTTTAATTAAACTAATTAATTAGAAATAATTAATAAGAGCCTAGAAAATATTTTATTAAAATTTTTATAAAAGTTTTACTTCATTATTGACATTGTGGCCATACGAGAATAAGGGCAACGGCCCATTCATAAAAGGTTGTGTGATTGCACTGCTGGTTATTTGTTTTAATTATTATTTGATTTAATTGTATATTGCACCGATACCTGATTTGAATGCTAGATTGGACCCTAGAGACATGGGGTGGTATGCGAATAGAATTCACCTAGACGATGTTAGATAATGGATGAATTGGAAAGTTTTATTTTTAGAATGCCTGCAGGCGTGATTTTGAGATGTGATGAGATATGTGATGGTTTGAAACTGGCAAAGTAAGCCCAGTGGTGATTGATGAATTGATACTGGCGAGAGTCCAGTGATGAATTGAAACTGGCAAAGTAAGCCCAGTGATGACTGTGTGGTGGTGCATAAGATAGGCGAACCCTAGTTATGATTCGGGCATGATAAGCTTCCTTTTGTTGTAATGAGAGGGATACACGCTAGGTACATAACTGAGGTGCAATCCGCGACAACAAAAGAAAGTGAGCTCATGGGACAGGGCAGAGCTAGCGGTTGGGGAGGAAAGACTCCGCGGAGGAGATCTTAGATTTCACGTCAAGTTAAATGGATAGTAATAAACTGGTTTCTATGGAATAAACTCTGTTTTACTTTATCGCATTATTATTATTCATGTTGCTTGCTAACTGTAAAGTAAGAGGGGTAGTTGGGTTGGATTATGCTTCGGGGTGAACTCTTTCACTCAGGTACGGATTGCCTGGCTTCCGTGCCAGATTTTGCAGAAAATCAGGAAGAGACACAGAATATGGAAGGTGAACAATTTTATGCGGAAGAGAATCCAGAGGTGGGAGCCGAGCCAGAATACGCTTGGGATCCATATCAATCCTAGAAGGCGGCTCTATTATTTTGTTTAGTTTTATCACAAAGACTATTTTTCAGTATTTCAATAAGGATTTGTAATAGACGAATCGTTAGGGAGAATTATCCGTTTTGGATTTCGAATTTAAATTAATAAATTGTTAGAAATCAATATTCAATACCTCCGATTTTATTTCCGAAAATCGGGGCGTTACAGTAATATTGGAAAGGTGACATTGATTCACCGTAATTAAGTAAAATTTAATTAAATAAGTTGGTTAATGATGATGAAACTACGGAAAGTTTTAAATATTATTTTACCCGTCGATTGGCCAGATTGTGGCGTGTTCTTTAATATGTTGAATATTATGGGGGTTATTTGATCCGTCGATCAAGCGACAGATGTCAGAAGGGAAGAGGTCCCATTATTCCACGATCAAAGGGGTAGTTAACCACGATTAGAGAAGCAGTTTTCCAGACGTGGATTCAATCTACAGTTGAGGAAGTTATTTTGCCAGAATTCGAAAGAGTTTCAACTGTCGGCCCGAAGGGAAGATTTGAATTCAAATTTGAGAGGACCGCTATTTATAAGCAAGATCAAGACAGTTTGAAAGACACGCAAACAACGCCAACAGACCTTTATCTTTTCTTTTATAGGAGTAATTTTAACTTGTAATTGTTCATTCGATTATCTTGATTGATTGTTTTTCTACTTTGAGGATTAACAAAGTTCATTTTGTTAATCTTCTTCCATATTCATCCACTTCATTGTTTGTTTCCAAAGAAGTCCTGAAAACGGCAAGGAACCAAACTCCACTTTCACACTCCACATTCCAGCAACTTACAATTCGTTTCCTCCGTCGATTGGATCGAAATCAGAAATTTAGATAACAACCCTCTTGATGCAGCGCAGCCTCCTTTTGCGAAACTATTTGCAAGAGAATACAAGAACAATGTTTGAGCCAGAGGTACTCCCTCTTTGAACAAACGAATTTGAGATAAATCTCGATTTTTATTAATTCAATATCAAAAGGTGCTGTGCCCTAAGGCTTACAATGAATATAAATAAGGCGATAGAAACCCTAACAACTTAGGAAACAATTAGGGCTGAGAATCAGTCCCTAATCGCAGAAAATACGAAAATTACCAAAAACAAAAAATCCTACGTTGACTGGAAAATCAAATACTAGGAAGAAATCCAAGGTTGCCAAAACAAGTGGCAACTAAAACAGAATTTCCTATCAAAAGTTATTAGCAATCTAAACATTACTATAAATGGCAAATAGGCCTTTCGGAAGGCTAGACACCATCGAATGGCCGAAAAGCATCATTGGTCATCTTCCAAAGGAAGATGAGTATTGATTAGTGGGCCGTTTCGCTTCAACCCAATGGCCCACGGGTCATTCTGCCATCGTCACCCCGCCTCCAGTTTGGTTTGGACTGTGCTCGGTCCAGTCGCTCGAGGAATGTGGACGCGACCCGCTCTACATCATCCTCCTCCTCTTGAAAAGAATTCGCCCTCGAATTACAATCATTAGAAGATGAATTATCACCCAAAAACGGAATCAAATGTTTGACATTGAAAACATCCGATGTGCGCACATGACTAGGCAGATTCAAACGATACGCATTCGGGTTAACCTTCTCGAGAATCTCCAAAGGCCCAATCTTCCTGGCCTTAAGCTTGTTGTATTCCCCTTCTGGATAGCGATCCTTGGAAAGGACAGCATACACAAAATCACCTACCTCAAACTCCACCAATCTGCGCTTCTTATCCGCAGCCTGCTTGTATTTATCAGTTGAGGCCTCTAACTGCTGCCTCGTTGCCTCGTGCACTGTCTTCAACTGCTCAATAAAATCCTGGGCCTTTCCATGTGGACGCTTCAAATCAGAAACTGGAGCTAAATCGATGGGACCTCGTGGAACAACTCCATAAACAACATGAAATGGAGATCTTCCCGTGCTGCGATTCACAGAGTGGTTGTACGAAAACTCAGCTTGACTGAGCTTTAAATCCCAAGTTCTGAGGTTATCCTCAACCAGACAGCGCAAAAGATTTCCCAAAGAACGATTCACCACCTCCGTTTGCCCATCAGTTTGGGGATGATACGCAGTGCTAAAGTCGAGCTTTGTATTGGCCAACCGCCATAGACATCACCAAAAGAAGCTCAAGAAGCGTGTATCCTTGTCAGAAACAATAGATGTTGGCAGCCCGTGCAATCGATACACCTCGGTGAAGTACAACTGTGCCACTTTAACAGCATCGGTGGTTTTCTTGCATGGAATAAAATGTGCCATTTTGGAGAACCTGTCCACTACCACATAAATAGAATCATGGCTACGCTGAGTACGTGGCAGCCCAAGAACAAAATCCATACTCACTTCTGACCAAGGCTGTGTTGGGATAGGAAGGGGCATATACAATCCTGCATTTGTAGCACCACCCTTTGATACACAACAGACATGGCAGGCTGCTACGAATCGATAGACGTCGCGCCTAAGAGTAGGCCAAAAATAAGAACCACTCACCAGCGCAAGAGTCTTGTCTCGCCCCACATGCCCTTCATTGTGCAACTCTGATATAATTTTAAGGCGTAGGCTTGATTCAGGAATACATAACTGATTCCCTTTGAATAGGAAACCATCATGGCTATGAAAAGAAGTTGGTTCCCCTCCTACTATATCACTCAAGACACTAGAAAAATATGGATCAGCTGCCAATAATTCACGTAATGAATCAAAACCAAGTACCTCAGTGCGCATGAGAGTAAGCAAGGAATTACGACGGCTAAGGGCGTCAGCCACCCTATTCAAAGCTCCAGACTTGTGCTTGAGCACAAAAGAGAATTGCTGCACATAAGCAGCCCACTTGGCATGTCGATTGGACAACTTGTCTTGGTTATTGAGATGCTTCAAAGCTTCATGATCAGAATACAAGATGAAGTCGCTGTGAACAAGGTAGTGATACCAATGTTTCAGCGCCTGCACAACCGCATAGAACTCTACATCATATGTGCTATAATTCATTTTTGCCCCGTTAAGCTTCTCGCTGAAGTAGGCAATAGGCTTTGAACTCTGGCTAAGAACAGCCCCAATTCCAACTTTCGAAGCATCACAATGCAGCTTGAAAGGCTGCGTAAAATCTGGAAGGACCAACACAGGAGCATTGGTTAATTTTTGCTTGATCACCCGAAATGCTTCTGCCGCCTCTTCTGACCAACTAAAGTGTCCCCCTTTCATACACTGTGTGATTGGTGCCATGATTGTGCTAAAGTGTGGGATGAAACGGCGGTAGAATGATGCCAATCCATGAAAATTCCGTATGTCAAACAAAGTCTTTGGTTGAGGCCATTGTCTAACTGCCTCGACTTTAGACTCGTCAACAGCAATACCATCCTTCGAAACCACATACCCCAGAAATAAGACCGAATCAGACATAAACACACATTTTTTTAAAGCTCCAAACAATTTCTCATTTCGAAGGACTTCGAGAACCTCTCGTAGGTGCTGCACATGCAAGTCTGAGGTGGCACTGTAAATAAGTATATCATCAAAATAAACCACAACAGACTTACCAATAAATGGTCGTAGCGCTTGGTTCATCACACGCATGAAGGTGCTTGGTGCGTTTGATAAACCAAAGGGCATAACCAGCCACTCGTACAAGCCCTCTCGAGTTTTGAAAGCAGTCTTCCACTCATCTCCTGGCCTAATCCGAATCTGATGATATCCGCTCTTCAAATCCAGCTTGGTGAAAATCTTGGCCCCCGATAATTGATCTAACAAATCATCTAGTCTTGGGATTGGAAAACGGTTATTTCACGGTGATCTTGTTGATGGCCCTGCTATCCACACACATTCTCCAAGATCCATCCTTCTTTGGAATCAGCAAGCAAGGAACTGCGCATGGGCTTAGACTTTCTCGGATGAAACCCTTGGACAACAACTCTTCGACTTGTCTGCACAATTCCTCATGCTCCTTCGGGCTCATACGATAGTGAGCTCGATTGGGCAAACTCGAACTGGGCACCAAATCAATTTGGTGTTGGATATCCCGTAGTGGTGGTAGCCCTTCAGGCAGCTCTTCTGGAAATAACTCCCCGAACTCTGCTAACAAAGGTTTCAGAACCGCGGGCACTTGTTCCTCAGACTGGTCCTGCCCGATATCCTTCCCGATTAGCACAAACATAACCCCCGATTCAACAAACTCCTCCTCCAACTGCGCCCTTGCTAACAAGTTGGTACCCTCCCCTGCTGGTGGTGTAGGAGCCGATTCCTTTGACGGCAACAAAACAATCTTTGTACCCCCAAACTTCAGGCTGTACGTGTTTGCTCCACCGTCATGCGATACTTTTCGATCATATTGCCAAGGTCGCCCCAACAAGAGGTGGCAGGCGTCCATGGCCACAACATCACAACATACTTTATCTTTATATTTAGTACCAACTGAAAAGGATACAAAACATCGCTTTGAAACTTTTACCTCATTACCCTTCTTCAGCCAACTCAATCTGTAGGGATTTGGATGGGCCTCTGTCTTTAAATTCAGTTTCTACACGACTTCTTCAGACACCACATTTTCACAACTGCCCGAATCGATCACAAAGCGACAAACCTTGCCTCCAACCGTGCAAGTGGACTGAAAGATGTTGTTGCGCAACCATGATTCGCCCTCAGCTTCTCGCGGAGCATAGCACACCCGTCGAAGCACTAACAAAGGGCCTACGTCTCCCATGACCTCTTCTTCCTCTAATGGCACATCGCTATCATCATATGCAACCTCCTGCTCATACTTGCCAAATGCCTCCTCTTGAGACTCTTCTGTCTCTATGAACAAAGCCTTGCCTTGACGGTCCGATTTTCTGCATTCAGAAGCACGATGTCCTGGCTCCCCACACTTATAGCATTTAAAACCAGAAGTCATAACTTTGTTCGCTGCGTGCACTGCGGGTTGAGGGACTACTGCGCGAATCGGTGGCGCAGCCCCCGCAGTCGCTCGACCAACACTGCCCCAGTTGGCACCTGTCGGTCTCCTGTTGAACCGTCTTTCTAATACTAATGCCCGCTGATGGGCATCTGATATAGAGCTCAAATCATACATATTTAACTCATCCTGAAACTGTTGACGTAAACCACCAACATACCTCGAAATCTGTTGCTCCTGAGACTCTGCAAGATCATTCCTGGCCACGAGTTGGTAATACTCGTGGGTATAATCGTCGACTGATCGAGTGTTTTGTCGAAGATTCTGTAAGCGCTGGTACATCATACGGGTATAGTTGTGGGGTAAAAACTCAACGCGCATCTTCTTCTTCAACTTTTCCCAAGCAGTAATCTTGGTTTTTCCCTGCCGATGCCTGCTGAGTTTGAGTTGTTGCCACCACGCAGAAGCCCTCCCTCTGAACCTGGTCGCTACAAGAGGGACCCTTCTTTCCTCAGGAACCTCTTTGAAATCCAAGATTTCATCGATAGCGTTGAGCCAGTCCAGAAACTCCTCTGGCGACAGATTTCCCTGGAACTCAGGCAGTTCAATCTTTAAACTGCTTTCCCAGTGACGCGAGTCGCGGGTGTGAGCCACGACCTCCCTATCCCGCCCCCTCTGATGGTGGTGGCCGCCAAAAGGGTTGGAATCTTCATCATCTGTAAAACCTTCCTCTGTCGGAGGGTTAGATCTCACTTGACGATGGCGAGGTTGGTTCGTAACTTCTAAAGCCTCCAGACGTTGGACAACACCTCCAAGCATGGCTTTGATGTCAGCAAACCCTTCCTCCATTCGAGCATCTCGAGCAACCTCATCTCGTTCATAGACTTCTTCCGCATAAGTTGTTCGACCCCCTCGTCCTCCTCGACCTCCGGTACGTCTTCCGGCCATAGTCAGGATTGAAACTTGGGCTCTGATACCAACTGATGCAGCGCAGCCTCCTTTTGCGAAACTATTTGCAAGAGAATACAAGAACAATGTTTGAGCCAGAGGTACTCCCTCTTTGAACAAACGAATTTGAGATAAATCTCGATTTTTATTAATTCAATATCAAAAGGTGCTGTGCCCTAAGGCTTACAATGAATATAAATAAGGCGATAGAAACCCTAACAACTTAGGAAACAATTAGGGCTGAGAATCAGTCCCTAATCGCAGAAAATACGAAAATTACCAAAAACAGAAAATCCTACGTTGACTGGAAAATCAAATACTAGGAAGAAATCCAAGGTTGCCAAAACAAGTGGCAACTAAAACAGAATTTCCTATCAAAAGTTATTAGCAATCTAAACATTACTATAAACGGCAAATAGGCCTTTCGGAAGGCTAGACACCATCGAATGGCCGAAAAGCATCATTGGTCATCTTCCAAAGGAAGATGAGTATTGATTAGTGGGCCGTTTCGCTTCAACCCAATGGCCCACGGGTCATTCTGCCATCGTCACCCCGCCTCCAGTTTGGTTTGGACTGTGCTGGGTCCAGTCGCTCGAGGAATGTGGACGCGACCCGCTCTACATCACCTCTAAAACGGTAGTGTTTTAATTTTCAAGCATAACAATATTCTATGATGATCACATTTGGTAACTATGTTTTAGAATATTGTCGGAATGGGTTCTACCTAGTTATCATGTTTCTTATAACTGCAACGTCTATGCAAAAAATGACAACTCGCGTGGTATTTTAAACATGATAAAAAAATAAGGTCACCGTAACATTAATCTTTTCAAAGATTAAGGCGTATCAAAGATTGAGACAGCGTGCAATTGGCATACAAATGAAGGTGTCTATCGAACATTTAGGCTTTGTTTGATTTCCATCTTTGGATATTTTAGTTTTGGTAGTGGGTGAAGAGAGAATAGGATCAGGACCGGCCAAATGGGGAGGCCCAAGAGGCCGCCACCTTGTGCCTCCACATTTTGGGCAAAAAATGGGGCACCCCTTCCTAGATAAGTATATATATTTTCTGTGTGTAATTATACTACAAACTCCTTTGGTGGTTCAATGATAAAGTATTTGCTTCTAGGTTCAAATCCTGGTAAGGTACTTTTTTGAAGTGTCGTTTTACCAAAAAAAATTTCCTCCTGTCACACAAATTAGGACTGCTGTGATTCAAACTTGAGTCTACGAATATTATTGCAACCATATAAGCCATTAAGGCCGAAATATTTACCATGTTGAATAATATGACTGAAAATTTATACATGGCACTATTCCACCACTTGGCCTAGAGCATTTAAGAGCCTTGGGCCGGCTTTGAATAGGATAATGATTAAAGAGAGGGTAATGAGTAGAGAGAGAAATAAAAGTAATAATTAAAGAAATAGAGTAATGATTGAAGAGGAAAATAGGAATATAATTAAAAAATAAAAACAAAACAAAATTAAAATGAAAAACGAACAAAGCCTTTATACAAGTTATAATTGGCCTTAGAAAAATCTGAGGTACCTCAATTGACTTTTTGATAAAGTAGTTAAGAGCATGCTAACCCGAGGCCTATGACAGCAAAAACATTCAAGTTACAGAACTTTTATAAGAATTAATTAAATTATGGTCCTATTTGCGATACTACGTAAGTTTTCATGCCGATCACTTTGACGGGTTATGTTTTCATCCTTTTCACGCGTGGTTTATCAATTTTATCCTTATTTAGTGATTAAGAAGAATTTGTTGCCTAATTTGGTGGGATATGATTAATCCTAGTAAAATTTTAATTAAAGAAAAAGTAAGGCAGATTTCAAATTGGCTTGGTATTCAAAACAATAAGAGAATCTATTGTTTTCCAAAATAAATAGCTTGGTAGTAAAATCAAGGTTACAAACCCAAATTCTGGAAAAACTTGCATTGTCACAAATTTATCAGAATTACTGTTACGCACGAGTTTTTTTCAATAATTTATAAGGGGTCCGTACAAATCCACCACAAGTCATGATAGGTTTGATGGACGAAATTATCATATTTGACATTGATTCCTGAAAAAGTTACATTTATCAATTCCTATTCGATTGAGATGGACGCTAATCTTTAATTTAATTCATCCATAAATGCTTAATAAGGTAATGCTTTAAGCTTAGTTGGTGAGAACTTTGGTCTGAACCCACTGCCCCTCTTAATTTACTCGATCGCGATGTCACTTCTATAACAACAACAAATTTAATAAAATTTCTCTTTTGTCGATAAAAAAAACAAAAAAAAAACAAAAAACAAAAAACACAAGCACATATCAGGCAGAAATGCATGACAAATTTCAGTAAACAAATATTACCATATTGTTTAGCCATTTTTTTTTTTGCTCGGCCATGCTGTTTAGCCATTACACAAACTAAACAGAACACAAGTTCTATTACTTTAGCATAACACAAAATATGAAGACCCAAAAGGAAATCTTCCATAATACACAAGTTGTCAATATTGATCATAATACGTTCATCATAAATTTGATATCCAAACCTAAGGGATACTCATCACAATATTCATGATAAAAAAGTTCATGGTATTTTTCGAAAAGATCAGTAAGTTGAACCAAAATTATCCCCAACACCATCCTCACTGTACCTTCGTAGAAATCACTAAAGAAAGAAGAATGGGATATCCTTTGAATACCAAGATGGAATCGTGGTTATTCAGGGAACTTCCAATCTCTCAACATGGTTGCCTCCCAAATCGCCTACTTCATCAAGGTTCTGGCAAAGAGAGAGACAGGGCTGGGACGGATTAGAGTTTCGGAGAAGAGGGAGGAACCGAGATGATTTTATCCCAAATCGATGTTAGGGTAACGAAAACCAATTTCTGACGTTTCAGCACCTTTGATCAAGACCGTTTTGAGGATGAACAGGGTGGTCGTGATCTTGAGCAATTTCTAAAGTTTCTGTAACAACGGTCAGGATTGTTTTTAACTATGTTAGGACCGATCAAGTTAGCCAGGACCGTTTGTACGCAAACTGAACAAATTTATAAGGCCTTGAATCATATTTTTAGTATTAGAACATTAAGAACATCATATTCTTGAGAGAAAAAGCTGTAGTTTTTGTAGAGAGTGACTTTGAGAGTTTTTTCTATTGGTTTTAGTGAATTGGTGTGATTTTCGAGGAGTAGACAGTTGCTGAATCTTATATATCTGTGTGTTCTTCCTTTCTCTCTATCCCTCTATTTCTCTAATTTGTATTTTATGATTCATAGCATCTATCCAGAGGTTTTTTTTTTTTTTGTCTCTTGGTGAGTTTTGAGAGAGTAGTCAATTTGTCTTTAATTAAACCCACCAATAGTATCAGAGCTACGATTTTGTTTTCCAACAATTAGGGATTCCCAAGAATCGACAAAGTCCTCCTCTGCATATCGCATACTACGGATCTCAGACCAACGTTGGGGCTTCGTGGGTGGCAAAAAGTTGAATCCAAATATTTAAATGAAATTTTTTTTTTTTAATAAAGAAAACCAAACGTGTGGTGTGGAATTCTTCCCATAGTTTTTGAGGGAATAATTAAATGAGTGGTGCCTTTATTTTTAGAAAACAGACGAAAGGACCACTAGGACGATCAATCCTCTTATCTAAACGCGCTGAGTTTGTGACTAGCCTATGCATCCATCTCTATAAATACACTCAGACCCTTCCCTATCAACACCTTCACTTTTCTCTTCCCATTTTTATCTCTTCTTTTTTATCTCTATTAATTTCCTTTCCCGGTAACCTCTTCTTCACCTCTCAAATACCCACTTCCGTAAACGCATAATAATCTGATTAATTCCACCCCATAAAAATCAACCCTCTCTCTCTCACTCTCTCTCTCCATAAAAATCAACCCTCTTCTACTCTCTCTCTCTCTCTAAAAATGGAAAAACTCTTGAGTGTGCACGAAAAGAAGGGAACCAAACAAGCCAAGACCAAGAAAACCAAACCAGTCAAGATTGTGTACATCTCCAACCCAATGAAGGTGAAGACCACTGCTTCAGAATTCCGGGCTCTCGTTCAGGAACTCACCGGCCGAGACTCCGGTACGCCGGACCCCACCAAGTATCCGGAGCTCGACGGCTCCGAGGAGATCATTTCCGGTGAGGACCATGATGATGCGGTCTTTGAAGAACCGCTAGCGGAACCAGCTGCTTGTGAAGTGCCCATGAAGAGGTCTGAGTCTCATGAAGTCGCGTGTGAGCCGTACGATGATGTTTTTGTGCCTCAGGTGTTTGAGAACTTTACTGGGTTTTTCCCGTCAAACTTGTGCGGATCTCGATCGTAGCTCATGTTGATGTGCTCAGAAGAATGTAGACGCCGTGTAAATTCCGAGTAGAAGTACCTGTGGTTATTATGTTAATTAACAAATAAACTGCATCTTGTAGATTCTATCTCCAGTCCCAATTTAAATGTCTCATACAGTTTTCCGTACATTTTCAAACTCCAAAAAAAATACTTCTGCATATTATTATTTTTAATTTCTTATACCAAATTAAAGTGTTCATTGAGTATTTAATTTGGTGTAAGAAAATAAAAAAAATAAAATGTAAAAATACATTTTTTTTGAGATTTGAAAATGCACGAAAAACTGTAAGGAACATTTAAATTGGGACCGAATGAGTAAATTATTTTGTTGGTTTTTGGTACTTCTCTGGCAATGTTTCTTGTTGGCACATATGTCCGAGCCTCTATCATCTTATTGTTACTGATGAGTGTGTTTTTGCTTTAAATGAATCTGGCTACTACTACTAATTTATGGTGGATTCGTACGGACATTGTCCAGACATACGAGTCACAGCCGGGCGAGAAGAGGAGAGATCGATCAACGACGGAGCTACTAGCTTCTGGAGTGGAGTAGTTGGAAAGGAAAAGACAAGACCACCTTTCGTACATTTCTACTGGCCCAGATATTTGAATAGCGAATGAAAGGCCAGGAAATATTAAAGCTCTGTTTGGAAAAAAATTTATTTCTAATTTTTTGTTTTTGTTTCCGATATTTTTTGAAACAGGCGCTATAAAGATATAAAGATATCTGTGTTACTGTTTTTGTTTATAAAATATATAATCAATTCCACTAGTTTAAGAAAAATCTAGAAACACAAAAATTATGTTTCATTTATTTTGAAAACACTTTTTACCGTCCAAAAAATAAATAAACAAAAATTATTATGGTCACAAAACATGTTTTTTGTTTTTATTTTTTAATAAGTAAAAAAAAAACTTATTTCTTATTTTTCATAAAGGAAAAATAATAAACTGACAACTTTACCAAAAAGAGCCTAATTATTCGCATGAGGTCCTTGTTTTTTTTATCAATTTTTTTTTCATTCATCACCAATAAAATGAAATCATTATAATAAGAAAATAAAAACTCTGAGAGAGTCTCAGAGAGCGCACAATGCCCTCCTCCTACTATTACTCGCAATTTCTCAAGACGAAGCAATAATTTTTAAAAAATTGACGAAAAATTAACAAATGCAAAAAAAATTTAAATAAAGACAAAAAAATAAGCTGCTTAGCTTATTTAGCCAAACAGCCTTAAATATGAGGTTTAACAGTTGGCAGAAATTGGAGCAAAGAGCAAAATACTGTTGGTCGGGACCCAACATGTTCTTCATTAATGAGACAAGTGGGAAATAGAAGGTAAAAAGTGAAATAGCTTTAGGTTTAACCGTGTCAAAGGAAAATTTATTGAATGCTCGCCATGTAGTTTTTTAATTCTGTGAGTACAACTATACATTTACAAGAGATATAATACTATGCATGAATCTTATATAATGGTAAAAGATTCCTGTTCTGTTAAGAAAAATACTATAGATACTTATTTTTTCAAATAAATAATTTTTTTATGAATTAAATGCGATGTATTATAAGAAAATAATCTGTCTCATAAAATGAAAAATAAATATTTAAAAAATAAAAATCTTAGATGAATGAGATCTTAGACATCAAGTGCACAAATCTACAGAATGATTACTTTTACTATAGGCATCCAGATTTCAAGTGGCAGCTGCTAGCGTAATTAAAGGAAAACAAGTGGTGGAAATCAGATTCACATGTTTGATTGCTCATCCAAGACATGCAAATGAAATGGTTTCATTTATGAATTTACCCTACAAAGAGCATTTCCACGGGGAAAAAAGCGAGAAAAGATATCATCTGCTCGATCTTTTCGGATGACCCATCATTGAAGCTGCATTTTATATAGTATCTAGTCATAGTATAGATACTCTCTCTCTCTCTCTCTCTCTCTCTCTCTCTCTCTCTGTGACATTGAAGTTGCATTTTATATACATAGTTCATCTCTCTCACACACACCTGGGGACCGGCCAAGCAGGTTTCCACTTGGCAGCGGTATTGAGTTTATTTGGACTGTCCATTTTTGAAATCAATAGTTTGGATTAAAAACGAACTTTTTCAGGAAAGAGTTGACTCTTTCTTGAAAAAATTTATTTTTAATCCGAATCGCTGAAGACACATTTAGAGGGTCCAGATGCTCTCGGCACTGCTGCCAAGCACCAGGCAGCATCTCCCGCCCCTTGTCTATTCACCATGAGAACTACATCAATCTCATTCAATATTTAATCAAATGCCACTGTCTTCATCTGTTTTTGTTTAGTATGTCAGTCCGTTAAATGTCACCCGAGTAGGAATAAATATTTCCGTCCAAGATTTAACACAAATTTTGAAGTGATGAGAACGTTGTCAAGGAAGCAACTTATGGGTTAATCATGGCTGATACATAATTGAAGGCACCCCAAATGCTGAACTATAATATCCATATTACATATCCGCAAGCATGATAAATGATCTGCACGAGCGGAGCAATTAGTTGTTTTAAGTTTGGTTTTAAAAATTTAACGAGTTCCAGAACATGTAAGCTTAGTTTGTTTTTTTTTTTTTTTGAAACAATCAAAAATTTATTAAGAAACTCGATAGGTACATCAAGTGGGGGAGAGGGAAGGGGAATCCAACCAAAGGTTGGAAAATACCTAAAGAGCCGAAGCCCAAGCACCTGAGGGCGAAAGCTTGGGAAACGGGTCAAGCCCGAAATAGTCACGGGTCTAAAATATCCAGATTAGACAAGTAAAAACAAATAATGGCAAAGGCCTAAAAGTCTAGATAAAAAAAAATTACAACTCAACATCAAAAGGCAACAAATCGGCCCAAACCCCAAATCAAACCCTAATCCACTACGGATCAGACGCAAATAGCACCACCACGCTGCCAACCACCACTCCAAACCAACCAAACCACCACCACACAAGAACCGACTACCACCCTTGGCCGCAAACCACATCACCACTAAACATCTTGACAGTGGCTCCCGCCGCCGTGAGCCCTCACATTCTCGGACCCCAAGAATCGACGGCCGAGATGTCGCCGATTGGGATCTCACAAAATAGCTAGGAAATCTGAGAACCAGGGCTCCATAAGCCGTCGATTACCACAATCGAGAAGTCACCCTTCAAAGCTCGCGTCCACGGCCATCCACCCGGTCAACCGACCAATCTTGAGCGATCTTTTAAGAAATGAATAAGAGCTCAAATTCGAATGGGTTGATTCATTTTTCAACCCTACCCATCCAAATTTGGGTCCTAGACTCCTAGCTATTTTGGGCCTAAACCTAGAAAATCACAGGACTAGTTTCAGGTCTCATTAGCCTGCGCCTAGGTCAGGGCCTCGAATGTGTCGGTACAGAAGCCAAAGTAGAAAGTTGGGACAGAGAATTCGAGCCCACTTTAACGAATTGAAGATATATAATATTCACGCTTGTGACTACTATGTCCTAATCATAAGTACTCGAGTCACCTTGCTTTATTTCAGCTTTCTTGTAATCTAGTGCAGATGTCCACATGAAACACTGTACCATAACAAGGATATAAAGCAAACTTCTAAAGGATTTAAATTTAACGCTATGCTAGGCGGTATAAGAACACAAATAAGCGTGTGTGCTCCATGAGATCGCAAATTTGTATCCAGCAGGACCAAACATTTTAAGCCTCAGGGCCACAGGAGGCCAGGAGGGTTTGTTTAGTAGTTAGTTTCAAGGTTTTGGATTTAGGTGGTGTTTCACTTTTTGTAAAAATATTTTTTTTTTCAAAATAAGGTAATTTCAAATTCAAATATAATGAAAATGAAAAATATTTTTTCAATTTTTTTTGCACTGTTTAAAAGATCTTAATGGGATCTATCAAACAAAATCTATATTGGTAGCAAAATTATTTGCATAAATACACGATTTTTGAGCTTAAAATTACCTTTTTTTTCAAAAGTACTTGTTTAACAGAAGTGGACCACCAACTTAGTCGAGGTTTGCGCGAGTTGACGCAGACGTCCTGTTATGAAAAAAAAAAAAAAAAAACTTCTAAAGAATTTCACCAGGCTCTGTCTTTTTCAAAGCATTTCAAGGTTTCATTTTGTAGACCCATGGCAGGTTGTAATTATAAGGACAGAAAATGTGGAAGAACTTGTCAATTGAAAAGATGGTTATCTCACTAAGGTGGATGAATGTTAGGCCAATCAGCCAACTAACTTACTTAACGCTTGTGCAGCTATGGAGAAATTATGGCGGATAGTTTGCAAATACAGGCTAAAAGCAGGACCACAGTCAGGATTTTAATAAAATCTTCTTTGGCTCCATACCACACCAATTACCCGGAGCAGGCTTGTTTTGGACAAGGACGTGTTCTACTAATTAAAATAAATATTATTTTTGGAATTGAAAGTGATGCATGTTTTATGAGATAATGACATGCTTCGTAAAACCAGAAATAAGTACTTAAAAATAAGAATCATTGTGGAACGAGGCCTTAAACAACACAAAAACCCACAATTTACAGTGTAGTGTGTGTGAGGCCCTTAAACTTGTATTTGTACGTGTGTTTGTGAGTTTGTGTGCGGTTATAGTATGGTCGGGTTTTTTTCACCCTTTCTCCAGCACTCTCTATAACCATTTCAATTTAAAAAGAAAGAAAAAACCCTTTAACCAATAACATTAAAGTAGGTTACATAAAAACCTTTCTGAAGAGTCAAATGGAATGAAATTGAAAGACATTATTTTAATTAATTGAAGTAAACATCTTATCTAACACTAAAAATAAGTTAAAGAGTCAAATGGAGATGCTCTTGGAGAAAACCATGCAGACAAAAATGTACGTCTAGGAACACACTTTTAATTAAGTCACAATTCTAAACATAACTCTGTCTGGGATCGTTTTTTTTTTCCTTTTCTTGCGTCTGAACCGTCAGATGCATGTTAATATGTGTGTAATGATTACGATTGTATTCGCTATGTTTTGATTTGTGGTTCCACATTGCTCTAAGAAAAAACGTGATTTTGACAAATAACTGAGGGCAATTGTGGGTGGGGTCGTTGCTTACCTAAAACTAGTAAACTTTCGACCGACCTGTGGATAATCAACTTCTTTTTCCAGTTTGTTGAAAGCTATTTTGGGTAAAGCAGAGGTTACAAGTTACAACAGATACATACTACTTTAGTCATAATTAAACAAACAGAACTCCGAAGATAAAAACCACCGAACAACCTCCAAAAGCAGATGCGCCAAACAGCTGGGCCTGATTGGAGTAGTAGTACTTTGATAACGTGTGTGAAAGGGCTTGTGATTTTGTTTTCACTCGCACAAGTTGCAGTGAATTGTCAATTATTATTTATCTAAACAAGGATATCGCTCTCGGATTTCCTGTTGTACGTAGGGTTGAGGTCAACGTGTTTATATTTCATCCCTTATTAATTGCTGCATCAAAAGTACTGTCTGTTTTCTGGAAAACACTGTTGCCGATTCCAGTCTCCGCTATAGGTACATGCATCCATCTACGCACGGGTTCTGGACCCGTCTAAGAATGATTCGACCCGTTCATTTCGTTCAAAATGATCTGACCCGTCTAAGATTGGATTTTTTTTTTTAGATCAGAACCCTTATGTACGTGATGTATGTACATGAATGTATGTGGTCATATTCTTTTCGGCTTAAGAATTGATATGCATTACCAGAAAGCAGTTGAGAGTTCTTGAGAGAGAGAACTCCTGGGAGGGTCCTCCTCTCGTTGTCTGTCCCCCCTTCCCTTCTTTCCCGTCTACTTTATTCCCCTTTTTATCTCTTCCTGCCTATAACTTTTTAGAGTAAGTTTACTCGTGGGTATGCATATTACTTTGTGAACAGTTCACAATTTTATTTTTAATATTAATTTTTTCTTTCACAATTACACTTATACTATCTATTTTACATAACACTAATAAAAATATACATTTTTCACTTTTTTCCTATTATCTTTATTGTTTATTTTGATTTCCCCAATTGGGTTGCATAGAAGAACAAGAGAGTGGGATAGAGAAGAAAATAATATTTTAATCCTTACCTGGTGAATAGTTGTTCGGTAGAAATAACTATCAACTGTTCATAAAGGAAAAATAGATTCATATTTGTCGAACCTGCTGCAAGCTTGTTTTGGTGCCTTAATTAGGTTAAATAGTTACAAATGTTGGTTTTGCTACTCTAATGTACTTGCTCTTACTGAGTATAGATGTAGGTTGGAGGTTAAGTTCGTGTGCGTTCATAGAGAAGGCGCCGGATCGAATCTTGGTAGGAACAAATACAAGGTCAATTGAAGAGCAACTTTTACCGTTTCTGACATATTAATTAACCTTTGGTGACAAATTTCATGTTGTCGCCGTTAAAGTCATTTTGGAGACACTCGCCGTCGCCCTAGGTATGTTTCGGTGACATGTGCATAAATTTAGTCGCCTTTGACTTTTAGTGTCATGGATTTGGTAACTACCTTGTCACATGTAGCCGAAGAGTATAGGCGACTAGATTCCAGTTTTTGGTGACTTTTTTGAGTGTGGCCATTTTTTTTTTTCTTGTAGTGATCCCTCAATCCTCCTCTCCTCCAGTTTCCCTCCCTTCTCCGGTCCCTCTTTCTGCTCTCCTCTCCTACCATGGCTGCGAGATGGTTGAGATGCTCTTCTTAGGGAGTTGTGATCTCCCACTCTTCCCATCATTTTTAGACTTAGGAGCCAGATTTAGGATTTTCGATCTGGATTCTTGGAATTAGTTCAAACGACGACGGTGGCGGCATTTGCAGCAGCTTCAGTCTGCGGCGGGAACGAGCTCAAATTGGTTGCGGCAGGTCCATCCAAGAGAGTCTGCTCTGTGTCCATACCTAGCCATCCATACTTAGCCACTCCAACAAACCACCCCCCCCCCCCCCCCCCTACGAGTGTGATCAACGGGTCCGACTCCGCACTACAACAAATACTGCTTTTAATAGCATAAGTTAATAGCGT
The DNA here is from genome assembly GCA_014282245.1 of Rhododendron simsii. Classification (NCBI taxonomy): domain Eukaryota; kingdom Viridiplantae; phylum Streptophyta; class Magnoliopsida; order Ericales; family Ericaceae; genus Rhododendron; species Rhododendron simsii. The sequence goes on along the minus strand of CM024956.1, from coordinate 16,857,253 downwards.
TTTTTTTTAAATGCTATTGTAGAGGGGAAAATATAGCGTTCAGCCATTAGGTCTAAAGGGAACGCTCGCGCCCTAATTTTTATAGCGTTCCAGAATTGTTCAACAGCGTTCCGCTCTTTTTCAAAATGAAAAACAGCGTTCCACGCTTCCACCAAAATTATAGGCGCCAATCGTTGCCCCCAAAATCGCACTCTGCCCTTCCTGAAAATTTCAATCGGTTCCACCAAAACTAGAGGCGCCAAATCTGCCAATTGTTTCGTGCGAGTTGCTGCAAGATTTCCGTGCGAACTGGTGCTGGTTTCTAATGGATTGATCTTTTAGGTATTCTAGGGTTTTAATCGAGAGGAACAGGTTTGTCCCTTGTTCTCTATTTCTCCTAATTTCTGACCGATTAACCTTTGTTTCTTATTAATCGCCTCATATTCTTCATACTTCTGCTTCCTCATTCCATAGTCAGAGGAAAATCAAAGCAATATTTGGTACACCAGTTGAAGAAAACATTCATTGCTCAAAGAGTTCTTACCAGGTTTGATTTGGTTTTTTCATTCAGCTGTTTCCCAAATACAAGGCTAGGGTTTTAATCGGCATGTATTAGTTTGTGATAAGTGATAACCATCTAAGGATTTGCACAGATACAAGGCTAGGGTGGATTAGGGCTTTGAAAAAAGAAACAGACAATATTTTTTCACCTTTTCGATGGATGCACGAGAATAGACCCATCCTATGATTAATCAACCATTTATCTATATGCTTTGCCTATTTTTCTTTTTTATAGTAGTCTTTGCACACTAGCTTAGTATTATGTCAATTTTTATACGCCTTTCTGGCTTTCTCTGAACAGTTGGGTTTCTGTTTTGACTGAGGACCTAGAAAAAAAAAAAAGACTTTGTTTTCTCTGACTTTGGGTTTAAAACCAGGTTTGCGCGAGTCAGATATTCACACTCATGTATTCAGGACGCTGCCGTACAGCTTAAAATGCAACATAAAACATGTAATCACTTTTTTTCATCTTTCATTATTGTATATAAGGTAGGTAAAAATTTGTCAAAGAAATGACACTCTACATTGACTTGTCCAAGACTTTGAAATATGACGAGCAAATTTGTGTTTAGTCTATGAAGTAACTTGTGTAGTTTCACTCGCACTTTCAGCTTTTATGATGCATGTAGATTTTAGGTAACTCAACTAGATCTTATTTGTTCCAAAGTGTGTATCACAAAAGCATGTTGCCGAAACAAGCTTGTTTAAAAATTTTGTCAGGGAACACAAGTCTTTTTTCGCTGCTGAGCTTCAGTGTTTTAACGATATTCTTATCATTGCTAGCTATAACTTGCTTTTGTTACCTCTCTCTTCTTTCGTCATTTGTTTATTATGGTGTCATTTTGTTAGGCTGCTTCATGTGATGATTCGGATTTCTATGTTGGACCCTATGCTCATTTGTAGGGCCTCATTGGTGTTCTGTTGCAACATTGTTATTGTGAACTAGTTTACCCTCTTGATGAAGGGACGATTGAGTTTGATGTAGTTATTAGTTGGCGTCAATGAGCTGCATAAGTTTGGATGCATGTTTGGGCCTAGGTTCATGTTGCTTTGATTCTTTAGTCTTTGCTTCCAATTTCATGATGACTCCTTGATTATTCCTGCTTGAAAGTTTGGATTGCATATGTTCTTAATCTCCTTTGATTATATATCCTCGTTGCTGGTCAGAAAAAAACAAACAAAGAGCTGCCGCTAAGGTGCACTTAAAAGGACATGGCATCAAATTCTGCACCTCCAACAAAAACTGTAGGTCTTTCCTTCGTGCCACCAATGTAACCATTTGCATCAGCAATTCCGGTTATCTTATGATATCAAGTTTTCCTTCTATATTTTTATGGCAGTTTCAACTGGTTTGGCTACGATTGGATGTGGAAGAAGAAGAATATTACCGATCACAATTCGCTAAGTGTCAAGAAAGTTTTATTACGTGAGTCATGCTCAAGAAGTTTGGGTGGAATGTTGTTTGGCCTTTTGTCTTGTGGTATCTTAGATTTGCAGGCCGAATTTAATTTCATGCTTGGTGCTTCTTTTTGTTTCCATGTTTCATTTATTTGGGAACCATTTTGTTGTTCTTTCGGCTGCTTTTTGTGATCTACTCTCTAACGTGCACATATGCTGGATCAAGGGAGGTCGGCAAGCGGTTTCCTGCTTTAGTGTCCATGCTCCAGCAAATACAGCAGGTTAAGGATTGTTTTACTTAAAGTACTTGGGGATGGCTCTGTAAATACAGTAGATCACAAGTTCCACTCTTGACCAAGCATTTTCCCGCAGTCTATATCAATCTGTGCAGTTCAAAACACCAATGTTGTAGAATTTCTTTGCCTGTGCCCATGTAATTGCAGCAGGGATGTAATACCTACCCTGCTTTGAGACTGTTTTGCGTTCAGATGCCTGTTCTAGTTCCAATCCCTTGCCCATTTCTTTGCTCTGCAACCTGTTCCGTAATGGCTGAGGGCATGAGGTGCGGTTGGTAACACTATTCGACAGGCTACCTGCCATCTTTCACAGTGGAAATGGAATTGAGTCATGGGTTTAATAAACTATAAAAAGATGAATTATTAGTGCTATCCATGTCCATCATAGTCCAGCTAATGTGTTTTTTTTGTTACAAGTGCTTCCTTGTGTTTGTAAATATGCCTCAATAAACTATATTAGTATATTGTTGATTTCATAGTTCCCTGTTGATGAAGTTCTGATTGGCTGATTTATATGAATTCGAATGAAGTCAACTTGGGTGGTTTTCTAATTAGGAAAGAGTATTTGTTTTTCCTTGCTAATCATGTTCATTATCTGTTATGTGTAGAAGATATATATGGGCTCTACTAGACTTATCACTGCAGCAATTATGACTTTCAATAGCATTAATTGATATCGATTTTTTAGAAATGCTATGATAGAGAAGCAATTATAGTGTTTTGTGATAAGAAGGGGAGGAAACGCAGAAGTAACTACCCTCTAACCGAGAGAGGCTATTCTAGTCTTAAAAACTTTGCTTGTTTTAGTATGTTTTGTATGCTTTAGAGCTGTTATTAGTTGGATTTTGTGCTTTACGTTTCTTTTAAACCCGGGACCTTATTACACATAATCTGACACTTAAGCCATTTTTTTTTTCCTTTAAGCGTCTATGCCTTTTCTCACCTGCCCTTGTCTTAAATTACTGAAGGATGGCCTACTATCTAAACTGAAGAGAGTTAATGCAGAATCATAACACCACAAGAATGGTATTTGACCACATTCAGAATGTTATTGACTTAACTTTCATGCAATTGATCATTTGATTTTCGTGTGATTTCAGGTCCATCTTGGCTCCTCAGATAGGGTACCTGCCTCTACTAGTTCAACAAATTAAACCATTCTTCAGTAGTGCACTTCCTCCTAGCGTAGACACTGTATGGTTTGAGTACAAAGGGTTACCCCTAAAGTGGTATGGTACTCTTTCCTTATCTATTAGACATGATACATATTTTTGCACGTTTGGGATTTAACATTTTGGATGAATGTTGTTGGCTAGAACTTATGTTTGTGAGAGGATATATTGAGTTCTATTGATCAAATGCATTTCATGAATGGAATCACTTGGCAGATATGAGAGAGGTCCATTGAGTTGAATTTTAAGAGTTGTGTTGCTTGAACTACTTTCACATGTCCTTGGAGATTTATGTAGGAGGGAAAACTGCCTTTGCTTTTATTCATGATGCCCTTCTATGGTAATCCATTTATTCATGCTTGCTTTTACTTTTCTAATTATTTGGAGATTGTAGTCTATGATTGTTGGAACTGGAAGTTCACTCATTGAATTCATTTAGCATTGAGATGCTACTATTGAAATGTGGTGAAACCGTGAATTAGGGAGTTGGAACTATGAAATTTGATGTTATTGTTGCAATCCTGTCTTAATTGACTGAATGTCATAACCTGTGCTTGAATCCTTCGGTTAGGGATGCCATTTGTATCCTATGCTTCCCAAGCATTTACAAAGAGACATGGAACTAACTGGTAGTAACTGGTAGCTGTCCAAACTGGAATGAACAGCTGCCGAGAGGAACCACCAGCAACTTTGACAAGGATTCAGCTCATTTACATGCTGCTAGTAATTAGCATACACATTGAAACTCAAAAGAAATAACAGCTACCGAGGAACTGCCAAAAACACATAGCTGTCAAGATGATCACCAGCTACTTTGTATCTTGTAGCATTTTGTATCTCGTGGAGAACTATTGAGTCTCCATGGTACCGAGCTCTTACATGTACACAGTTGAAACTCAAAAGAAATGGTAGAAAGCTAGGGACAAGCTCCCCAGTAAAGCTTAACACAGCCCAAGGGACAAGCTCCCCAGTAAAGCTTAACACAGCCCAAGGGACAACCCCCCTAGGGTAGGTACAAAATCAAAAGCACCCAACTCATATGCATGGAGGCAATACAGTTACTAAGTTGTCCACAAGAGACCTAAAAGTAACACACAAAGTCCAATAGCACACATGCACTTCCAATAGCACACAAGCATACACTGCCCAACAATGAAATAGATAGCAAGATACATTCCTGCAGTCTGCATTGCTATAGATCACCTCACATCTTCACAAAGGCATACACTGTCCAACAATGAAATGGACTGCAAGATTCAGTAATGCACTATTGCCCTGAGCACTAATACTGCAGATAGGATCAAATGATATGAGGCCAGACATGATCCAGCAGGCAAAGGCTAGACAATCTAAATGAAAACAACAATCTCACTGCACCAGAATACAGCAGTGAGAAATCGAGACAGCCAACCAACAAAAACAAGAGCAACAAAACCAAGCTCTTGGTATGTATAGTACTCACACTTCTACTCCCTTGTTATCTCACAACTCCCACACTCTTTTTCAATACCAAGAGCAGGGGATCCACCTTCTACCTCCACTTATCCTCACATGATTCCCCAACTAATTATTACCTCCTCTCATAAGGAATGTTGGGGATCTAGCATACATCTCACTTGGTTATCACACAATAGAGTAAGAACACTCATAGTTTGGGTGGATATAGCAAAGAAACCTGAAGAGTTTTTATGGAGGGCTCCAAGTGATATGACCTATATCATAGATGCTGTGGGAAGTACCATCTCATGGCCTGCTGACTTTGTTATTCTAGACTCTTCTTCCCCAGGGTATTGTACTTTTACTCTCCTCCATATCAAAGTATTCTCTCGGATGATAAATGTATGTCTGATTGCCCGTGTTAATGATCTCCATGTTGGAGGGTAGATTGCTATACCAGTAATCGCTGCTATTGTGTGATTGTGGAATAGATTGATTAGTTTCTAAAAACTCTTTAGGCACGATACGATCGGATACGTACGGAGAGTATCGGTATTCGATACGGATACCGATACGTGATACGGAGGCCAAAATAGAGTATCCATGCTTTAGAGGCAGCTTGAGCATTAAATTTAGACTCATTCGCTATTTGTTTGTTCTACTTGTTGTATATGTTCACAGTCTCATTAGTCATTTACAATGGTTTTTTATTATGCAATTTTTAGGATGATATGGAAAAAATTGAACATGATACACGAAGCTCACCTTCGATTAATCTGAAAGAAGATGCTCTGTCTAATTGAAATGTTTAGTAGAAATTGTTAATTATGACTATCAAATTGAAATGTTTGCTTCTACCATATGTAGGTTTATGGGTTGATAAAGATGTGCTGTTGTGACTTTTTGCTGAAGATATAGGTTTGATCTTGCTAGTGTGATGGTTGTCATGATCGCTTGGTTGGTTGAAGCCTTTTTGTTGATACTTATGGGATGGATAGATTTTGGAAGGACTCCTTTGGTTGAAGCCTTTGTGTTAATATTTTGGTGTCTAAGGTTTGAACTCCACCTTTGGGATACATAGATGTTTTGGAAGGCCTTTTTGTTGATTTTTGGTGACAAGGCTTGTACTCCACTTTTGGGATACATAGATGTTTTGGAAGGCCTTTTTGTTTATAAATGGTGACAAGGCTTGTACTAGATAGAAATGTTGGAAGGACATTTAGTATATTGAATTTCTTTTATGTAATGGTAATCACTTTGATGTTGGGAGACATTTTGTTGGTTTTGTATGCAATATTGTGAAATATATTGCCAAGGAAGTTATTGGAGCCGCCATCTTTTTTTTGTTTAACCATTTTATGAATTTGTTATGTGGAATGCTATTCAGGTTGGATTGGAGGTTGTATAAAGTAAAGAAACTTGCTAAAAATCAATTGGAGTAGCTGGCTAAAAATTCTATAAAAAATTACAATGGACAACGGGCTGAAAATTTATGAAGAAAAATAGAAAACTTTGAATTTACAGCGTTCCTCAAATGTTATGGAAACTTTTCAATTTATAGCATTTCTCAAATGCTGTTGGAAAATTTCAATTTATAGCGTTCTTAAAAAGTTACAGAAACTTTACATTCTATAGCATTCTTAAATTGCTATAGAAATTTTAACATCTATAGCGTTTTTAAAATGCTATAGAAATTTTACAATCTATAGCGTTCTAAAAACGCTGTAAAATGTCTACCATTCTACAGCGTTTTAAAAACGCTGTAAAAAGTCTACCATTCTATAGCGTTTTAAAAACGCTGTCTTAAGTCCAAGACTTTTAACAGCATCGGCTAATACAGCGTTCGGAAAAACGCTGTTTATATCTTTTAATAGCGTTTTCCAAACGCTGTAAAATGCGATTTTTCTTGTAGTGCCGGCGTCTTGGCTTCAAGCGGATTTTCTTTGTTGTTTTGTTTTATTTGGTATATTTTGTTTTTGTTTGTTGTTTTCTGTATTTTTGGACCAGTAATGTTCGCTTTATTGTACTATGGTTTCTTTATATATTATATGCAATTTATATTTGGTAAAAAGAATAAGAAAGAATTGATATGCATTTCTGTCTTCTCAACCACTCCATCCGTCCTAATTTAATTGTCCATTTTTGGAATTCGTGCAACTTTTCAATTGATTATATCTTATAATTTATAATGTTTATGTGATTTCGAAAATATTGTATTGTAGAACTAATCGAGATCTGTCAAATAAGATTTATATTCGATATGAAATTCATTACGGATTTAAAGGTACAACTCATTTTTTACCCGGTTAGAATAGAACGAGGGAAAATTAAATTAAGATGGATGGAGTAGTATTTAGAAGCGACTTGGGATCATGTAGTGCTATGATGTGGAACTGGGGTCGTCCTTGACAAACAAGGGTCTAATGCGCTATATGAGTCATTCATCTCAATAATCAATGTTCTAGTTTCATCCTATAAATTCAAGTCATTCTTTGCCGAAATGAAATCCAAACCATTGATAGCCGACATAGATGGCTCGAATTTCACTACACCCCCGTTCACTGTAATGCATACAGGAATTAAGTGCGGGGGGAAGCTACACCGTTTTGACGTTACAAAAACTATACTTGGTAGAACATTTTCTAAATCAAAAAGTTTAGAAACAGAAACTAAAATACACACATTCAAAAAAAATTATAAGCCCCATAAACTTGAGGTGTATAGTGTGTGGGCCCCACATGCTTTATGAGTGTGTGTAAGTATTTGTACTTTTGTTAGTGGTTGTAGACTTGCTGTGCCTGAATAGCTACTTTTGTTGTCTTTTCGAGTAGTTCCTTCCGATGAACTTAACAACGGGAAAAGCTCCAACGTACACCCTGTATAACTAAATATATTATGTTTATTTTGGACAAATGTTATGTCTCTCAATGGTTATATAAGAGTGTATACGGTATACACCATTACACCTATTTAGCAGTAAAATGTTACGCCAATGTTATGTTTATTGGTAAAATGTTACACCTCTCAGTGGTAAATGTTATGGGTTCATATCGTACGCGTGCTAGGTGTGCATCTAGCCGTTCCCCTTAATAAATTATGTTTATTTGTGATTAAAAAAAATGGCCCATTTGGCCTAACTCAATCATTTGATTATCAAAAATGCTAGGGGTACATATGAAATGTACATATTATATACATATCAATTTTGTGGGGCCCACCTCGGGTCCCACAAAGATGATTCAAACCGCCAAATATTTTTCAAAAATTTTTTTATGGAGCCCTGTAAAAAATCAGCACAATCCGATGTCGGTAAGGATTTTTTCTTAATTTGTGGAGGCAAAATTACTTAACTGCTTAGTTTCGCCCCTACAAATTCAGAAAAAATCCTTACTGATATTGGGTTGAGCTGATTTTTTACAAGACTCTATAAAAAGATGTTTTAAAAATAATGAGCGGTTCGGATCATCTTTGTGGGACCCAAATTGGGCCCCACAAAATCTATATATACATTGTATGTACATATTGTATGTACCAATAGCAGCATTCTTTTTTCCTTTTGTTTCTGTTTTGAACTAATTCCATTAATCATTTGTGAAGAAAAAAGGAAAAAATATAAGTATATTTTAAATATTTTGCATTTTCTGATATCTTTCAAGTTTGATTAGTGTCGAGAAAGCTAGAAAAGTGGAGTGTGAAGTTTACCTCCCAATTCTATTGGCTTACATATTTTTTTTTCTAAGCTGAAAGGGAAAAGGTGGGACCCACCCCTACTGTAGCCTTTTTTTTTTCCCCCCCCAAAGTAAAAGGATGAGATTGAGAAGGGACAATCAGTGAATAATTGCCTTAGGTGTTACCATAGAGGTTTCCATTCACTGTGAAATGTCCGGTTTAAGCCATAACTACTGCCTAGGAAGGCGAGCCCATCACCACACCACAACCTCATCAAAATGCTAGAGCAGATCAAGGGCCCTCCACATGTACAATATCTGATTCACAGGACAACTATCCACAAGCGATATTCGAACCCGCAAGCGCGAGGTACTTTCACCCTCGCACCTTAGCCATCTAGGCTACCACCTTGGTGGTCCTTCAAGACAAGTGGTGGTCATAAGAACTCTTAGACCCACGCCATATCCTAGAAGGAACTAATCTCCCTAGCACTCTGCCAAGCCATGAACAGAGCAAAACCACTAACACACACGGCATCTATCTCTCAGGACTACTATCGCAAGCGGGTTCGACTCTGTGACCGGGTAAAAAAGAACGAACACTTAAATTCTGCTGCTTTGCCAACTCTCTGCCACAAGTGGTATACTCACTAGCTCTTGTAAGGCTATAATAATATGACAAAAACAATTCCATTGCATGATGAAACCTTTTCTGCCCCTTTTCTCAGCAGGTATAGCTAAAATTCTCTGGAGTTTCTTTTCACAAGTTTAGATGGAACATTTAACAAAAGTCAGTATTCTGTAACATGAAACTATCTCTGCCGATAAAAAAAGAAAAAAGAAAAATGAAATTATCTCTACAGAGACAACCCTCTGTATGTTCTCCTCAGATCCTAACCTCCAAAAAAAAAAAAAATAGAAGACGACTATGCGCTATTAAGCATCTATATGAGATAAATGTTGCGGTCTGGAGAGGAAGCAGATGAAAAAACAACAGGATCCTCATCATCACCATGCTCAACGGTGCTTATCATACCATTGGAATGCCACTTGGAAAAACCTTCCTCGAGAGCCTCCCGCATCCACGGATGCCGGCAACACTCGATGGCTTCGGGAATGGTTAGCCAAGTCCTTTGGCGAGTGCTCTGCTCCGGCCACGAGTGTAGCTCCTCCTTCACAAGCAAAGCAAACATGGCCGCTTTACACAAACCTTCTGGACTGAACTCATCTTTGAGTGTTTTGCTTTTGAATTTGTAGTATCCCAGGAGATTCTGAAACACAAGAATATAGCTTTCAGTGAAATGATCAAATCCAGGTAAATAACATCAACATGCACCAAATAATTATGTGAACCGAAAAATTACCCTCCATGTACCAAATTGTCAATCTTTGATGGAAAACAGAAATAAACTACGCTTTGGTGGGATGGAAGACACATCAATTATATGAAGGGAAAATCTCTTTTTTTCCCTGCCAAATTAGCAACTCAATGTCTTCAATGCATTGGGCAAGGCTAGGGCTCAAAGGAAACTCTCGTGGAGGCTTGACAGCGAGCATAGCTTTACTTTGAACTCAAAACACTGGGTTGCGCTTTCCAGATAAATGTCCAACTAAAAATGTCGGAACACATATCCTATCCCTAAACCTCACCAAGTATCAAGGGTCCGATATGGTCCATATGGATATGGCATAGAAAAAGATAACACTACCTTTGGATCCTTCTATCTGGCTTCAAAGGTATGAAAGCTCTGAGTAGAGACTGTTCACCTATCATCCTTACCATAAGTTTAGAAGCAACGGTAAGCTGAAGTCACTCCCGATGTTTCAAATATTTTGACAGCTATAGATGAATACATATGACGGAACGAGAAAGAGATAAATTGATAAAAGTTCCTAATTTTTAAAATTAAAGCTAGAAACCACCATAATTTCCTTTAGTTACAAGGTTGAAATTGTGGGGTTTCAGTATCAGATATTAATTAGATAGGCAACAATTAATCGCCGATTAATTTCTTGTTTTAGAATATTTGTACCGGTATCATCAGACCTATATTCCACCACCAAATTGACTTCAACCATGATTTCACTTCCAAGTGTCCAAACCATGGTTTTAATTAACGTACCAGACATTACATAACAATTATATGGGGTCCGTTCTTTTTTTTATTATATATAATAATGTGTCTGGGCCAGTTTTCGCTCACCTCAACTAATCCCGGAGGACCATAGCCCACGGTCCACTAGCAGGGTCTGTTACTGTTACGGTGAAGAATAATGATAATACAGAAAAACACATGCGTATCGGGTGACACGGCCGATACATAATGCTTAATGGTGCAGTATCGGACTTCAATGGCTGATACTCAACATTGCAGATACCTTTACATCAACAAATTGTGCAAAAGCAACTTTTTCCCTCCCTTTCTTCCTTTCTTAGACCCATCACGTTCTTCTACAGTATGACTTATGTATCTGATGTAGAATGTAATAAGGGTATTTATGTCTTTTTGTATTGGGTCTATATATAGGTGTTGAAATCCTTTCTTTTGGTAGCTTTTATCATTTTGAACAAATATTATCAAGAGCTAGTCTCTTTTGTATCCCACTTGGAAGTTTATCTCTCTACATTATCTATGGGTATTTGGGTTTGTATCATTTGGTATCAGAGCTTCTGGCTCGATCCCCACTGTTCATCTCGCCGGAGACTTCGCCGGAAACCTAAAACGGCGCCGGAAAAGCTTGCCAGAGCCCCCAAATCACTCCAAATCCTCAGATCTATCCAACCCAACACCCTATACTTTGATTTCGACCATATTTAGCCCTGAATCGAACCCAAAACCCTTTGGATCTGACCTGTTCAATTTGAATCAGCCATTTCGGCACTGTTCAAGCTCGATCTACCCATTTCGGCACTGTTCGGACCCGTTTGAAGAAGACCCAGCCTTGTTCGAGCTCAAATATGCCATTTTGGAACTCAAATTGAAGTTTCAAACCCAGATCTGCCTGTTTCGGACCATTTCGGAGCTGTTTCGGAGCTGCGATAGTGATTCCGAGTCTGCTACAGTGATTTCGGAACTGCTACAGTGATTTTGGAGCTTGCTACAGTGATTTCAAGTCAGATCCGCGGGTTTTGAGAGTTTTCGAACTGATTTTTGCTGATTTCGGACAAGATCTAAGGTGGGTAAGTATCGATTCCTTATTTTCTTCATTGGGTTGTTGCTAGATTGCTCCGTAGTTGTCGATTCGAGTATGATTATTGGTGATTAAGTATTTTTGGGGTTGTTCTGTTGAAACTGTTGAAATTGGTGGCTGGGTTGACTGAGTTTTCATTATTTGGGGTGGATTAACTTGTTTGGAGTTGGATTTGGGTATTGTAATGGCTTATCGGGCTAGAGGTAGAAGAGGAGGTAGAGGTAGAGGCTTTGTGGTGAACAATGGTGAAGAGAATGAGTTTGGCAACCAAAACCATGAGATTCAAGAGTTGAGACAACAAGTTGCTACCCTAACGGCGATGGTGCAAGGCTTGCAAGTGTCGCGTGCGGGTAGTGGAGGGTCCGAGGATTCTCAAAGTCACTTTGACAATCCTTTTGGTGATCCGAATTAGCATAAGCCACCTTCCAAGGAGAAGAAGGTGAAGTTAGTGGCTATCCGTCTCAAAGGAAGAGCTTCTGCTTGGTGGGAGCAATTGCAAAGAATTAGGCTATGAAGAGGAAAAGGAAATATTAGAGAATGGAGAAAATGAAGAAGAAACTCAATGAGCAATTCTTGCATTTCAACTATATGCAAAACCTCTACAAGAATTTGCATAATCTCAAACAAGTTGGAAGTGTTGATGAGTACACGGAGGCATTTCATCAACTTGTTGCTAAGTTGATTTGAATGAAAGTGAAGATCAAATGGTAGCAAGGTACATAAGTGGGTTGACAATTACAATCCAAGATGCCCTTGCTATGCAAACTTTGTGGACGGTTTCGGAAGCTTACAATAGGGCCTTGGTGGCCGAAAAGCCAGAAAAGAGAAAGTTTTCGAGATCCAGGCAACAATATCAAGGCGGTTCCAAGTCCAGGCAGCCTTTTTACTCTTATGCTAGGGGTGGTTCTTCCTCTAGTGGTGGCCAAGGTGCTTCTTTTGGGGTTGGTACTCAAAACCGAGCGGATAAGGCTTCAACACCCGCTTAAAATCAGCCTCAATCCACTGCTTCGGGGGCTCGAAATCAATTCCAAAGTGGGGGTTTCAAGTGTTTCAAGTGTGGGGAGCCGGGTCACAAGTCTTCGGATTGTCGCAAGGCTTCCGGAGGTCGTAACAAGGCACTTTTCATTGAGAAGGTTACGGAACAAGGTTGTGAGGATGATATTCCCGTTTTTGACCAAGAAATATGTGAAGAAATTGGAGGTGATGATGAGGAGGAAGAAGGCTATGCGTTGATGATCAAAAAGACTCTCCTTACTCCTAAGGATGCTAGTAATGAAGATTGGTTGCGTACCAAAATCTCTTACACCACTTGCAATGTTGGCGGTAGAGTTTGCAACATGATTATTGATAGCGGAAGTTGTGAGAATGTAGTCTCTCAAGAGGTGGTGGACAAGTTACAACTCAAAGTGGAGGAGTATCCCCATCCTTATACCCTTTCTTGGTTCAAGAAGGACAATGAAATCAAGGTGACTAAAAGGTGCTTGGTATCTTTCTCTATTCGGCAAAAGTACTTTGATGAAGCTTGGTACGATGTGGTTCCTATGGATGCTTGTCATATACTACTTGGTCGCCTGTGGCAATATGATAGGCATTCCATCCATGATGGAAAGAAGAATACTTACACCGTCCTTAAGGAGAAGCGACAATTCACTTTGTTACCTATGAAGGAGAGGGTGACTACAAAGCCTCCTCCCACTACGTTGCTTGCCTTCTAAAGGGATTTCTCAAGGAAGTCATGAAACCGGGTATTTCTGATGTTGGTTCCTATGCGGATATGAGTTATTGTCGGATGTGTCCCGAGGTCGATGTTCTAAACTTGTGAATGAGTCATGGCAGCTAAGCACTCGTCAATTCTAGGGTTAGACTCACAAGCTTTCCAAACCCTCTCCACTTCATCGCTCTTCCCCATTGCAGCATAAAGATGAAGCAAAGTCCGACAAGCCCGCCGTTTCTTTTTATGTTACCTCCTTCCATCTCTTTCAAAATAGACTCTGCCTTTTCTTTGAGCCCTCCGAATACATAGTGTTTAGCCAGTACGGATAGTGTATTGATGTCAAGTTCGATCCCTTCAGCTTTCATGGTCTCAACAATCTGATCCATCCCATGTATGTCATTGGATTGGCCTTTTGTGTCTATAAGGAGTCTATAAGTGAAGCGAGAAGGTTTCACGTTCTCTTTCTCCATAAGTAACAAAACATCGGCTATTTTCTTCTTGTCAAGTCTCTTATAAAGGAGAAGCAATTGATTGCAAGCAAAGCAAGTGATTGGGAATTCTAGGTCTTTCATCTTGTTGAACACTTCCTCTGCTTTCTTCACGTTGTTGGCGGAAACACAATTGGCCAAAAGGGTTCGGTAGACTACTTCTCCCCTAAAGGATTTCGGGATCTTGTCAATGTAGCTCTCAGCCTTCAGGAGACCGCGTACCTTGGCAATCAAATCAAGTCGAGAAGCATAATCTCTCTCATTGAAGTCGAGCCGCTCCGTTGACTCAAGCCACTCTGAGAGCTGCAAAACAAAAGTGAGTATGGATCAAATGGAAAATGGCAACAGTAACATTCATGGCAAGTATGGATCAAATGGAAAATGGCAACGGTAACATTCATGGCAAACTATCTTCGAAGATCAAAGTTAATGGAACTTCTTATGAGATCAATGTAGAGGTACCACGGAAACCCCAAGCATGTACTAAGTGTAATTCCTTTTTCCATTCTTCACCATAATCCTCCTTTCAAATCTTCACATCAAGTTTGGAGGGTGAAGGAGAAAAGGATTGAAGGCAATCTTAACTAAAGGCAGGAGATTAGTAGTAAGGGGAATGAAAATAAGAATGGAAACGGGGATGGAAATGGGAAGAGGCTTGCGACAATATGCGAGTGAAAGCCTCTATTTCTTGCATGTATCCAATTTTCTGGAAGAGGAAGTCTCAAACTTTTTCAGTGAAGTGCAGGAAAATATTCTGAAGGATCCATCTAAGTATGTGTACAGGATGACCTTATCAGTAGTACTTCAAATAGAAGGGATCTTAAAAAGATAAACTGCATCAAATGAGTGCTGCACAAGCTAAGACGGGTTTACTACATGGATAGTTGGTCCTCCTCCACCTAAAGGTAGAGCATTCTCAAGTTGCAAAGTTTTGCCTTTTGTATTTGGATGCTTATGTTGTGTGGCAAGTGCTTTTTAGTTCTTCAGATTAAGATTTACCGTTGTTTTCTTTCTTGGATACCCAATAGGTGCTAATTCTCGTTTGCAAGAAGAGTGTTTTGCTCTAGCTTAGCTAGAGTCTCTGATCATTTTTGTAATATCAATTTTCAGTTAAAAAATTTATTACCAATACACAAACACTTGTACCAGACTGGGAATCAAGCACAGGTCAGACAATAAATTACGTAAAAAATTCAAGCAGAAGCAGCCATAGCGAGTCAGTATATGTTTCATCAAAGTAGACTACACCAAAAGAAGAATAGAGATAAATGAAAATGGTTTTTACGCAAAGGGTGTTACTAATGCCAAAATTGTTTTTGTTTGTGTCAAAATTGTAGTGCATAAAAATCTTGCACCATGTGCAAGGTAAAAGAGTTTTATGAACTACAGTTTGGCATAAACAAAAATGGAATTGTCATTATCATTTCCCTTGGGCAGATCAACAAGGCGTTAGATTTCCACTATATGTTCCACATAATACAAACGACCGGCCTATTCTGACAAAAGAATCGTCAATACTTGTACCAAGGGGAAATCAATTGGGTCCACCGCACAAGTTCTTCTTGAATCTTTACAGTGAAATTATGCTCCAATAGCAGAACAGAGTTCAATGGCAGACATGAAATGCATACATGGGCTATACACACACACACACACACACACAAAAAGGAGCCTCGAATACAGGGGAACAAGCAAATGCAATTGATGGGAAGGAAACACGAAGCATCACACATGTGAGAGAGAGAGAGAGAGAGAGAGGCACAAATAAATTTACAAAGAGACACATTTGAAGCACAAATAAATCTAGTAGATTCATTAGAATCTCAGAAGAAAGAACAAGGGACAGACTACAGAGAAGGAAGCCCTTTTTGGTTTCACCACATGAAGCATATATTTGACTTTCTTATGGTAAGGCTTCACCGAAAAACCAATAGTCAATGCCTAAGAAGCACGGATACGGATACGGGATACGGATACGGATACATGGATACGTGATTTTTCCAAAAAGTAGGATACGATACGTTGGGGATACGTTGAATATAAAATTAAATAAAAAATATTATACATATGTGTATATATATATATATATATATAATTTTTCATTCCTAAAATTCAATTAATGATTAAAGTAACAATAGAATCCATCATGTATTGTTTAAAAAAAAACAATAATAAGGGTTTCAGTCTACTGTTTTTTTTTTTAAAATAACAGACGAGAGAGAGAGAGAGAGATGTAATATGTATACTGTACATACTGCGACAGAGATGAGAGGCAAGAGAGAAGAGGGAGACGAGAGAGAAGAGAGAGAGGAGAAGGAGACTTACAGGTGAGACCGAGAGAGAGAGAGAGAGAGAGAGAGATTAGAGACTAGTAGACCACAGAGAGGAATTGCCTTCTTTCTTTCTGTATTTTTCTTTCGTTTTTTTTGCTTCTGATCGATAGGGAGAAGAAACATACATCTAGCCCTAATTGCAGTTTGGCCCACATATTTTAAGAAATAACATATTTACCGCCGCGAGTATCCGAAACATATCTGGAGCGTATCCGAACGTATCCGGAGTGTATCCGAATACCAAAAAATAAAATAAAAAACAGGATACTTTAAAAAACGTATCGGATCCGTATCCGGAGCGTATCCGTATCCGATACGCTTACGGTACGCAATACGGAGGCCAAAATAGAGTATCCTTGCTTCATAGGTCAATGCTATCAGATTCCTTTTAGCAGAACTCATAAAGACAATACCAACCCACCTAAACAAGGCGGTCTTTTCTCTCTCTGACAGATGGCCAGAATTAACAGCCTAGTATGTGACCACACAATCATGCTCTGATCATTAACTCAAGTTGTATCAAAAAAACAGACATCAAAACCTACTACAAACACTTTCAGTACATGGAACTTGAACCAAAAAGTAGTACACCCATATGCCCTTAAATATGAGTCATATGACGATAAGGATAAACTTGTATAGGTTCCACCATTGGCTTGTCATTTCAAAAAAACAAAAAAAAAGGCAAGGTACTTGATTTTCTTCTAACGCATAGACCTAATCTTTAATACACCTTTTCGGATCAATAATAATGGTCCAACAGAAATACACATCTGCGCCACATTATAACTCCTTGCCTTTTCTTTTGCTTGTGTAGCAAAAACTCCACTCGTCTCTTCTTACTTTGGTTCTTTAGATTTACTTATTTTTGTCTCCTACAGAAATCTGTAAAGAAACAAAAGAAAAAAAAAAGTAGATTGTACGGTTTTGGAATGCATGTATCATGTTTCAGAACATGCATCTGCTACGCAAATCACATGTGCCATACGTAGGAGGCAATTGTTTGCTAAAACGCAGTATTCAGTGCTCTAAACCTCAGTATCGGGGTATGCATCAATATCGGTGATAGAGCCAAATATTGTACAATAGTGGACAACATGGACTGATATACAAGTGAATAACCATAATGGAAGTTCAAAATCCTGTTATGTACTGGCCGATACTGTACATAACAACCAACATTTAAAGAAACATGGTGGTACGATATGTAAGCAAGGGAGAACCAAGAGACAGCTAGAGGAAGAGAAAGAGCAGTCTAACTAAAAGAGGCAGTATGAAGCTGAAGTACGAAACCTTCGGTAGTCTCGACAAGATCATGACCAGAGATCTCTCCACACGATGTAAGGGGAGGAAATACGAAGTTCTACTCATAAAAGATGTCGAGTGTCCTATCTGACTCCCGAGCGAGTCCGAACCATTGTTCCAAACCCGTTAGGTTCTGTCGGAACACTATCAGTTTGTTACAATCTTGATCTTGATGATCCATACCTGAGTCAGTGGCACTGGCTAGCCCTTAGTTGGATTGACCTAAGATACTTGTACCTAAGGGCTAAGGGGCACAAAGACTCGAAAAAACTCTATCTCTAGCCTGCAATGAGGGCACCTAGTTCTGTCTACAGGCACGGGTATCTGAGAAGCAATGGCTAATCATCACATCCTCTGACAGGCAATAGGACTATAATTTAATTCCCAGTATAACCCCGATGCACAATGTCAAAACTAAGACAAAGATGGTCATCTCCCTTTGTCTCTCCAGAAGACAAGGGTTCTTTGTGTTTCTCAGAGTCAAGTTTTAGGACTTGGGCACCTATGACAAACCTCAAGTCCCTAAATATGGTTTGTCTGGGAAACAAATCCGTCCAATGTACACGTCTCCCTGAAGACCAACATGGCTAAGTCTTTATCCGACATGTTAAGACTAAAGAGCATCTACAGCAAATACGGTACGGAAGATGAAGACCAACCTTAACAAGAATAAAGAAAGATTGAGGTAATATTCTGTAACAAGAAAATTTTGAAACCACCAATGCCAAGAATTGAAAGAAAAGAGCTCACACCACTGAAAAGTGCCAAAATATACATATTTTGGCCCTCCGCCCTCCAATCTACATTTATTAGTCTTTTATATTTGTTAACTGGTTTTGATTATGTGTTTTTATGTTTATAGGTTGCTCGAGCTCGGTTTCCAAGATTTTGGGTAAAAATGAAAGTTAGAAGAAGTTTTGGGGTTAAAGTGCTGAGTGCCTTGGAATTGGATGGCTAATTTAATATTTAGACAAAATCCGAGGGATCAACATGCGATTTATGCATTCAAACCCTATATAAACAATATGAGCCCCACTTGTGCGGCAGCTTTTGGACGAGAGTTCAGCTGCGGAAAAGAATTGGATGAAGGCAGTGGAGATTACTCCAACATTTTTTGATTCTCTTCTCTCCATGAGCAACTAATTCTCTTTCTTAGGGTGGATTTGAAACCCTAAGACCTTTTCCATATTTGAATTCAACATCTCTCTTGCTTTTAATCACTAAGATAATTTTAGTTAACCAAACTCCAATCACTCTTTCTTGAATTAAATTAGGAATTGGTTTTTAAGATACAATAACTCAGCCTCTTGATCCCCGTGGTACAATACCTGGACTTAACCGTTGTTCTATCTGAATCGAGGTTTTCGCTTAGTTTTAATAATTCATTTTTGGTGTGAAACGACCTACCAACCACCCAAAATTGCGAAGATTATTATTTCAAGACCAATATATGCCCATGAACAACATCTCTCATGCCATGGCCTACTTTTATACGGGGTCATCACGTATACCAAGCCATACACATCCACAATGCGCCATCTAGCTATAGAATTGAATTCTCTTCGAAAAGATCCGACATTAAGGAGTTAATACAGGCTAGTCTTGCCACCAATAAACATGGTAAATGTCTGATTAATAAACAATGTTATCATCTCTCACAGGGAAAGTGGGAAACACCGTTTACTAATATCAAGTAAATTTTATAACAATAGAACACTTGGAAACACGGAAGCTGAAGATGACAACAACTGAATCACTATGCCAGACTGAAGCCCAAGGCTGCAACAAGAGACTATTGACAAAGATACTAATCTGATTAAATGTTAGCAATAGAAACGAAAAAGAGAGGAATATAAGAATAAATAGTAACTAAAAGGGACAGAGTCACAGAAAACATGATTAAATGAAGACCGATGTACACAATCGGCATATCTTCCACCTCTTTAAGGAATATAAGATCATATTGCAAGACTATACAAGAACATGACATGAGGAACCACACTTCATGAGGTACTGGCTAAGATGAGAAAAGGCAAAAAATAACATTCAACTTTATCCTAATGAAATCGTGATTAAGCCATAATGTATGGACTCTGCGAGGAAAAGGAAACAAAAGACATATCCCTTCAACAAGAGAAATAGGCATTAGGATTTTGTAGAGCTCTGTTCTACATGGAAACCATCATGAGAGTTATCTTTAGTACCATAGTAAACTTACAATTCTAGTCCAATCTAATGAATCAAATCCAGCTAAAATATCAACGGCTGACAGTTTTTTAGAGGCCTTCATCCAAGAGTTTTTTCAACAAGATGATTCAGGGACAGTATTTTTCAGAATAACTGAAAAACCAATCTAAAGACGAACAAACACATGCGTACAAATTAAAAATGCACTTATAGGTGCCAGGTGATCCACGTTACATTGATTCTGAAACTAAATACACAAGCCAGGATACTTTTAATTATAGCTAAAAATAGCCCAACATAGTTGACATATATGAAATAGTAGTAGTAGTAATAATAATAATAATAATAATAATAATAATAATAATAATAATAATAATAATAATAATAATAATAATAATAATAATAATAATAATAATTGAGTTAAATACCTGCAAAGCCCTTCCATACATATTACGCTTTCGAAGATTAAGCATGGCCAAGGATATTTCAGACCGAGTCAACTCATTTCCCCCCTCAACCCAATTATCCAAAGCACTTTGGACAGATAAACCTGGAGCACGCATAATAGCGTCGAACAATGCTGAAGAAGCTCCCATCTGTGCAGATCTTTTTTCAGCAATATCTGCCTCATTATCAGATAATTCAAGCTCATTTTGAGGTCCTTCGGCATCATCATTTTCGTCATCAGAGAGCTCTGGTTCAGAAATCAATTCCTCTTCATTTACTTCATCCACATGTTTCTCTTGAACCACATCAGCATTAGCCGGAGTTTCAAGCTCAGAAAAACCATCCTCCAAATCGTCTTCTTCCTGTGTGCTGCTTTCTGAATCAGCCTGAGAAGAAAAACTGCACCATCCCACAAAGGGTCTTGGAGAACCATGACTTGCTCTATAAAATCTCTTCAAAGACATATATCCCTCAGATACTGCTAGGCAAGAATCACCATTACTAGCTTTGTCATCCAAATAACAACTTGGCACTTCTGATTTTACACAGCAAGCTCTAGAAGTTCTGATGCTGAGTCCTCGATTCCTGAAAGCGGACAAAAATAGCCAAAAAGTAAAACCTTAGGATATAAAAGTAGGAAAAACAGATGAGAGATCTAAAATACTGGTTCAAGTTTTGCTACATCTACCAACTACCATCATTTACAGATGGAGGCGTAGAAAATGTAGTAGTAAAAGACAAATGTGCAAGTCTTCTTCAGATATTATAGAGCAGTATTAGAGAGATCACAATTAAATGATCTCTTAGTACTATTATTCTTCATCATCAGCCTACCAAACTAATAATCCAAACAAAAACGTATGACAATAAAAACACCTTTACTGCTTCTATTCCTACCAGAATATCAACAAGATGTGTGATATTTCAACAAAAGCATAAAAAAGAATAGTATTCATCACGACTAATAGTATAGACCATCGCTGTCATAACAAATGTCAACGACAAGAACCAGGAGATCAATACAAAAAACCAGTTCTGCCACCAAATTGTAAAAACATAACTAACAGACGTGCAAAGAATGAAGTACTCATCCTTCCAATAATTTCTTCATATAGGCACTAAAAATCAAAGAAGATCTGTTTCTCAGCATTTCAATTGCCAATTAGTGCTCTGTCACTAATTGTTGAAACAGACCAAGGCCAGCTTTCCTGTGTTGATCCTGGCAAGGATTTTTAAAAAGACTAGATAGCCATTGACCTAATAACAAAATAAGAATCAAGCAAATAATAGGGCTACATTTGTTATAACTCTAAGCAAGCCATGTATAAGTTTGCATTAGAACAGTTAACACCGAGAGGCGAGAGCTAATGTCGCCCTAGCTTTGATCTTGTAAAGGAAATATTTGAAGTTCATGTGCGTGTTCGCAAAATAAAAATGTCAAATAAAGTCGACGGAAAGTGAAAGCAATAAGTAACAGGAAAATTATTTCTCAAAACTGTGGACACCTAAAATTAACTTAAAACAAGAAAATACCTAAGAACCTAATTCACATAACCATTCTAAATTACTAAGCACCCACATTTTATTATTGTTACTAAAAAATGGTATGCCAAGACAATAACAGCCCCTTTGGATTGTGAGAAAGGGTGCAATAAGAAAGGCGGATGAGCCAAATAAAAATTATTTTCGTACTTTTCTCTCCGTTTCTCACCAAATTACTCGATTCAAATGTGTGGTTTGACAAAAACACTCCAATTCTTTCTTTTCTTTTCTCATCAAATCCCTCAATCCAAAGGGGAAGAACGCGGACAATTGATACGTCTACTCCATTAAGTAGTAACCTGGCCACTCATTTCACGCGAGAGTAATACAACTATTTGCTAAAGCTGGGACTTTCATTGCGTATCCCAAACAACGACATAGATTAACTCACAATCAAGAATATACCACAGACGATTCCACATATAACCCTCTTAAATTGCCAAGCACCCAAAATTAAATAGAAATGGTATATCAGGATTCAGGACTATAAACAAGATCCTAAAATTTTGAAACATCTTCATTTTGCACCACACACCAACTTATGTCAATTGAGTGCAATAGAACGTCAAATGGAGCTCAACTATTTCATACTCACAAAGCTAGCCCTAAGAGTCAACATTTATGAGTGTGCGTGTGTCAATATATATTTATACATATCTATAATAGAGAGGGAGAGAGAGAGAGAGAGAGAGAGAGAGAGAGAGAGAGAGAGAGAGAGTTACTTGAGAGGATTGGAGGCTCGACGAAGTGCCCACATGGTGATGTTGGAGAAAACTAGAAACCCTAACTTGATGAAATGTGAGAGAGAGAGAGAGAG
Organism: Rhododendron simsii; assembly: GCA_014282245.1. NCBI lineage: Eukaryota > Viridiplantae > Streptophyta > Magnoliopsida > Ericales > Ericaceae > Rhododendron > Rhododendron simsii. The sequence goes on along the minus strand of CM024956.1, from coordinate 16,834,717 downwards.
AGAGAGAGAGTTTAAGCAAGCTCCGCCAGACCGCCACTCTTAAACCCTAAAACCCTCGTCTGATAGTCCGCTGCGCCCTTTTACCCTTTGAGATATTTTGCCGAATTTGATAACTCCAGTTTCGCCAAATAATGGACAAGTAGTAGTATATACTCCTCTAGCAAGTCCATGAAATGTGTGTATTTATTATGAAGGCTCCTTCAGGTTTCTCATTCTGCCATTTAACACCCACCTATTGTTTATTGGAGTGTTGGGGTGGGTGGGGCAGCTATCACTATCCCCGTCCCCAATTCACCACCCCTTTGGGGTCAGGTGTGGCAGATGTCACTATCCCCATCCCCTATCCACCACCCCTACCTAATCCTCTCTCTGCCCCAATCTCCATCGGGATTTTTTTTAAACCTCCATCCCCACCCCAAATGAAAAATCAAGGATCCACACCTTAAGTACGCAAAGACAATACATGAGAAAACAGACTGTAAATTACACAAGTATTCAAAGCCTTAGAAATAGCTGGGGAAACAGAGAACTCATGAATGAGAAATGTGATGTATGAAAGTGAGACCCTAACCTGAAATGCTAAAACTAATATGTGGATATATATATAACACGGGGGTTTTAGGGGCTGCGCGGGGATTGAAGCGAGGGACCAGAGTGAGACGAGTTTGGGGCATGGAAAGACACATATCCACCCCCTACCCGTTACTCAATTTTTTTTTATTCATTTCTGAATCCTTCTCGATCACAAAAAATAAATCTGAATCCTCTACCCATTTGGGACGGGTAGGGTCGGATCAGCCGAAGTGGTCATCCCTATTTCTAGCTTTCATCCATTCTTTTACCCATATATTTTGGTCAAAAGCTTCAAAAAAAATTTTTTTTGTGTTTTTCCTCCAATATATGGGTCAAAGTGGCACATTTGTTAATAATAAGAAAGTGAAATTAGGTATTGAGGAAAAAAGGTCTGGTTTCGGGTCCCTCCACATTTGGATAAGAAAAATGGGTAAAGCTCAAAATGGGTAGAAAAAAGTAGGACATTGGAGATGGATTTTTAGTTTTTTGTACTCCAATTTTGGGTTTAGGTATAAAAAAAACGAGTCCAACTATAGCGATACCATTTGGTGTACACCAAATTTACAAGGCGTTGTGTAAGACCCATCTTGGGATCTTGCACAAATGATTAGAGCCGCTCAATTTGTTTAAATTATTTTTTAAAGAATATCAGCTCATTTTGATATTAATAATGGCTTAATTAGTTCTTTGCTCAATTTCTGTTATTTTTTTTTGTAAAAAAAATTAGTAAGAATAGGAGATGTTCTTATATTGACTAACTTTGCTCAATTTGAAAAGGGGAAGTCGATGGCAAGTCCCACGGCCTTGTTCATTTGGTAACTTTGGCTATTTTAGTTTTGGTAGTGGGTGGAGAGAGAAATAGGGTAATACTTTGAGAGAGGGGTAATGAGTGGAGAGAGATAAAGAGAAAAATGAAATTAATAATTGAAGAAATATGGTAATAATTGAAGAACAAAGTTAAAACTAAGTAAAGATGGGAAACGAACAAGGTTTTCTCAACATATTTGTATTAGGCCATGTTTCCACTAGAAAAAATGGGAAAAAAATTTAGTTTTTTTTTCCCATCTATTTCACACTAATTAACAAATTTTAGCATTTTACCACATCTCGTTCATACTAACAAAAAAGTTGTCAATAAAAAAAATGCTACAATAATTTTACTAACAAACTCATCTACAACTTATTCACTACCGGAAACAACTTGATATTTCCTCAACAACTTATTCACACCTAACAACTTGATTGCTTGAACAAAAATAAAAAATATATAATACATATGTAACATATAGTAAATAATAACAATTTTACACCTATTTTTATAAATTAATTTTATAAAAATCTACATTGATGTTTTTTTTCATTGAAGTACTTCCATACCACTGTGGGTTTTTTTTTTTAAAGTACGGTGGGTTTTTTTATTCAAGTACTTTGTTAGAACTGTTTTTTTCATTGAAGTACTGTACTGTGGACTGAGTTTACTTTTATTTAATGACTTGATGTAATGTGTTTACTTTTTTTTATTTCAGTATTTGCTGAGAACTATTGAATTATTAAGCTACTGTAATCTGTAATTTATATTTATTTTTATTGAAGTACTTTTTCTTATTTTGTTGGGAACTATTAAATTATACGTAAAAAATTGAAAATTCAGATTTTTTTATTGTTAGGTTGATGCTCATGCGATCTATGGACAAAACTCACGGTCGGGTTTCAAACTGGACTGTGAAACTTTTAGTTAGGACACGAATTTTATTTTTAAAAAGTTATGACTTGCGAATTAAAATTGAAATTTATAGAAATCCGAATTGCGCAGCGCTAGCATGATAATATGGACACCTTAACCAAAAAAATCGCGTTGCAAAACAGCCGCGCCCCGAAAGCTTCGATAGTTCGATTAGACAAGTTTTGCAGCACCTCTACAACCCCTAGGTTTCGTCGTCCCTCTCCTTCGATTTGCACCCAATGCTGAAACTAGCAATGTCTCGACTTTCGGTTCCACGGGGCTTCATCAACCCGTTGCTCTCTCTCATGAGTAATGCTGCAACCTCCACAAGCGTCAATTCTCTCTCTTCCCCCACTTCATCCCCTCCTCCTATTCCAAAGGTACGGCGTTTCCCCTTGTATCCGTTTCTGTATCTCCTATTCACTTGTTTGGTTGTTGAGAATTGCGGTAAAACCAATCCAACTTAATTGCGTACTATAAACAGTGAAAACTTTTTTCTTTTTTTCAGAACTTAGTTTGGGCTTGTCGGCAGTTCTCCGGAAGCTGCACGGTGCAGTTGCCGGACCTATTTCAATAATCGGTTGCCACCACATTGAGGTTTAAAATTATGTTTTATTGGATACCAATTTTATTATGTGATTGTAACCCCAAGGGGTTGGCCTTGTGGTCGATTTAGGGGTTTGCTCCTCCTAAAGTCTCAGGTTCGAAATCTATTTGTGTATCAGGTTCGAAATTTATCCGATGCTATCAACTGCTCTGGGGCCAGGCCATATAGAGGAAAGCTTTGACTTTAATTGGGACACCTGTGTGTGGGCAGTGGGATTGGTCCTAGGATTAGTCAAAGTGTGCGAAAGTTGGTCCTACAAAAAATATTAAGTGATTGAAACGCTAAAAACCATATCAAAATTGGATTCTACTCACTGGATTGGAACTCAGTGAAATTCAATTATGAGTTGGTTTGGTGTTCCGATCACATAATAATTGGTATCCAGATAACATGGTTTTAAACCTCAAGGAAGCGTTTCAACAAACTGAGTATTGAATAAGGTCTGGCGAGGGGCCGGAAAATAGCCAAGTGGATGGGGGTGTAGTTTCGGGAGAACTGCCGACAACCTCATTCCTTCTTTCTTGGTTTAGTGTAATGGTTACTGCCTTACTGGTATCAGTCATCGTTCGCAGTATCTCGGGTTGAGCATCAGGGGCGTGTGAATGGGAGGGAAGGAGATTCCGGACAAGAAGCTGGTGGAATACTCTTTGAAGTACATCCATGGAATTGGCCACACCACAGGCCGCCAAATCCTCCGTGACCTCAACATGGAGAATAAAATCACAAAGGACCAGTCCAAGCACGAAATCATTTCTCTTCGGGATGCAGTTTCAAAGTACTTGATTGATTGCCAACTCGTAATATTTCTCTCTCAAAATCCATTTTTTAGTTGGATAGATCTCTACTTCTGTTTAGACTAATTCATATTTTAAAGCAAGTATGAACACATCTTTGAAGCTTGGCTGTTTCACATTCTTATTTTATCGCTTCATTCACCTCACCCGCCGCCGCCACCCAACCCCCCCCCCCCCCCCCCCCCCCCCCCCCCCCCCCCACCCCGTTCTTCTCTCCTTTTAGTACTTCCACATTCCTGGCGACAGGGCTGGCTTTGCCCTTAGGCAAGTGAAGCATGGGCTTTAAGCCCGATTTGGGAAGGCCCCATATTTGCTATAGCTATTATATATATGTTGATTGAGAAAGAATTCTACATTCAAGACATGCATTGCATTTGCCCAGATGCAAATAAATTTATAGTTGCACGTATATACTAGACTGTGTGCAAGTTTGTAAAATTGATGTGGTTTTGGGTGCTTCAGAGATTATCCAATGGGCTTGCAATTAAGAGGTTGAAGGAGATTCAGTGGTACAGATGGAAAAGGCACATTCAGGGGGTTCCCGGCAGAGGACAGCGCACGCATTAGCTGGAAATGGGTTTTTTTCTCTCTTTCTGTAGCCGGACCTTGTCGTAGTTGAAATTAAGTCTATCTGTATATTGATATGGGTTTTGTCGCTGGACCTGGTCGTAGGCAAAATTAAACTGCTTTAAATTGATGATGTTTGGAATTGCAATTAGTTTTGGTTGTTTTCACTTTTGAGACTATCATGGTTAAAAACTTGAAATGCATTGTCCTCTAGTCGTTTTGGAGTTTTGGGAGGAAATTTCCTGCTTGATTTTAGTTCTCGTTCACTTTTTCTTTAATATGTTATCAACTTATCGTCCCATTGTACTCATAGTCTTAATATTCTGGTTTATCTATCGTTATTATATGCGTAACTAAGTTGTAGAACTTCATACATACGGAAAAAAAATAAAATAGAATCTGTGCATGTTATATTGTAAGTATATACCATCAAGAATAAAGCTATTAGGTTTGCACGCCTCATCATTGCTTTGTTGCTTTCATCGCCTTCATCTAGTTAGCCCGCCTTATTGTCTACAGCTCTATGCCATGATAATAATGCATCCTTCTTCAGTTTCTCAAAATTACCTAGTGGTAAAGTCGAGCTTCTCTTTGTGCCATGGTTCCTTGTAGCGGATGCCATTCTGCAGATGCAACAAATACCAGATCTGAAAGGCTTTTCCAGGATTGTAAGAGTTAAACTTGTGTCTTAAATAGATGTTTTAAGTAGTGGAAGTATATATCTATATAACAGGAATGTTTCATTCTGATAAGGACAATATTCACTTTGGGGACATTCATAACTTGTAGCTCTTTAGTGGTCTTACGTGAAGTATGTTGCTCTCTACATGTGTGCTTATCCAGAATTTGCACTCTACACATGCATTAGTGTTAAACTTGAATTCGATTGCTGAAATTGTTGTTTGGAGGTGGCGGTGGCAGTGGTGGTTGTTCATTTTGGCTGTTTTGGGAGTGGTGGTCATGTTCGTTTTGGGTCTCTAAACCATTGCGAACAATCTTCAATAAATTTTCTCAATCTATTTCTCTCCACTCATCATTAGCACAAAAACCTCCTTCAAAAGCCAAATTCTTGAGTCGAGTCTCATGTGCATATATTTTCTATTTTCAAATGTATGAAAACTTCCGATAGTTTAACACTTTTTGATTAGGCACTCAACGTCTAGCGCGAAACTAATGCTAATATGGATGGAGCTTGCAATTTGCAAAAGACTAATTTGAAACTAATGTGCTCAGTTTGGAACTTAGGGAAAATGGGAGAAAGGAAAAGAAAAGAAAATGGAAGAAAAAAATTTACTATTTACAAAACTTGAAATTGTTATTTTCTTCTGTCTTCCTCTTCCAATCAAACAATAAAAGAGAATTTTTTTAATTTTCATTTATTTCCTTAAGTTCCAAACAAAGCTTCAACCATAATATTAGGCACTCAACGTCTATGGCGAGTCTTATTTATCCACACGCTAGGAATACCGTCAGAATTTTCCTTCACTCTCTCTCCATTCTCTCCAAACGTCTCTTTTCTCTCTTTATATACACACTCACGCTCCATATTTTTTAGTCGAGTTTAGTAAAGACTTATTCCAATAAATTCTCTTAGAATGTATTCTAAAATCACCTAAAATAATATAGAATTCTGCAAACTAATGTACTAATATTTTTACCTCATAAAAGTACTACTCGGTACTTAAGAAATGTAATTCTGAAATTTTTGTCGAACGAATTTCGTACTAAAGGTTTTCAAAAAAGAAGCTCATAAATTAGTGACTGATGAATCATAATATGATTGGACCATGCATTTAACGATATTGACAAGCTTTAATTTTTCCTATGGGTGAGTTACACATTGGACCATTGATATGAAGACAAATTATCAAGACAAACCATGGTAAATCTTATTTCTCCTCACATTGAGATTACCGTCAGAATTATCCTTCAACCTCTCCCCATTCTCTCCAAACTTCTCTTTTATCTCTTTATTTATATGTGCACCATTATACGTTTAATAATGTTTCTAAGCTGGGTTTAGTAAAACCTTATCCCATATAAATACTCTAAGAATTCTAAAATCTCCCCAAAAAAACATTAAACTCTGCAAACGATTGTAATATCTTTACTGCACAAAAATAGCATTTAAGAAATCTAATTCTTGGATTTCTGTCGAACGAATTTCATAATGGAGGTTTTCAAAAGAGAAGCTCATAAACTAGTGACTGAATCATAATTTGAAGAATTTTTTTATGAAAATATCCCTCAAACTATCACCGCTTTTTCTACTTCATCCTCGAACTACCAAAACCTCCAATTTCCTCCTCGAACTATCCAAAACCCACCTATTCGTCTCAGCCCTAACTCCATCCACATTTTCCGTAAAAACACAGCACTCGGCATATTCCCCCACCAATATAAGGGCAAAATAGTACTTCCACCCTTCCCAACACATCTGGTGGCAAACTACCGAGACTGTGGCACAAATAATGATCTAGTGATGCGCCACCATAAATGAACTGAGCCATTCGCGAACTGTTCGAGCCTCGGTTCGGCAAGAGTTCGTTCGAGTTCGATTCGTCTGCTAAACGAACTGAACCTGAACCTCAATTCTAGGCTCGTTCCGTAAATGAGCTGAACCTGAGCCTAACGATATTCGGCTCGGTTAGGTTCGCGAACCTATATTTAAATTTAATTAATAATTAAATAGGGGTCTATTTGTAAATGTAAAATTTTTTAAGGTTGTATATATAATTTAATACTTATTTTTCTACCTAATTCTATACGATCAATGAGAGAGTTTGGGTTCGCTTGAGTTTAATGAGCTGAGCCGAACCAAACCTGAATCTTGAAGAGCTCAATTTGAGCTTAGATTCGGCTCGGCTCGATTCATTTGAGTTTAACGAGCCAAACTCGAGCCAAGATGTTCAAGTTCGAATCGAACTCGAGCCAGACTAGTACCGAGCTGAACCCAACCGAGCCGAACCCGAGCCTTGAAAAATTTTAACGAGCCGAACTCGAGCCAAATTGTTCAGGCTTGAATCGAACTCAAGCTGAATTCATACCTTAACAAACCCGAGCCGAACTTAGCAGGGTTCGGCTCGATTCGGTTCGTTTACAGCCCTAATTGTGGCACAATTACAGTGGCGGACCCAGGAATTTGACATAGTGGGGGCACCAATTTTTTTTGTAACCGTAATATACGAGTTATAGTTAAGCACATTTACTCCAAAACAATTTTAGCATTCATGATAAATTAACAATTTTAAAGTATATATGTATTTTAATAATTAGCTACTCGGGCAAATTTGCGCATCTTGACTAAATGCATTAAAACAACATTATCACATGTTCATTATCTATTTTTCTATTACTAACTCTACTATTACAGTTTTGGGGCAAAAGGTATACAAATGTAATGTGAAGGTAGACTCAAACCCACGAATAATATAAAAAATAAGGTATAGACTACTATTTTCAACCTTTTGGAAAAAAAAACACACACACACACACATTACCTTTTTGGCTTTTTCTATTTGCCTTTTGGGAAAAAAAATACACGCGCACATTGCCTTTTGGGAAAAGGCAAAAAATACCTGCAGAGAGCATGGGAGAAGTCTTGAACCCACCACCTCTTGCTTAAAAAGGAGATAACTCTACCAGTGCTCCAACCAACAAGTACTTACATACATTCAACATAAATAATATATATACAAAACCGCAAAAAAAATTTTTTTTTTTAAAGGGCGTGGGGGCACGTGACCCCACGTGCCCTATGGTGGGTCCGCCCCTGGGCACAAATAATGATCTAGTGATGTGCCACCGCCACAGCATATGATGAGCTTGCTCATTTCCAGCATACACCGCCCACCACCGAGCCTCTCTTTTTTTTTTGCCACAATAAATAAATAAAGCATAGTATCACGCACATTGTGTCTAGTGTTTTGTGTGTGTGTGTGTGTGTGAGAGAGAGAGAGAGAGAGAGAGAGAGAGAGAGAGAGAGAGAGAGAGTTAGGCCGTATTTGGGAGTTAAGAGACGAAATCTCATTTTTGCCCTTCAATATGTCATTTGCTTGGCATGTGCTGTGGGTTTGGATGGAAAATGCGAATGGAGTTAGTGGTGGAACAAAATACGTGGCTTTTGGATAGTTCGAGGACGAAATATGTGATTTTAGTAATTTGAAGACGAAGTAGAAAAAATGGTGATAGTTCGACAGGGATACTTTCTTAAAAAAACTCTAATTTGAATCACAAGTCTGCCTAAGGCCTCGTTCAGTTGCCAGAAAAGTACAGGAAAGGATGAGAAAATCAATTTTTCCATAACTTTCCTAGTGTTCATTTGGTAGAAAAATTCTAGGACTTACCAATTTAAGTTTTCTTGCAAAAAATACAGGATTTTGCGTCGCGGGAAAAGGAAAATGAGTGAACACTCACAAAATTTCCCCGAAAGTTTCTTTTTCCTAACAAATGAACAACTAAACCTTAATTTTTCTTGCAAAATTCTTTTGTCAAATGAACACTCACAGGAAAATAATTTTCTTTTTCTTTTACTTCACATTACTTCACTTTTTTCTGGGAACCAATTTCCCACACAACTTTCTTGACAACTGAACGGAGCCTAAGTTAAAGGGGAATTTAGAGGCCGGCCCTGTTTTCAAGGTTTGGACTTCAAATAGTCCTGAAAAAAGTATTTCTTCTTTCTTTCAGTCCTTTTTTTTTTTACATTCCATGCAATTTTACTATTTGACCCATTCTTCTTAATTTTTTGTGTACATATCCATTTTTAGTAAAATTTATATTTTTAGAATCAATTCTTGACCCATATTATTTCAGACAAAAATATCCTTGGCTATGTGGGCTATGAGAACTGTCAGTTCTCATAGTCAATTCTATGAGAATTGCTCAGTTCTCATAGAAAACTGGCTATATGACCCATATTATTTCGGACAAAAATATCCTTGGCTATGTGGGCTATGAGAATTGCCAATTCTCATAGTCAGTTCTATGAGAACTGCTTAATTCTCATAGAACATTGCCTATGTGAACTGTCAATTCTAATAGTAAGTTTTATGAGAATTGATTATGAGAACTGACTATTCTCATAGAGAATTGGCTATGAGAATGGGGCTATGTGAACTGAAAAATAAACAGTTCACATAACCTTACCACATACTAAAATACACAGTTCTCATAGAAAAATACCTTTGGTTATGTGAACTGACTATGAGAAGTGACTATTCTCATAAAGAACTGGCTATGTGAACTGAGTTATGAGAACTGACTATGTGAACTGTCAATTCTCATAGAGAACTAGTTGTGTGAACTGGTTATGAGAACTGGACTATGTGAACTGAAAAATACAAACTAAAATATAAAGTTCTCATAAAAAATATATAGTTCTCATAGAAAATACACGGTTCTAATAGACAGGTCTTATGGACAATACAAAGTTCTCATAGAAAAATATACAGTTCTCATAGAAAATACATAGTTCTCATAGACAGTTCTCACAGAAAATACACAATTCTCATAGAAAAATATACAGTACGTTCTCATAGAAAAATACATAGTTCACATAATCTCACCACACACTAAAATACACAATTCTCATAGAAAATACACAGTTCTTATAGACATTTCTTATGAATAATACACAGTTCTCATAAAAAAAAAATATAGTTCTAATAGAAAATACACAATTCTCATAGACAGTTCTCATGGACAATACAGAGTTCTCATCTAAAATATACAGTTCTCATAAAAAAATACACACAAAATTATACAAAAATAGCTCATTACACAAATCACATAACTGAACACTTCCAATTTAAAAGTATTATCAATAAGAAATTATAGATAATTTTTACAAAAATATACGAAAATTATAGTTACAAACAATCTCACTTCATCTAAGAAACCTCAACATTTGCATTTAATCCTTCACCTAATCAAACCGATCTAGTAATCTGAACGTTTCCGGCATTAAGATGTCCAATAATAGACCAAAAAACAACTAATTAAGATCCTGAATACGCCATTGGACATTCGCAAGTGAAAAAAAAAAGAACTCACTGGGTGCAAGATCTGAGAGAATCGCACACAGAGGTGACGAATCCGATTCTTTGTTATTAACGAAACAACATGTCTAATTTGGGCCTTTTGAAACTTCATGTCCACTACCATTACCGTACTAATTAAGATCCTATGGAATGTCGGTTCAGCGACGGCAATAGCGGCACCGCCTTCAAAACACCTTGACTGTTCGTTGAATCGTCGCCATGGCCGAAGAAGGAGAATCCGTGCCTTGGTGGCGGCGGTGGCTGGCGATCGCTGATGTTGCTCTTCTCGTCGCCCCGACGCTGTGACGGTGCCTCCTCCGGTGATGGCGGATTTGAGTTTGGGAATGGTAGCCACGTCGGCGTCGATGGCGCCGTCCTCGTCCATCATATCGTCGTCCTCCGGCTTGCTTCTACGTTTGTGTTCGCCTCTCTCTCTCTCTAAGGTGGGTTGAAAGGAGCAGAATAGAAAGTATGAGGGTGAGGGACACAAAAGTCAGTACGCCATATATCCGAGCCTTTCAGCTTGGGTAAAATATTTTAGGGTTGAGTTCAAACCAAACCTAAAAAAAAGGACTGCTCTCTAATTTTCTATAAGTTAAAAGGGTTAAAAAGGAGAGAGTAGAAAATTACTACTCCACATATTAGTACTAATGCCCTGTTTGGTACGAATGAAAAAGAAAGGAAAGGAAAGAAAAAGCAAAAAATGAAAAGGAAAAGAAATAGAAAAAGAAAGTTTTGAGGAAAGTTTATTGCTCGTAAATTTTGTTTAATTGTTTGATTATTTTTTTCTCTTTTTCCTAACAAACCAAAAAAAGGAGGAATATGTTTTTTTAAAAATTTTCCTTTCCTTTCTTTTCCATAGTTACCAAACAAGGCAAACCTCAAACCCCACCTGACGGCAACAGCCGCCCCTACGCTACACGAAGGAGAAGGCTGCGATTTGATCCGACTTTAAAACCAAGTTTTGGAGCACCTCTACAACCCTCTAGGGTTTCTTCGTCTCGTTCTTTCGATTTCCGCCCAATGCTGAAATCAGCAACGTCTCGACTCTCGGTTGCACGGGGCTTCATCATCAACCCCTCCCTCTCTCTCACGAGTAATACTTCACCCACCACAAGCTTCAATTCTCTCTCTCCTATTCCTAAGGTATCGCATTTCCCCTTCTCTCTGTTTCTGAATCTCCAGTTGCCGGATCTGATTCAATAATGGGTTCCGGAACGCTAAGTTTGAGGTTTATAGTCAAGTTAATCGGATATCAATTGATATGTGAAAACAAATCAAAATTGGTTTCTACACACTCTATTAAAACCCAGCAAAATTCAATCCTGAGTTGTTTTTGTGATTCCATCATATTTTAGTTGGCATCCGACTAACATGATTTTAAATTTAAGCTTTTCGACGAGATCTACAATGTGAACGGAACTTTTAATTAGGTTCGGCAAGGGCCAGAAAACCAACTGCATGGGGTGCATTTTTCGGAGAGAACTGCGGACAATCCTTCTTGATTTAGTGTAATGGTTATTGATATCATTTTTCGCTCGCAGCATCTTGGGTTCAGCATCAGGGGCGTGCGAGTGGGAGGGAGGGAGATTCCGGATAACAAGCGGGTGGAATACTCTTTACAGTACATCCATGGAATTGGCCGCACCAGAGCGCACCAAATCCTCTGTGACCTCAAGATTGAGAACAAAATCACAAAGGACCTGTCCCAGCAGGAAATCAACTCGCTCCGGGATGAAGTTTCCAGCTACTTGATTGATTTCCAACTTGTAATACTTCTCTCTCACAAGCCCCTTTATTGATAGTTCTCTAGTTGTATTTATTAGGGCTGTTACGTACCCGACCGGACCGAAAAAGACCGAAAAAATTAACCGATCGGTTCGGTCTTGGGTCGGTCTAGGGGCGTTTTTTTGGTGGTTCGGACCGAATCGAACTGAACCTAGGTTGGTTCGGTCTCGATTTTCGGGAAATCTATACGGACCAAACCGAATGCGGACTGAACCGATGTAGGACCGAACCGACCGAACCATATATATGTTTATAAATCGTTTTAATGTTCTGGCTCTTACTGCTTTGAATTGTTAACTTCAAACAAAATTTTGAATTACGCCAGCAACAATTACAGAATCAAACAAAATTTTGAATTGTTGACTTTTGGCTCTTACTTTTTGTTTTTTTTTTGTTGGAAATTTCATTGCTTGATTTATTTACGTTTTTGCAAAATTTTCCAATTGATTGCTCTCTCTGTTCTAAATTACTTTAACTCCTCCAAGTTTTATACACTAGTGTAGAAGATATTTCCAATCGATTGGAAAAAAAAAAACAGGTGGAAGAGTACTTGTAAAAGTTGTAATTGTTTGAGCATGCCTGTTGTATGTTATTTTTTTTTTAATTGGTGTTTGAAAAAAAAAGAAGGTACAATGGCCCAAACATGGGTGATTGACTTAAGGTTGAAAATGACCCAAATAGGGGTGAGAAACATGTGAAAATGAACTAAATATGGGTGAAAAAATGGCCCAAACATAGCCCGTAGTCTATTGTTAGTTTTTAAAATGGCCCAACTAAGGCCCATTTCAGGCGGACTGAACTCACCCCGAACCGAACCGAACCGAAACTAATACCGGTCGGGATTGGTCCCCGAATTATATACCTTGAACCCGATCGGGGTTCGACAAATCCACCCCGATCCGAACCGAATCGACCGAATAACCTCTTGTATTTATAATAGAGAGAGAAAATTCTTTCCACCTGTGGAGGAAACTTTGGTTTTCCACCACCGCCCATTACGGGCTCCACCGGGCATTTTTTGTTATAATCTGAACTGTTCATATTGTAGGGTCCATAGAATAGTATATTCACGCTAAAAATGAGCTTGATCGGACATCAATAGGTATATTAAAAATCAAATTTCGATTTAGGAAATGGACAGTCATGATAGTTTAACTTAAAAATCTATGACCATTTATTCTGTAAACGAAAATTCAAGTTTTGATATATCAATCGATATCCAAGCAATCTAATTTTTTTTCATGGATATACTGCCCTATTTACCCTATAGAATGGACAATTCAGATTATAACAAAAACATTTTTGTGGGGCCCATAGTTGGTGGAAACCATGGGATGATTTCCACCCACAGTGAATAGAATTTACTCTCTTTATAATAACTTCATACTATAAACTAACACCTCAGTTTGGTATGAACAAGTTTTTGAAACTCGGTCACTATGTTTCAGGCATGCATTGCATTTTCGTAGAGGCTAGTAAATTTATTGTGACCTTAGCGTTGGCCTTGACATAAGTGTGGCCGGTCCTCTACAAATGACTCCGCGGTGCCAAGGACAATACTCTTGGTTGATATGTGGAGTATAGATATGTGGAGAAGTCCATATGCATATCTTTTGTTATTAGGAATATATTATGGCCCCTTTGGCCTAAATTTTTTGTGTCTTTTTGACCAAGTCTCTTTTGTTTCTGTTAAATTTACTAGATTCGAGTCAAATATTTAGATCAATCATTTGTCTCGACGAGGGGAATCAAGAAAAGTGTAAAACTATGGATCAAAGTTTTAAAAAACTTCATATAAGACGACGTAATTAGGGACGATGTGATGTAAAGATTATGACGGAAGCTAAAAAAAGGTAACTAAACAGTTGAATAATACCGACTGTCTTTCATTAAAATTAATTTAGTCTACACGTACTCTATGTACCCATACATCTGTGAATAGATTGTGTGCAAGTGTGTATTACTCATGTGGTTTTTGGGTGCTTCAGATGCGATCCAATGATCTTGCCATTAAAAGGTTGAAGGATATTCAATGCTACAGGGGGATAAGGCACATTCAGGGACTTCCTTGTAGAGGTCAACGAACGAAAACCAATGCTCGGATCTGCCGGAAGGGAATGCATAGTGCATTGGATGGAAAGAAGGCACCTCGTTAACAGAAAATGGGTTTGTTACTTCTCTCAACTGATGGAAATTGATATGGGTTTTGTAGCTGGACCTTGTTGTAGTTGAAATTATACTGCTTTAAATTGGTGAAGTTGAATCATGATGTTTGGAATTGCAATTTGTTTAGTTTGTTTTCACTTTTGAAATGCAATGGTTAAATGCTTTTTCCTCCAGTCCCTTTGGTGGGAAACTCCTATTTGATCTGAATTCTGGTTGTTTACTTGTTCTGTAATTGGTTCATCATTGTAATGTACTTGTCCTGTTCTGTCTTCTGTTATGATATAACTAGACACAAGCTTTGGAATTTCATAGCAAAAGTTAATAAAAAAAAACATTAATGCATGTTATACAGTAAATCACATAGGATAAAGAAATAAAGCTATTAGGTTCCCACACCTCATCATGTGTTGGTTTCATCCCCTTCATCTTGTAGCCTGACTCATTTTCTGCAACTGTATACCTTGATAATTTACGAATCATTGCTTAGTTTTCCCAATTCTCAAGATTTTCTTACGGTGGATTCTAGATAATGTCTCTGTCCCATGCCTTTTTGTAGCGGATGCCATTTTGTACGTATGTATAAATGTTCTGAAAGTTGTTGAGGCTTTGGATCAACCCCTGGATGACTTTTCCAACCGTTCAACTTCTGTCATAAATAGTGGAAGTTTATCCTTATAAGGAAATGTTTTATTCTGATAATGTCAGTATTCACTTTGGAGACACTCCATAACTTGAAGCTCTTTTATTGCTCTTATGTGAAGAATATTGGTCCGTACATACATGCTTTTTCGAAAATTTGCTCTCTACATATATATTAGTGAATTTGTATTCATTTGCTGGAATTGTCGTTTGGAGAGTGGAAGTTGTGGTTGTTGGTGGGGTGGGGTTGGGTGGGTTGAATAGGACAATTTAGGTTTGTATCTTTCCTGTTTACTCCTAAAATCCGTAATTGGACTCTCATGTATTCCTGACTTGACCACTAGGCCAGTGTTGTTGGTTCTTTGCATCTAGTTTTGGTGTGGATATGTTTTCAAATCTCAAATGTATGAAGATTTTCCATAGTCGGTTTCAGACTTGCAATTAGGCACCAACTTCTAGTTTGCTGCTAATCTGATATGCAAGTATAGATGGAACTTGCAAAATACAAAATCATAATCCTCGAGGAAAAGAATTTCCACTTTCTATTCCTTTCCTCATTGTTTATCTTACAAGAAGAGATAATATCCGGACATCTTTCCACAACAAATGCAACTATGCTTCCGTTGGAATTTGCCATTGGCGACCTTTGCTTTGTTGTTTGTACCATCCTGTTCATCTGTTTGCTACGTAAGGTAGAGATGAAATACCTTTACCTCTTGAATGATGCAAAACTGTACGGTGTTACCCTAGATTGCATAGCTAAATGTGAGGTATTGAAAGAACTGAGGCCCTTGAAATGGGGCTATGGGAACTGCCTCATAGCTTTCCTAACATTGAGTATCTCTGTTGGTAAGTAAACAGAGAAATTCACTGTTCTATGTTTCCATCAAGACACCTGTGCTGTGAAATTTATCTGCCGTTTATGACCTTATTGACCTTTTGGTGTTGAAATCTTCTGCATTACTTGAATGCATAGGTATTAGGTAGTCCTTGTAGAAGGATTTGATCTCCTATCGTTTAGAATAAGAATGTAGTATGTACCTTCCCTCTCCTTTTCAATCAGAAGAATACTCGCTACATCAGAAATTTAGTTTTGTTATGTATGGAATGATGCAGCTGGGCTTCATATAATTCACTAACACAAGTGAAGATTATGGTTGAGAACTTGAGATTAGCTATACAGGTTAGGACCGTATAGCGATTAGTAGAGATTTTATGTCATGGTTTTGCAACTTCTATGTTCCTTCTGTCATGCTTTTGGTCGCATTTGGCACTTCTGAGAATCCTGTCCTTGCCATTACTGAGTAGCAAAACAACCACTGGGAACTAGGAGAGACTCAGCTCCAAAGTTATCCATGTAGAACACATAAGCAAACATCTCTGTAAAAAACCAGCTTGACAGAATAAAATTTGTTTACGTTCGAGGTTCAATCAACTTGATTTTCTGCAAAAGTATTCTTCTGCATGACACTTTCAAATGAAAAGATAAAAGTTCAGGTCATCATTGTGGAGACCGAGGTAGAGCCCACAAATGAAAGTTTAAAAGATACGAAAGAGTACAGTGAGAGAAAGGGTGCATGGAGACGAATCGATCCCCTCTTCAAGTCGTGATTAGGAGGTTTCTAAACTGTGGACACAAGTACGAGGACACCCCACTGTGAGAATGATAGCGTTCCAGTATCCCATCATGGGGATGACGAGTAGATTTTAGCACCCAGAGTACTTGACGCCCCACTAGTACTTGTGGTTACTAAAGGACTAAGTGTATGAAGCTTCTGCTGGTGCAGGTTTTGAGGAATTAGATGTCAAAGCAAAGAGAATGAAAATGTTATGATCCCAATCTCGAAATACTTTGTGGAAACAGTTGTGTGACAATTAATTTTACTGTTTGTCCACTTCCGTCACAACCCTTTTTGTGTGCTCTTCTCAGGCCTACTTTAATGTTCAAATATTTAGTACATCTTTCAGAACTCGTTGAGAATATCAATTATGTCTAAAATCATGCTGATAGGAAATCCATAGGCACGTTCTTTCAATGTAAAGGGGTTAAAAGTCAATTGAATTAGGCAAGTCACACATACCTTTGTCCCCAAGAAGATTTGCACACTTGGATTTAAAGTCTTCCCGGCTTTAAGGATGGAGTCCAATTGTGTAGTTGAGTATTCACGTTCAGAATTAGTACCAGTATTGCATATGCACCTCAACCCACACACACACACACATAGATGGATCAACTCGATCAATTCAAACCACCAATCTCATTTATCTCATCAGTTTATTGGAAGATGTTTACTCCTAAGTTCCGCCTTGTTTTGCTGCTTGTTCTCCTACTTTTACTTAATTCTATTCCATTCCTGATGGCGGCACGCTTCTCTGTAAGCGGTAAGCATAGAAATACTATGATGTTCTAAATAAAAAAAAAGTCGTGTACGTGAAAGCATGATCTAATGTCTAAATATTCATTAGAACGCCACTGTATGTAAAAATGAGTACAGATAATTTGAGCCCTTTTAATGTTAAAACCTGAATGTATGGTGGTTGTTTAGGATATTGATACTTATAGCTGCTTTGGTTTAAATGACAGAACGCAGGTCAAGACTGGCTGGGGTGAAACCAAGTCAATTAGGTCAGAAACAATGGGGGCTGTTCTAATGAATTCATGAGTTCACCAGAGCACCGTATCTCACCCTGCCTCTAACTATCATTCCTAGAGAAAATTCTATACATAAAACAATTCAATATGCCTGCCAAAGATGACTTAAGAATTTACTATCCAGTGGGCTATAAAACTGGTGTTTTAACTTTTTAATTTTTTCGTTGAGGAGTTTGTGTTACATGGTTGTGAACTGATGTTGGTCTTGTTTGTTGGTTTATGTTTTATTATTGGAAAGATGTAAACTCTACCCTATAAAAAATGTGATGTGTTACCAAGATATTGGTTGGTTCGAACATGGAACAAATCAATCTTGTCATGTACTATATAAATGTATTAAGTGAAACATCAGATGATACTCATAATATGATCGCCAAATGCGGTCATTGTAGCATTATTATTGAGATTAACGTCGAGTAAGTGATGAGACATTTGATTCACACAATTAAAGGCTCCGATCAATTGTTGGGAATTTTGTGTGAAAAATAGATTTCTAGGGAAAGTGAGGTGAGATGAAGTATGAGAATGTAATTTATTTTTCTGTGTGATCTTTTGACAAGCAATCTTGTAGGAAAATTAAAATTCATTTCTTTTGGCAAGATGTATTTTGCAGGAAATTATTTTTCAGTGAAAAAGTGGATTTTTTCATCCTTCCCCATCCTTTTTGTGCAAGTGAACGGGGTCTAAGGAAATCGTTTGGGTAGAGTTTTAAGATGGAAACGCCTAACTACTGTGCCATTTGATGAACTCCATGGGAATGCATTTGGTGGCACATCAATGTAATGCATGAATTTTGTGGCCATGACATTGTTGTTAAACCGTATCGTGGAGCTTATTTGTCTACTGGTTCGGATGTTGATAAGTGAGATGAGATTTAAAGTAGGAGTGCAAACGAGCAACAGCCGAGCCAAACTTTATACTATTTAAGCAAGGTCTCGAACTTTATACTCCCTCCGTCCCTTATTTATAGTCCGGTATTCCATTTTGGGCTGTCCCTTAATAAGTGTCAATTTTGTAAAGTTAGTGGGTAAAAGTTGGTGAATTGTCTATTTTGTCCCTAAAAGTAGATTTCATTTTGAAAAGTAAGTGTAATGATAATGGGTAAGTAGGAAAAGTGGAGGAAAAAGTTGATGTGAAAGGTATAATGATAATATCTTTTTAATAAATTGGAGTTACGAAGTAGGACATTTAAAAAGGGGTGGAGGGAGTAGTATTTAAGCAAGGTCTCGAAAGAGCGTTTTTGAACGAGCTGAGCTCTTAAGGAACTGGCCCAATTTATTCACTAAATGAGCCTTCTACAAATGAGCCGAGCTTTTTCGACTCTTGTTGGGCTTCTACACAAACCTAAAACTCGACCTCAAGTTCGGCTCGATAAATAAACGAGTCAAGCAGAGCCGTGCTCTTAATGAACCGGGCCTCGAGCTACTAGCAAGCAACTCTGTTCATTTGCGTAACCCGTAATTGTAAGAAAGCAACGAAGGATTGGGTCTACAAGTAGTATAGTTTTTCAATCACAGAATAGAGAGATAATTTTGCATATGATTCCAATTTCGTAAAAATTTGATTTGTGACTCATTCATATTATCTTAATGGTCATGAAGTAGTGACGGATCCAAAAATTTAACACAAGCCAGAGGGGCACTTATTAGTCATAAGTTTGAAAAAGCTCTCTCCATAATAATCCATTATTTCAAGTCCAAGTTTTATATGCTTTAGAGAGATGCGGTTTTCATACAAATTGAAAAACAATAATATCACATAAAATGAACACATAAATTTGAAGAAAGCAAAATCATACATTAAAACAGAAAAGAAATTAAAGGATTGGCCATAATAGATAAATCAACCCACAAATATTATCGTACACGTATCATTTATATCTTATATATTATCTTCATAGTCCATTACTTTTGTCTAATCTGTTTTTGTTATTAATTTCTTCTAGTCCCCACTAACATTTCCGAATTGTAGCTTTCTTTTTCCATTCGTCATACTGGGAGACACAACTACTGATGAGAGCGAGAAATGAAACATAGATTAATATTAGGATAATTTGCACTTACAAACCCTCTGTACTATCACTGATTTAAAGATACATCCTTTGTACTTCAAATTTAAGCACTTACACCCTTTACTTTGAAGTGAAAGAAGGAGAATTTGAACTTAACATCCCCTGTATTTTTACTTATAAGGGGTGTAAGTACTTAAATTTGAAGAACATGGAGTGTATCTTTAAATTGGTGATAGCACAGGGGATGTAAGTGCAACTTCCCCTTAATACTATTAACTCAATCCTTGATGTCTCAAGGCACAGAAAGAACTCATAATTCCATCTCTGAACTAATTAAGATTTAAGTACTCTGGTAGTACTCCACTCCAGGCTCCACCTTCTTAATTTGGTGCGCCCAGCACTCCACCCCCAAGCATCTAAACTTTGGCCGCCTGCGCATCAATTACTCCAACTTCTTCTCCTTCTTTGGTGGCCCACCAACCACTCAATTTTTTTTGGTGCTCAAAACATCTAAAGTCTGGTCGCTTGCGCGTCAAGCACTCCTCCTTCTTTGGTGCGCCAAGTATCTCAAGTCTGGTCGCTTGCATTTTAAGCATTCCACCTTTTTTGGTGCGCCACCACACCTTCTTTGGTGCGCCAAGCATATGAAGTCTAGCCGTCTCCCCCGAATTGGAAGATCATTTCGAGATTTTCAAGCATATTGATCAGAGTAATGATTTTTAACAAGTGGGATCATATATTTAGATTATGAGTTTAAATTATACACAACGTACTTCCGTGTATCGATCCCTTGTTAAACGGTTGTCCACTAACAAATTGACACCTCACCTGATATTTAATGATTCTATTTTTTTGCTAACCCAGTACAAGATAAAGGGTAAGAGGATAAGACACAAGCATGTTGGGGTTTTTTTTTTAACTAACACAAGCATGTTTGGGAAACCATAGTTTGTGATAAATGATTCTGCGTGTGTAGCTTTAATGGGCCAGGGCAATTGGTGTTGCATAGCAGTACGCTGCTGTCCCCAAGGGGACAGCAGCCCCCCAGCTCCCTTTCACGAGTGGCTCTAGGATTTTCAGTCAACGTTTACAAAAATATTGATGTAGGACAAAAACGGAGAGTTTTTGTATTTTATTTTTATTGTTTTAGAATAAGATTTTGGCTAGGAATATTTTCAATTAGGTTAGAATTATTAACTTTCCATATTCGGTTTGATTTTGATTTCTACCTTTATTAGAATTCTTGGTCTATAAGCATTAGGATTTTATTTTAATTAATTAGGAAATATCTTTTATTTAATGCCGCTTGTTTTGGCATGATTTATTATTTCTTTTGCAGTAGAATTTCTAGGGTTAGGGTCTTATAAAAAGGGTTGTAACCTATTCAATTATTTATCTTTTAAAACTTTTACATCAATAATATTTAGAGTTTTCTCTATTTTTCCTTGTGCGCAAGGTTAACTCGTAGATTCGAGTTCTATCATTCGTTTGATTAGTACGCAACTAATCTTCTTGTGAATTCCGCTGCGTCAAGTGGTATCAGAGCCATGCTTTTTCCTGGTTCGATGGCATTCGTCCGTGGAAGATACACAAACCCTATTGACGATGATCGTAGGGAAGGATTTGACAGGACTTGCGCCAAGGGATTTGCCCATGGTCAACCTGTTAAACACAAAGTTGATAGGAACCGCGTTGAGGGATTTGCCCGCAACCAACCTATTAATCAAAATGCCTCCGGAGGATATTCTTATTATCAACTTGATAGTGATGATGAATCTGAAGACGAGTTACCCGAGGATTATTATGGATATCAGTCAAAAAAGCAACATTCAAGGTCAGGGGGATTTTATCGAACAGATGACTACTTTTTAACTTTTTAGGTAGAACCAATAATTCCTACTTTTCATGGGTATTGCCATCTTGAGAATTTTATTTATTGGTTTCGTAAAGTAGATAAATTCTTTGAGTTCTACACGGATATTCCTGAAGAGAAGGAGGTCAAATATGCGGCTCGTAAATTATATGGCTATGTTTCTACGTGGTGGGAACGATTGCAGTCTAATAGATTGCGACAATATAAACAACCCATTAGGACATGGCCCAGGATGAGACGATTGATGAGTGATAGATTTCTTCAATCAAATCGTGGACAGGAGTTGTATCAAGAATACCGAAGAAAACTTGAGTCAAACAAATGTTTCGAGATTATTTTGATTTCCAATATAGCCATGTTATTGCTGATACAAATTATTCAAGAAACATGCCAACGAGTCACTTAAGCGCCGGTGGTCAAAAAAAGAATCAAGTTCCTTCAAGTTCCATTCAATCGTTTCACAATTATTATGATGGATATGAGGTCGCAGAAGAGGAAGGAGATCGGCTTGAACTTGGTGACGAAGAAGTAGCTGGAGATGAAGAAGCTGGTGGTGAGGAGGAATGTCCGCGTGCCAATATGCTTGAACAACAGTTTGATCTAGATGGAGGTGCAACCAATGAGGTAATTGTATGCGATGATGAAAATATCACAATATCGTTCCAAGTACAAGAACCGAAGGGAGAGGAAAGTCATGAATTGGTGCATATAATTTCTCAACATGTTAATACCACCATCAATATTGAACTTTGTGAAACACATGGAGGTATTACTTGTCCTAGTGATGAAGATAATACCAATGCTCTTCATGCGACATCATGTGTGCTTGATCTACCAACCAATTTTAAAATGGATCAAAGTCAAGAGAAACTGCAATTTCAGAATGAAGTTCAAATTGTTGATTTTCTTGGGTTGGAGCAATTTGAGTTTTCACTCAATTCTCGTATCGTGGAGATTGTCAATCAATTGAAGTGTGTAGAAAAACTATCTTGGCGAGTGTACTTTTATTGGAAGATGAGCGAGAAGTTGAAGTATTCCAAATATTTATTTCTTTGGAATGGCAGATGGCAAGTTTCTAATGAGAACTCGAGGGCGAGTTCTTTTGAAGAAAAGGAGACTGATGTAGGACAAAAACGGAGAGTTTTTGTATTTTATTTTTATTGTTTCAGAATAAGATTTTGGCTAGGAATATTTTCAATTAGGTTAGAATTATTAACTTTCCATAGTCGGTTTGATTTTGATTTCTACCTTTATTAGAATTCTTGGTCTATAAGCATTAGGATTTTATTTTAATTAATTAGGAAATATCTTTTATTTAATGCCGCTTGTTTTGGCATGATTTATTATTTCTTTTGCAGTAGAATTTCTAGGGTTAGGGTCTTATAAAAAGGGTTGTAACCTATTCAATTATTTATCTTTTAAAACTTTTACATCAATAATATTTAGAGTTTTCTCTATTTTTCCTTGTGCGCAAGGTTAACTCGTAGATTCGAGTTCTATCATTCGTTTGATTAGTACGCAACTAATCTTCTTGTGAATTCCGCTGCGTCAAATATAGAGAATTTTTTATATACAAAGTTCTGTGCAAAATAAACGAATTTATTTTGTTTGAAAATTTATTGGGCCTAATTTATTTTGTTATGTTCAACTATGTTATCTAGTTACAAGCTTGATGCGGACAACGAATTCAACTATATAAACTAGATGACGAGTTTCTTCAAGCCGGGAAGAATGATGCATGCCAACATTCTAATTAATCTAGAAATCTACATTACAAGAAAAAGTATATTCGGTGACAAAAAAGTGGCAACAAAATCTAATTTCGCTGCTAAATGAGTATATTTGACGTCAAAAAAATAAATTCGTCACCAATTATATCTATTTAACGACGGAAACAATATTTTCATCTCCAGAGGTACCCATTGGACGATAAAATACATTTTTTTTTTAAATATATACTGAAAAATGTGTGTGGTGTAGTTAAAGTTTCAAATATATACACCACAACACACACATATAGATGGATCAAGTCGATCAAATTCAAACCACCAATCTCATCAGTTTAATGGAAGATGTTTACTCTTAATTTGATACTATATAATCACCAATGCATTATGCATATGCCTTTTTACACAAGTGTCCCACCACCCCCCCTAACCCCCCCCCCCCCCCCCCCCCCCCCCCCCCCCCCCCCCCCCCCCCCGAACACACACACACCCCGCCCCACCCTCCCTCCAGCAACAGTTTTAAGAAGCAAGCACTCTTAATCATCATGGCCAACCAGGAGGGTTGTTGACGACGGATTCAGAAATGTCGTTTAGTTGGAGCATTTTGTTAATCATATTGGCGAAAATTTATTTTTCTAGTTAACCACAATAGATAAATAAGTACAATTAAGAAAGAATCGATCCAAATAGACAAATAGTTTGAAAATCAACTAGTATAAATGCACCATATGACGAAATTGAAACATTAAACTAGTTTTATATGTATATTTTCAAGATATATGCACATATTTATGTGTACTAACACACTTAATTTCATAATTATGCAGAATATACAAAAATATAACAAAATTATTTTAGTTTCGAGCGGGGGCACGAGCCACCACGTGCTCCCCTTTCCCTCCGTCCCTAGTTGTGGTCATAGCGGCCTTGATGACCTGAAATACTTGCAGACATCCCAGTTAGCACTCTCAACCTTTGCCGTGCAACGGCAACGACCACATCGTGCGTGCTACAATT
The DNA here is from genome assembly GCA_014282245.1 of Rhododendron simsii. Classification (NCBI taxonomy): domain Eukaryota; kingdom Viridiplantae; phylum Streptophyta; class Magnoliopsida; order Ericales; family Ericaceae; genus Rhododendron; species Rhododendron simsii. Next base: position 16,810,538 of record CM024956.1, on the reverse strand, counting down.
AATTAAAGCAAATCCTTAATTTCCAAATTAAGGGGAAAAATACTGAGCAAATATGAGATCAGAGTATAACAAATTCATGAAATCTTTTCAATAAATGAACAAAATTGCCCCTGTTCCTTCCTCCTATTCGAATTATAGAGAGATATATAATATTGGTAGCTACTCGAATAATCAGATATTTAGATCGGAGCAAACTTCTGTTAAAGGAAATGAACCGACCCGATCCCAATTGCCACGTAAATTAGATGGAGGGTTGAGATTTACAGAGGACAGTTGGCAGCGTAATATTAAGGGGACAGAAGATGGGCGACACGGGAGGGGGCTAGAGGATCACACGTACATCACTCTGCAGTCAAACAATATACTGCAGAGACGCCAGATTCTCTCTGCTAGATTCTTTTGCATTGCAGAATCCTTCTCTCCAAGGGCGTAGTTATTGAGACCGAACCACGTAAACTTGATATTTATTTATTTATTTAATTGTGGTCTTGGCAATCTTGATTTTGATGGAGGATTTAGGATAAATCCACTTGACACTTGACTGATCAAAATTTTAATTTGGTCAGACTGATAAAAATGACTTGGTGGACATTTTTGGGAACTTAATTTGATATACAATTGTATCACGCAAAATTTGAGTCTACAAAAAAAGACGGAAAGATGCTGAATAAGTCAATTTTATTAATTTGAGAAATTTAGGGTTACAATCTTTGATGTAATTTTCAAAGAAAATTAATCCTCTGATTCTTCTATCTCCATTTGAACGGCGATATCTTCTGTTTTCTTTGCGAAGATGACGGTGAATTTGACGGGTTTTGACTTGAGGGCATTGAATTTTCTTCTCAAGTTGAATTGCTTGATCTTCTCCAATTTAGGTGAAAAAGATGACGGATTTGTAGATATTGACTTAACCTCCAATTTAGGTAAAAAAAATGACGGATTTGTAGATATTGACTTGAGGACTTTGGTGTAACAATCCGTAATTTTTTATTATTAATACTATCATTAAAAAGTATTATTAGTATTATTTAATTCTTTTTCTTAATATAATTATCTATCTTATCCTTTTTAATTTAATTTTTCTTTTCCTTCTTACTTTGCATGCAAGTAATTGCATGCATGCACACTCCTCTTGTCTATCACTCCCCGACTCAATTTCTACTTCCTCCCTTAGTGTATCTCGTCCCAAATTCGTCCATTACGAAGCCCTATAGAATACAACTTCTTTAAATCCATTTTTAATCGAAACTCTTCAAAATTGTCCTATATATACCCTAGTACGTCGACCCTAGGGCACACCACGAAATTCCTCACGCCCCACCAGTCCAGAAGAGAGAGAAAAACAGGAGAAAACGAAACTCCAATCCATGGAGTTTTAGAGAGAGAAAAGTGGGTTTGTGATCAAGAATCAACCAAAACCCGAATTGATTATTCTAATCCCTTCCTACAACTCCTAGCATCGCCAAATATCATTCAATTCAGTCCCAAGGTTCCCCGATTGAAGAACCCGAAACCTTCTTCTCAAATTTTCAAGTTTCGATTTTTAATCAATTTAATCCGATTCGAGGTATTATAACCCCTTCCAATCATTCCTGTAAGTATATTAAGTGTTTATATGCTTAACCCTATGTCCCAAACGAAAAAAATATAGTTCACCACGCGTTTTCTGCCGTATTAACCAAATTGATATTATTTTTGAGCTTGACATTTTGATTGTAATTATTTACGAAGAAGACGACCATTATGATATTTATTTTACAATCTTTTTGATATTAATATTATAAAAAACTACTGACTTGATATTATTTTATTACAATGTAATACAATCTTAGTATAAAACGTATTAATTATATCAGTTTACTGGTAGATTGGGTTGATTAATAAAAGTTTTTAAATTAATAATACTCCTATTTAGTAATTTTAAATATTTCGAAACAACTTTGCGGCCTTCTAAACTTTATTTTTGACACCCAAACTATTTTTTCTAGACTTTTCACACCTCAAAATCCATACCTTGTTAATATTATATTATATTATTTTATTTATCTATTTATTAAATTTTTATTCGTTATCTTTAAAGATTTTACAAACGAAAAATCGTTGCAACCTTCCGAATGATGTTTCTGACACCCAAAATATTTTTCCTAGATGTCTTGCATCTCAAATATGATATCTTGCTAAATTCATATTTATTTTATTAAATTTACTATTTATTATTATTTTTAAATTGTTTCCAATCAAAATTACTTTACGACCTTATAAAATTTATTATTAATGCCCGAGTAATTTTATTTAGACTTCTTATGTTCCAAAGATGAAAGTATGTTAATCTCAACATATTTTTAAATAGTAAATTATTTATTATCTAATTACTTCACTTTTGGTCACTTTAATTAACGTTTTCATGTAAATTAATTCTTCGACCCTCCGAACCCAACTTTTGACACTCAACTAGTTGTGTAGGACCTTTAGGATTCTTATTAGGGTCATGTTAATTATTCTAATATTTTTATCTAATTAATGTATTTAATTAGTGTTTAATAAATCCAATTACTTTGTAATAATTAATAAGAATCTAGAAAATACTTATTTAAAATATTTATAAAAATATTTTAAATAAATTACAGGAATAAATGTGCCTATAAATTACAGGAATTGATATAGGCACATTTATAGGCCTATACTTCATTATTTTATAGGCACATTTATAGGCCTATATATTTTAAATAAATTACAGGAATAAATAAATACTTCATTATTGACATTGTGGCTATACAAGAATAAGGGCAACGGCCCATTCATAAAAAGTTGCGTGATTGCATTGCTTGTTATTTGTTTAAATTATTATTTGATTTAATTGTATATTGCATCGACACTTGATTTGAATGCTAGATTGGACCCTAGAGACATGGGGTGGTATGCGAATAGATTTCATCTAAACGATACTAAGTTGATGGAAAAATGGTAAAGTATTGAAGTTGTGAGATTGTGAATTTTGATTTGGCCATGGATAAGGGACCTGCGGGGCCCAGTGATAATATAAGGGTGACCTGCGGGACCCAGTGATGATATTTTGGTGACCCTAACGTATGGTACGCCATGGGAAGGTTATCGTGCCTTGCAAGGCCAGCAAGAGGGATTGTCTCATGACACGGTCATAGTTAGTGGCTTAAGGATGGTGACGACCCTAACGTATGGTACGCCATGGAAGGTTCCAAAGGGTAATCGTGCCCCCTGTTATGGTCCTAAATGAATTCATGCGAGGTACATAACTTAGGTGAATTCATTTAGAACTCCATGTGCAAGAAAAGCAGGGGGGGGGGGGGGGGGGGGGGGGGGGGGGGGGGGGGGGGGGGGGGGGGGGGGGGGGGGGGGGGGGGGGATGGGGGGCCAATCAACTGTCGTCACTTGTCATGAGCCTTCTCACTAATAGACAATTTTGTTTAATATATAATATAAATTGCAACAGTGAAAAGGAGAAAATGAACTAAAAACAAAATCCAACAAATGCCAAAGTGGAAATCCAGAAACTACAGCTGATTTGCCATAGCCCTTTCTATAGAGTTTCATTTTCTTGTAAAGCCATCGATTAGCATAAACACCATTATTTTGGAAGCAACATTGTTTAGATCCCCATAAGAATTGGCCATGTGAAAATTCTTGATGAATAGTCCTCATCAGAGAACACTTTCCAAAAAGCAAATCCAAAACTTCATTGTTTAAATACAAAATACAATTGTTTACAGGAAACATTTAAAAAAAAAAAAAAACACTTGCGAAAAACTATTCCCGACCTCCACCCCATGGATGGATGCAAGATTTTACTTGTAGAGAGGCAAATCCATGTATAGTAATAAATTCTTGGAGCAACAAACCTATGTGATGTGAATGTGTTTTTTTTTTTAGTAAAACCTGACATTTCTCAAATGACAGAAAATAGCAATAACAAGAAACTCAACAAAGAACCAATTATACTCCCTACTCCCCATTTTCTTTTAACCATATGGGAAATGACAAATGCTTTTTGAAAAGGAAATCTGATTATTTTAAAACGCACAACCATCAAAGTGTTCAGACCTCGGTAACTAACACCTTGAAAAGGGTAAAATATACCAAAAGCATAAGACCAAGTTCCGTGTATTCTCAAAATAGACAATCAAGAGTTCCCAAAACGGGGTAGTGGAACATAAAAAGAGCAATAGAGGAACTAAGTTCAAAGCAACAGCCATGCTGGTTAAAACCAGCAACGTACACATCGTGACTTTTTTCCATCACTCAGTCAAGGAAAACGTGGTTTCCCAATGAAATCAGAAATTGAACAGTGATGACACGACATTCCCCATATTTTCAATACAAATGCTAATGAGCCGCAGGTAAACTGTTCCACGCGAGAAATTCTTTAACAGTCTTGAAAATATGGGACGCACAAGTAGATGCACCAGATAGGTGTCCTCTTGTGTCCATGATTGCACCAGATAGGTGTCCTCTTGTGTCCATGATGATATGGACATGGATACACAAACCCGCAAGGAGCGTATATGCTTCGTAACTCATAACTTTTCTCTTTTTTGATGAAAGGTGGTCTAATGTGTGGTGCAACGATGTTAGCTAGTTCATCTCATGAAAAACAAAAGCGTCAGAGATATATATTGGGAATTTGGGTCACACAATTCGGCTTGCTAATGTCCACACGCATACGCAGACCCGCTAGAAGCAGATGTGCTTCCTCCCTCACATGTACGATCCTTTTCTTTATGGAAGGTGCTCTCGCATACATTGCTACTTTTGTAACTAATTCATCTACTAAATCCAAAAAGCTTTTCAGAAAACTCAGCAAGACTGTTACACGAAACACATGTCAAACCTTGCCAATACTTTAGTTCTAACCAAGGTTTTCAAATCGGGATACGTATCGTGTATCGGTTTTATGATTTTTCGTATCGTATCGGGATACGTATCGAGTATCGTAAGATACGGTAACAAAAATTAATTTACACTAATTAATCATAAATATATTGCAAATAAACTTACATTTCTGCTAGTCTCTTTCTTTGATCTGTGCCAACATATGCCCTCAACTCTTCAATGTCCATAGTGCTGAAAGTGTCACTGAGTTTAGAATTTAGGAAATTGCATCCATCTAAAAAATTGGAAGATTCTGCCGGGCCTGGAATGACTGAGATGTCCTTAAGTTGTCCTTTTAGATGCTCCATCAGAATGAAACCTGTCAGAGGTAAGATTTTAAACAATAAAATGCAAAATAAGTTTGAATGAGTCATAAGTGATAGCAGACAATAATAAGTAGATGGCCATAAAAGCTACTGGAGAATTCGAATCCTAATCTCTTCATATTTGGCAAAAGCAAATGCCAATTACTACCTAAAGCTGTCCAAGTAAGAAGCGCAGGGTCAACAAAACCATCACTAAGAAATTCCTTGCTCATTTACTTATGAATTTGTCGACAGAAGTACATCATGGACAGAGGGAACTTGCCAAGAGCACTGCAGCTTATTCATATTTTCGGGTGATCAACTAGCACTAACCTCTTTTGCTTATCAGCTCTTCCAACTTCAATGTTTTCTGGTTTCATGCCTAAAGAACGACTAGAGCAAGTTTAAGATCCTAGTTTGCTCCTATTTTTCACTTACATCAATCTCCATTCATCATCATGCAGTAACAGTTGAATGACTTAAAAGGATGCTTTTTTAAGCCCATATGGTATCTATAACAAACAATACAGTGGCAAATCAAATTCCTTACAGTTTCCATATACAGCTTGGAAATGCATGGCCGTGTAGACAACTAATCCAGATGTGCATCTTTCTTCCTAGGATATCCTGACTTGGGAGCGAGATCCCAAGGAGATATTGACTTGGGAGCGCATGAGCAAGGTTCCGGGGTAAAGTCGTTACCCCAATAGGAGTACCTAGCAACTAAGCATCACACACTACTAAAATCATTTCATAGGATTCCCAGGGCATTTTTGAAGTGAAATCTAAGTGGGTAGAGACATAACATGAGAGTTCATAAAAGAGAAATTATACTTTACGCCGGAGCAGGGCGGGTCAGTCGCCCATGATGGCGAGAGCTCTAAATTCCTAATTGTTGCTAACATTCTGAACCACAGAATACCAGTATATGAAATAACTTCAAGAAATCAACGTAGTTAATGTGAAACGGTATCTTTGTCAATACATATCAACAGGCGACAACTAACTGCAGGGGAGGTGGGATTAAAAAGTTAAAAATCAAAATGAAAAAGAACTTTAGTACTAACTGAGCCATACAAAACTTCACGCCACTTCCAGAGACAAACTAGCATGATCAGATAATTCATGCTCATGAATCATAACATAGGACACGATAAAACAAAAAAAGCTTCAACAAACAAGTAAGAACGGTAATTTTCATAACTGTGGCATAATGTCCTACCTATGAAGATTATTTCAGAAAATATAATTAGTGAAGAAAGGCGTAATGGGTAAAGAACATCAGAAACTATAGACTTGATCAATGATTCAATATATAGTATGAAAAGTATACAAATATCTACCAGCTTTAGGAACATGGGACAAAAGAATGGTGTATGAGCACATTTGAATATACATACCAAGTGCTCGAAGCATCTTCAAATCAAATTTCTTTGCTAGAGAATCGTGACCAATTATTTTCGCCCGTCGAAGCACCATCTCTTTTAAGCTAATCAACAAGTCCTGACAATTGGAACGATGCATGATGTGAAAACTTTAGATACCCAAAACCCACTGGCAGTGAGTGCAGAGATGTTTTCCCATTTCATTACCCAAGTAAGTCCTATTCTCTAAAAAGAAGTACGTTGAAAATAATTGAAGAATTCAGATAAAGGAAAGTTTTATTCTCACAAGCTCGGATTCAGAAAGGGAACAAAGCCAGCGAACATCTTCAATCCGGCAATCACGCAGTAGATCTTCCTTGGCCATGGCCCTTGCAAGAAACTTATTCTGCAATTGAATGAGACAAAATAATGTAGATTAGCTTAAATCCTGCCAATAATAACACGGGAATTCAGTTTTTAATTACAATAGGTCCCAAAAACCAGCGCTATTGTATTCAGACCAAAACCATGGAAGACAGTCAAATTTGGTTCCAGATCAAGTACGAAAAAGTTTTTTTTTTTTCAATCTACAGGAGAGATCATTAAAGTTATATACAAATTACGAAGTACAAACCCGGATACTATATTCTTCATTGTAAAAGTCCGCGAGATAACTAAGCACAACAACTTAATTAATACAAGAAATAAATCCGAAATAAAGGAAAAGTGCATACAAGGAAAAGAACATCCACGTGGAAAGAGAGAGAGATGCACGGCCGTCGTGTGAAGGGAAGTCGTCATGAGCTAATCCCAATTGGTTGAGTACAAATAAATCCGAAATAAAGGAAAAGAACATTCCATACTTTTGAAGTCAAGAGCTAATCCCAATTGGTTGAGTACAAATAAGTTGGTATCAAGAAATTTATGAAACTCACCAATCAATAGGTGGTATCCTGAACACCTCTGCAGTATGGGCTTCTAGGTTGCAAGTAGAGTGGTGTGAAGGGAAATTGTAAACAGTTTAGAGAGAGAGAGAGAACCAGACAAGCGACGAGAGTCGTCGTGTGAAGGGAAGTCGTCAGGGGAGCAATAACCCGCCGCGGCAAATAAAGGCCCTTCGGGTTCTTCTCCTCCTGAACCGTTCTTTTTAATCCCAAGTACTGCACTTTTTGGCATTTGCTCTAAATTAAGGAGAGTGATTCCCCACAGGGCCCCCCGCCCCACGTTTTAATGTCACGCGTGTTTATTAGATTATTTGTTTCGGTCCCTTTATAATCAACCCATTAAGTTGATAATAACACTTATTATTTTATAATATAAATCCACATGTCACAAAAGAGAGAAAGTTGGATAGGAACTAAAAGCCCATGTTGTACCCTAAATGTCAGATGTACTTTTTAAATTACCTAAATGTCAACTTTGCCCGTATTTGTTCACGGTTTCTTTTTGTTGTTGCAAGTCCACGGTACCCTTTTTTTTTTTTTAAATATTCACGGCTACATTTTGCTTTTTTTTTTTTTTTAATAACTCAAGTGTACATATTATCTTACGCGCACTTCAATTAATCATGGAGGCCTAATTCTACCACCTTGTATGGACTAACCACAAAAAAATTAATAGCATTTGTGAGGTTTCGAGCTTGATATATTTGGAAGAAGCAAACCCTAAGTCTCAAATTTTATCCACTAGGCCAACCGCTAGAGGTTTACTTTTATTCTTTCTTTTTCTTTGTATTGACTTCTTTTTTCCCTTAAGAGTGATTTTTTCAAAACTAATCACAAAATGCATGAAATTCACCAAATCTTATACTCCCTCTGTCTCCTTTTTAAAGTCTAGTATTCTATTTTGGATGATGCTATGGTGTCCCCGGTCATTTTGGGGACACCGTAATTTTTGGCATAACAAAACCCTTACAAGCATAACAAAAATCATTAGAAGTATAATAGAACCATAACATGGCATAACCAAGGCATAACCAAAAACCAATCAAGACATAACCAAAAATCAACCAAGGCATAACCAACCAAGTTATGCCTTGTTATGATTTTAGTTATGCTTATAATGGTTTTGATTATGCTTGTAATGAATTTGGTTATGCTTATAATGGTTTTGTTATGCCAAAAGTTACGGTGTCCCCAAAATGACCGGGGACACCGAAGTCATTCCCTTCTATTTTAAGTTGTCCCTTAATAAGTGTCCATTTTGTAAAGTTAGTGGATAAAAGTTGGTATATTTTTCATTTTACCCCTAAAAATAAATTCAATTTTTGAAAAGTTAGTGAGTAAAAATATAATGGTGATGTCTTCATAGAGAGTAAGTAGAGAAAGTGGAGGTAAAAGTTGATGTGAAATATGTAATGATGATATTTTCTTAATAAATTAGAGTTACAAAGTGAGACACTTAAAAAGGACGGAGGGAGTACTAAACTATTTGAGGCTTTAAATCCATACAAAAATCGCACATGTCAGAACTCTGTCAGAAAACGTACAAAAGTAAAAAGGAAGAAAAAGGAGGGAAAGAAAAGAAGGGTTATTTTTGTCATTTAAAGAGAAGAGCCTTCACCTGCCAGAGCCCTGTCAGAAAACATACAAAAGTAAAAAGCAATAGTCAGCCCAAAGGGCTGACGGTAGATTTCTCCTGTTTGTTTTGTGAGAAAAAGAAAGTGACGTTAACAAAAATAAGAGTGACAAAATCAATTCCCTAAATTAATTTGTTTTAGGATGCTCCACTAATTACTTATTTTTTAAATTAAAGGTGATGTATTGTGAAAAAATGACCTGTCTCGCAAAGCGAACAATTAGTACTTAGAAAATACAAGAATCTTAGCGGAATGGGGGCTTAAAAATAATCGGTATTATTTACATCTTGCGTTTAGGCTTTTCGTTATAAATTTTTTACGCAATATAAAAATATGGATCAAAATGGATAAAGTTTAGGTAAGACAATACCAAAGATAATAAAAACAGCTATTTAAAATATTTTTGTCTTAGTGGAGAGTTTTTTTTTTTTACTTTGCTCTTATTTTTTTTACTTTTTAAGACCCCCTCCACTAAGACCATGATTAATCCAAAAAAACAGAACATAGATTTCACAAAAAGTAAAAAAAAGGAGAACAGAGTCGCATGTCAAGAGTTCAACTCTTCTTCCAATGTGTTAATCTAAGTATTCTAATAATGCTAACTTTCTTTAATCACCAAAAAAAAAAAGAGAGCAAAAACTAAAAAAAAAAATTAGTCCAAATGATAAAAGCTTTATACTTATGAATTAAAAAAAAAAACTTTTCCAAAGATAATTTTTCTCTATATTTCTCTCATAAATATAGAATTACATAGAACTAGTAAAAAATACTTTCAAAGAATATTCAATATTAGAATACATAACTTAAAAAAAGTTAATATTTTTAAAAACAAATCTTTGAAAATGGTAGAAATACTAAACGAGCAAATTCACTTTTACAATTTGCATGAGACCAAACAGGAGAATAAGCAAAATATAACTTAATTTGGAAACAATTTACTACAGATAAGATTAAGTCAGCCTATCATATTTTGACTTAACTCTTTAAACTTATTTTGGAATGTTTTTAACATTTTTTTTGAACTAACTGTGTAAGAATTTAAACTTTTTCGATGCATCTTGTTGAGATGATTTGGTAATCAAAAAATACACAATAAAGTAATTTTGTATAATTCACTAAAAAGTAAAAGTAAATAGTAACAATTTTCTTTGTGTGTGCACCTGAAGTCTACCAAGTTCTAAAGGAGGATTTCTCCCATCAACGGGAGAGTCTCTACAAATTATAAAGATGCCATTTTTGTGGAGAGGTTTGAGGGTTGAACTCTACTTGTTTGTTTATATTAAGGAGTTAACATTGGCCTTTCAAAATTAGTCAAGGTGTGTGTAAGCTAATCCGAGACACCTAAGTTATTAAAAAGAGAGAGTTAACATCCTACTGCTTGAAAACGAAAACGAAAACAAAATAGAGGATCGGTCAATTTTGAACTCTTTTTTTTACCAATTCGGGTAAACCATAAGTCAACTTTAACCTCACTTTGGCTTATTTTCTTTCCCTTCTCAACTTTTTCAATTCCGACTCCTTTTTCAACCTTTGCAACGCGTTTCAATGAGATGAATCGAAAGAAACATAAACTAACAGGGATCAGTTTTGAAAACAAGGCAGGAAGCCCAAAGCACACAAGGCTTTCCGTTTATGGTGGCGTCTGAGTAAGGCAATCAGTACACAACCTTATCCCACAATTTCTTAAACTTGATTCTCATTCTCAAACTTGTGCCTGCCACAATGCTGGTAATGGGAGTACATAACCAACTACTTCGTCATGGTTTGCATTTTTCAAGTTAAGTTTAACCTCAAAATACATCTTTTCATTCTTCAGTGATGCATATTTGATTATTAAACCCAAATCTCATCAAAATAAATCATCATTTGTGTACCCAATTCTTGGAGGAAATATATTTGATCAACTGTATCTATACCTCCATGAAAGAAGATGAAAAAGAAGAAGAAGAAAATGTATGTCCATTGAACTTGTCAGATAAATGGGGAATAAACAAGATGATTTTACTCTGCAGGGTAACTGAATCCTTTGCAATACTCACAAAACGAGATATGTGTAAAGGGCAAGTGTTACACTATATGCACCATTCAAGGCCTCTGCATCTAACAAACTGAGGTCAAAGTATGTCCAAGACGATGCTTGTATGATTCAGATGAGATATATACCCTACAAAACTTACCATCGTACAACATTTGTAATTTTGTATGATCAAGATTTCTATTCGTCCAGACCAAAGGGGGAAAAAAACCTTGAGAAGAGGAAGGGGCTGATTTACAGAGGATTCTTGAGTGATGAAGTTTGTCATGGTGCTATTCCACGACTCGGGTTGGCCACAGGCGCTTCCAAACTGAGATCTCCTCCTCACGGTAAAGCTTCCTGATTCCTCCATAAAATCCATCTGCTGCATTGCCTATTTCTCTATGGTCCTTTCTATTTATTGTTGTCTGTCTCCATCTTGATCCTGGGGTGTACTGCTTGAACTCTAGTACTACGTTGTCTGTAAGCATGAGTATATTTTGAGCTTTAGATCTAAGAAAAAATCTAACTAATGCTAATTAAAAATGCAAAATCGTTTCAGAAAAAATCTAACTAATGCTAATTAAAAATGCAAAATCGTATTAGCATGAAGACATGGTAACTTTAAAGCACAATAAACCGATCCTATTTCCATTTGGTTTCCCAACCTCCTGATACAAGCATAGAACACAGTGAAGAGATCATTTTACTGCCAATTATTCACATCACTTGCAATAAAAGCTTCCCCTTTTATACCATCGGTTGCACTCGTCGATTATGAATTCAACATTCAGGTGTTCCTACAGAAGTCCCTAGAAGAAAATTAGAAACCCAGAAGAAACATGGTTTTGTGATCCACAGTGCAGTCTATGTTGTCTCCAGATTTGCTTAGCTCTTGAAATACAAAAGCAAAGGGAAAAGAGAAGAGAAAAAAACAGCTTCAGAAATCTCTTTCATTTTCTTTACCCTCCAGATATCCCATGTAAATCTAAGATCCAAATAAAGCCATAAAGAGTCAACATTTGGGAATCATAAGAGTACTTAACTAAGTCTGGGAATCATAAGTGTGTGGAAACACACAACTACATGTGGGCTGAGCTGACAATGCCCAAATCTGGGCTAAAATACAATTAACTGAAAGAAAAGGTTGATACCAAGATAAGATGTTTAAGTGGCTTGTGTGGAGCGACACAAGATGTTGCATAAGGCAATACTTCACAAGATCAAATCTCGAGTTGGAGACATGGCCATGTACATGAGAAAATAACACTATCATGTAACTTGTGTCTTAATTGTGCCGGTTGGTAGATGTACACAATTGCGTAGGGGGGAGAGAGAGAGAGAGAGAGAGAGAGAGAGAGAGAGAGAGAGAGAGAGAGAGAGAGAGAGGTGAAAGCACATAGTGCACCAACCAGTATTAAGTCCAGGTAAAATTAGCCAATAAAGTAATAACAAAGAATCTAAAATGTCTAAACAAAATGACAACACACAAACAAGGGTGTACTTTACTTTAGCTCGGCCAACAAGCAAAGGTGATCAAATAAGTTTCCAAAAAAAAAAAAAATTTCATCAGAGGTGCCTAGTGTTTTGTCGACCTGTTAAGCATTTTCAAGGAAAGCACATTACAAAATCACTACACAGAATGAAAACGACATTAAAAGGCCTGTTTCAAGTGGTTCAAGTTTGCATATCAGCATACAGCCTTCTATAGAGCAGAATGATGAAAAAGAATTCAAGTAACCGATTTCATTTGATCAGGACATAAGGCTTAGTTTGGTTCAGTGAACTTGCTTATCATACCATGGTAGCACCATTTTTTGGCATTCTTTGCTTTCTCTGGTCTATCTCTACCAATACTATTTTCCTTTTTCTTGTACTTAAGAATTAGAAGTTGAATCTATGCCCCAAACCAAACAAAAACATCAAAGGGAAAGTGACAACATTGAAAATCAGATGATCTACTCACCACTATTGTAACATTGGCAATGGGATTTGTTCCCCGTGCATGAATCCAAGTGACCAACTACTCCATACCACCAACCTGCAAAGCAATGAGCACAGTTTAGTAGTTCAAACGAATGGTTACTATGTCCCGTGAAAATTCTATATAAGCTCTACTTGCTCTTACAAAACAAAAAACGGATTTCTTAGTGGCAGGGATATGAGTTCTAGACCAAGCAAATAATTCACAGGTGTGATTACCCGGACAGAAAAATAGTCTTGCTTTTCAGAAGTAGGAATTTAAAGTAGAGACTGCACCAGAAAACACACCGTAAGGAAATTCCGCGTTTCTTCTCCATTGAATCTCAATATGATCGCCGGGCTTCAAATCGTCTAAACAATCGGATACATGAAGAACATGTGCAGGAGTATCAACAGGGGGTCCTCTTAGTCTATCCCACTCTATATTGTCCTCAATTGTACGTCTTCCGCGCGGTGAGTACCTACAATGCCACAATCCACTTGAAGTTCAATAAAGGGCAATAAACAAGTTTTAAGACTTGACTTCTGTTATCACCATTTAAAATGTCAGGTAGAAAGTTGCACAGTATCTCATTGAAATTACATCAAAACTCTAAGTATGGATAAAGGAAGGATCAGAATTAACCAGAAAAGAAAACCATGCAGGATCCACATATAGGTTATTAAAGGGGATAACCCGGATATGGGAATTGGGAATAGTTAGTCCCACACCCTAGAAGGACAAAAATAATCCTCTCCCGATAGTCCATTCTTTATCCCAGCCATTACCAAACATAGTACAAGTAATCATATATTGTATATGAAACTATAATTCTCCCATTATCCTATATATTGTTGCTTATCCCACTAGTAGTTAACCTCAAACAAGCATGTTAGGCTTCTGAAATTGGGTGGACATCTCCTAGGTAAAAATTGACAATTGCCTCTCTTCAAAATTCCATCGAAACACTAAATGTTCTCATAATAAAAACTACAAATTGGTTATAAACATATAATTCTAACATAACAACCCTTGCAAAATTCCAAAGACTAGAAATTAGATGAATGCCAGCTACTAAAATAGGAGGCAGTTGAGGAAATTTATTTTCTCAACCATAAGTGCAAGCAATCATATGGTCTCACACAAGCCTTGATGGAAGAAAGTTCAACCCTATTAATGTTTGATGGGTCCCCATACCTTGCCTTGAAGGTGTCTGCAATGGAGTCGTAGCTAAGTTCAGCATCATAACAAGAAAGCATAAACCCCACATTCCCATTCTGCATCTCAAAAGAATAAAAGAAATTTGGCAGAATTTTTTTTATTTGAACAGCAAAAATTGAAAGAAGCAAGATAATTAGTACATAAATTGAATTGGGTCACTAGGCCTTCCTTCTCTGATGCCTTTCTGCTTTAATTTCGGGGCATGGTTTCACAACAATATATGCACAAAGTGGCTCCTCCTAAAAAGTTTTATCAGTAAAATTGTGGCTCCCACACTCCCATTGTTTAGGGATTACAGGGGTAATGTTGTTGTATTTGAACCACAAAACTGTCATAAGCTTAGAATTTGGTTTCAAGAATCGTTCTTTCACTCATCAATTTCCAGAATCAGTTTCATCATTTTCATATGGTTTCATCTCTTAACAGATAAAATTTCAAGAAACTAAAGAAAACGTTCTAAAGACTTCACACTTATCTTTTCCAAAAATTTCTTTTTGAAAATTTGTCAACCAAACGAGTTTGTGATGTAATTTTTACAATTGATTTTGAAAAATGCTAATGGTCCAAACACAATATGTAGTCAGAACCAAGTACCTCTCTGTTATAGACCTGAGCTGGGAACCAAAATTTGCCAGTCTCAATAGCAAGATACCAACCCATGATTGAATCGACCGGTAAACAACTCCTTCTCCCACAACCGATTCCCAGGTTTTCTGATCTTTTCCACGTAAGTGGCCACAGGTTTAAAACATACCCAAAGACTTCTTTCTGCTTTGTGCCATTCAAAAGGGTGGGCCTCTTTCTTGATGCAATGTGCCATTGCCATTCTCTATAAGCAGCATCACCAATTAGCCTACCCCATTTCTGTTTCATGTGTCTCTCCCATAGATGATCACTTGTACACTTTTCTCTCAGAGCAACACAAGCACCTGATAAGTTGCATAACTCGGCTGGCGAAAGCCGCTCAAGAATGCATTCCAAGGCCAATTCAGGCAAATCCAACAGAGAAATCACCTCAATTTGTTGCACATTTTCTTGTTTTGAACTGATGGGCTCCATGAAAGGCATGATTGAGGAAACTTGAAAAGAAGTGATAGCAATCATACTCTTTCTGAGGAAATGAGGCAATTCTCTACAAAGCCATGGAATTGACGACAATTTCTTCACCCCTCTATTCAAGACTGGGAGTGTCTTGAGAGAGGACTTGGAAAGTAGGATGAAAGAAAAACAGTATATCATGATGAAAATCATTGGATTAGGATAAATCCTAAAATGGGTTCTTGGTTTAGGACTCAAAAGAAAAGAGGTGTGACAGCAAACAAATAAGGAAATAGTGGTTGCAGCTATATACGGAGTATAGATAAATATGCGAAGACGAAACTGAAATGATTTTCTGTCTTTTCTGTTGATCTCTTATAGTGAAAGCAAGAGTTTCTTGGACATCAGAAATTCACGGAAATTACAAGTGGTCCTTTTAATGGTTAGTGATTTTCATGAGAGGGACATGTGTAGACACTGCAGCCGACAAGCTTTGATTGTTTGTAGTAAAAAGAGGCTGACAGAACAAAGATCAAAACACATTCGGTGCTTCTTGTTAAATGCTTTTGGCATCCAAATACAGTGAATTTGCCACCCACCTTGAAGAAACGGGAATCACAAGGCCACACAAAGTGGGGGCAGGTGTCAGTTAGAGATTGGAGGGTTTCAAAGGAATGGGTTAATCATATCAATCAAACAATTTTCACCAGATTAAAGAAACTGATATGCCCTCCTCAAATAAAATGAGTGGAAATACACAGCAGAATCTGTCAAACTTTTTTTTAACACCGGCTAGCTTTCACGCACCCTCAACTAATTTTGGAACATTTACCTGTCTAACTTTTGGTATAACGAATCAATATCTTTGTGGAAATCAAAGACTGAAAAAGAGATACTATCACTATCACGATTCTTGTCAAGAGCACAAGGAAAAGGGAGATTATCTGAGAAACCAATGTGGGTAAAGAAAAGGAAAAGAGAATTAGGACATAAACCCAACAAGTAATAATTGAGTGAAAATTACTAGGTTAAAAAAACAAAAAGAAAAGAAACTGACCTGTACCCATCAAATGCATGGGTGCCAATACATAGACCCATAGGCCATATCTGAGAATCCACAAACCAATATCTTTGTCCAAATCAAGGACAAGTAAAGAAGATCACTGTCACAACTATTCTCTTTGTCGAGAACACAAGAAAAGGAACCAATTATTTGAAAACCAAACGAGCCTGAACACCTCGAAGCTCGACTCGACTCGTGCTCGTTTACAGCCTAAACAAGGGTAAAGAACCAAAGAAAAAAGAAGCAAGAAAACGAAATTGGAACAGTGGATTGAGGAAAGATGGGATAACTCGAAGTGGGTCCTCACTATTTCATCCAAAATGCTGCAATCCCTGTGGTGAGGGAAAAGAGAGAGAGAGGAGGGAGTTTATATGTGATTGTTATTAGGGTTTGGGGGTTTTAGAGAAATGGAGATGAAAGAAGAAGGAAGAGAGACTTATTGGTGGGTGTCACAGCTCAACAGTGTGGCGTTTAATTCAGAGCTGACACCAGTTTTTGGCCTAACCTCCACCAAACTTTAGCAACTCAGCACAGGGCCACGGAAACTGACCCATGTCAAAATTTTCCAGGCAATTTTTTGATGCACGAGGTAGCGGATTGAGAGTGAGACAGGTCAATGTGGTTTACGGTTGGAACTTGGAAGTGTTATTAGTATTAATTAATGAACAGGTTGCTTTTGCAAACCCATTAATGAATGCAGTGTTATTTTGTCCGTGTTCAACACGAGAGATCAAGATTATCTCAGATACACTTCTCACGCACGGTCGTTTATTTAAGCTTAATAATTAGAGATGAAGTTCAGGATTTTTTTTTATATGTTTTATTCATTTTTTATGGTTCTTAATTTTGTGCCAATTTTAAAATTTTTTTTTACAGATTATTGATTTGTCTCGACGAGAAGAATTCGAGAAATAAGAGAGTAGGAACCAAATTAATTTTTTTGAATAATAGCAAATAAAATTCAAAAAGTCTGTACATTTTGAATTATTTTTGTCTTTAGTGAACTTTTGTTAAGATTTTATTCATAATTTTTCTCTCTGTAGATTTCACTTGTTGGGATTGACCTGCCTCGTAAAGCGAAAAATAAGTAGTTACTGTACAAAATAAGAACCTTAATAGAATGAGGCCTTAATCGCGGTTATCTTCCATGTGTTTTGAGGGAACTACAACTACTCGGACTTTTTCTCTTCAAGGAAACTTTGGTATTATAAAGAGGTTTACAAAACAAGAGTTTTAAAAAGAGACAACACTATCACAAATGACCATGCAAGAAAGAAATAGAAATTCCAAATAAAATATTGTAATCCATGTCTTCCCTTTCATAGTAAATATACTCCATATTTTATACCCGGTAATCCTCTGTGAAGATGTGTAGAAGAGACCAAAATACATACTGAAAAGAAATTGGCAGGTGACGATTAATTCTTCCTTTTGCTTTTTCCTTTTTTTTTTTAATTTACACACGGGTGATCAATGTGGGATGTTGTTTTGTCACTTATGTCATTTGAAATATTGTTTACTTTTTTTGGTGCGATGCTTCATATTTTGAAGGACATTATTAAGAGACTTTAATAATGGAAGCAAAAAATATAGTGATAAAATTCTAAAATGTTGTACGGACGCAATGAAAGCTCAAGAAATATTCTATTTTTTTTGTGTGTTTGATGTGAGTAGTTAATTAATAGAATGCATATGATCACATGAATATATTATCGTAAAGGAGTTGAACACCACGTGACAAAGCTAATAACGAACAAAAAAGGATATTTTTATTTTTGTGTGATCTGTTGAAAACGGTTTTGTTTAAACTGTTAAAATTTGAACGAGAAAATGACATTCAAATGGGGGTTGTGTCGAAAGGTGTGGAAATTTCAGTGCTACATTATAAGAGGAAACAAAGTTTGGTGGGTTTTGGTCTTGGGCTAAGCTTGATTGGGGTTGGGCCTATATTATTTTCTCTTCCACTAGAAGTGGGTCATTGAAGTTGGGCTCAAATCCATTTGGACTTGGTTGGTTTTCGGCTTATATGAATGAGTGGGTAGATTTAAGTGGTTTTGATTGGCTGGCCCAATGCCCGTCCAAGTCCACCACTTGTCAAACCCATTTCTCATAAACCCTGTTTGGCTGTTTTAAGTGAACTATCAAAAACACCCCGCCTCATCGTTAACGGGTTCAGATAACAGATTCTCATCATCAACAGGAAAGAGAGAAGTCCCTCTCTCGACCCTCTGTCTCTCTTCCTCCTCCGACCCACCACCAACACCACCACCGACCCACCCCAACCGCACCACCTCTCGCCTCTGTCTCCCACCGACCCACCACGACAACACCGCCTCTCCTCTCTACCAGCAAAATCTACTCCAGGGATAGACGAGCCCTAAATCGTCGAACGCCACAATCGATGAATCCAGCGCCGCCTGCCGCATCTCCGCCGCATCTCTCGCGGCTCCGAATAGATGATGGAAACAGAGAAGAAGGGCGTACTCTTCGGAGCTTCTTCTGGATTTCAACCATGGAGGTCGAATCACCCTATAATTTACCCTTACCGGATGCATTCCTCGATTTTCTCAACGAAAATTGGCTGGACCCCTCGATTTATAATAATGATCCCACCCCTCAATATATAAGGTACACATGTATTTGAAAATTGAAACTTTGGTATGAGTCTCAACGAGTTACTTTGCGCGGTTCAATTCGGTAATTGAGATTAGATAGAAAGAGGGTTTAATGTGGGTGTGCTGTTTTGTTGTTGAAATTTGTTCCAGTGGAAGACCGGGTGAAAGGTGTTCCGTGAAGAAAAGAAAGAATTCACACCCGTGCTTTTGTTTTTTTGTGTAGTGTAAATTCGTGTGGGTGTGAATTCTGGGGTGCGAATTTACAAACCAAAGAATTCACACCAAGAATCCCATAGAATTCACATCAAAAATTCTGGAGGAGGTGTGAATTCTGCCCATAGTGTAAATTCTGAAAAGAGGTGAATCGAATTGTTCCTCGCCAGCCGTGAATTTTGTAATGAGTGTCAATTTTGTCTTTTTCGAAGGTGTAAATTCTTTAAATTTGTTAAATTGTGAGTGTGAATTCTGTCTTTTCACACATCACAACTCAATCCCCAAAATACAGAATTCATACCACGAAATGAGAGAATTCACACTCCTCAAATGCAGAATTCACACCCCTAAATGCAAAATTCACACATCCTCTACACAACCCACTCCTCAAAATACAGAATTCACATTCCAAAATGAATGAATTCACTTCCTTCAAAGGCATAATTCACACCCTCCAAAATAAAATAATTCACACCCATTAAAATGTAGAATTCACACCTCTCAAACGAATAATTCACACCCTCAAATATTAATTTTTTTCTTGCACGCAACCCATCTCCTCAAAATACAGAATTCACTCTCCAAAATGAAAGAATTCACTTCCTTCAAAGGCATAATTCACACCCTCCAAAATAAAACAATTCACACCCATTAAAATCCAGAATTCACACCTCTCAAACGAATAATTCACACCCTCAAAACATTAATTTTTTATTTAGGTGTGAATTGTGTCTTTTTTCAAAGAAGTGAATTATTGGAGTGTGAATAGCATAAATGGGTGTGAATTCTGGGGGTGTAAATTTTGCAAAGGGGTGTGAATTCTGCAAAAGGATGTGAATTCGGGAGTGTGAATTCTTGCGAAGGGGTGTGAATTTTGCAAATGAGCGTGAATTCTCGAAGGGTGTGAATTCTGGGAGGTGTGAATTCTTGGGGTGTGAATTCTCAGAAGGTGTAAATTCTGTGGGTTGTGAATTCTCGAGGGATGTGAATTTTTGCAAAGGTGTGTGAATTCTGGGTGTGAATTCTTCTGAGAGGTGTGAATTTTCGAGGGTGTGAATTCTTGGAGGTGTGAATTCTTGGCGGTGTGAATTCTGTGAGTGCTGAAAAGTGAAAAGGGCAAAATAGTAAAAGCATATTTAAAAAGGGCTTGGATGGAATAGTACTTACAAATGGGGATTTGCATGGAACCCACAAAAAGAAATAGGACCGGCCAGAAATTTCTTGTAGATGAATTCGGTTGGCTTACCCAAAAATAGGATACAAGTTAATTTGTATTGCGGTTCAAAAAAGAAGAAGAAGTTAATTTGTTATAGTTTAAAATAAGTTGAGATGTCTCCAACTCCCTTGCCAAAATAAATTCTTCCACCAAGGTTCATCAAGCTTGAGTTGGGATGTCTCCATCTCCCTTGCCAAATTCAATTCTAACAATCAAGTATTCACTAAGGAAAAGCAAAAAAGAGACCGAGCTTGATCAACACTGCTTATGTATTTCCGAAGGGGGATAATCAGATCGAACTTAGTTCAAAATGTGAAGTTGAGATGGGAAAATGACGGGTCAGAGGTGTTGATCCGATTAATTCCAAAATCATAGTCTTTAGTCTTGAAACTATCACTCGCATGATAGGAGGAGGGAAAATATTGACAAATACATGGTGTGCCCACTTGAAATGTCTATTTTACCCTCCTTTATATATCACTTATAAGCCCTAAAATTCATTGTTTCCCCAATCGCCCATTCGTTCCACACACTAGGCGGCAACTCCTCTGTCACTCGACGACGACTCCTCTCTCTCTCTCTCACACACACACACACACACACATGCACACACAGAAAAGACACATTTGTTGTGTCCAAGTCGAAGATGGGTTAAGAAGCTACAACTTTCCAATTTTGTTTGTGGTTGTTCTTATTTAGCTTATAAATTCATTGATAGAGCGAATGTAGACCATTGGCTCCTAGTTTTTGGTTGTTCTATAGAAGATCTGGTTCGCATTGGTGATTATTGGCTTGCTCTTGTATGGCATGTGACTAATGTTTACCTACAACAGTTGTACTGATAGATTGTTGGTTGGGTCAGTTTGTTATCCCTTTGTTGTTTCCATTTTTGTTGATTGTTTGGTCTATTTGATTACATGACTTGGTTTCTACAGAACATGTAGTTTAGTCTATATAAATATTTCACTTGGCATTGCTGTCCTATTAGAATTTCGATTAACTTTACCAGACAAGTCTTATAAGTTAAATGAGTATCTTTAGTGTATGTTTGGACTTTACAGAATGGGACAACTCATGTTATTTTATTTCAACCATCTTGTGTAATGTAATTCTTATAATCATGAAAACAAAGACACATACTCAATGCACTTGTTTTTTATGTTAATTATATGACAGTTACTTATTTTGGTTTGGTTAGAGAAGGCATGGAATCTAATTCAAGCAGTGGAATGACTGGAAGTCCTGTGAGGATACGACTTTGTGAGCACAGTGAGCAAGTGGTCTTGCACACCTCATGGACGGATAAGAGGTAGAAGATTTTTCAGGTGCCCTTATTGGTATCCCGGTGCACTAAAAACTAGTGGTGCACACTGTGATTATTTTGAATGGTTGGATGGTCCTATTGGTGAGCAAGAGAAAGTGGTTCTCCGATCCTAGAGGGACATAAGGTCACTCAAACAACGTATTGTGAAATATGAGACGAAGATGAAAGAAATTGAGATAAAGTGTAAGGAACATGAGGAAAATGTAAGGAATATGGGAGGAAGATCGAAGAATGTGAGAAAAGGCCAAGAAATATGGGAGGATTGAAGAATGTGAGAAAAAGAATAAGGAATTTGAGGCAAACGTGAGGAAAAGTAATGGACTGATGTGGCAGCATGGGTTGCTTGTTCCATTATGGTTGCTATTCTTCTTGCTATCATGGGGATCGATAGTAGTAGGCCTGGAACTAAGTATTTGAGACTGCCCCATTCAAGGAGCGGTTAAATGCTTTGGTTTTAGAATTCTAGAAAGCGGGACTAGTAGGTGGTCCCTTTTGTAAGAAGACAATGTAATCAAAGCTGATGCTTCGACTTGAAACGTATATGCTAGTGGTTGGTTCCTTCTTGTAAAAAGAATATGCAATCCAAGGCGAGTTGTTATATATAATATGTGAACACAATTTGAAGAACTCCCAATGTAATATATTTGTGGCATCTAACATTTTGCGGACAGTTTGTAACTAAGTTAAATGTGTTGTACATGAACATTAAAATTTGTGGGTGCTATGTAATAGTATTAGTATAATGATTATGTCTTAGCTACCTAAGATGACGAAGAGATTGTTGTATTTCAGTCATATAACCTCTTGAAAATATATGTATGGACTGGGGCCCCAACACATTTTCGCATGGAAATGTATAGCCAAACAAATTTTGATTGCATATATTACTTTATGTTATATTGAAAAATGTCATCTTCCATTCAATATAATAAAGTCTGTATGATATTTTGACGTTCCTGAAAACCTATATGATGTGGTCTGTTTCAAAATACGTAATGGTCTTTTTCAATATAACATAAAGTCTATTTTATTTTTTGACTTGTCCTTTTTTTGCCCAAAGAAGGTTGGTTGAGTTTGAATGAGAGATGACATTTATTGAAAAAGATATGACTTGACCTTTATCAACAAAAGTGATGGTCTTTTTCAATATAACATAAAGTCTGTTTTATTTTTTGACGTGCCCTTTTTTGGCCCAAGGGAGGTTGAGGTTGACTGGAAGATGACATTCCTCGAACCCTATATGACTTGGTCTGTTTCAAAAAATGTAACGATCTTTTTTAATATAACATATAGTCTTTTTCATTTTTTGCCGTGCCCTTTTTAAGCCCAAAGAAGATTGGTTGAGGTTGACTGGGAGATGGCATTCCTCGAACCCTATATGACTTGGTCTGTGTCAAAAAACGTAATTGTTTATTTCAATATAACATAAAGTCTGTTTCATTTTTTGACATGCCCCTTTTTGACCAAAGAAAGTTGGTTGAGGTTGACTATGAGATGACATTTCTCGAATCTTATATGACTTGATCTGTTTCAAAAAACGTAATGGTCTTTTTTCAATATAACATAAATTCTTTTTCATTTTTTGACGTGCCCTTTTTTTGCCCAAAGAAGGTTGGTTGAGGTTGACTGGGAGATGGCATTTCTCGAACCCTATATGACTTGGTCTGTTTCAAAAAACGTAATGGTCTATTTCAATATAACATAAAGTCTGTTTCATTTTTTGACGTGCCTTTTTTTGCCCAAAGAAGGTTGATTGAGGTTGACTAGGAGATGACATTCCTTGAATCCTATATGACTTGGTCTGTTTCAAAAAACGTAATGGTCTATTTCAATATAACATAAAGTCTTTTTCATTTTTTGACGTGCCCTTTTTTTGCCCAAAGAGGGTTGGTTGAACTTCAGTGGGAGATGACATTTATTGAACAAGATATGACTTCATACATTTACTATGAAGTGTTTTTGGTTGACGAACGTAAAAGTCTTTTTGTTCGTGTAAGCAGTTCCCATTGTTTTACAACTATGAAGTGTTGAAGGCAGTGAGCCAAACAATAGCACATTCTACACTTCATAGTAGCCACCTGACTAATCATACTTGGTCCAAATCAACTTGAAGTATGATTATCGCATATTTATGACGTAGTTTTTTTAATTATAGACTTGGTCTTATTTTCCTCTAAGAGGGTTGGTTGAGGAGATGCCTCACTCAACTTGCTCCAAATAAACTGACAATATGGTCGTCACAAATATATTGCTGCTGTTTACTTTTGAGAAGGTTTGTTGAGGTGGATTGGGAGATGGGTCACCTAACTTTCCACACATCTAATGCCTCAAGAAATACGACTTGGTTCAAATCAACATAATATATGGTCTTCACATATTTGTGATGTGGTCATTTTAAATGACAAACTTGGTATGTTTTTCCACACTTCGTAACTGTGTCCATGTCAATAACCACATGGTCCTCACTGAAAAATGACGTAGTCCTTTTCAATTATTGAGCTACTCTTCTTTACCTCAAATAACCTCTCTCGAATATATCTCTGCCACACCCCAAAAATGAGAAGTGACCGGTCGTGAACCATGAGGCTAATCCATGGAACACGCAGCCTGATTAAATCAAAGTAACCGAAAATCAATGATCCCTTTTTCATTATTAATCAAATCAAAAGCCAAATGTGTCTCAATAAAAAACATGGGGTACAACCATCCCATGAACTAAACAATATCCAGTAATCCAACAATAATAAAACGAATCATTATCTAACAATTGTTTTGAATGCGGAAGCGATTTATTAAAATAAAACTAAGATGAGACACCCTAAGGAGGTCAAACAGAAGAATCCCCGAGGTGCCGCCAGAGTCCTTGTCTAACTCCCCAACTTGCCTGAAAATGAAGTTGGAATAAATCCGTCAGCTGACGAGCTCAGTGAATAGCAAGTATGTATAATAAATAAAGTTGAAAGCGGGGATTAAAATAATTTACCATTAAATCATAATTTAGCATACGAGGTGTCCAGCAGAATAATATATTAATCAATAAAACCTTAACCAATGAACATTCTTAGTGGTGATCACAACTCCTCCATCAACAATGGGGAACCACAATCAAATAGTACCATGGTCAAAATAAATCTCATCAAAATTGGATCCAATATCGACCTTAGAGTCACCAGGGGTTGGCAGCCCGTGGTACTTTTCCCTAAGACGATCCGGCGAAAGAAAGCCATTGAGTATTAAGGTCACTGGCCTAACACGGTCTTTTCCCCAATGGCCAGGGTCACCAACACGAGAAGGAATAAGTTCCCTGGACTTCCGAAATAAATGTTCCCATTAATATCCACCAAGTTCTCACCAAAAAGAATATTAACAATTGATCTCAGAAAATTCATCGCATGCCAATTTAGAGAACAACTTTTAAACAAATTTCTGAAAGAAATACTTTTAAGGGACATAAGGATCTTTCGAAAATACGTAACATATTTAACTACTCACCTGAGTCCAAAAGTAATGCAATCGAACGAGCAAAAAGATGTTAACCTGAATAAAAGAACAAAGCACGGAATGACTAACTACGCAAATATACACTTTAGAGATACAGAATACCACTTCCTATCAAAATAAAACTTAGCCTAATCCTAACTACTACCCACTGTAATCATCACCACTAAAACCAAACTCCATGCCTCCAACCACGAGCACACACCACTGTCTAATAGCATTAAAAGAAAATAACTTCTAGTGAAACTTGTACAAAACCAAAACTATCCAAGTCTACTGCCACCAACAATTATTAAAATCATTCCATAAAAGTACTCCCAGCACTAGCAATTCCGATTCCATACCACGACAACAGTGATCAGCACCGCACACGACGTCCATTATAATATTAATTAACCCGTTGCCGCACACACGACACACAATCTCACCCACCAACTCACTCCATCCATATCAAACCCAATTAATTCTAATACCACAAAGAGATTGCGCAACCTGACAAACTGCTTCTCTCCTCCAAACAGCAGTGGAAAGTAATGGAAACATTAAATACAAGATTACGTACTGTACAAAGCCGAGAGCAAGGTCGGGAAAAGGAGTTCGACTGTCACACCGGTACCTTGCAGCCTCCGACTGCTTCTGCTCTCTCTCTCTTTCTCTCACCCAAAGTTCTCTCAACTTCTTTCCTCAAACGCTCTGCCCAAATAAAACCCTACACCGTAAAAATATCTCCTAACTTTATAAAACTACCCACTACTCCCTATATTATAGCTAATTAGTTAATTAGACTTGAATAGAACATAACATAATTTATAAAATTACCATTTGATACCACCATTCTATCCAAAATCAATCTCATACCCCAAATATTACAATCGCGACATCAATATTCATAGCGCTTGCAAAATAATTAATTGGGACCCAAATATAACACCAATTAATAATGGCAATATAACTAATTTAATAAATGAAAAATGCTAGGCCGTAACAATCTCTCTCTCCCAATTTCAAAATTACCATGTCTCACACAAAATTTCACCTATTTCCACACCAATCTTCCATCTAAAACCCAATTTCTAACACTCCTACACCCACAATCCATATGCACAAGGCCAAAATCACTCACCCCTTTTGAAATCCGAAAATCCCAAAAACCCTAACACCAAATTCGAAATTTTTTCCCACTCCTTCATATAACTAACCGTAAACTCCAACAACGGGAAGAGAAAAATGTAAGGGGAAGGAATGTGCAAGTTCTACCTCTCCCGCCCAATGGAGGCCAAACCAGAAGAGAGGGAGAGAGAGAGAGAGAGAGAGAGAGAGAGAGAGAGAGAGAGAGAGAGAGATGACTTTATTTGAAACATAGAAGAGAAAGGGGAAAGAGGGTTCTGGGCCTTGGACTGGGGGAAGCTGCTGTGCAGCTTCGTGCTGCACAGCGTGCTGCGCACCAGCCGGCGGGCCTTGCCGGCATCGGTCCGGCGATCGGAGCCGTTCAATGCGTAGAGCTTGTCGAGTTTTACGTGTGCACCAAAAATCAGCTCGATCGAATATTGATAAGTGCCTCATCCGAACACATATAACTTGAAAAAAATGGATTCAGTGGTTTTGATCCAGTGTTTTGTATCCATTTGGATTTCATTTTTTTCAAGTTATATGTGTTCGGATGAGGCACTTAACAATATTCGATCGAGCTGATTTTTGGTGCACACGTAAAACTTGACGAGCTCTACTCGTTGAACGTCTCCGATCGCCGGACTGATGCCAGCAAGGCCCGCCGGCGGGTGCGCAGCACGCTGTGCAGCACAAAGCTGCACAGCAGCTTCCCCCGGTCCCTGGGCCTTCTAGTTTTGAAACGATGTCATGTTATGAAAGGGTAAAATTGTCCATACCATTTCTTTAGGGTTGTGCTTACCATGCATTGGTTATTAAGACTAATGGTACCATGTAGTTGTGGTTTCAAAACGACACCCCATCAAAGTGGCAATTAAGCCTTCCATACACCACCTGTCGGTCATTTTCCCAAGTTGAGATGAGGTTGCTGTCAATGGGTCCCATTTGATAATGAATTATTTATATGAGTTTAGAAAAACTGTACTTAGGCCTGCTGGGGACCTCCAGAGATTTTAGCGGCAAAAAAGAAGAAGTAATTACGCTATATGAATGATAACTTTTGATTTGCACTCGGGTTTACACCACAAGGAGTGGAATTGGAGTGAAATTAGAATTTGCTGATTGATTTACAGGGAAAAAAAATACTAGTGTACATCAGCTTAAGAATGGTTTTAGTTTGACTAGAATTATTAGTCGCGGTTATCTTTCATGTGTTTTTTGGGAACTAATTGAACTTCTTCTCTTGAAGATCCACTCTTAGGCTAATGGGGGCCACGGCCCCCGCGTAGTTTCAAGGTTTTTTCTTCAAATTTTAATATTATATATTACTTTTTATTTTATTTTATTTGGAACCAGTTGATATTATAAAAAGGACTAAGCCCAACACTCAAGGAGATGGCCTTGAGAACTCAGTACAAACAACAAAACAAACTCAGCTTGGCCAAGATACGAGCAAAAAAACCAATTTAAGCAGAATTAAAGACAGACTCTGGGAATCCCCATCTAGCACAAAATCTGAAATTGCCCGGTGATCTTAGCATCCTCTTCCAAGAGCACACACATGCCCCGATTTCCCCCATGATCAAAGCCACACCTGAAGAAGGATCACTGCCAACTTGTCGAAAGATTTTGGAATTCCTTTATCTCCAAAGATAGTAAATCGAAGCAGACAAACAAAGCTTGAATGTCGTAGCTTGAATCGACAAGGATCTACAATTGCCCCACTGGATTTCAGAGGCCAAATCCCACCCATGAGGGGGCACCTCACACTTCTCCCAAACCTGCCGCCAGACCAAAGAAGAAAAGGGTATTAGTTATTGTTTGTTTGGTAAAGCATCTAAATATTGTGTTTTGTATTGGATGTTATTCAGACATTTAAATACTTTAAGAATGTGTTTGTTTTCCATTCAATTATTAATCTCATTTATCTTTCTGTTTCTCTCTGCTTATTATCCAAAAAACTTTCCTCAAAATTCAAACCAAAGAAACTATAAAGATTCCGGAACCTTGAAATTTCAAAAATCTTGTGATTCATACCTCGGCTTCCACGTTCACGAAATCCTGATTTCATCCCTGTCTTAAAGGAAACTTTTTGTAATATAAAGAGGTTACGCAACATGATTTTTGAAATAAGACCACTCTAACGCATAGGACTTTTGAAATGAGACCACTCTAACGCAAAGGACCACGTGAGAAAGGAATAGAGATTCTAAATTGGATATTGTAATCCGTGTCTTCGCTAACATAGGAAATATATTTTACACCTGGTGATCCTCTGGCTCTCCTGAAATATGTACGTAGAAGAGGCCAAAACGGGGGCTCTGCTGTGCCTCTTGGCACAACACCCCTACCCACACAAAAAACGGCACCGTTTGGAGGAAAAAAAAAATTTAGCCTACCTATTTGCAATCCAATGGAGCAAAAACGTGATTATAAGAGCCTTAGAGATAAAATTTAATTATGTCTCTTTAGAATAATATGATTAGAATAATAAGATCTTCACACTGGTTCAAACGGATTGAAAATTGGAGCAGATAATTTTTTAAATGTATTTTTAATATATAAACAATCTAAAAACGATTAAGTGATTCAACTTTTAATCCGTTTGAATATGTGCGAAGATATTATTATTCTAAACATATTATTCTAAAAAGACATAATTAACTTTTGTCTTTAAGGCTCTAATAATCATGTTTCTGCTACACAGGATCCTAAATAAAGAGCAGATACTTAATTATGAGAGTTCTAGAGACAAGTTAATTATGATTCTTTAAAATAATATGTTCAGAATAATAAGATGTTCGCACTTGTTTAAACGGATTAAAAATTGGAGCACTTAATTTTTGTAGACTGTTTATATATTAAAAATAAAGTTAAAAAATTATCTGCTCCAATTTTCAATCCGTTTGATCCAGTGTGAAGATCTTATTATTCTGATCATATTATTCTAAAGAGATATAATTAAATTTTATCTTTAAGGCTCTTATAATCACGTTTCTGCTTTATAGGATTAAAAATAAGTAGGCTAAATTGTTTTTCCCTCAAAATAGTGCCCTTTTTTTGGTGTGGGTGGGACGTGCCTTGCCAGGAGGCACAGCAGAGCCCTCGCGTCCGGCCAAAATGTATGTTGAAAAGAAATTGGCAGAGGGCGCTTCACATTCTTTCTTTTGCTTTTCCCCCTTGTTTTGTTTTGGATAAATTTTCGTAGTCGTCCCTGTAGTTTTACGGTTGTCTCACTTTCGTCCCTCTAATTTCAATTGTCTCAATTTCGTCCTTGTAGTTTGTTTTACGTTCCAAATTGGTAAAATCATTAATATCGTTAACGAAACTAACGGAAAATTATGATTTAAAAAATTAATGTTCCAATTTTCAATCTGGTTGAACCGGTGCGAAGATCTTATTTTTTAAATCATTTTATCCTAGATGGTCGTAATGAATTTTTGGCTCTAAGTCCTTTCAACGAGCACCCGAATACTCCTTATTTAGTTTCAGGGCTCGCTTAGGATCCTCATTGAAAGGCCTTAGAGCCAAAAATCCATTATGACCACTTAAGATAAAATGATCAAAAAAATAAGATATTCGCACCGGTTTAAACGAATTGAAAATTGAAACACTTATTTTTTTTAATCATATTTTTCCGTAGTTTCGTTAACGGTGTTACTGATTTTACCAATTTGGAACGTAAAACAAACTACGGGGACGAAATTGAGATAACCGTAAAACTACAGGAACGACTACGAAAATTTGCCAATTTTGAGGTAAAAATCAGATATACCTCATCATCTATCACATTTTATCACTTACACCCCCTCATCTAATCAGATAAATTTTGAATCTCTCTCTCCAAATCTTGAGTTTGATATTGTACAGGCCTAATCTTACCTCACATCACCGCAAAGGTTAGGACATTAGAAAGACGTGTAAAAGTTCCAATGTAGCTGGGTAAAACATGAGTGGTCTTTTAGGTAGATCGATCGGTCGTCTTATACACATGGCTGTAGTTATCAGGTTGGTTATTGTTATGCACATGGCAGTGGTGATCAGTGGTGGATCTAAAAATTTGAGGTAGAAGGGCACAAATTCTAAACATAACCATGTTTCCTTAAACGTAACGATATGTCATGGTTTCATCGACTAATAGAAGAATACATCATTACTATTTTCAGCTTGTTTTATTTTTTATTTTTAGAAATTTAGTCCATACAAATTGAAAAAAAACATAGAAATTTAGTCCATAAGATAAAAGTTAAACGTTTAATATATCTCAAGCAAAGCTTTAGAGCGAGGAACTGGTAATAGGATGAGCCTTTCAAGTTTTTTCAGGATATCATGGGATTCTACACAATTAGGGATGGATACAGTTAGGAGGCCACTTGAAATGTTAGATTATTTTGTAAGGGCACAAGTGTAAGGATACAAAAGGCAGGAGGGTCACGTGACCCTTGTGGACTCTATATGCATTCGCCACCGGTGGTGATGAAAGATGGAGAGAGACTAGGGAAGGAAGTTAAGGGAAAAAAAAAGGGTAAGGGAGATGGATGTGTAGTTTATGCTTTCTAATTTAAGGGGATTTTGGTCATTTAATCACTAAAATTAACCACATCCACTGTGAGATGACCGGGGGGGGGGGGGGGGGGGGGGGGGGGGGGGGGGGCGCGTTGTACATTTTCAAAAATCACAAGGAAGTTCTCATATTTGTTAGAAACCTCAGGAGAAGTAAGCGAAATTTACCCTTTTAGTTTTTCTTTATTTACACATGGGTGAACAATGTGGGAAGTTGTTTGGTTACATTTGAATATTTTTCATTTCTTTCAATGTCATGTTTCATATCCTAAAGGTTGTTATTGAGAGATTTTAGTAATAGAAGGAAAAAGTATGTTATTGACGTTGCTTAACTTTTGCCCCAAGGGTATTCTTAAGCATTTGCCAAAAAAACGAAAGAAAAAAAATATACAAAGTGACAATAAAATTAGAAGACTTTTAAGTATGTAATGAAAGCCCATGGGATATCCCAAACTTTTAGTGTTTCATGTGAGTAGCAATTCAATAAAATTGCGTACAATCACATAAAATTTATGATTGTAAAGGTGCTGAGCACCCCGTGATGAAGCTAATGGCTAACAACAAAGAATATTTTTTTTATGTGTGTGATCTGTTGAAAATGGTTTTGTTTAAACCATGAACATTTGAATGAGAAATTGACGTGTGGTTGTGTAACTTCTGTCAAAATGTGTGGAACTTTCAGTGCTACAGTGTTAGGGGAAAGAAAATTTGGTGGGTCTATAAGGCCAATAGTCCTTGGATCTTGGGCTAAGCTTTATCGGGTTTGTGCTTTGGGGCCTAAAATTATTTACTCCTCAACTAGGATTGGGTCATTGGATTTTGGAATAATCCATTTGGACTTGGTTGGTTTTGGGCTTAATTAGATGAATTTGGTCGGGCTAAGCCCAAAAATGGGATACAAGTTAATTTGCAATAGTTTCTTAGTTGGGATGTCTCTAACTCCCTTGCCAAATAAATTCTTCCATACTTTATGATGGTGAAGTAAACCTTTTTGTCCAAAGAAAATCAAAACAGTAGACATTCTTCTATGAATCTTCATTTGCATCAAGGGCCTGTTCTTCCTAACTTTTTGCTCTCATAATTCTTTTTTAGTCATAATTTTTTACTTCTTAAACACCTTTCGTCGAGACGAATAGCTAATTCAAATGGTTTAAGGTGAAACTCACATAAGTAAAAGACAAAATAAATACCAAAACAAAAGTTCAGGAAGAATAGGCTTCATGTGTATCTACTGATGTATCACTCTTTTTATATTCACGTTTATATAGTACGGGGTCTACTAATGGACAGAGCTGTACAGAGAGACAGTGTGACATGTGACATCCCAAATTTAAAAAAATATATATCTTACACTAATAAAAGTCGATTAGGCATTGATTGGTGTCCGAACAATTTGGTTTCTAACACAAATAGGGAAAAAGTAGCTTTTTCAAAGTGGACAATTCAAATCCTAAACATAACACTTAGGGGTTGTTCTCCTAAATAAGCCACTGGCTTTCCCTCAAAAAATGAGCCAAATAAACCCACAAAAAAACGAAAATAAGCCACTTGTTTCGTCTTTATTCAAAAAAACTAAATAATTGGATTTCGGTCAAAAAATTTTACTTTTTAGATTCCTCTTGTCATGAAGATGCAATAATCCCCAAAAAATTGACAATAAGCCAAGTAATACGAAAAAAATTTGAATAAGGACAAAAAATAAGCCACTTTAGCTTATTTATCCGAACAACCCCTTAGATGGCTCTTATCTCAAGACCACTAGATAATTGACTCAAGCTTTTCTTTTCTTGAACTAAACCTCCCAACTCAAATTCTGATTCCGCCACGGACTCTATTATCATCCGCTTGCCATCAAATCAATCTCTGGTAATTATTCAACCATTGCAGTCTCTTCCATTGATATCGCGGCTACTCTCATCTTTAGCTCTTTGCTTACTTTTTCACAATGACAATTCATTACGATTTTTTTTTCTCTTTCATAAATCAGTATTCGAATTGACTCTCTCACTGTGCAAGCTGCAAGTCATCTGCTAGTCAAATCGTTGCACCAGTTACCTGTTTTTTCCAACATTCATGTAGCTGTAATGCTTTCTAATACTTTTCAAACTTTATAGTATTTTGATCGGTGATATGTCCAATCTTTGTCAGTATTTGAACAAAAAGCTTTGACCTCAAGTCAAGTCCTTCCATGGAGAAATTTTTCAGTGCCAGGTGGGCACCACGTGTCCCGTGCCCGGCACCAATCTCGGCCGTCCAATGAAGTTTTGGACGGCCCAAATCTGTTCGGCTGCCGAGGGGTATTTTAGTCATTTCACACTTTAAAACAGCCGAACAGATCTGGGCCGTTCAAAACTTCATTGGACGGCCGAGATGGTGCCGGGCACGGGACACGTGGTGCCCACCTGGCACTGAAAAATTTCTCCCTTCCATGACTGATCCTCATTTCTCCCGTGCTATGCACCACGATTTAGAGAAAAAATGAACCCGTGCTATGCACAACGATTTAAACCACCACTAAATCTACAATCATAAACACTTACACATACAAACAAACAAACAAATATCTCTCACCTTAAACGTGGGGGTGGTTGTGGACTTATTGGTGTGGAAATATATATATCTGCAATAATCAACAAAGGTGGCTTGACAAATGGTGTAGGCTAAAATGGTACCGTTCCAACTTCCAAACCAAATGCTCTGTATCTTCCTTCAATAACAAAAAATCACAAAGACACAAGATATACGTGGTTCCCCAAGATGGGTACGTCCACGAGCGAGGAGAGAGAGGATTCACTAACCAACGTGAAGAAGAGATACAAAGAGCCGGCTATAATCCGTAACTCTAGAAAGGCCACAAATATGAAAGCCCAAAAAGATACTTTAGAAGTTCCCCAAAGGCCCTATTTATAATAGGCTACAAAAACGGGAACAACATAATTAACCAATGTGGGACTAAGGAATATAAGGCATTCCTAACAATTCTCCACATTGACTTGAATTCTACTGAACCAAATCACCAAATATAGTTTTCCCCTTCTAACCTCTCACTCGCCAAATGCCCCCAAGGGGCGATCAACTGCAAATACCAAGCAAGCCCAAACAATGGTTGAACTTGGCAACCGGAACCGGTTTAGTCAGCATATCTGCTGGGTTATCTGCCGTACCCACTTTCTTCACCTCAACTTGCTTCTGTGAGATGATATCCCGAACGAAGTGATACCTGACATCGATATGCTTGGTCCTCTCATGATACATAAGATTTTTAGTCAAATGTATAGCACTCTGCGAATCACAAAATACTGAACTCACACCCTGTGCAAGACCAAGCTCACAAAGCAAACCTCTCATCCACAATGTCTCCTTCACAGCTTCAGCAATGACCATATACTCCGCTTCTTTTGTAGACAACGCGACTGTAGCCTGTAAAGTAGCTTTCCAACTAATGGCACTTCCGGACAGAGTAAAGGCATAACCTGTCAGAGATCTCCTCTTATCGTGGTCACCGGCAAAATCCGAATCAACATAACCAACAACATGATCACCAGAATTGGCAACCCCAAATAATAAACCAACACCTGCAGTTCCGCACAAATACCGTAGTATCCATTTCACAGCCTCCCAATGTGCCTTTCCTGGACGCCCCATATAACGACTAACGACACTAACTGCATGTGAAATATCAGGACGAGTACATACCATAGCATACATAAGGCTCCCAACTGCGCACGAATATGGAACCTGAGACATATACTTCTCCTCATCCTCCGACTGTGGTGACAACTCAGCTGAAAGTCGAAAGTGTGCTGCCAAAGGGGTACTAACTGGCTTCGAGTTCTGCATGGCAAAGCGCTCAAGCACTTTAAGAACGTAAGACTTCTGATTCAAAAAATAATTTGCCAGCTACTCGATCTCTGCAAATCTCCATACCCAAAATACGTTTTGCCGCACCCAAATCATTCATCTCAAATTCACCACCTAACTGTTGTTTTAACCTGTTGATTTCTGATACACTCTTGGCAGCAATAAGCATATCATCAACATACAACAGTAGATAAACAAATGAACCATCTGGAAGTTTTCGAAAATACACACAACTGTCATACTCACTCCTAGAATATGACTGGCTTATCATAAAAGTATCAAACCGCTTATACCACTGCCTAGGGGATTGTTTAAGGCCGTACAAAGATTTTCGAAGTAAACAAACGTGATCCTCCTTACCAGAAACAACAAATCCCTCAGGCTGACGCATATAAATCTGTTCCTCAAGCTCGCCATGCAAAAACGCAGTTTTGACATCAAGTTGCTCTAACTCAAGATCATAACATGCAACAATAGCAAGTAAAGTGCGAATGGAACTATGTTTTACAACTGGGGAAAATACCTCATTGTAATCAACACCTTCCTTCTGGCTGTATCCTTTCGCCACTAGCTGAGCTTTGAACCGAGCATCTTCTACCCCTGGAATACTTGGTTTGCGCTTGAAGACCCACTTGCACCCAACAATCCTCTTCCCTTTCAGCGGTTCTACTAACTCCCATGTCTGATTCTTCTGAAGAGACTCAATCTCTTCATTCATAGCAACAAACCACTGTGCAGACTCAGTGCTCGAAACAGCTTCTGTATAGCTGGAAGGCTCCTCATACTCAACTGTTTCAGCAACTGATAAAGCATAGGCCACCATCTCAGAATAAGCCGAATACCTTTCAGGAGGCCGAATCTCCCTTCTTGGCCTATCTTTAGCAATAGTGCGTGGTTGCTCAACTAACGCATCAACCTCTGTGTCTGAACTTTTGAACTCCTCTTCAATTGGCTTCTCAATGTGCTTCTTCCCTGAGTGGGAAGATCCACTCAAAAACTCCACCTGCTTTGGAACACTCTGTTCCTGAACTGTATCATCAACCTGCTTAAACCCCTTAATCATAGATTTTTATCAAAAGTAACATCTCTACTGATCAAAAACTTTGAATCTTCAGGACACCACAATTTGTACCCTTTCACACCTGCCTGATAACCCAAGAAAATACACTTCTTGGCCCGTGGCTCTAACTTACCCTCATTCACATGAGCATAAGCTGGACACCCAAACACACGCAGCATAGAGTAATCAGCTTGATGACCTGACCATACCTCAAAAGGAGTCTTACACTCAATAGCAGTCGACGGAGACCTGTTCACCAAATAGCATGTCTTGGAAACGGCTTCAGCCCAAAATTCTTTGCCCAATCCGGAATTGGACAACATACAACGAGCCTTCTTCAAAAGAGTCTTGTTCATTCGTTCAACCACACCATTCTGCTGAGGAGTTTTTCTCACTGTGTGATGCCTCACAATGCCCTCATCACTGCAGAACCTATCAAACTCGCCAAGACAAAACTCCATACCATTGTCAGTTCTCAAACGTTTTATTTTCTTACCAGTCTGATTCTCAATCAAAGTTTTAAACTGTTTGAATGTATTAAAGGCGTCACTCTTATGTTTCAACATATACACCCAAACCTTACGAGAGAAATCATCGATAATACTCATAAAATAACGAAAATCACCTTTAGAAGTTACCTCTGCGGGACCCTAAAGATCCGAGTGAAAATAATCCACCGTGCCTTTGGTGCGATGAACAGCTGTACTGAATTTTACCCTGCACTGCTTGCCGTAGACACAATGCTCACAGAAATTCAGCTTCTCAGTTTTCTGGCCACATAGCAAACCCTGTTTGCTCAAAACTGTCATCCCTCTCTCGCTCATATGCCCAAGGCGCATATGCCACAAACGAGTCAAGTCTGAATCTGAAACCTTGGATGAAGCAACCGTTGCTGCAGCACCTAAAACTGTACTACCCTGGAGTGTATAGAGGTTACCATGCTTCTGACCCTTCATCAGTACCAATGCACCCTTCGAGACTTTTAAAACTCCATCTTCACCGAGGAATTTGCAACCATGTGAATCAAGAGCACCCAAGGATATAAGATTTTTCTTCAAATCTGGAACATGTCGAACCTCAGATAAAGTCCTAATAATACCGTCATGCATCCTAAGCTGAATCGTTCCTGAACCAACAGTCTTACAGGCCATGTTGTTGCCCATCAAAACTGTACCACCATTGACCGCCTCATAAGTAGAAAACCACTCTCTATGCGGACACATATGGTATGAACATCCAGAATCCATAATCCACTCGGTATTAGAGCGAGAATCGCCCTCTGTAACTGATAACACGTTATCTGACTCATCTGAACTTTCAGCAATTCCAGCAATTACTTTACCCCCTTTTTGGTCTTCTTTTTCCTTCTCCTTGAGTTTTAAACAGTCACTTTTCCAGTGCCCGGGTTTCTTGCAATAATTGCACTTTCCCTTCTTCTTACCTGATGATCTGGATCTTCCCCTATTACTCGACTCCACCCTTTCTGTTGTTCTTCCCCTAACAAACAAACCCTCCGCATGTGCATCACCCTCACCTGACACTTTTTTCCTCAATTCTTTCGAATATAGGCTGGCTTTAACATCCTCCATGGATATCGTGTCTTTGCCATACAATAAGGTTGTAACAAAGTGCTCATACGAAAGTGGTAAAGAACATAGCAAAATTAGGGCTTGGTCTTCATCCTCAATTTTACTATCAATATTTTTCAGATCCATAATAATACGATTGAACTCGTCTAAATGATCCTTAACAGGTATACCTTCTCGCATACGAAACGTATAAAGACGTTGTTTAAGATATAACCTGTTAGTGAGCGACTTCGTCATATATATGCCTTCCAACTTCAGCCAAATTCCTGCTGCTGAAGTTTCTTCTTCCACCTCGCGAAGAACGTCATCTGCCAGACTCAACTGAATAGAACTCAGAGCTTTGGCATCCGTATCATCCCAATCTTCCTCTTTGATTCCAGAACTAGTCTTGTCTAACAAAGCTTTGTGCAATCCTTGTTGGGTTAACAGAGCCTTCATCTTTACTCTCCAAAGACTGAAACTGCTGCTCTGCCCATCAAACTTCGCAATCTCGAATTTAGCCGCCATAGCCACAATCGGAAACGAAACCCTAGTTTTTGCAGCCTAGAGCTCTGATACCAGTTTGTTGTAACGAACGCTATGAATGCAAGCTAAGAACGAGAAATTGAAAACTAAACAAGAAATCACAAAGACACAAGATATACGTGGTTCCCCAAGATGGGTACGTCCACGGGCGAGGAGAGAGAGGATTCACTAACCAACGTGAAGAAGAGATATAAAGAGCCGGCTATAATCCGTAACTCTAGAAAGGCCACAAATATGAAAGCCCAAAAAGATACTTTAGAAGTTCCCCAAAGGCCCTATTTATAATAGGCTACAAAAACGGGAACAACATAATTAACCAATGTGGGACTAAGGAATACAAGGCATTCCTAACATGGTAGGAAAAAACACGAAAGAACGGAAAACTCATGTAGTAGTGAGGATTATCGATTGTTGATATTGATAGTGATACAATGTGCGGTCTCAAATCCAGTTTCGGTTCGAAGCCGAGCGAAACCCAAACTCATCTTTTGTAAAAAGATATGTACTAAAAAATGAAGAAAAAATAATACTTGCAAGCACTGACCTGTGCCATTCTTATACATTAAATAGCTTGTTAGTTCAGGCATTTTATGAAACACTCGACCCACCATTTCTACCCAAACTTCCCAACTTCAAGTACATGGCCGTATCCATCCAAAAATGGAGACAGTTATTGATACATGGGTGATCATTAGTTTAATTCAAAAAGAAAAATGGCAAACCACGTTCAGTTGGTTTTCCCTTCAACTAATACCCATGATCTAAATTGCTGGATAATGGCCTGACTTCATGGGAATTTTGGGACACATGGCATTCTATGGAGAAACAATTAGCCCATTACTTTGAGATTCCGCGTGCAAGTTAAAGGATATTAGGCAGTGGGGTGGTTATTTTCTCCATGATCTCCATTATCCATGATTTCTTCATTTGCAAAGAAGATGGACGTGAATTAACTTCTCATAACCGCCACTTTGGAGGGAAAATTGGAGGATCATGGGACACTTGTCATCACCAAATGAAGGTAGGAAGTTGCTCTTGCATGCAAAGCTGAAGACCCTTGCCTATAAATAGAAGAAATCAAGAAGAAAAAAGGGTCCACACACTAATCAAGCTCAACGCTTAAAAACCAAAGCCTTCCCAACGAAGCAATTATCTCACTTTTCTCACCTTCACTCGGTTACTTCTCCAAGTAATTTGAGTTTCTATCTCTCTTGTACCCCAACTTTATTATTACGACATAATAAAGTTATTCATATCTCTCTTGTATCCCCAACTTTATTATTACGATATAATAAAGTTATTCTACGATGTTCTCTACTTTTTCTCACACGATTGGGAAATTCTAAGTCCACGCTCGTTGTGGCAAAATCACGAACCTCATTGTGGCCTCACCCTTTGGGTCACACGCAGTCGAACTACATACGAAGTCAGATCGAGGCGCACTCACGCCTTTCATACGTTGGGCGTGACAAGTCCTGGCACGCCCGCGCTCACACCACACTCGCGCCATTGGATTTTCTGCTCACGCCTACCCGGCGGAAAAGTGGGGACACACAAACCAAAGGGAATAACATCCTATTCATAATGCCCATAGGAACAACAATGCAGTTTTATACCGATCTTTTTCTTTTATGAATTTGCCAATATCCAGATTTCGAATAAGATTTGGAGAAAAAGCGATGCCGGATCGATCCCAAGCTATCGAATTGGTTTTTTCTTTTTGGAATAGGAAATCTCATCCATTTTACGACATCATATAGAGGTTTATAATTAATGACAAGTGTAGGAACGTCTTGCTCTTTTGCAACATTTTTATTCAAATAAAAAGCAGTGTATCAAAAGCTAAGGTGGTTGAGCCTTGTCATGAACACTTGCCAGTAAGATGGCTTTTGCAAAAGGTGACGGAAAAGGAATCTTATATATTAGGGGTGATTTTGGTTTGGTAGTTCGGTTTTTAGAGATTTGGACAACCAAAAAATGGGTTTAATTGTCAAAATTTAGTTATCAAACACCGACCGACAAGATCATCATCGGTTTTTCCTGTTTGAAGTTGCAATACGCACGCCAGTGTGAGGTAGAAGTCCAGAATCCTCTTATGCTTTCTCTCTTATTTTTCTCCACTTGTAATTGGCAGAGTTTCTGTCCGAAGAATAATAAAAGCATAAGCATGTACAACAGAGGCTTGATAAAATCACATGTAGCTATTTTACCTAGTCAAATAGAAAAATATGTACGTTCTCCAACAATATCAATAGAGGCCAGGTAAAACATAAGAGAAATTCTAAGTGCAAAGAAAATGTACCCGAAAATTAACTTGAAATGACAAATCAATGATACAGATTCACTTTGAAGTGCATGTACATGACTTTTTCACTCTTCATGATCTCCTCTTTAATATTTTTTAATTTGATTAATTTGAGAGATGTGTGCTTCCCTCGAAATTTCATGGCACATGCACCTTCGTGCGTGCAAGACCCAACTACGATTAAATTAAATAAAAGTGATTAGCGTAGTGGAGTGGTGCAAAACCCAACTACGATTAAATTATTAAAAGTGATTAGAGTAGTGAGTGGTGCAGGACACAACAACTACGATTAAATTAATAAAAGTGATTAGCGTAGTAGAGTGGTGCAAGAGTGAAGACAGTGGAGCAGTTAGGCCCCATTTCCCACACACTAATGAATAAGTGTGAAGACAATGGACCAATTGGATTCTGAAATAGTAAACGCATAATACTTGCAAATTTTAGATTAGGCCACCCGTCGCATTTAGAGGACTTCTCACGAAAATAATACTTGCAAGCACTGACCTGTGCTATGCCCTGTCTAATGAATTGTATTATGTTCGGAAAAATAGAACTTTCTACTTCTCTTATATGCTCTTATTCTTCTTGTTCTAAAATAATTCACGGTAGTATATATTTATGCATGACTAGAGGAAGCTTAAAAAAAGTGCTAGGTGTGGAGTTTCTTTTTTAAATCCCCAAAAATTTGAATTTTAGTACATGTTTTGAATGGGCAGACCGATTTTAGATTTTAGAACCATGCTATAATTGAATAATTCGTATCTATTGTGAGTTGATTTTCCCATAAGATAGAATAGTTTTGTGTTGCTATTGTTTCAAGTACAAAAATGTTATTCATATCTACTCGAATCTATAAGTCATCTTAATTTTGGGAATAAAGAAGTATAGTGTCACCGAGTATTATCTATTTTATTCTAATATAGAAAGGGGGAGCACATATTTAGTGTGGATCAAAAAGTGTCATTGTGTCAAACTTTTGTTTCCCCTAAATACGTTCCCACTTGTAACAAAAAAAAAAAATTTACGCATCCACTCGAATTATCCTTAACA
Organism: Rhododendron simsii; assembly: GCA_014282245.1. Lineage (NCBI taxonomy): Eukaryota > Viridiplantae > Streptophyta > Magnoliopsida > Ericales > Ericaceae > Rhododendron > Rhododendron simsii. Next base: position 16,769,161 of record CM024956.1, on the reverse strand, counting down.
TCCTATAACCACGAGGCAAAAAAAGGCATTTAAGCCAAACATTCTATAACCGTACGGGTAACTGCACCACCTACACAGCAAAAAACAGGTTCCTTTTTCGTGAAAAGTGAAAACACTGGCCTCGGGAATACTGTGTGGAAAATCCATTCCAGGAAAAGTGAAGTGTGGTGAAGTAAGGGAAAATAAATTGTTTTTCTGCATGTGGATGTTTTGTTGACAAGAAATCTTACAGGAAAACAAGAATCTCTTTCTTTTAGCTAGACCTATTTTCCAGTAGGAAAGTTGAAGTTGTGGGTCCTATAACTTTTCTGGTAACTGAACACACATAAAATTACAGAAAAAGTTGATTTTCCCGTCATTTCTTATCTTTTCCTTTCAACTGAACAGGCCGAATCTAAGGAAAAAAGGATAGCTCATGTAAAGAGTTTGCACAGGTACCTACGTAGTGTTGGTCGCAAAACCCGATCCCAAATGCAGGGGGATTAGATCGTGGTCGATAATACGGTCGAAAAGACCAGCGAGGGAGATGGTTGTTAGTAGTACTCCCAATCATTGCTTATGAGTTATCACATCTTATAATCGTAAATCGACTACGAAATTTAAATTTTGTAGTCGATTGCAATTTTAATGGAACGAATATATAAAATAAATAGGGGGAATTGGCCTCGGTACAACCCGGCCTATGTTCATAGCCTTTGTAAAGTCTCGTTCCAATTAGTGCGTGACTCCAGCTGGCTATAGCTTGCAATATTTTGCCAATTTTTGATATCTCCACCGATTTTTAGGATAATTTTTTTTTTAGTTCTAGCCCCATAGAACTAAAAAACTAGATTCTTGTTATTATATATAATTCAAAACATCAATAACGATACGATTATACTGTATCAGGAAAATCTCAAAAATTAACGTCTTAATATGAGTTTATCCATGTGCTTATGCTCTCAGGCAATCTTTTTATGATCTGTCTTTCGTACTTGTTTTAATTTCCTAAGTTTCATGGTCTGATACTCTGATGCAAGGATTCGCAAGGAGCATTAAATACAAAGAAAATATACGAGGAAATTATCATGAAAGGGCAAATAAACGGTACAGATGCACTTTAAATTGAATCTGTACTATTGATTTGCCATTTTGGAGTAATTTCCAGATATATTTTCTTTGCACTTAGAATTAAATCCAACTACTTCTGTATTCTGTACCATTTTGGCTCTCTCTCTCTCTCTCTCTCTCTCTCTCTCTCTCTTAACTTTTTCAATGTACGCCAACTTTTGTATCTATTTCTTCTTTTCCTTCCCAACTTCTTCAAAGTTCAAAGTCCTACCCAGAAACAAATTGGGTTGGTTTAATAGTACAGATTCAATTTGAATACACATCTTTATTTAAGGTGCACATCTTTATTTAAGGTGTTTTCCACATATAAATAGGGAAAAGACTACAATACACATCTATTATTTGTGTGTGTATCATATGCACCCTCAAAATATTACGATTCATAGAGAAAATGTGACGAATCATATTGCTAAAAAGTTACGATTGTTAGAATAAATTAAAGCTACGAATCCTAAATGTTAGGAATTATATTGCTAAAAAGTTATGATTTTTTAGTATAAAAGTTACGAGATGCATCAAAATGTTATGAATCATAATGAAAATGTTATGAATCGTATTGCTAAAAGGTAATGAAAACTAGAACAAAAGTTATGAAACACACTAAAATATTATGAATGAATAATAAAATAGGTGAATATGATAAACACTTTTAAAGAGCGTATAGTATAGATTTTCCCTATAAATAGATGGACTACCAAAGTCCATTTGCCTCATCCGTTCAAAATTATCTAAAGATGTTTCCTTCTCCAAAGGTCCGCTTTGTATTGTTTGTTGTGCTCTTACTCTTACTTCATTCTATTCCATTCATGATGGCGGCCAGAGTCGTCTCTGAAATATCCGGTAAGCATCATCTTCAACTCTAATTATATATTAGCAATATAATAACCTGAATTTTAATCTCTTGATAACATATACATGTTGGCTTCGGATTAATTTTTCATGTTTTGAGGAGTTAGTTTAGGGAGTTGTCTCTTGAGGTGTTGTTTGGAGTCTTCGGGTGTTGTTTTGGGTGTCTCTTAGAGTGTTGTTCGAAGTCTGAGGTGTCTCTTGGGGAGTTGTTTGGGGTGTCGTTTTGTCATTGTTGGTTTCTTGCTTGCCTTGGTGTGTTATTCTCTTCCTTCGGGTTCATGCGGCATATGACTTTTAGAGTTTGATGTTGCCTCTTTGTGGGTTTGCTCTTCTCTGGCTTGATGCCTTGTGCTTTGGATCCTTTTAATCTTCGTAATTTATTTTTAAAGATTAATAAACTTTTTGCCTTTAAAGAAAAAGAGCATCTCTCCAACAGAAGTAACAAAAGTCAGTTTCAAAATTGCACTTTATTACCTTTTTACAAATATGACAAGTGAGTTAGTAGACTGGCATTCCATCAGAATCTACAAATTTTATTGTTATCATCTTTTTTATACGTTATTAAATTTTCAACATATCTTAAAATACTATACATACTAATTGTATATTAACCATTTACTTTATTTTTATATTTACTTATATATGTTTATCTTATACATATTATTTATATATTTATCGTATATTGCTATTTATTTGATTATGTATGTGTTTGTATACATATTATGTATTTCTTATATATAAATATAATTCTATAGAATAATTTCTAATCAATTTTATTTTTAAAAATATTCTTAGATACAATTTATATCACATATATCGATATTACTTGTATATTATATTTTTATATATTATTCATATGTATGCTTATCTTTATATATAATTTTAATTGAATTTTGTTTTTTTATAAAGTATTATGATTATATTTTATATATTTGGGGTTCATTTGGCTGCATCTTGGGGGCTGAGGGAGGCGGTGGCATGGGGTTGCTGTGGAGGCGCTGTGGGTGTGCTTCGGGAATGAGGGTTTTCGGCGGCTTTCAGCTTGGAGGCTTCGGGTCGTGGGTTTTCGGTTGCTACTTAGGGTCTTGACTTCAGGCCCTTCGGGTGTATGGACTTGTCCCATTTAGGTGTTCCTTGGTTGACATCTTGACAATCTTGGTCTTGGGGCTCGGATTGGACACTTTTGTTCTCTCCTTATTCCTGTTTCTTTCAATTTTAATAAAATTTGTTTCACCGTTCAAAAAAAAGATTATATTTCATATAACCTTTGTATACATATTTGGAGATTTTACTTAAATATTTGTATTTGCATATAGTGTGTGTGTGTGTGTGTGTAAGGGCTGGTTCCGCTCACAAAATATTTGACACAATATATGACACAAGTTTTTTGTGGGAACCATTTTGGAGTCCCACGCAAATGATCGGACTAGTTCAATTTGTTTATAATGTATTTTTAAGGGTTCCCGTAAAAAATTGACTCATTCGGATATCAGTAAATGCATGATGGGTTCATTCAGTTGATTTTTGTCAAATTGGACAGCATAAAATTGAATGAGCTCATCAAGCCCTTGCCGATATTCGAATGAGTTGAATTTTTACGAGACCCCTTAAAAAACATATTCTAAACAAATTGAATGGCTCCAATTATTTGAGTGAGGCTCCGAATTAGTGTTGTGTGGAATATTTTGTAAGCGGAACCGGCCCCATTTATATATGTGTGTGTGCGTTCATATTTATATAAATATTTTTAAAATAATACATGTTTATTTGTAAATACATATGATGGTTTATAAGATTAAAGAATTAGTAATAGAAGACTATACTTTAGTGTTGGAGGTTGGTACCCACGTCACAAATTTGTATTGAAACAAGATGGATTTAAAGGTTGGGTTCAATTAGTTTTGTAATTGACCCTCTTGAAGACTTTTAATTATGTAATGTCTCGTACTTTGTGGGGGCTTTTGATTATATAATGTCACTCAATTGTTGGGGTCAATTTTTATTATGAACACTCTCTTAGAGCATTTACAATGGGTTTAGTAACTAGTGTTTTAATCGCATGTATTAAGATTTAGCCAACAAAAATATATTTTTGTCACAATGCTTGTATTAATTTGTGTGCTAGAGTATGATAAATCTAATAGTGTGATAGCATGTGTGCCAAGTTTCGCAAATAAGCTAGCAAACAATAAGTGGGTCTCATCTATATAAATACAAACACCAACCATAACACATAAAAGGCCACAATTGTGGGACCCATTTTTATCTTAAAACACATTTTAACACACAAATATATTGCGCATGGTCTAACACAATCCTAAGTTAGGACCACACGCTAACAAACATTTTGACACACAAATATCGGCTTACTATAAGTTTAGGACCACACACAAACACTTACACACACATTTACAATAGACGTGGGGCGCACACAGTGTGTGTGGTTGTAGTATTTTGTTGATATAAAGTATAAACCCACTGCGGACTTTACTCATTGGATATCTAAAAATGGCAATCTACCACAGTTGCCTTTTATTTTGGGTTTATTTGTCGGCTTTTATTAACTTTTCAGCGATTAATGAAGGGGGGCTAGATGGCCTTTTATCTATATGATGAAAATTGCAAATTACGTGCGTCGATTATTTTGTTGGTTAAAATGGTCAAATGTAAGGATGAATTGTATTTTGAAAGGAAACAAAAATTATCGATTGAAAACGCTAAAATGGGAAAGTGCTGGTGGCCAATATTCTCGGCAAGCAACTTAGTTGGTTTTGTAACATTTTAAATGACCAGCAGATTTAGTCGGCATCTCTATTATAAAACAGAAGGATATGGGGACAAATTGTTGGAACGGCTTAGATTCATTTGATTCAAAGGCTGTAGTGCGTCCTCCCACTTTCCGGTTAAGTGCCCATGGTTTTCACCTAAATTACACAACTGCCATCCCCTTTCAACCGAGATGCATAGTGCCGTAGGCACGGGCTAACACTAGTTATAAATATTTTCGGTGACATTTACTAGTCAGCTTTTACTATGTTTTCAGCGACAGACTTATTTGTCGGCTTTTATTAACTTTTCAGCGACTAAACATTTTTTGCGACAACACTATCTAGTTGCCGATTCACCTATTTGGTGACATTATACATTTAGTGGCCGAAACCACTGCCGATCGACCTACAATCACCAACAAAATGGGCGACTAAAATAACTAGTTGCCAAATGTCAATGGCGACTAAAATATGCACTTGGGGTGACTAGGTTGTGGTCATTAGAGAGGTAACAAATTTGGTGTTCGTTACTTCTGCTGGAGATGCTCTTAGAACATCATTTCTAAAAAACTCATTGGTATCATATTGTAATTTGACAAATCAAGATGTTCGAGGTCAGCTTAATTATGCAACTCAATCAATTTCTAGTACCTAGGACACTAACCACACCATCCACTAGTTGGGAACCCATTTGAAGATGGGATAGCCCCAAATAAATTGGTCCCATAAGAGTTGATAACAACTTTGATGTTTCAATCTAGAGACCTAAAAAGAAGTAGGGCGTTTGGTAATTTTTTTTGTTTTAGTATTTGGTTTTTGTTTTTACTTTTTTGAAAACTAATGAAGAAAATTTGTTTGATAACAAGTTTCTACTTTTTTGTTTTTCATAAACTTTTTTTCTTGTTTTTGTAAACTATGGAAATTACAAGAAGATGTTTCCCCCCCCCCCCCCCCCCCCCTTTTTTTTTCTTTTGAGAAACACAAATATTACCAAACATGTTTCTTCTTTTATGAAAACATAAACTTTTTTATACTTCTAGTTTTTTAAAAACAAAAAATTGAAAACTAAAAAAGTTATGAAACGCAAGCTTAAATTTCATGCCTTAACCACCGGGTTAACCCCTTAAAAAACATCAGTCCAACCCCTTGACAACCAAACCGTGGGGTCGGATTTGAAATTTTGAGAAAAAATCAATATAATGTTCTTTTGAACACTAGATTTATCTTCTTCAGAAGAACTGCCTGAAAAAAGTTTTTAAATCCTGTAAAGCAAAATAATTCCAAAAGCAACGGGAAAAAAGAGTTTAAATTCTTTCCATGTTAGGTGTAAATGCCACCATTCCCACCACTCATTGTGGGGCTATTGCACGTTCCTTGCAATTATCTAAACATATTGACCGATCACTCTACAAACCCAATTTAATTTTTTATATACCTATCGTTATCCGCTAAAGCTGGTTTTTTTATGGGGATATAATACTTTGCATGTTCTATAAGCTAGATGAACGGTTCAAATTGCGGTACTACAAACCTTGGCGTTTCCATGTAAGGGTGGACAAAAAATACACTCACAGGGATACTGATTAGTTATGTCGCGCAACTTTTATGATAACCCTCTTTATACATTTCACTTTAAATTGAGGTGGTGATACCTACGTAAATTTCATAAATTAGTTCGGGTGAATTTTGCTAAATTTATATCTTTGAAAGACAAATGATAATATTTATTTTGAGTGATCTTTAGTTTAGTTTTTTGTCAAGATTTTTGATTTAATCATTTGTCAAGACTGGAAGAATTAGACAAATATAAAAATATGAATTAAAATTTGAAAACAAAGTCAGACAACACGATCATAGGAGTATTAAAGACAATACAGACTCTTAGAGTATCCACAATGGCATAACCAAAAGTGATAGGTTTTAAAGTTAGAAATATTTGTACAAAATATGGCTCACAATGCTATAATCAAATTTAGCAACCTTCTTAGAAATAATCAAAATTTGGACTTTGGATAACCAAAACTAACAACCTTTTGCCAATAACCAAATTTAATAAATCTCACATTCTCAATCAAATACACATATCATTACAAAATAAATGTTCTCTCTCTTCCTTTTTCCCCCCTCTTTTTCTTTTTCAACAATGTTTTCAAAAAAAATATTTTACTATTTTTTTAAAATTGTTTTCCCCCAAAATTTGTTTTTTAACTGTTTTTAAAAAAACATTTTATAGAAAATAAATTGTTCTTTTTTTGAAAAATTATTTTGTATAAGAAAATGTTTCTTCTCAAAATCTTTTCTTATATAAAAACAATTTTTCTAAAAGCCGTAGTTACACAAAAGCTGTTTTTCTTAACACTGTTTTTTTTTTGAAGTTTTGAAAAAAGGTCAAAAATTATTTTCTATTTTAAATAGTTTTTCTATGTTCACAGTTTTTAGTTTTTTTGTAATTTAAAAAAGTGATGTGGCAACTTTTGATTATTCAATTTTGATTATGCCATTGTGGACCTCTACATTGTTAACCTTAGCAATCTCTTAAATAGATAATCAAAAGCTGATGTGACAACTTTTGGTTATCCATTTTTGATTATAGCATTGTGGATACTCTTATAATTTTCATTCAATGAACTTTTTTTTGTTTGGTTGTGATTTTTTCTTTTAGATTCATCTCATTAAGGAGAACAATTAATCAAAAAAATGTAACGTAAATTTACAATAATTTGGAGAGAAAAGGAAACCAAAATACTAATTTTTTTTTTTTTAGGTTGGAGTCTCTTTTAGCAGTAGATTATTTTACGTCTGTAGACTGTAGCATTCCGGGTTTAAAAAAAAAAATAAAAGCAAATTATTTCATACTCCATTGTTTAATCCGGGGAGGAGTAACATATACGCATGTTGTGGTTGATGAAGTAACAGGACGCAGGTCAAGATTAATTGGAGTACGAGGAAGTAGGCCAATATGTAAAGGTATTTGCGATGGTTATAATGGGCCTCCTTGATTGGACTAAACGGAAGTGGGTTATCCGGATATTGTTTCAGTTGCACGCCGGGTTCCGGAGATTGAATTCAGCGGTGACAGAAATGTATAAGGATTTATTTGTCATACAATACTCTGTACAATAAGGTTTCTCATTTCAGTTAAAAATTTGTTGGGCGTGATTTATTATACTATCTGCTTAGAACTTGTTTGGATATCAACTTTTTGCATTTTCATTTTTGGCATTTTGAATGTTTGGCCATCCCTTCTCATAATGAGGTGGTGTTCCACTTTCTCCAAAAAGAACTTTTTGGAAAAAGAAGGTAATTTCAAACTCAAATATAATGAAAATGGAAAATATTTTTTCAATTTTTTTTGCACTGTTTAAAAGATCTTAATGAGATCTATCAAACAAGATCCATATTGGTAGGAAAATTATTTGAGTAAACATATGATTTTTGAGCTTGAAATTACCTTCTTTTTCAAAAAGTAACTTTTTCAAGTTACTGGAACGGCCCCTGAGTATTCTCCAAATGCATTCTTCAATTTGGGTGATAGTCGCAAAATGCAAAAAGTAGCTAGAGATGAGTTTTTTGACTTATAGGGGTGTTTGGGAAGTGCATTTTTGCATTTTCCCATTCTCATTATTGCATTTTGGTTTTTTGGCTACTCCATTCTCAAAACTCATTTCACAAAAACCCATTCTTTAATTTACATCTTTTAACACAATAAAGGCCAAGGACAATCTGGTAAAAAATCAATCCATAATTCATTTTTATCATTCATCTACCAAACACTACTATTGTTCCAAAATACATTCTGCACATATCTCTCCAACACTACTCTTTCATATTCCAAAACACATTCTGACCATAATCTAAAAAGGTAAAAGCCAAAATGCTTTTTGGCTCCCAAACAACCCCGCTTTACTGCAAAAGAGGTTTCAAAAAATTGAAACGAAATTGAACAATTATATTTGTGTTGTGATGGATTTCTGGCTGGCAAGGCACAAGGGCTTTTGAAAATCTTTAACAAAAATTTTTGCTTGGCAAGCTGTTCAAGATAAAATAGCCACAAGGTAAGTGCTGGTGTCCGGGAATTTCATTGCTGATAGTAGCTTAACAGAGTGTCCTTTATGTCATTCAGAAGAAGAAACCTCATCCCATCTTCTGCTTCATTGCCAAATTCTCTTGGAAGGTCTGATAAAAAATTATGCAATGGTGGGAAAAGTCACTTGGGTTTGTCCTGCTACGTACTTTTGAGTCAAATTCTAAGCTTATAGTTTGGCAACACTTTTTGCAATCTGGAAAAACAGTACTACTTGGAGATTGGAGTATGTGTTTTTATGGCTAGCAAGGAACAATGTGGTATGCAGCAATGGCATAATGGCAAGTTCAACGCATAGTTATCAATTCCGGACGTACTGGCCATAAAATGGTATACACCCCTTGGTGTTCTGTATCAGCCAAAATACCGGCCTGTACTGGTCATACCGGGCCTATACCGGTCATTTCCGGATACCGACCAGTACAAAATTTTATTTATTTATTTTTTAAAATATGCACTTTTAAGGTGTTTTAATGGAATTTTAAGGTACGAAATCCATATTATGCATGAATTTTAAGATATTTTTATAAAATTTCGAGTCCATTTTATATTAATCATGTTAATTTGTTATTAGAATTAGTATTATGGTGTATCAAAATTCTAGAATGTGTTTTATTTTTCTATTTTAAGTTTTGCAACTATACATAAATATATTAAAAATACCTAAAAATATATCATCCAAAACGGTACTGAGATACAAATCGGTGCCGATGCGTACTGTTCCAAGAGAAAAATTGGTACGCTAGCCGATCGATACGATATTGATAGCTTTGGTTCAACATGAGCGATTATTCAATGGAGATTTTAGGAGGTGCTTGAGTTGGATTCGATCCGTCGACTGTTGAAAAGTTAACTACCTTCCTTTTGTTTTCCTAGTTTTAATCAACTTTTTGGTGGATGTCTTCTTCTTATCTTTGGGTTTGATTGGACATACAATTGGTGTAGGAGTGCCAACCCCGTTGAAATGTCTTTGTCTAGTTTGATAATTAACTTTGTCCATATCCTCTCGATGTACCCATTATAAAATAACAAACAGTATAATGAGCATAATGTTTTAAATGTGCTTTTAAGACACCATCACTTATTATTTAAAGCATCACAACTTGGAAAACAGATACACGTTATTACAGCATACATAGTTCTCCCATAGGAGAACTAACTACTATAATTAAGGGAAGGGCATGACCGGATCACCTCAACGTACTCGTGCTTGTTTTATTCATTCTTTTATATATACTACAATACACATATATAGTAGATTGATTGGCTTTTTTCTGATCCAGTCGTCAGGCATGCATGGCTTCAGTGATCAGTTTTCTATTTCCACAGGCTCACCTAGATAAGAGCAACACCTGGTGCAACCCCCACCAAAACCATAACCCCTGCAGCAATTATAACGACAGTTGCCTCCTCTTTGATCAGCTGCACAAATGACATGCATGCACTCATGTTAATAATTAAGTTGGATCCATCTTGAGTAATTAAAGCAATATATATATATATATATATATGTGTGTGTGTGTGTGTGTGTGTATAGTGAAATAAAGCATTAAGATCAATCACTTTCATCACAAAATAAATAAATAAACACCGGAAGTGATTAGTATATATCATGAGTTTGGTAAATGGAAAAGAGAACCAATGTCAAATAATTTCATGTCATTTTCTCTTGGTCCGATCCTCTATCTGCCAAGAAACACAATCGAAAACGAGACAAATTAATAGTGAGATACTAAAGCAATATTATCCTTGCCTTAATGCAAGGTCATATACTATATATATAGTGATGAATAAACTTACTATTAGCTTTCTCAGTAGTGGAAATCTCAACCAAATCCCTGTTGGCTGTCACCTCCGAGGACATGACAATTAAGAAAATGACCAGAAAAAGGCCAAGGAAAACTTTAGTTTTGGAACCCATTTTTGTCCTATAACTTAATTGGATGGATCAAGATTAGACTAGACGGGATGGAATGAAATTGCAGTAGAATTTCGATGTATATTTATAGGGCTGGACTGCTGGAGTGATTACAGTGGACGTACGTACGTACTCAGTCATGAAAGAGTCATGTTTTGAGTCTGTTGACGTACGTAGGAGTCGTCTTTTTTAGTCCATATCTATATGGAATTTTCTCAATGGAACTAAAAGATCTCAGCCGTCCGTTTTAACATTGGCTGATATAGATTAAAAATAATATATTTACGCAAATAGATTATCTATAAACACGAATACATTGTTTTTCATTTGAATCATCCAAAACACTTTTGCAAGGTCGAGATTGAACTCCGTAAATATTTATTTACGGAATCTCCATAATAAAGATTTTCTCTTCGCAATGAACATGTGGGCGGCTGTGAGATCTATCTACGTACACTAATGCATTATTGGAGTGTACGTGGCTCCCATCCACTTCCCTCAATTTTATCCCCTCACCTGCAATTAATACTAATTCCAATTAACCGCCAGGAGTGCGTTGGAAAACTTTAGAGCTCCATGCTTGTTCTACATATTGGAGCCTCTGGCAATGTACCTATATATTGTATCTCAGTGTGAGTGATATCAGTGAGGTTAGCAGCAATATATGTAATCAGTGAAAGTCTAGTCATGAGTTAGGAGAGAACTCCACTTGTAAAGCTAGCTTGTCTCGATTCACAGTGAGATTGCTCCGTTTCCTCCGTGGATGTACGTATCCGATTTTGAAGAACCACGTAAATATCTATGTTGTGTTGTGTGTGTTTGGTTTTTGATCCTTGAAGGACAACATACGCATATATATGGGAGATTGGATGATTGCTAGTGCGAGATCTATGTGCATCAGGAACACAGTTGTGTCAGTACGTAGTTGTGTGATCTAAAAGTGTGTGTCTAACATTGCTCGATGGATATTTCGATCTATTCATTCCAGTAAGATTACAACAATACGAATTAAGTACAAGGTATCACAACGGAAAAAATGGCATTCCAACTGAGTTAGCAGACTCGCACCTTACCAATCAATTGTTTCGAAAAAACTGATTATTATACTATTATTAGTTGAGATTTAATTTTAAATACTTGTGGGATCTACCACTACATTATCTTTGGCTTGTGATCGAGTGGATACCATATGCATATCAAAGAGTCTACAAACATAAAGAACATAAGTTCGAATACAATTGTGTTCAAAATAGTTCGATGTAGCCATCCGATGTGTATGAATCTATGTACATCAAACAGCTCCGGGCAGAGTTGTGTTCGTAAATGTGTCCTAAAAATGTGATTCTAGCATTGCTCGATGGATATTTCCCTTGTGATTTGGGACATTCGGCGCGCACATACAAGGAATTTTCGAAATCAACAGCCAAATATCTTATCAAATGCAACTCATGTTGCCGACGGGCCTTGGGACCCTGCAGCGCCCCCTAGCGCGCTACAAGTTGCAGCGCTTGATTCTATCCATTCGTCTCGACAATTAATGGTCTAGATTTTAAAAAAAATTTTACAGGAAAGTTTACTTTTTCCCAAGAAAATTTTTCTAAAATGTAGACCATTCAAAATACTTTTAGACGACGAGATGTAACACTACAAGGTGCAACGTTTTTGAGGCACTGCTCCAACCGGCCCTCCGTTGCCGACAAGCTCAGCCTTCTCAAATAGAGCAATTCGATCTACCGACGCCCTTGAATTGAAAAATAAATATGCTTTAAGCCTCCACTTAAACGGGATTCGTAACATAATAAATGTCGGATCCTTGGTGTTTCTGCTTTGTAAATCTCTTCTAGCACCCCTCCACACACGCACCCACCGACCCCAACTTCCCTCTTCCGAAAATACCCCCACACATCCCAGAAATATCGAACCCATTTTCTCTTTTTTTATTTACATAATAATGTTTATAATCTGTATTTTTTCTCTTTCATTTATTTAATATTATTTTAGTGTTTCGATTTTCAATCCGGTTGAATAGGCGAAATTTTTTTATCATATTATCTTCAATAGTCATAATGAATTTTTAGCACTAAGAAAATCGTAGAATAAAATATCTCTTAGGGCTAATCAACGAGAGCCCTAGAATCAAAATTTAATTATGGCCATTTAGGATAAAATGATCAAAAAACTAAAATCTTTCCATTGGTTCAAACGGATTGAAATTTGAAACACTTAATTTTTTAAATTCTTTAGACGGTTTATATATTAAAAAATATGGTTAAAAATTAAGTGTTCCATGGAAAGATTTTAGTTTTTTGATCATTTTCTCTTAATTGGTCATAATTAAATTTTGACTCTAGGGCTCTCGTTGATTAGCCCTAAGAGATATTTAATTCTAGGACTTTCTTAGGGCTAATTAAAGAGAGTCCTAGAGTCAAAATTTAATTATAACCATTAAGGATAAAATGATCAGAAAGCTAAAATCTCCAAACCGGTTCAAACGGATTGAAATTTGGAACACTTAATTTTTAACTGTATTTTTTAATATATAAACGATGTAAAAAAATAAGTATTCCAAATTTCAATATGTTTGAACCGGTGGAAAGATTTTAGTTTTCTGATCATTTTATTCTAAATGGTCATAATTAAATTTTGACTCTAGGACTTTCGTTGATTAGCCCTAAGAAAAGTTGTAGAATTAAATATCTCTTAAGGTTAATCAACAAGAGCCCTAGAGTTAAAATTTAATTATGACCATTGAGGATAAAATGATCAGAAAATTAAAATCTTTCCACCGGTTCAAACGGATTGAAATTTGAAACAATAATTAAAGTAAAAAAAACTAAAACTGTAATTAAAGTCTTAGTAAAAAAAATAGTGAAGGTTAAAAAAAAAGAGTAATTAAAGTCTTTTAAAAGTAAAACAAAAAAGAAACTAAAAAAAAACCTAAAATGGGGGGGGGGGGGGGGGGGGGGGGGTGAGGGTTGAGTAAAGTGGGGCAAAGGTGGTGGGGCCCAGAAGAGGGGGTGTTGGTCGCGGGCCAGCATCCTGCCCACGCGGGTCAAACCGTGGCGCTTGGGGCCTGCTACGCTATGGTATAAGGAAATAGAGTTGCACCTTTACCACTATCTGCGGGCTTTGGTAAAATGGTAAGCGCTTGATCCTACAAATGGTATCAAAGCCAAGGTCGCAGGTTCGACTCCCCTGGATGGCATGTTGCTTGCGGGCTGGGGGGGGAAGAAATAAAGTTGCGCCTTTATCACTACCTGCAGGTTTTTATAAGATGATAAGCACTTTATCCTGGGGGGGGGGGGGGGGGGGGGGGGGGGGAGAAATAAAGTTGCGCCTTTACCACTACCTGCGGGTTTTGGTAAGATGATAAGCACTTTATCCTAAGGGGAGTATTCAGGGGGTGCGAAAAGAGCCTTGCTTTTGCTTTTTACAATTTTAGAGAAGACAAACTCGATGTAAGAAGTCTTGATTAACATGGTAGAACAAGATGATTGTCGCGGGGTAAGGTGTCAACATAGTTGGGATGTTGTCTTTGCATTGTGATGCTTTCTCTTAGCCTTTTATCTGTACTATCCTTTCCTCTTCTTTTTAAAAAATTCTTCTTCGCTGTTCAACAAAAAAAAAAAGATAAGACGTAACTAATTTGGATATATTCATTATAAGAAATTTGATCAACACCAACGCTTTTTCTACCGGCACTTACAAAAAGCGTGAAATGAACGATCTCCATTCTATTTCATGTGGGGCAAACACCTCATCTATTTCACTATGGACATAAAAGATCATCGTATTATATCGTTTTGATTATCTAATTATATTTATTAATTACATTTACAGTTGAACAAAAAGAATTATATATATGCAATAAGCATGAATAACTAGTCTAATTTAGAAAAAAAAAAGTAGCAGTAGCATTTTTTGAAGGTTAATGAATTCAATGGATCAAATTTTAATTTTAATGTATCTAGGATTGTCTATCCTAATAATCGAAACACAAAATTTTAGGTTCACGGCAAGATTACGCTTCAATATTCGAATGATCTGCACATCTTTAAGGATCATAACATAGTAAATAAATTGTTCTAAGTAAATGAAAACAATGGCATGACTTAGTAAATATCATCCGCGAACTCAAGAAAATTAGAGTTTATGTCATGAAGACTGAAATATATTCCCTTGTATGACATGACCATTTGGCTTAATAAACCTTTTGGATTATTTTTTTGACTTTATTAAAAAATAGCCTTTGTTAGTTTTACGTCAATTTTTTTTTGTAAATTATTGGTTCAACTTGACAAGAAAAAAATAAAATATAAAAACTATGATCAAAACCTTTCAAAATATACGAGGATACTGATGTGATTAAGTTGATTTCTTACACAGGTAAAAAATATACGAAATATACGGGCTTGCAAAATGAACCGCTTGGATCGTCAAGTGAGACCCATAGTGCGAGTTATTTTGCGTCGTGTGAGTGTCAGGATCGTCATGAGAGGATTTGCAATCCATCGCTCATCAGCATTCACTACTCTCTTATTAGATTATGTTTGGAATGTTACTTTTAATTAGAGGTGACAAACGGGCGGGTCTGTGCGGGTTTGAGAGAGTTAAAAAAGGTCGTGGGTCAAATATGGGTGGATCGAATATGGGTCAAAAAGTAAACAAGTTAAAGTGGGACGGGTCGAATATGGGTCAAGCCAAATCCAAACCCACCCAACCTGACCCTTTTTTTTTTTTTTGAATAAAAGTAAAATTTTATGATTAAAACTTAATTTTTTTGAATAAAAATGAAGCAATTAGAGGCTAAAAAAACTTTAACAAATCAGGTTTTTACTTTTTTTTTTCCATTTCCAAACAGTAACGTAACTTCGACGAGATATTAGAGTGTCACGCCCTCGATTTTAAACATAAATATATAAATCATTTCGATCAAAGATACTCGCATAAGGTAGATAATACCCAAGATGAGTTTTCCACTTGCTTAATTACAAACGAAATCCCCAAGTTTAGAGAAATACATCCTTGGCACCACGGTCCAAATTAATTTAAGTACATGTACGAATAAGTCATTAAATTACAAATTGTTTAGTCAAAAGAAATCAAGACGGATTAGTTACACAATTTTCTTTAACAAAAGTAGGTGATTTATAAAGATGATTAAATAACTAGATTTCATCAGCTTCCAAAAATGTCTTCCACACTGAGCATTGGAAGCAATGCAAGCTACTGTCCGGCACTAGGACCTGAAAAGAAGGATTTTGTTTAGCTACACTAGCCCAATGGGAAATTCTCTACTCAAGTAATATGTAAATGCGATAAAACATGCAACAAGAGTGATTGATTTACAATAAATAGACAAGAGATACAAAGAGGCACCACAATGAACTGAAGGACTACGATTACGGGATGCTATACGTCCAAACGCTATTCCTAACTAATTCATACATCAAGCTAGAAGCAACATTTAAACTCATATTGATCTAATAGACTATAACAACTGTTCAACCATCTAATAACTTTTCAAACGAAAGCCACATCAACTTCCTCAACTTATACCATTCACCATGGAACCTCATTTCATAAAACTTTCCTTTTTGATTTCCAAAACAATTTTAGAGAAAACTCAAGACCACTTCGGGTCGAATTCCATTGATTCGAGCTTGAATGCCGGATTCCGTTGATTTGTGCCCAAATACCAGATCCGTTAATTCACTCAAGAATACCGAAAGATTTTAGATAAAAATCCTCTTTTTAAAACTCAACTTTTTTTCTTTAATAAAATCACGATAGAACCAATCTTTCATTCTCTTTTTCACCAACTACAATCCCAAGCAACAGGTAATCCAAATATCAACACAAACTTCTAAAGTCAATCAAAATTCTCTTCATCATGCGAGACATTCAACTGTGCTATCACCTCTTGCGTCACATTGAATTCTCTCCACCTAGGTTTCCACATTATCACACATTGCATTGCGGGCCCTCCAGAGTCTCCGCATTATCACACATTGTGTTGCAGGATCCTCTATTCAGAATTCACAACTCACGTAAACATAAAAAGCACTATCAATCCGTATATAAGCAGACATCATTTTTCAAATTCACATTCGTTCATACATCATCAACAATGTATTACAAACTCACAAGCATACCCCATTTCACACTGATAAACACTTTAAGTCCACGATATTCCTCTAAGTCTATTACAATGCCCTACGTCACGTACCGAACCCATAACGACTCCACGACACATCACCAGTTAGGTTCTAAACGAGAATCTTGTAAAACGAGTGCCAAAGGAATATATGGAGCTCAACAAGATGAGACACGAGAATACGAGTCAAAATACTACTCATCGGATTACTAGACAAAGTCGTGTCCACCCATAACACTCACCACATTACCCCTTATCGTCCACGGTACTCCTATCAACATTACGGTATATTCCCTACCTAATGACATTAATGTTATACTTTAACGAGTACCAAGAGACAAGATTAAATAACGAGCCATTAAGACACAAGTAATCATACTCGAGAGTGACTTAAGCATGTTCTGATCATATAGGGAGTCATAACACGAAACGAAAACAACCATAGGAGTAGCTACAGGCATCGACAAACTAACACACTTCTACTCAAATGGTCATAACTTTCTGTGTACTAAGAGTTCTTAGGCGATTCTAGTGTCAATGGAAAGCTGACTTCAAGACCTTCGATTCGATATAAAGTTTGTATGAAATTGACATTGAAGGAGAAAGTTACGGCCATTCGAAATTGAGCTGGAACCCAAAAAATGAGCCAAATTTCCAAATTCGGTCGAAACATAAAACTCAACCTCAAGCATGAAACGAAGCACGATCTAGGTACATAAACATCATATAAATACATAACAAGAGTAAGAAATCCCTACCTATGTGAGTTTTGAGCAAAATCCTAGGTCTACCGAGAGATATATGCTTGAATCCACCAAAAACGAGCTCCACCCAAACTTAGGGCTTGTTTGATAACCTAAATTCAGCACTTAAAACTGAATCAATTAAGTAATAAGTAATTCAGTAGGTTTGATAATCACATTTTACATTACTTAACAAATTAAGTACCACTTAAAATATAGGCCAAAAAGTTAGAAAAAATTAAGTAGCTTTGAGCTACTTAATTCTGGCTGAATTTTTGTGTACTTACATTCAACTATCATACCACCACCACAACCACTCCCACCAACACCTCCACCACTACCACCACCACCACCTCCACCACTCCACTACCACCACTCCTCTACCACATCACCACCACCACTTCCACCACTCCACCACCACCACCACCACATCACCACCACCAACTCTACACTCCACCACCACCACTTCCTCCACTATCAGCTCCACCACTCTACCACAACCACCATCACTACACCACCACCACCGCTCCTACCACAACCTCCACCACTCCACCACCATCATCACAACCATCACCACCACCGCCGCCACTCCACCACCACTACTAACACCACCACTCCACCACCACCGCCTCCACCACTCCTCCACCATTACCAGAAGTATATTGTGACCGTTAATAAATTAAAAGAGAATTGGAACAAAATTAGTTCATTATTTTTTTAATTCAGTACTTAATATATTTATTAGACAGTTTTTCAACTTAAAAATATAAGAATTCAGTTTCCAGTACTTAATTTTCAGCTTTCAGTTTCAGTTTTCAGTTTTATCAAACAGCCTCTTATATACAAGATTTAGAGCTAACACAACCCAAAAATAAGATAAATGAACAAAGATCAACAAGTGATTGAGAGGAGAGAGAGAGAAAAATGTGGATGAGAGCCCAAAGATGAGACCCCTTATTCTCCAAATGCAAGACTCAAGTGATTTTGAGGTTGGAAACCTTGGATCTTGAAAATTTGAGGTTGAAAATCAAAAGTTTCAGGTGAAATTGGAGTTGGGTAGGTGAGAAGGGGTGTTTCCAAATCTATTTTCAGGGTTTTAGGTGTGAGAAATGTTGAAATGGGGGGTATTTATAGTGGTTCAAAAGCGTGCTGAAAATTATAGAAAAACACAACAGATACCGATACTGGACGACTCCCAGTACCGGTACTGGATCCTTCAAAATCCCAAAGTGGCCAAGTTCTGGACACTGAGTAATGGTATTGGGAAAATGCAGTACTGGTACTGGCTGGGCAAAAAAGTGAAATTTCACCAACGAACACCAAACTGAACCCCATTCACTACCAACACTTCCAGGCATCATTAGAACCTCAAAATACGATATTCTACATATTTTAAACAATTAAAGAAAATAAAATAATTTACGAGTCTCTACACAGAGGCTGTATCAAAGAATTGTCTAGAAGGTGATGATTGCACCGATTGTACAATTTCAGTCTTCGTTGCGTTTGCCGAAGCCACCGCTTAGGTTTGGATTAAAAAGTCAAGTGACTTTGTTTTTGTCTCTATTCAAATTTTTTTGTATTTGTTTGTTTTGCGACAAACTTTTTATCCCCATTAGTTTATCTCGATGAGAGAACCGAAAAAGTAATTTTTTTTACTTTTACCCTAATATTTTTTTGTAATATCCAAGATAAATCCCAACAACCGGTTTTTTGGTCTTTATCTTGGATGTTTTCAAAAATATTTGGTCAAAATCTTAATTCTTACTTTTCTGATTGGAGCGAATCAAAAATCGTAAAATATTTGTTGCAAAACGACAAACCCGAAAAAAGTTAAATAAGGACAAAATGAAAAAAGCCCAAAAGAGGGAGAAGAGCTCAAGTGATTGGTCTTGTAATTATCTTATCACAGTCAAGAGGAGCTCAAGGGATTGGAGAGAGAGAGAGCGAGAGAGAGAGAGAGAGAGAGAGAGAGTTTGTGTGAATTTGATTGGATTGAATAGTGAAGACCAACTTTTATTTTATGATCGTTCAGAAAGAAGATCGAATTCAGTCCGATACGGCGAGGATTTTTTGTTCAACAGTAGTTAACTTTTGTATAAGGAATGACTCTTTTAATTCTAACTCATATTGAACACATTTTCAACCCATGTAAACCCATGTAAATATGGATTTACATCCATTCAACCCATAATAACCCATTATATAATATGGACGGGGGGTTGAGTTACAAGTGGGCGAATTTGGACTTGTTTAAAAATATGAATTGTCATTGTCACCACTACTTTTAATCATTTTTAGAATCTTGTTAGTTTTAGAATTTGTTTTGGTTCTTTTGGTCAGAACTCAATTTTCTCAATAAATCTCAAATGAAAGAACTAAGCGAAAGGCATTGATCATATATTCACTTCGCTAAACAAAATTTTTTTTTTTATTTTTTGATTCTCCGACTTAAAACCAATAGAAGAGTAATCAATTTTGGAAAATTTATAGAAATAGTCCTCCTATTTTCACCCGAGTCTCATTTTTGTCCTTCAAGTATTAATTACAACTCTTTTGACCTTCAAGTTTCGTTTTCGTACCACATTGGTCTAATTTTTTTGTTAGCCAAACTGGACGGAAAAAATCAAATTGATGGCAGTTTGGACGTTGCAGTTCGTATCAAGTTGGTCCAATTGATAACGTCTGCGCTCAATCCGATTTTTTCCATCCAATTTGGCTAACTGGTGTTATCAATTGGACCAACTTTGTACGAAAATCACACTTGAAGGTCAAAAGAGTTGTGATTGATACTTGGAGGACAAAAATGCGACTCGGGTGAAACTAGGAGGACCATTTTTATAAATTTCCCATGAATTTTTTTACTAAAAATTAGAGAAAAGACCTAGAAATTCCAATAAAAAATATTGCAGTGCCCATATCTCATGCAAAATGTAAATTTCTCAACATCTTCAGGTTTCGCCATTGACCTTTTGAAAATATACGAGCTTTTTGCAAGGGAATAAATAGGTCGATGATTCTAGGTGGAGGGTACTTATTCTGGTAGTTGATACTCAATCCCATCATCCCATACTTCTTCTATACAAACCTTGTGCACTCTTCAAGGTTCATTTGCATTCTGAACATTTCAAAGATGCTATAGATTCTGTGTAACTCTAAATGTTTCCTTCTTGTGTCAGCCATTTAAGCTTTTAATGCCGTCGTAGCTTCGATGACGGATCCTATGCCGACACACAATGTGTAGAGACCCGTACGAATTTTAATTATTCGAAGGACATGTAAATATTAGAAATTGATGGAAAATTTGAAGAGCGATGTGGTTATGTTAATTGGGATCTAAAGTGATGGAATTATTAGTGGAAGTGTGCTTGCGTGATTTGTACATGTGATAGTATATATAGGAGTGTGTGTATAGGAGATTATAACACCAAAAATCTCTCTCTCTCTCTCTCTCTCTCTCTCTCTCTCTCTGATGCAGGATGAGCCTCCTTTTACGAAATTAGTTGCAAAAAAAAATCACGAACTTGCTTATATTAAAGGTTCTCCCTTTGAAACAGAAACACATATCGAGATAAACTCTCAATTTTCATTAATCAAATCATAAATAACTCTTTGCCCTAAGGCTTACATCCTTATTTATAATAGTAGAACTCCTAAACCTAGCAAACATTCTTAAAATACCGAAAAAGGAAAATAAGCCATAAGGAAACAAAATCAATTGTAATTCTCTTTGATCAAGTAACCTATAGAATAGGAAACCTCAATCAAAAGAAACTAGGAAATTATATACTTCTAAAATAATTTGACTAAATTAAAACATAATGAATTATAATACTAAGCCTAAATTAATTATAATAAAATACTACTTTTCTTGGAATTCATCCTGCATCATTCTCCCCGTCTTGAAGAAACTCGTCCTCTAGTTTATACAGTTGAATACGCCGAAACTTGTCTACATCAAGCTTATTCTTCAAATTAATTTTTTCGATCCCAAACTGTAGAGATGAGTCTTGAAAAATAAAAGCAAAATTGTTTCTCACAACTTGCTATCAGTATGCAATCCAACAATTCTTCTTTATAGTACCTTCAATAAAATTCCAAAACGGATAAACAAATTTATTACTTCGGTCAACTTCACCATCTTCAAGCACGGTAACAACTTCTTTTTGCATTATTTTTTTATTTTCTCCTTTTGTAATTTTCTCCACCAATTCTTCATCAAAAACTGGTGGCTTACTCCAATCTACTACTGGATCTGGAATAATATTTGATGTGAATGGCCACTCAATGGTAGCTTCATCCACCATTGTCCTCCCCTTGACTGATGGTTACCAAAAAAGGTTTGGTGATAGAAATATCATCCGACACCTTCTCCTCTTTCGGAAACCGAGGTTGAATTGGATGACAGTGAGGCAGGTTTCCAGCAACAAACAAGGCAACAATCTAATCGGTCAGTGCTCTAAACGCCTCCTCCATCTGATACTCAAGTTGTTGAAACCTCTCCTTCATTCGAGCATCTCGAGCAGCAGTATCTCGTGCATAGACTTCATCAACATAAGTTGTATGACCTCCTTTTCGACCTCGACATTAATGAGAAATTCTGCAAATTCTCATCACAACTTCAGGAAAACCTTTAAATAAGCTTCTTTTATGGACATTAATGAGAGATTCTGGTATCACATATACCATGCAAGCAATGTATAGGATGCAATAGAGGGTACTAATACTATTAACTCTTTTTTTATCACAAAGAGTTTGATCGAAGATCAGAGAGAGTTAAGTCTGGATTTCCATCCAGTAAAGCCATGGTAAAATATTTTTCTTTCTTCACTACTCATCTAATGCTACATGTATAGAAATAATTTTTCTTCATCAAAGTTACCAAACAAATGTTTCTTCGTCCAAGAAGGTGCACAATGTGGGAAGTTAACATTTGTACCAGTTAATAGACCTTATGAATACGGCCTCTCTTTCAGGATTCTGGCAAGTTTACATTCAGGAAAAATTTGCATTTGGAACTACCAGTCACAAGTAAGCAATTGCTTCCTATGTTACCAATAGGGATTCAGAAAGGTATCTATGTCTCACTCAAGATTCATCTGTTTTTATAGGCCATGGAGAATCTATCGATGCCACAAAGTCACCGAGTATAAAATCTAAGCAAATGCCTACTCAAATACAACCTAAGCAAATGCCGTCATATCCCAAAAACTCATTTAAGAAAAAATCAATTTCACACATCCATATTAGGAAAAAAAAAAAAAACTATGGTACATTTCTGTGCAGCCATCGTCAAACTTCAACCATACTCCCACCTTCTAATCCGAAACTAGAACTGAAAACCCAGCCGCCAAATTGGAAAACCCAGAAAACCCGAATTGATTTTTTCATTTGGAGCACTAAAAACCCAAATCAATTTGTTCATTTGGAACATTGAAAACCCAGATTGTAGCAGGGAGAGAGAGAGAGTACCTAGTATTTGCAAGCGAGAGAGAGACACAGCAACTTGACCACGGCTGGAGATGCAAAGTCGGAGGAGAGTGGTTTTCGTTTGGGGGTTTGATTGAGAGGAGCATGAGGATCTGAGACCACAGTCGGAGGAGAGAGGGGTTTTCTTCGGGGGTGTGGCAGCAGCGGCGGCGCTGAACGATGGAGACCGTGGCTGGAGAGAGGGGTTGAGCAACCACAGCTAGAGAGAGGGTCGATTGGGAGGGGATGGACTGATTAACGATGTGAGGGAGATGGGGAAATGTATAACTGGATGGGTTTGAATCGTTTGATAAGGTATAACGGCGCCGTTTCAAAAAGAATAAAAGACTTGCCGACTAAATAGTTAGTGGAGATTACCTAAATCCTGCCATTTTTTTCGTGAAAATTTCGGATTGGCGCAAAAATTTGTATCATTCCCAACCAAAAATTAAGTAGTCGGTGATTTTTTGTCTTGGCAGACTAAATAGTTAGTCGGGAATAATTCAATGAGTTGAAAAGCCTTTTACTGCGTCCAAAAAGATTAAAGTCTTATAATACACCACCCGAGCCGCACTTGAAATTTTTTTGCGCGATCAGAACCATTTATCTTCTCTAATATTATTAGTTAGATCATTCTTACTAATATTACAGTTGATTGTTTTCTATTAGACAACTGATTAAACAAAAAATACTATTTTTCTAATGAATTCACGTCTCGATAAAGGGATATTCTAAACTTGACCGAGCCGCAAATTTGCGAGAATGAATAATTCAACAAATGCAACAAAATAAATGATCTTGATCGTCAAGATTGTCTTGCGATCTTGTGGCTACTGCAACAACAAGTATAAGATAAGACTTAGTTGACTATCAAATACATCATAACATATACATAGTTAAGATAACTACCAAGTCATTTTTTATAATGATCGATCTGAATCGTTAAGATTTCACGTCTTACTTATTATGGCATTGTTACTAAAATAGGAGATCATTTGGTATTGGCAACCACATTATCGAAAGACATTTAATGTGTTCGGAAACATTTAAGTGTTATAGTGAACTAACCGAGTCCCACCTGAGGTATTTTTTCACGATCAAAATCATCTATCTTTGACGTAATATGAATTTGAGCATTCGTACCAAGGATGAAGTTAATCGCATATGGATAGACACTTAATCGGACAACAAAATTCTTTACATTTAAGAATTTCTGCGTTGATAAAGGGGCTTTCTTGGCCCGATCAAGCCAAAATTTTTTGAGAATCTCATGATTAAGAAGGGGAAAAAAAATGAGCGGTAGTGATCGGAAAGGTTGCATCGTGATCAATGTAGTTGGAACAAATATTTCGTTTCTTTGAAATTTTTTAAAAAAGGGAAAAAAACTAATATTCCATGACTAAAACATATTTAGTCGAAAAAATGTAATTTCCTTTTCTATTTTATTAAATTGGGAAAAATGATATTTCCCGACCAAAATTCACTTTTAGTCGGCAAACAAAAACATTACCGACTAAATTTAGTTTAGTCGGCATTATTTTTTTAAAGATTAAATGTATTTGATTTTTTAATTTAGATTAAATGATATTACCCGACTAGAATATATTTAGTCGGCAAAATATAATTTCATTTTATTTTATTAAATTAGTAAAAATGATATTTCCCTACTAAATTTACTTTTAGTCGGAAAAAAGAATAATTACCGACTAAATTTATTTTAGTCGGCATTATTTTTGTCAATTACCGACGAATGTTTAGTCGGCCAAAAATTCCCCCCATCACACGCGAAATTTCTTCCTTCGCACCACGTGCTTAGCGACTAAAAAATAATTTTAGTCTGGAAAAATAGTTTTTCGGAGACCAAAAATAATTAGTCGATGATAGTTTTAATATTTTCCGACCAAATATTAATTAGTCGGCAATGGTGTACATTTTTCCGACTAAATTTTATTTAGTTGGGAAAATTAGTCGGAAATTATGTAATTTCTTGTAGTGTTGGAATGAGAGCTCTGATACCCCCACGAGTAAAGAACAACTTTCCACAATCTAATAACCCGCAAATTAATAGAATTATAGGAACAAAGAGATACTCTCTCTTATGAAGCATTCAATATATTAATCAACTCCCCAACCAAGAGGCTTACATCATTATTTGTAATGGTAGAATTTCTAAACCTGGCAAGCCTTTCTAAAATACTAAAAATAAACTTTAGGAAACAAAATCAAACCTAATTCTTCATGACCAAGCATCCTACATAAGGCTATCCACAGTGGTATAATCATAAGCTAATTGTTTTTAAAGTTAACAATATTGGTGTAAAAGATGGCTTACAATGGTATAATCAAACTTAACAACATCCTTAGAAATAATCAACTTTTGGGTTTTGAATAACCAAAACTAGCAACCTCTTTTTAATTATCAAAATTTGTGAACTCCACATCACGTAAGTTAATTAGTTCCAAAATTTGTATACACACGTGTTTCAATTGGTATTTTTTTTCTTCTCTTCTTCGCCTACTCTATATTTTCCTTCACCCACAAACTATTTCTCTTTCTTTCCCTCAAAAAGTGAAGCTCATATCTCTCGATCATCTACAATTCATTCCATCATCGCCGGATTAAGGCATTTCACTTTTCTTTCTCGTTTTTATTGTTTTTTCCCCAAAAAAATTCATAATAGGGGGGAAGAAAGTCACTGATTCTTCCCCAAAATTAAGAGAGAGAATCGATATATTATTGCCAAAAAAAAAACGTAAATGGAGGGAAGTGAATGGCAGGAAACAGAGGGGGAGATAGAGTGAAATTGTAGTGCACCCTTACTTTGGTTATGGATTAGAAGTGACCATTGTGAAACTCAACATTATTAAGCTTACTAACCACTAAAGTGAATAATCAAATGCTTTTTTGTCAACTTTTGATTATCCTTTTTTTATTATACCAGTGTGGATGGCCTAATAGGAATACTAGATCAAATCAAACTACGAAGTGAAATGCTTCTAGAAAATTCTTGCAAAATGAAAACATATGAAATAAGGGACTAAATCTAACTAAATAAAATTTTACTACGATTTTTTCTAGAATTCACCCTCCATCACTCTCCCTTACACTAAAACTCCCTCAATCACTCAAAACCATATAGATCTCCATTATAACAGGTTTTAATTTCTTAATTGCTTATATCACTCTATGGTGGTTTTTGTCAAATCCGAAATGGGTTATCCATGAATACCTACCATATAGCTGGGAACAAAGTTTTAATACAACTGTTATTTGTGTTGTCCCTTACACGACTTAGGTCTATGTATGTATGAGTCTCACTCCATTTGAGAAAAGTGTTTACAAATAACAGTTGCATTTGTGAAGTGTGGTCAATTGGTTGCCTACCAGGTGTTTGATTTCCTTTCCCTACAGGCTTTAGGTTTTTCAGCAATTCTGCTCAAATATGGATGCTGACGCGCTCTGATGATTGATGAGTAATGGAATGCGGGTAGGTATGTCGGGTGTGATGACTGATGGGTGCCTGTGCATGTACTAATCGATTAGGGTCGACTGACTCGACTCAATGAACTACTTTTTTGGTATTATGTTTTGTCGTGGTGATATTGATAATCTTTGGCTTATTGATCCGCTTATATTGTTACTTAGAGATTAATAATGTGTTTCTTATGATTGTAGGTAATCGGAGGCTTGACATATAAATGGGCTTTATTCAGTT
Organism: Rhododendron simsii; assembly: GCA_014282245.1. NCBI lineage: Eukaryota > Viridiplantae > Streptophyta > Magnoliopsida > Ericales > Ericaceae > Rhododendron > Rhododendron simsii. Next base: position 16,742,347 of record CM024956.1, on the reverse strand, counting down.
CCATTAGTGCGATGTGGCTCACGAGCTCGCAGATCGTTACGTATCATTTAATGCATAGCCAACTGAACAAATTAGTTGGTGGGTCCCTTGATATTGTATGGCAATAATTTATGCCTTGTTCTTTTTACAATTCAAAAAGAATTTTTCAAAAAATTCCCTCTAGATTTTTCCTAGATTCCTCTTACTTCTAACATTTCTCTCTCCACTTATCCCCCTTTCTATTTTTCAAAAAAAATTTCAAACACCAATCTAAACAAAGCATTAATCTCTTTTGAGTAAATTGGTTCTCTCTTGGACCAATACCAGAGAAGACTTCCCACGTGCCGTGGTTAGAATGAAAGAGGGATTTGGTCGAGTCACATTGGAAAAATGGAATCAGAGGCCTACTACAATTCTATGAAAGGAAAGAGTTTCGGCAAATTTCACTGACCTCCCCTGAGGTTTCAAACACTAGCAGAAATCTCCCCTGAGATTTCTAAAATATCACTACCCTCCCCTCCTTTTTCTGACATTACCAAAATACACCCTTCTGTTAACTTATCGTTAGGTGTCTTGACATAAATGGATGAGTCATACTGATGTCATGTTATATGACCTTCAAACTGCCAAAAAAGCCCTCCCTGCTCAGCCTTTATTCTTTTTTTTATCGCCCAGGCCATTTAGCCTTTCTTGTTAATATTCAACCCATTGTATTTGTTTACTATTTTCTCTGCACTACTATTGAGCCTTTTTTTTTCCCAACTACTATTGACGCTACTACATAAAAAAGTTTCAAAAGCAGTTCTACAACACTTCTAGAATTTGCTAAGGCGGGGTATTTTTTATCTTCATCCTTTGCAATTCATAGGGAACTAATTGTTGAACAGTGAAAAAAAAGAGAGAAGGGGTTTGAGTATTAAGAGAGGACTGGTTTTTTTTTTTACAAGCAAGGGAAGCACTGTTTGGTGCTGTGCACTAGCGCAAAACACGTGTGGGTGCGCCCATTATCGGAATCATCTTGGGTTCGTTTCTTTGATCTAAACCGTCTGGTAGTTTTTGTCTCTTTAAATAGATATTCAGTATAAAAATGACTTTGACTAGATATCGAGAACACATTGGTCTTAAAAATTTAATTGATCTAAGCCATCTGGTAACTTATCTAAATTTTTAAATAGAATACCTACTTAATTAGCAAAACGATTAAAGCTTGTAGCTCAGTGGACAACATCTAAACTCCTTGTGGAATAATTTAATTAAACCCAAACCCAACCACCACCACCCCAACCGCAGCCGCCAACCTCCTCCTCCTCCTCCACACACCCCCCCCCCCTGATGTTGTAAACAATATTGGCCAAAAAAAAACTCAAGTAATCAAACGTTGGATGGGGCTGAGTACACAACACATGTTGTGTATCGCGGACATAAGAGACATTATTCTTGTGTATTAACGTTGTTGTAAGGCCTAGTTTCCCTCCAAAAAAAAAGAAGCATGTTTTATTTCGTCTTTATTCAATTTTTTTTCACATTTGTTAGTTTTGTGTCAAACTTTTGTGGAATATTAGTTCGTCTCGACGATAGGAATTAAAAAAGAGAAAAAAATATGACTTTTACATATTTTAGCACTTACTTTTAGCTCTAAAAGTGTAAATCTTGGATATTTCTAAAATAAATTGGGTAAAAGTCATAATTTTTTAGTTTTTGAATTACTCTCGTCCAGATGAACCAATAATCTACAAATATATATATATATATATATAAATATAATGCAAAACTAAAAAATGCGATAAAAATTTGAATAAGGACAAAAAAAAAAAAGCCCAAGCCTTGTTGGGGAAACTAGGCCTAAGTTAATCCAACATTAGCAACTGAAATTTGTTTTTGCTAGTTATTGGCTTTAAATTACCGATTACAACATAAGAATTTGACGTGCTTGAGCAAAAAATTTTCATTATTCTTATCCTTAGAAAAACAGACCCACCGGGGCGGGGGGGGGGGGGGGGGGGGGGGGCGGCGGGCGCGAGGAGGGGAACAAAAAAGCATGAGCCAAGTCATGTCGAAATTGGGCCTGTGATGCACATTGGTAATTTGGTATAAAGGTATCATGATTCTTGCTGGGTGTACACGACAGAGAGATGGAATGGCAAGGTTCTCTTTGTCATTTTCCCACGAAAGCTAACATCGTTTGTGAACAAGTTAACGGAAGGGGGAGTCTTGGTAATGTCAGAAAAAGTAGGGGAGGGCAGTGATATTTTAGAAACCTAAGGGGAGGTTTCTGATTGTGTCAGAAAGCTCAAGGGAGGTCAGTGAAATTTTCCCAAAGAGTTTTAATTGGAAACAAAGCCTTCCCTTTTATTACCGGTAGTGCTTGTCCGTGTCTACGGCACTACATATCCCGGTTGAAATGTCCTGTAAGACACTTGCTAGTTAGTGGCTCAAACACTAAATTAATTCATTAGCGTGTAGTATGTGATCCTCTTCTTAATAGCACGAAAGAGAATTACTCGTGCTTACAACACTCCCCAACTAAACTTTTTAAGTTACCTACAAAAAAATTATCAATTTGCTTATAGGGTTTTGGAATTGGAAGATCGGTGGCATTTGTGCAATTACTACAAAGAATGTGGACACTTACATTACATCTGCAAAGTTCCTTTGCGCAATTACTACAAAGAACGTGGGCACTTACATTACATTTGCAAAGTTTTTTGTCAACTCTTGTATCAAATGAATCTCAGCACTTCTTTTAATTTATATTTATGTGGTCTCCACATCCTTATATTTTATTAGGTAGATTGCTTAGCTTTGTGCAACATATATAAAAGAAAAGAGTGGGCTGTGCATAAAGGAGGGCAGAGGGGAATGGAACAGGTTTATAACGGAAAGCGGCTGCTATGACAAGAGCCACGGCCGAAAGGCTCGTTCCACCATGAGCGGCTAACTCCATTTTCTTGGGGTAAGATGAAGCCCCATACCAAATAACTCTGTATATGAATAGATATAGATTTTAATATTCGGATCGATTGTTTAACTAGAACTCATTTCAGTTTTATGGAATGATTTTAATGCTTTCAATTTGCTTCATATTTATATCCGCGGTTTTCAGATACGAAGTTAAACAATGATTTTTACTGATCGTAATTGGAGCTTTGAAATAGATTATGCTTGTAATTAAGACGGATCATGCTGTTAGACGGCCAAACTTGGTTGGTGAGACGTACTGTCTACACTATGGGATAGTCTATGCCTTTTAACAACTCAATTATTTTTTTGACGATTATCAGAAGGGTTTGCAAGCCCTAGCAATAATCTCATTTGATTCAAATAATTAACCTAGCCTATGCATGTCGTAGTTATGCAGTCGGGGTGGATTCGAAACCCTAGATTTCCTCTCCACTAGTTCACAAACTCCGAATTTAATTGCTTTTCTAGTTTAATCAATTCTCCAAAATCAATCAACCAAACTCTTTTCATCCCAAATTAATCGAAACTATAGTAACTCGATCTCACTGTCCTTGCGGATTGACACTCGGTCTTAACTACTGCTCTACGTAATAGTAGTTAACTCCAAGGTTTTATAAATATATTTTTGACACGGAACGACACGATCAAATACAATTACTAATTGGGTACTAGCGAGGGTTTTAGATTGAGTACTAATTAGTATGATAAAAACTACTCGCACTTTTATCATTTGCCCCATAGTATAAACAACACATCAAATTTGCTTCCTGTCTCTTTTGTCAAAATTAGGATTGGAAAAATTACAACCATACAAAGTTTTATTGAGCCCACCACTTTGCAACATTGCTACACGGTCAAAGTTTTATCTCTCGTCCTTGAATGGATCTTTGCGGCTCTAGGGGATTGTTTTGGTAGACAGCAGTTTAGAAACTATGCGCATGGTTGGTCTAAATTGTGGATCGGAATGCAAGCATGCAATTGCCGACTTCACAATGCACATCACTACCTTCTCAACTTCAGGAGATGGGGTTGAAAGGCGTTGGTCCAATATGCGTCTCAGTTGTACATTTTCAACAGTTGGTGTTAACAGGGAGGAAAAGAAATCTCCCGGATGCTTTCCCTTGATCACTTCAAGTGCTAACACTCCAAAGCTATATACATCACACTTTTCCGTTACCTTCATTGTGTAAGCAAGCTCTGCAAAAGAAGAGAGATCAATTTGAGTTTGCAACACGTCTTTCGAAAAAACTAAGCAGTTGTACTTTAGTTAAGCAGTATACGGTTCATGTACGAATATACAAAAGGCATGCTCTTTTAAGGAGGACCTTGTGTGGTCTTGTAACATGTGTCGTGCGGCTCGTGCCCTAAGAGAGGGTACATCGATCTATGGAGGAATCAAAATATTCTCACTATAAACAAAACAAAGCTTTACAAGTAGAGTTTGTAACTTGTAGTGGCCCCATAAATGGGGCTCGGACAGTTCCCGAACCAGGTTACCACCGAGCACGACCGAGGTTGGCCCCGTGGGCCTACACAGAGTGCGGCCCCGTGTGGCACCCGAGTGCCTCGGTACCCTGTCGCCATATCGCTCGGTACGCCGGGCGGGACTGGGATCCTTGACAGCCGAACAATTTGGAAGCAAGGGTTTAACATCGTGTGCCCGAGCCCCCGAGCCTCGTATGTCATCATGATGTGAGCGGAGATGGTTATGACACGAGAGCCATTATTGCTGCCAGCTCAGTCCACGTGCTCCGTAACGGCCTTATCCGATGCGTCATATGTGACGTCACCCGAGGCGGTTACCCGAGCGTATCCTACACGTGCTTACTTGGAAACCAAGTCAAGCTAGGTCTATAGAAGGGAAGAGATACCAATCTAAAGAGGTAGGCTATGTTTCTCTGCCCTAACCCACCTTCCCTCTCCTGAGTACTAACTTGACCGTTGAAGGATTACTGGGCTATTCCAGCCCTAGTAACTTGTTGGAGGAGCGGCGGAGGAGAGCGGAGCTACCAATAAAGGAGCCAGAGCTTGCCAACCGCATAGATCCCTAAAACCAAATGCCTACATAACTCACTAGACTCTCTTTGTTTACATTGCTTAACCGTATTATAGGCAAACGTTAGACATATTGCACATCATGTACATATGCTTCACATCCGGCGTGCATTACTCTTGGTAGCTGAAGGACATGGAGTGATGGTGAGATCTGGCTAAGTTTCACATTTGGAGTGCATAGCAACAGGAGGATGGGAGCCACAAAGGCCTCATAAGTCAACAATATGAAGGTATATAAAATTGGAATATAGAGAAGAAAATGAGGGGAAGCAAGTTAGGTATCCAATTTTGGAACTGGTTTTAAGAAATAAAAAGCTATGAGGTGTAACCTATTATCTGTTGGTACTTTTGAGGTATTCTTAACTTATTATTGGGTGGGCTATTACAGAGGTGATCATGTACATATGCTTTATTAGATTCGTTTCACTTTGCACCCCTACACTCTACACTTAGTGTTATCTCATTTTGCAATAGATAGTAATTGAACATACTTTTTCCCCTTTTTGCAAAAAAAAAAAAAAATCCAAACTTTTTTGAGTAAATAAAAAGGTAGCTTCTTAACTATGACAAATTTTCATTTTTGCAAATAAGGTGATCATAAAAAAAGAAACCAATTATTTCACTCCACTTTTTTCTTTGAATATGTGTTTTAGTGTTTCAAAATATATACGGTACAAAATAGTTTTCAAAGCACACGAAAAGACAATTTTTGAAGTGCATATATAAGACACTGGAGTGTGAATTTCATTTTAATTTCAAAAGGATAAATGATTGTATTCACTGTCTTTAAACAAAAGTGTCCATATGTTTATTGTTGAAGCTACATTCTATTCTTCAATGATAAAAAAAAAAAATTTAAATCTCGGATCACTGAATTAATATTGTTCTCTAACAAAAACTAATGGAATCTAATGGGAAGGCGAACATCAACATTTGACCAAAAGTGTGAGGTCTTGAAAAGTAAAATTGACAGTGTATGGAGCAAAATGACACCAAGTGTAAAGTGCAAGGTTGCAAAATGTACTTTACCCTATATATGAAGCAATGGTTACCTGGTGCAACATATCCATATGTTCCTGCAAGTGCACTCCAATTGGAGGAATCCAACTTCAAAAGTTTAGCCGTGCCGAAGTCCGACACGCGAGCCTCATACTCCTCATCAATCAAAATGTTGTTGCTCGATATGTCACGGTGAACAATTGGTGGGGTGCAATCATGGTGCATGTATGACAAAGCATATGCAACCCCTTTGATAATATTCACCCTCTTTGGCCAATCCAATTGTTTAGCTTCTTCGTCTCTGCTTAAAATCAAAGCCAAGCTTCCCCTTTCTATGTACTCATAAATCAAGAAAGAGTTCTGGGCATGTGAACAGAACCCATTAAGCTTCACTATGTTGCGATGCCTAATTTCAGTTAGTGCCCTTATCTCGTTCAAGAAACCTCGACAATCATCCTTAGTAGACAAGGGGTGAAGCTTCTTCACAGCCACTGTATTGGCTGATGCAAGTTTTGCTTTGTAGACGGTTCCATATCCTCCTTGTCCAATGCAACACGTGGCATCGAAATCCTTTGTGGCTTTTAGGATATCTTTGTACATTGCTCTTTCATCGTAGATTTCTATAGAGAAGAGATGTTCATATTTGGAGGGATCTTTTGCTAGTGATTTTCTCCTTCTTCGATTGGAAATGAATAAAAATCCGACGAATGCACCTAGAAGTAAAAGTGCTCCACCAAGAGCGAGCACGATTACAAGAACAAGCATCCGGTGGTTCACTGGAAAATGATTTTTGCATGGCTGGAATCCTGTGACATTTCCACACAAGCCTTTGTTCCCTTGGAGGCCCTCTATGGCAGCATTGATAAAGGCTTTGCTTAAGGGAATGGGGCCCTCCAACTCATTGAAGGATATGTCAACGTGCACCAACCAATTCATGTCTTCAAAAGCATTTGGAATTAAGCCAGACAGATTGTTGTGGGAGAGGTTTAACAGCTCCAAACTCTGGAAATGTTGGATCTCCGATGGTATCTCCCCTATAAGTGAATTTCGACTGAGATCCACTTCATTCAAAGGAAATATCTTTTCAAAATGACCTGGGATTTCTTGGCTAAAATGGTTGTGGCTCAAGTTCAGATAATTTAGTTTGATGCAATTCTCTAGATTTCCAGCTGCTATTGGCCCACTTAACATGTTTCTGGACAAGTCTAGCTTTTCTAGTTCAGTTAGTAATCCGATTTCTCCTGGTATACCACCGGAAAGATGGTTGCCATTCAAATATAGTTCCCATAAAGAACTCAATTTCCCTAATTGACTTGGAATCTCTCCTATCAAACTATTGGAAGAAAGATCAAGCCTATGTAGTTGAGCTAAATCTCCAAACTTCGGCAGTATGCTGCCTGAGATATTGTTCCCTGCCATCCGCAAGCATTGCAATTTCGGGCACTTACTCCAATTTTCAGAGATTTCACCATAGAACTTGTTGTGACTTAGATCCAAGTAGTAGAGATGTGGGTAGACCCCAAAATCTTCTGATAAGCTTCCAATTAGTTGGTTTCCTTCAAGGCGGACTCTGACTAGGCTTGAGCAGTCTTTCAAACTTTTAGGGATATGACCCGTTAATTGGTTGGCGTCTACGCTGAGATTTTGAAGTTTCCCTCCTTGGAAAATATCTGGGAGATGGCCGGAAAATTGATTTCCGTCCAGTTGGAGAGTGACCAAGTTTTTCAAATTGCAAAATTCTTGTGGAATAGGACCAGAAAGGTTGTTTACACTCAAGAACAGTTGTGCCAATTCAGACAAGTTTCCAAACGAAGCGGGAATGGAACCTCTAAGCTGGTTATAGCTCATTTCTAAGTCGACAATAGACTTCAAGTTTCCAAATTCGTTGGGAATGGAACCAGAAAGTCGATTCTTGTATAGATGGAGGAGAGGGAGGGAGGTCAGATTACCCAAGGATGGTGGAATTGACCCACTAAGATTGTTGGTGTGGAAGCTTAGGCTAACTAATCCTTTCAACTTTCCTATTTCATTCGGAATGGAGCCGGAAAGTTCGTTGTGGAACAGGTGCAGCACAGTCAAGCGACTCAAGTTTCCAAAAGTTGATGGAATGGGACCAGTTAGTCTATTGTTATCCAAGAAAACGAGCTCAAGAGTGGAGGGGTTTCCTATTTCTTCAGGGATGGAGCCAGAAAGTTGATTGTCATAAAGGTATAGAGCAACCAAGTTGCTCAAATTGCCCAAAGAAGAAGGGATAGGACCACTAAGATAATTGGTGTACAAAGCAAGCTCAGAAAGACACTTCAACTGGCCTATCTCTCGAGGAATTGAGCCTTCCAATTGATTTTCTAGGAAATGGAGTATTTCAAGATTTGTTAAGAGACCAATTTCTGGTGGAATATTTCCAGAAAACTTATTAATTGACAAATCAAGGTAAACAAGCGGGAGTGAACTGATTTGAGGCGGGATAGGACCAGAGAGTTCATTCATGCTAAGATCAAGATAAACAAGATTAGGAAATGACGGGAATGAAAAGGTTTCGAGAGTACCGTTCACGCCTGAATTCGTGAGGTTCAACCGGGTGATGCTTCCTTCAGCATTGCAAGAAACCCCGAACCAATTGCATGGGCTACTGGCGCTTGAGCTGGAGCCATTTTTTTGATTCAGCATCCATGTGGTTAGCAAAGAACTATCGGCACTCTGAAGGGTTTCTTTCCACTTGAGGAGAGCATTAGCCTCTTCAAGCGAACCAAAGGCACTCTCCGTTGAGGAAAAAAGTAAAGCAAAAATAATGACAGAAACAGGGCAGAGTAGTCTCTGCAAAAGCTCCATGTTTTTATAGTTGATGGTGATCTAATGTTGTAATTTATAGGCACATTTGGGCAAGTGTCCCCATATTTTTATATTTGCCTGTAGACTTTGGAATTAACAGTAAAATGAGAGAATTGAGAATCACACCTGTAGGACCTGAAAGAAAAAAGGTTGGTCTTCAATGGTTTTGAAAAGTTACTTGGAAAAAAGTTCAGGTACATGAATGCTGAAAGAAATTAGTGGGTGGAGATAATGGCCGAACTTGCATACGCATCCGCGTTCAAATTTTCGATGGGAAACCGAGTGATACATTTGCGACTTTCGCTGTTAGAAATTTGATTTGGTTAAAGTCTGTATAATTAATTTTTTCGCAAATCATCTGAAATTGCGGTTATAATGTCGTGTGGTTAAATAGAGGCAATGTCACATAGACTCAGAAACGAGTATGAGGTGAGGAATTTGTTTGTGTTTTTCTTTCTTTTTCATTTTTCTCAGCTTCTGCTTCATCATCGAGGTACCATTTTGGGTTCCGACAATAGTGGTGGTGATGGTCCTTTAGCGGCAATGGTGGTCTGATGACGAATGGTCGGATCGGGAAGCTGATGACAAATCAAATAGGTTGAATCAGCTTCCCGATCGATTCAATTTGGGGCAGGTGTCATCGGTTCTGTGTGCAGAGGTCATGGCGTGCAGGAACGGCTTACAACTTACTAAGTTGTTGGGTTTGGATTCACTTACGGTTGAAGGGGACTTGCAACAGTTGATTCAAAATTTGTGTAGCAAAAGATTTTGTCCAAAGATAATGGAAGTTGTCATCGAAGATATTAGTCAAAAAGATGATCGGTTTGGGATTTGTGATTTTCCTTTTATTCGTAGATCGGAAAATGTAGTTGCATAAACTTTGTAACTTTGGGTTTGCAAGGTTTTGCTATTTGTACTTGGAAGGTTAGGCCTCCTTGGTTATCGAATCCTCTAAAACGATAATCGATCATCTTGTTTGATGACTGCAATGCTCTTTCTCATCAATTAAAATTTCCTGTGATGGAAATATCACTCACTGCCACTCATTTAATCGCATTCCATCCACTGCTGTTGGTTTTGGTAATACTGATTTCCTGCTGCTAAATTTGATCTGGACTTTGGCCCAGTTTTGAAAGAAAGGCTTCGATTGTGTAAATGGAACCCCCGGAAGTTGGAATATCTACAAAAAGATTCAAAATCTCGTATTCTGTTATGCTAATATAACTAGCTCAATCTTTCCCCTACAGAAGCAGATGTAATACAACGACTCTAAGTTTTTCATTGCCGTGTGGGCACGGCCACGTGGTACCCGTGCGCACATCTCGGTCGTCCAAATGTATTTTGGACGGTCCAGACTTGTTTGGATAATTTTTTAGTGCAAAATTATCAAAACACCCCCTCAAATCCAAACAAATCTAGGCTGTCTAAAATACGTTTGGACAGTCGAGATGTGCACATGGGCACCACGTGGCCGTGCCCACCCGGCACTGAAAAATTCCTCCGCTAAGAGTAGCTTTTTAGGAAAAATTAGTATTCCAGATTGAAGTTGCCGTAAGAAATTAACTGCTCGAGGCTACTTTTGAGCTAATAGCTCGAATGCAATTTTGTTCACCCTCGCAATACACTTTGTAATAAGCATGACATTACTTTGTAATAGGATCCACACAATTTCAACCAATAGGATAGAGGGTATTTGTTAGAAATTAAATCCTAATAGGTCTTAGGAAACTTGGTTCATGGATGGCCGAGATTTCGGACTAAAACTCAAGCATTCAAATGCAAGTTTTATGGCAGAGACGACTTGATCTGCCGGAGGCAAGAGACGTAGGTCCCTACATTCTTCAACAATATGTGATAGGCGGGTGTAGGTGAGGACGAGGAGGATAGAAATGAGTGTCAGAAAAAACTGGTAAATTTGAAATGGATGAATGAATGAAAGTAGACACAAGATCGAATCACGACTGCATGCAAGGGCATGTTTTAGGCAGGGGTGGAGCCAGGACATACTACCAGTAGGGCCAAGTATCTACAACATCGTTTACTGGAGCAACTAAATCCGCAATCTAGAGAACAACTACGATGACTCTTGTTTGTATTGTATTTTTTACACGTGACATTTGGAAAAAAAATTATGCTTATGGAACTTCAATCTCTCGTCTCTGAAAGGATAGAAATGTTTAATTTCGAGCGAATATAAAGTTTTGATTCAAATCCCATAAAATTAGGAAACTTCAAGCCTAAATTAGGGACGGATTTTCAGACACCTATTGAAGTGTTCGTCATGCTTGACTTGGGAAGAGAAGAGTACACTTAGTGCTTGACTTGGAGATGAGTGTCATAATAAGTGTCACAAGTAGAATAGTAAAAGTAGTATGAAAAGAGGAACCCTAGGTGTTGAAAAAAGAGGAACCCTAGGTGTTGAAAAGAGGAACCCTAGGTGTTGAAAAAAGATGAACGTAGTAGGCAAGTATTATTGTAATGGTGTGAGGAATGATATAAGTTTTTTCTCCTTTTATGCCTTTACAAGGTGGGCATCTCCCCATGTAAAAAGGAAGTCAGTGTGTAGTTCGAATAATACATCTCTCTGTGTTCTCTCTATTGGTCTATTGCTCTCTCTCTCTCTTTTTCGATCCTAACATACATCGTATTTGTACCCATTTCGTATCTATAACTTTGGCAGGAAAGGGTTTACAAAGTTTATTAGGTAGTGGAAGTCTGGGATTGGCATGAATGCTCTTACAATTTTCAAGCTTGTTAATTACCCTATCAAATCAGATTGAAAAAATCCATGGCTAGCTAGGCACGGCTTGACTAAACTCAACTCGTGTAGGGTTCTAATGGAATCATACCCTTCTTTTACCCTCGTTTAACAAATTTCTTGTTATCCCTTGGAGACTTAATTCTATGCTGGATTCTGGTCCGCAACAACATAATTGTTATGCCTTACTCGAGCTTCTATTTTCTCCACTTCGATTATTTTGGTCGATACGTATCATCTAGTCATTATAATATTGAGTGATAACGCGTGGACTGGGTTTATCCGTCCATATACCTGTTGCTATGCAGTTCGATGCCTTCCTATCTGATAAACAAAAAGGAGACCTTCTGACCAGCCAACAGGCATCGGACGCGTGACCAGAGAGCCCGCGTGGCAAGAGGATAATAGTCAAACTTTTGACTAAGAGGAGACCGCTAACTAGCCAATCGTGGGGAAGCATATATACGAAAGGAAACGAGGGACCGATGCGTGCAGGAGGGCCCGTGGAAGAGGTCCCGCGCCAGCAAGCGGGTCCTGCGAGGCGTAGCGGGTCCCGCAGAAAGACTAAGGCCTTCACGAGCAGAGTAGCCCACGAGAGCCATCATGGCGGTGGCCGCGCTAGTCGTGAGACTCAAAGGCCGGAAAAAGGATTTCGTTAAGAGCATCAAGAGTCTCCCTTTGGTCGTAAGGCAGGGCTAGAGGGGGGACTACAAGACGAAACGATCGCCGCGGGTCGTGACCTTGCTCCTACGAGAATTGGAGAGGATTTTGTGGCTTGGGAAGGAGGTCTCGTCGCGAGAAGGGATCATGCCTGCGGGGATGACCTGCGGGCGGTGACGTCTCCTCTACGACCTAGAGGTACAGGAGGGACACGTGTCAGGATTTTATGGAGCACCGCCTTGAGTCTAACCAAGGCCCAGGTGCCCTATAAATACCCCCAACATTCCCTCAGATTTGACAGAGACAGCTTTTTCTAGAGAAAGAAAGTGGCCGATGAGCACAGATTCTGAGAAAGGAGAACATCCTTCTCAATGTGACCTCACCCAATCTTTCTGGATAGAGCTGTCGGATCCCCCCCGAAAAAGATAAGGGACACGCTGTCTTTGTCTCTTCTGTACATCTCGCTTCTTCCCTCACCCCACAAGATTCCTCCTCCTCTACCCTCACTAATCATCAATTAATCACACCTCTTCAGCTCACGAAAATTTACACGTCAACTACATACCGCGAGTCCTACGAACTTACAATAAATTTCATAAAGGAAAAATCAAGAGAGAATTATATACATTATGAAGAAGAGAATAAATTCTTTACACTGCCGTAAGACCAGCTTGAAGATTCTCATGAACAAGGTGGCAATCAAGCTCAATATATATGTTCGGTTCATTCATGAAAAACAAGATTAGCGGCGATATGGAGGGCAACCTGATTAATGTCGCAATAAAGGGTGGCTAGATGTGAATACCAAAGTCTTTGAGCAAAAAGGATAACCATGTAATCTCGCAACAAGTACTAGCCATGGCACAATATTTGATCGACTTCAGCTGAAGAACTAGAAACAGCGGACAAGCACCTTTTGCAATCAAACATAAGGACAAATATGCTCTATAAAAGTGCCTAAAACCCTAGAATACCCTATGAAAGTGTCTAAAACCCTAGGGTACTCTATATATGAAAGTGCCTAAAACTCTAGGTACCCTATGAAAGTGTCTAAATCACTAAAACCCTATAATAGGAAAGTTCACCCTAAAACTATATGAAAGTGCCTAAACATGTTTTGGCCTTTATGACTATAAAACTCAAAAAGTTGAAGGACCTTTCACTGATTTTGTTGGCGTCCTTCTTCTAAATGCAAACTATTTTATCGTCCTTATAGCTAATTTTCCCTTCTCTTATTTTGCGTGCATGCTCGAGAGTATAGTGTACTCAACGAAAAAGTCCCCTTTTGGGCAGATTCAGGTTCGGTTGAGCTCCAGCGACGGCTTTCTCCAACGGCAACGGTGTTCTTTTGATCAACGGTGTGGGGCTTGCTCCAAGCCTACCTCTCCCCTTTGTCTTCTCCAAAGCCGGTGTGCTGCGATGTGGTTAATAACAAAGGTAGGAGTAGGGTAGAGTAGAGTAGAGCTTCAGTTTTAGTTATTTTTTGTTTTTATAGGCAACTTTTGTTGAAGGTTTTTCTATCAGCTGGTTTTTCCAGTCCGGTTGGTTTGTACCAATTTGGGTTGTTCCCAAGATCTGGTGTAGTTAGGTTGGTGGGCAAATAATCTAGTTTAATTTAGGTGTTAGTTGGTGAATTGTTGTTTTGGCTATGTGTTTGGTTGGTTTTGTGCTTCTTGGACTATTATCTTGCCCACCATGGCTGCGAAGATTCAGCGGTGGGGTTGTAGCTTACCAGTGTTTTGCTTCTTGTAGCCAAAGACCGCCGTGTCAACGAGGGCTTGCCTTGAAATAACGTCCTGTGCTTTGTGGTTGGGAGCCTGTGTATCAGGTCAACAGGTCTTGAGCACGCCGGTGTGGCTCTTTGGGATGGCGGATCCGTGCTCTATATTTCATATGTGCTTTCAAGGGTTTGGGTTAGGTGTCCTTGTAAGATTCTCTATTGCCTTTTCGGCGACTGGTTCTTAAGTGCCGACGTTTCGCCAAGTCTGCACTTGCAGTAGGGGCCTGTGTTTAGATTTTGCTAGTTTTGATTCATTTCTTTATCTTTTGATGATTTTCTGCAATGCCTTATGACTTTGATATATGATATTGACCCTTTCAAAAAAACAAAAAAGAGTATAGTGTACATATGATTAGGGATGGCAATTACCTCCCCACCCCAATCCAAGCGAGTATTCTCCAATCTGATTAGCAAATGGGGTGAGGAGTGGTATTTGCTTCCCCCGCCCCATTTTTACCTAATCTGACTCCGATTATAGATATTTATATTTTTGTATGTATATGTCAAAATAAATTTCATTGTTTTGATATAATAATTAGAGCAATATACCCACTAATAAAAACACTAGTTTATGTCTTTATTTTCTTTATTTCTATTTTTTAAAATCTCATCAATCATCTATATCTTGTTTTCTTGTCAAAATACTTTAAAAAGAACAAAATTAGTCAAATTATTACGGTGAAGGAGGACCCGATTATTTTCCAACCCCAGAACCTCCCTAATTTCCCCCACTCCACCTCCGATCCAATATAAAATAGAGTGGGTTTGAAGACGCTAAATTCGACTCCGACCATCTCCATTGCCATCACTTGATATGATCCCACTTGCTAATTAAATACTCCGTATATATCATCGTGACTCGGTGCACGCGGCCAGATTATTCTAGGTGCTTGGCGCACTAAAGTAGGTGGGAGACTTGAGTGGAGCACTACTACAAGTTACAACTAGTAATATCTTTCACCTGGGTGTATTTGGGAAAATATTTATTTCAACAATATTTTGGTTTTATCATAGATTATATAATCAGAATTTGGGAAACTGCATATATGCTTAGATAATATCTGCAGAATAAAGTTTTTTTTATTTAATAATAAAGTGGTGTTAAAAAATGCAATTAGAGTCCGAAAATTTCCTGAAGATGATTCTTGAATTCTGCATATATTCTCCGGCTTTATTTTTTCACAAATGTGTTATCGTAGAATTTACTCTACAAACAGCATGCTCCAAAACATCTACAATGCAAATCACACAATACAGAATAAATAAATATCCATGGCTCCCAAACATTCCCTTATAATTTCATCTCTCCCACTTATCAAAACCCACTTGATCCCACGTGGTTTATGGGTTATGGAAGACCATTGAATTAACCAAAATCAACGTGGAATTATGAGTTCAGGACTTTCAGACATAAAGTAAAGCGCGCACTTTGCCAACAACCTTTTTATTCTTTACCGAATAATTCTCCAACGCATAATTTTTGGGGCCTACTCTCTACACGTTTTGTCATATAACAAACAATTTTTAGAGAGTCAAATGTGGACGGTCCATACAATAATTAGGGGTGGGCATCGTGTCGTATCTGTCGTGTCGTGTTCGTATCATGCCATCTCATGTTATTGTCAGAATTCTCTAATCAACCCTAATCCGACTTATTTAACTTTTTGTGTTATCGTATCGTGTCAGGAATAGTCGACCAGAACCCACTAATTTCGTGTCGGATAATTGTGTCCTTTCATAAATTCTTGTGTCGTGTCGTGTTCGTGACGTGTTAGAATTCTCTCAACTCTAACCCGTCATGTTTAGCTTTTCATGTTA
The DNA here is from genome assembly GCA_014282245.1 of Rhododendron simsii. Classification (NCBI taxonomy): domain Eukaryota; kingdom Viridiplantae; phylum Streptophyta; class Magnoliopsida; order Ericales; family Ericaceae; genus Rhododendron; species Rhododendron simsii. Next base: position 16,726,508 of record CM024956.1, on the reverse strand, counting down.
TCGTGTCCATGTCATATTCGTGTTTCGTGTCGTGTTCGTGTCGTGTCGTGTCGTGTCGGAAATTCCCACCACTACATACAACCACCACGTAATGTATTGGCGAACTAGCTAGGGGACCCATGCGCAGAAAGAGTCTTCCCCAGGGATAGAGCCAAAGGGTCTAGTAGGGGCTGTTGCCCTCCTTGCAATTTTAAAAACCCTATTTTTATATTGAAATTTTTTTATCGTGTATATTCGCCCCGTTACGCAAAAATTCTGGCTCCGTCTCTACCCTGTGCAATAACTTAGCTCACGAGACTTATTTAATGACCATGGATATCGGTGGGATGTATCGGTTGTCTATCCTATTCCTATCTATATATATATGCATAACAATTGTAGCCAAAAAAGGTTTAATTTCAGAAACCCACCAAGCTAGCTAGCTAGCTTATAATTAATTCGTCATCCCTTTTTCTCCAACCGAAGAAGAAGAAGATGATGAATCTTAAAGTGTCGTCTCTTGTTTCGTTTGTGGTACTCCTCCTCCTCTTGCTTTCAATTCATTCTCTTCCGTCCTCGGTCGTCGTTGCACGGGACGTCTCTCCAACCAGTAAGCATCCTACGTATATATGCCAATTGTACTCTAAATTAAGCTATCCTTTTACCAGCGCTTCTTCTTATATATTGTTCTTTAATTTTAATAATTCTTCTCTGTATTTCGATTGATGGATTTCCTATTAAGATTAATTCCGGAACTTTCGTAATTCTTATAACTTGATACTTAGCTTTCCCCTCCCTAAATTAATAAATTTTCATCTTTTTCTCATATTTTAAAAAAAAAAAATGAATCCTACTATTTGATCGCAGACCTCTGCGCGTGCAGTTCATAATAACAATATTACACAGTTAATTAGGAGAATATTTATCCTAAATAACACTTCTTGTTATAACTGTATATATAACAGGTCGATGCCCTTTATTCAAATTTCTTCTTGCAAAATTTCTCTTCTTTTTTTTTTCAGATCGGTAGGAAAGAAAATTTTCCTTTTTTTTTACTTTTGCAAAATTTCTTACCAGAATGGTGTGATGGAAAAGGATTACTTTAATGAGTTAAGCACCTAGTTCATCCATTACTTTACAATGTTTACAAGGATGTTATTTTATGTTTTCCTAATTTAATTGAGGTGAAGAAATTACACTAACTATATATTACATGCTCAGAATGATGTGATCAAGAAGATTTTTTTTTTTTTTTTGAAGGGCGGAAGATTATAAAGACTATAATCGTACTATAAAGATTTATTCTTTTTAACATTGTATTTCAAATATTGTTCATATAAAAACTTTGGTTGATCCATACATCGTTAATCACATTAGATGGCACCTTTGATTTTGAAAACAATTTTTTTTTCTTTAATTTCTTAAAAGAAGTTTGATCGATCATTAGGCTAGCTACCAATATCTCCTAATATGGATTTTTGGGCATGCATACCGTTTTCAGACGATTTTCAGATATATTATATTATATTATATTATATATATATATATATATATATATATATATATATATATATATACAGATTTCCCCTTTCTAAAGATTTGATTTAATAGTAGTACACATGATGGAATAATTGGAGTGACAGGGCACAGGTTAATTGCTGCTCATGGAAGTACATCGAATCCGCTAGTCCCTCATGCAGTTTCGGATGCAGTTGGCAATAGAAGGCCAGCACCCTAAATTGAATTTGGGGTGATGCTATTTGATGAGATCGTCCATTTGTACTGTTGCATATTTGTGCTTAGAAAGGCTGCATATATGTAAAATATATGCGTGTGTTGTCATTGGGCTTTATTTTGAGACGTTTCTTGATTAAAACAAAATAATTAAAGACTTTATCCGACTCTGTTGTGGTCTTAATTCAAATGTGAGTTCTTTATATAAATATATATATATATATATATATATATAGAGAGAGAGAGAGAGAGAGAGAGAGAGAGAGAGAGAGTCCTAATAAGGACCTCCTCATTTTAATAAAATGCGGATCTCTCTTTTCCGATCGAATTTCGATGATCCAAGCCGCTTAATGTGTTCAAAATGTGATTTTAAGGATACCAGCAAGAAATCAGCAAAAAAAAAAAAGACTGAGAAGGGCTTCATCCTAGCGATTTTTGTTTGTTTTTTATTGAACGGTTCAAATAAAAACTGCTCAAATCAAGCCCTTTCCGGTCATTTTTTTGGCCAATTTCTTGCGGGTACCCTGAAAATCACGTTCTGAACATATTAAGCGGTTCGGATCATCGAAATCTGATCGGGAAAGGCGAGAAGAATGCCGGCATCAGGAATGCAATCTCGAATTAAGTAAAAGTAAGAGAAGAAGAAGCAAAACAAGGCGGAACGTAAGAGTAAACATCTTCCATTAAACTGATGAGATAAAATGAGATTGGTGGTTTAATTTGAATTTGATCGAGTTGATCCATCTATGTGTGTGTTTGTTGAGGTGTATATAATTGAAACTTTAACTACACCACACATTTTTCAGTATATATTTGAAATATCTAATATATAACATATACGTATAACATTAAAATATATTTTGAACGCCATTTTAAAACTTTAAATATTAAAATTAGCAATTTTGATAAACATGAAAGTTACAATGCTTTAGTATATTATTCAAACCTCATTTGAATTATCTCAATCGGAGTTCTGAGTAAAGAGTTATGCCCAAAATATATTTGGTGACAAAGCGCAATTTATAAATTTCGTCACCAAAGGGACACATTTGGCAACGAAATACATTTTTCATTGTTGAAAGCGTAAAAAGGGATGTAAAATAATTTTTCTCATCAAAGATAACAATTTGGGGACGAAAAGATATTTCATCACCAAATGACCCCCCATTTGGCAACGAAATATTTTTTTTGTCACCAAATGGTTATCTTTGGCTTCGAAAAATAATTTCGTCTCTTTTTTTATGCTTTCAACGACAAAAAAATGTTTTTCATCGTCCAATGGGCACCCTTGGTGATGAAAATATTGTTTCCATCGCTAAATAAATATAATTGATGACGAAATTTTTTTTGTCGTCAAATATACTCATTTAGCGCGCGAAATTAGATTTTGTAGCCACTTTTTTGTCATCGAATATACTTTTTTTTGTAATGTAGATTTCTAGATTAATTAGAATATTGACATGCATTATTCTCCCGGGCTCGAAGAAACTCGCCATCGAGTTAATATAGTTGAATTCACTGTCCGCATCAAGCTTGTAACTAGATAACATAGTTGAACCATAACAAAATAAATTAGGCCAATAAATTTTCAAACAAAATAAATACGTTTATTTTGCACAGAGCTTTGTATACAAAAAGTTCTCTATGTTTTTGTAACCGTTGACCGAAAATCCTAGAGCCACTCGTGAAAACACCAATTACCCTGGCCCATTAAAGCTACACACGCAGAATCATTTATCACAAACTATGGTTTCACAAACATGCTTGTGTTAGTTTAAAAAAAAAACCCCAACATGCTTGTGTCTTATCCTCTTACCCTTTATCTTGTACTGGCTTAGCAAAAAAAATAAAATCATTAAATATCAGGTGAGGTGTCAATTTGTTAGTGGACAACTGTTTAACAAGGGATCGATACACGGAAGCTGTGTATAATTTAAACCCATAATCTAAATATATGATCCCACTTGTTAAAAATCAGTACTCTGATCGATATGTTTGAAAATCTCGAAATGATCTTCCAATTCGGGGGAGGCGGCTAGACTTCATATGCTTGGCGCACCAAAGGTGGTGTGGTGGCGCGCCAAAAAAGTTGGAGTGCTTGATATGCAGGCGACCAGACTTGAGATGCTTGGCGCACCAAAGAAGGAGGAGTGCTTGACTCGCAAGCGACCAAACTTTAGATGCTTGGCAAAGAAGGTGGCGACCAGACTGTAGATGCTTTGAGCACCAAAAAAAAAAAAAAGAGTGGTTGGTGGGCCACCAAAAAAGGAGAAGAAGTTGGAGTACTTGACGCGCAGGCAGCCAAATTTTAGATGCTTGGGGGTGGAGTGCTGGGCGCACCAAATTAAGAAGGTGGAGCCTTGAGTGGAGTACTACATGAGTACTTAAATCTTAATTAGTTGAAAGATGGTATTATGAGTTCTTTCTGTGCCTTGAGACATCAAGGATTGAGTTAATAGTATTAAGGGGAAGTTCGCACACTTACATCTCCTGTACTATCACCAATTTAAAGATACACTCCTTGTACTTCAAATTTCAGTACTTACATCCCTTATACGTAAAAATACATGGGATGTAAGTTCAAATTCTCCTTCTTTCACTTCAAAGTGAAGGGTGTAAGTGCTTAAATTTGAAGTACAAAGGATGTATCTTTAAATCAGTGATAGTACAGTGGGTGTAAGTGCAAATTATCCTAATATTAATCTATGTTTCATTTCTCGCTCTCATCAGTAGTTGTGCCACCCAGTATGACGAATGGAAAAAGAAAGCTACAAGTCGGAAAAGTTAGTGGTGACCAGAAGAAAATTAATAAGAAAAACAGATTACACAAAAGTAATGGACTATGAAGATAATATAAGATATAAATGATACGTGTACGATAATATTTGTGGGTTGATTGATCTATTATGGCCAATCGTTGGATTGCCCAATTTTGATTGATATATAAAAATAAAAATAAAAACTATTGTTTGAAATTTAAAACATTGATTTCTAATTTCTTTTTCTGTTTTAATGTATGATTTTGCTATCTTCAAATTTATGTGTTCATGTCGTGTGATATTATTGCTTTTTAATTTGTATGAAAACCGCATCTCGCTAAAGCATATAAAACTTGGACTTGAAATAATGGATTATTATGGAGAGAGCTTTTTCAAACTTATGACTAATAAGTGCCCCTCCGGCTTGTGTTAAATTTTTGAATCCATTACTACTTCACGACCATTCAGATAATATGAATGAGTAAAAAATCAATTTTTTACGAAATTGGAATCATATGCTAAATTCTCTCTCTATTCTGTGATAGAAAAACTATACTGGAGTATATACTACTTGTAGACCCAATCTTTCGTTGCTTTCTTACAATTAGGGGTTACGCAAATGAGCAGAGTTGCTTGTGAGTAGCTCGAGGCCAGGTTCGTTAAGAGCGTGGCTCAGCTTAACTCAATTATTTATCGAGCCAAACTTAAGGTCGAGTTTTAGGCTTGTGTAGAAGCTCAACAAGAGTCGAAAAAGCTCGCATCGTTTGTAGAGGCTCGTTTAGTGAATAAACTGGCATGTTCCTTAAGAGCTTAGCTCGTTTAAAAATGCTCTTCCGAGACCTAGCTTGATTACTAAAAAGTTTGGCTCGGCTCTTGCTCGTTTGCACTCCTACTTTAAATCTTATCTCACTTATCAACATCCGAACTTGTAGACAAATAAGCTCCACAATACGGTTTAACAACAATGTCGTGGCCACAAAATTCATGCATTACATTGATGTGCCACCAAATGCATTCCCATGGAGTTCATCAAATGGCACAGTAGTTAGGCGTTTCCATCTTAAAACTCCACCCAAACAATCTCCTTAGACCATGTTCACTTGCACGAAAAGGATGGGAATGATGAAACAATCCACTTTTTCATTGAAAAATAATTTCCCGCAAAATAAATCTTGCCAAAAGAAATGAATTTTAATTTTCCTACAAGATTGCTTGTCAAAAGATCACACACAGAAAAATAAATTCCATTCTCTTACTTCATCTCACTTCACTTTTCCTGAAAATCTATTTTTCACACAAAATTTCCGACAACTGAATGGAGCCTTTAATTGTGTGAATCAAATGTCTCATCACTTACTCGAAGTTAATCTCAACAATAATGCTACAATGATCGCATTTGGTGATCATATTATGAGTATCATCTGATGTTTCACTTAATACATTTATATAGTACATAGACAAGATTGATTTGTTCCATGTTCGTACCAACCCATATCTTGGTAACACATCACAATTTTTATATGGTAGAGTTTACATCTTTCCAATAATAAAACATAAACCAACAAACAAGACCAACATCAGTTCACAACCATGTAACACAAACTCCTCAACGAAAAAAAAGGCAAAACACCAGTTTTATAACCCACATGATAGTAAATTCTTAAGTCATCTTTGGGCAGGCATATTGAATTGTTTTATGTATAGCATTTTCTTTAGTAATGATAGTTAGAGGCAGGGTGAGATACGGTGCTCTGGTGAACTCATGAATTCATTAGAACAGCCCCCATTGTTTCTGACCAAATTGACTTGGTTTCACCCCCAGCTAGTCTTGACCTGCGTTCTGTCATTTAAACCAAAGCAGCTACAAGTATCAATATCCTAAACAACCACCATACATTCAGGTTTTAACATTAAAAGGGCTCAAATTATTTGTACTCACTTTTACATACAGTGGCGTTCTAATGAATTTTTAGTCATTAGATCATGCTTTCGCATACACGACTTTTTTTTTTATTTAGAACATCATAGTATTTCTATGCTTATCGCTTTCAGAGAAGCGTGCCGCCATCAGGAATGGAATAGAATTAAGTAAAAGAGAACAAGCAAAACAAGGGGGAACTTAGGAGTAAACATCTTCCAATAAGCTGATGAGATAAATGAGATTGGTGGTTTGAATTGATCGAGTTGATCCATCTGTGTGTGTGTTTGTGTGTGTATGCAATACTGGTACTAGTTCTGAACGTGAATACTTGATTACACAATTGGACGCCATCCTTAAAGGCGGGAAGACTTTAAATCCTAGTGTGCAAATCTTCCTGGGGACAAAGGAATGTGTGACTTGCCTAATTCAATTGACTTTTAACCCCTTTACATGGAAAGAAACGTGTCAATTGATTTCCTATCAGCATGATTTTAGGCATAATTGATATTCTCAACGAGTTCTGAAAGATGTACTAAATATTTGAACATTGAAGTAGGCCTGATAAGAGCGCACAAAAAGGGTTGTGACAGAAGCGGACTAACAGTAAAAATGTAAAATTATTTGTCACAAAACTGTTTCCACAAAGTATTTATAGACTGGGCTCATAACATTTGCATTCTCTTTGCTTTGACTTCTAATTCCTCAAAACCTGCACCAGCAGAAGCTTCATACACTTAGTCCTTTAGTAACCACAAGTACAAGTGGGGCGTCAAGTACTCTGGGTGCTAAACTCTACTCGTCATCCCCATGATGGAATACTGGAATGCTATCATTCTCACGGTGGGGTGTCCTCGTACTTATGTCCAGAGTTTAGAAACCTCCTAATCATGACTTGAAGAGGGGATCGATTTGTCTCCATGCACTCTTTCTCTCACTGTACTCCTTCGTATCTTTTAAACTTTCATTTGTGGGCTCTACCTCGGTCTCCACGATGATGACCTGAACTTTTATCTTTCATTTGAAAGTGTCATGCAGAAGAATTCTTTTGCAGAAAATCAAGGTGATTGAACCTCAAACGTAAACAAATTTTATTCTGTCAAGCTAGTTTTTTACTGAGATGTTTGCTTATGTGTTCTACATGGATAACCTTGGAGCTGAGTCTCTCCTAGTTCCCAATGGCTGTTCTGCTACTCAGTAACGGCAAGGACAATTTTCTCAGAAGTGCCAAATGCGACCAAAAGCATGACAGAAGGAACATAGAAGTTGCAAACCATAACATAAAATCTCTACTAATCGCTATAAGGTCCTAACCTGTATAGCTAATCTCAAGTTCTAAACCATAATCTTCACTTGTGTTAGTGAATTATATGAAGCCCTGCTGCATCATTCCATACATAACAAAACTAAATTACTGATTTAGCCAGTATTCTTCTGATTGAAAAGGAGAGGGAAGGTACATACTACATTCTTATTCTAAACGATAGGAGATCAAATCCTTCTACAATGACTACCTATGCTTTCAAGTAATGCAGCAGATTTCAACATACTACATTCTTATTCTAAACGATAGGAGATCAAATCCTTCTACAATGACTACCTATGCTTTCAAGTAATGCAGCAGATTTCAACACCAAAAGGTCAATAAGGTCATAAACTGCAGATAAATTTCACAGCACAGGTATCTTGATGGAAACATAGAACGGTGAATTTCTTTGTTTACAAAAAACCAACAGATGTACTCAATGTTAGGAAAGCTATGAGGGGGTTCCCATAGCCCCATTTCAAGGGCCTCAGTTCTTTCAATACCTCACATTTAGATAGGCAATCTAGGGTAACACCAGACAGTTTTGCATCATTCAAGAGGTAAAGCTATTTCATCTCCACCTTACGTAGCAAACAGATGAACAGGATGGTACAAACGACAACGCAAAGGTCGCCAATGGCAAATACCAAAGGAAGCATAGTTGCATTTGTTGTGGAAAGATGTCCGGATATTATCTCTTCTTGTAAGATAAACAATGAGGAAAGGAATTGAAAGTGGATACTCTTTTCCTCGAGGATTATGATATAGTCTTTTGCAAGTTCCATCTATATTTGCATATCCGATTAGCAGCAAACTAGAAGTTGGTGCCTAATTGCAAGTCTGAACCCAACTATGGAAAATCTTCTTACATTTGAGATTTGAAAACATATGCACACCAAAACTAGATGCAAAGAACCAACAACACTGGCCTAGTGATCAAATCAGGAATACATGAGAGTCCAATTACAGATTTTAGGAGTAAACAGAAAAGATACAAACCTAAATTGTCCTATTCAACCCACCCAACACCACCCCCACCAACCACCACAACTTCCACCCTCCAAACGACAATTCCAGCAATTGAACACAAATTCACTAATGTATATGTAGAGAGCAAATTCTCGAAAAAGCATGCATGTACGGACCAATATTCTTCACATAAGAGCAATAAAAGAGCTTCAAGTTATGGAGTGTCTCCAAAGTGAATACTGACATTATCAGAATAAAACATTTCCATATAACGATAAACTTCCACTATTTAAGACAGAAGTTGAACTGTTGGAAAAGTCATCCAGGGGTTGATCCAAAGCCTCAAGAACTTTCAGAACATTTATACATACGTACAAAATGGCATCTGCTACAAAAAGGCATGGGACAGAGACATTATCTGGATTCCACCATAAGAAAATCTTGAGAATTGGGAAAACTAAGCAAGGATTCGTAAATTATCAAGGTATACAGTTGCAGAAAATGAGTCAGGCTATAAGATGAAGGGGATGAAACCAACACATGATGAGGTGTGGGAACCTAATAGCTTTATTTCTTGATCCTATGTGATTTACTGTATAACATGCATTAATGTTTTTTTTTATTAACTTTTGCTATGAAATTCCAAAGCTTGTGTCTAGTCATATCATAACAGAAGACAGAACAGGGCAACTACATTGCAATGATGAACCAATTACAGAACTAGTGAACAACCAGAATTCAGATCAAATAGGAGTTTCCTACCAGAAGGACTGGAGGAAAAGCATTTAACCATTGCATTTCAAAAGTGAAAACAAACTAAACAAATTGCAATTCCAAACATCATAATTCAACTTCCCCAATTTAAAGCAGTATAATTTCAACTACAACAAGGTCCAGCTACAAAACCCATATCAATTTCCATCAGTTGAGAGAAGTAACAAACCCATTTTCTGTTAACGAGGTGCCTTCTTTCCATCCAATGTGCTATGCATTCTCTTCCGGCAGATCCGAGCATTGGTTTTCGTTCGTTGTCCTCTACAAGGAAGCCCCTGAATGTGCCTTATCCCCCTGTAGCATTGAATATCCTTCAACCTTTTAACGGCAAGATCATTGGATCGCATCTGAAGCACCCAAAACCACATGAGTTATACACACTTGCACACAATCTATTCACAGAGGTATGGGTACATAAAGTACGTATGGACTAAATTAATTTTAATGAAAGACAGTTGGTATTATTCAACTGTTTAGTTACCTTTTTTTAGCTTCCGTCACAATCTTTACATCACATTGTCCCTAATTACATCGTCTTACATGAACTTTTTTAAACTTTGATCCATAGTTTTATACTTTTCCTGATTCCCCTCGTCGGGACAAATGATTGATCTAAATATTTTACTCGAATCTAGTAGAATTTAACAGAAACAAAAGAGACTTGGTGTCTTGGTCAAAAAGACGCATAAAATCTAGGCCAAAGGGGCCATAATATATTCCTAATAACAAAAGATATGCATATGGACTTCTCCACATATCAACCAAGAGTATTGTCCTTGGCACCGCCGAGTCATTTGTAGAGGACCGGCCGCACTTATGTCAAGGCCAAAACTAAGGTCACATCTCGTTCTACAGGCAATAAATAGTATATTTTGCCACAACAAATGGTTATGGAGATTTGAGCCCAAAAATTGAGCGAGTTAGCACTTAGCACTTATCCATTCAACCTATCACTTGGTAGTAGATATATGTGTGCATGAACAATAAATTTACTAGCCTCTAGGAAAATGCAATGCATGCCTGAAACATAGTGACCGAGTTTCCAAAACTTGTTCATACCAAACTGAGGTGTTAGTTTATAGTATGAAGTTATTATAAAGAGAGTAAATTCTATTCACCATGGGTGGAAATCATCCCATGGTTTCCACCACCGACTATGGGCCCCACAAAACTGTATTTGTTATAATCTGAATTGTTCATTCTGTAGGGTAAGTAGAGCAATATATCCACGTAAAAAAAATTAGCTTGATTGGATATCGATATCAAAACTTGAATTTTGGTTTACAGAATGAATGGTAATAGAATTTGAAGTTAAACTACCATGACTGTCCATTTCCTAAATCGAAATTCGATTTTTAATATATCTATTGATGTCCGATCAAGCTCATTTTTAGCATGAACATACTGTTTTGCGGGCCCTACAAGATGAACAGTTCAGATTATAACAAAAAATGCCCGGGGGAGCCCGTAATGGGCGGTGGTGGAAAACCAAAGTTTCCTCCACAGGTGGAAAGAATTTTATCTCTATTATAAATACAACTAGAGAATTATCAATTAAGGGACTTGTGAGAGAGAAGTATTACGAGTTGGAAATCAATCAAGTAGCTGGAAACTTCATCCCGGAGTGAGTTGATTTCCTGCTGGGACAGGTCCTTTGTGATTTTGTTCTCAATTTTCAGGTCACAGAGGATTTGGTGCGCTCTGGTGCGGCCAATTCCATGGATGTATTGTAAAGAGTATTCCACCCGCTTGTTATCCGGAATCTCCCTCCCTCCCACTCGCACGCCCCTGATGCTCAACCCAAGATGCTGCGAGCGAAAAATGATATCAATAACCATTACACGAAATCCAGGAGGATTGTCCGAGAACCTCCGAAAAATGCACCCCATGAAGTTGGTTTCTGGCCCTAGCCGGACCTAAATATAAGTTCCGTTCACATTGTAGATCTCGTCGAAAAGCTAAATTTAAAATCATGTTAATCGGATGCCAACTAAAATATGATGGAATCACAAAAACAACTCAGGATTAAATTTTGCTGGGTATTAATAGAGAGTGTAGAAACCAATTTTGATTTGTTTTCACATATCAATTGATATCCGATTAACGTGACTATAAACCTCAAACTTAGCGTTTGGGAACCCATTATTGAATCAGGTCCGACAACTGTAGATTCAGAAATAGAGAGAAGGGGAAATGCGATACCTTAGGAATAGGAGAGAGAGAATTGAAGCTCGTGGTGGTTGAAGTATTACTCGTGAGAGAGAGGGAGGGGTTGATGAAGCCCCGTGCAACCGAGAGTCGAGACGATGCTGATTTCAGCATTGGACGGAAATCGAAAGACAGAGACGAAGAAACCCTATGGGGGTTGTAGAGGTGCTCCAAAACTTGGTTTAAAAGTCGGATCAAATCGCAGCCTTCTCCTTCGTGTAGGGGCGGCTGTTTGCCGTCAGGTGGGGTTTGACGTTGAGGTTACTAATGCCTTGTTTGGTAACTATGGAAAAGGAAGGAAAGGAAAATTAAAAAAAAATCCCTCCTTTTTTTGGTTTGTCAGGAAAAAGAGAAAAAAATAATCAAGCAATTAAACAAAGGCTTACGAGCAATAAACTTTCCTCAAACTTTCCTTTTCTTTTCCTTTTCATTTTTTTTCTCTTTTTCTTTCCTTTCTTTTTCATTCGTACCAAACAGGCCATTAGTACTAATATAATTTTCTCACTCACTCCTTGTTAATCCTTTTAACTTAGGCAGACTTGTGATTCAAATTAGAGTTTTTTTTAAGAAAGAATCTCTCGAACTATCACCATTTTTTCTACTTCGTTCTCGAACTACTAAAATCACATATTTCGTCCTCAAATTATCGAAAATCCACTTATTTTGTTACAGCACTAACTCCATCCGCATTTTCCATCCAAAAACACAGTACATGCCAAGCGAATGACATTGAAGGGCAAAAATGAGATTTCATCTCTTAACTCCCAAAAACGGCTTAACTCTCTCTTACAGCACTATGTTTTATTTATTTATTGTGGCAAAAAAAAAAAAAAAAAGGCTCGGTGGGCCGGTGGCGGGCGGTGTGTTGGAAATGAGCAAGCTCATCAGATGCTGTGGCTGTGGCACATCACTCGATCATTATTTGTGCCACAGTCTCGGTGGTTTGCCACAAGATGTGTTGGGAAGGGTGGAAGTACTATTTTACCCTTACATTAACAGAAAATGTGGATGGAGTTAGGGCGGAGACGAAATAGGTGGGTTTTGGTAGTTTAAGGGATATTTTCATTAAAAAAAACACTTCAAATTATGATTCAGTCTCTAGTTTATGAGCTTCGCTTTTGAAAACCTCCATTATGACATTCGTTCGACAGAAATCCAAGAATTAGATTTCTTAAATGCTATTTTTGTGCAGTAAAGATATTACAGTCGTTTGCAGAGAGTTTAATGTTTTTTGGGTGATTTTATAATTCTTAGAGTATTTATAGGTATTTGCTGCATATGCAGAATGGCATCCGGTACAACGGACCATGGCACAAAGAGAAGCTCGACTTTACCATGACGTAATTTTGAGAAACTGAAGAAGGATTCATTATTATCACGGCTTAGAGCTGTAGACAATAAGGCAGGCTAACTAAATGAAGGCGATGAAAGCAACAAAGCAATGATGAGGTGTGCGAACCTAATAGCTTTATTCTTGATGGTAGATACTTACAATATAACATGCACAGATTTTATTTTATTTTTTTTCGTATGTATGAAGTTCTACAACTTAGTTACGCATATGATAATGATAGATAAAACCATAATATTAAGACAATGAGTACAATGGGACGATAAGTTGATGACATATTAAAGAAAAAGTGAACGAGAACTAAAATCAAGCAGGAAATTTCCTCCCAAAACTCCAAAAGGACTAGAGGACAATGCATTTCAAGTTTTTAACCATGATAGTCTCAAAAGTGAAAACAACCAAAACTAATTGCAATTCCAAACATCTTAAATTTAATATCATCAATTTAAAGCAGTTTAATTTCGCCTACAACCAGGTCCAGCGACAAAACCCATATCAATATACAGATAGACTTAATTTCAACTACGACCAGGTCTAGCTGCAGAAAGAGAAAAAAAAAAAACCCATTTCCAGCTAATGCGTGCGCTGTCCTCTGCCAGGAAGCCCCTGAATGTGCCTTTTCCATCTGTACCACTGAATCTCCTTCAACCTCTTAATTGCAAGCCCATTGGATAATCGCTGAAGCACCCAAAACCACATCAATTTTACAAACTAGCACACAGTCTTGTATAAATTTATTTGCATCTGGGCAAATGCAATGCATGTCTTGAATGTAGAATTCTTTCTCAATCTACATATATATAATAGCTATAGCAAATATGGGGCCTTCCCAAATCGGGCTTAAAGCCCATGCTTCACTTGCCTAAGGGCAAAGCCAGCCCTGTCGCCGGGAATGTGGAAGTACTAAAAGGAGAGAAGAACGAGGGTGGGGTGGAGGGAAATGAAGCTATAAAATAAGAATGTGAAACAGCCAAGCTTCAATGATGTGTTCATACTTGCTTTAAAATATGAATTAGTCTAAACAGAAGTAGAGCTCTATCCAACTAAAAAAGGGATTTTGAGAGAGAAATATTACGAGTTGGCAATCAATCAAGTACTTCGAAACTGCATCCCGGAGAGAAATGATTCCGTGCTTGGACAAGTCCTTTGTGATTTTATTCTCCATGTTGAGGTCACGGAGGATTTGGCGCGCTGTAGTGTGGCCAATTCCATGGATGTACTTTAAAGAGTATTCCACCAGCTTCTTGTCCGGAATCTCCTTCCCTCCCATTCGCACACCCCGGATGCTCAACCCGAGATACTGCGAACGAAGACTGATACCAGTAAGGCAGTAACCATTACACTAAACCAAGAAAGAAGGAATGAGGTTGTCGGCAGTTCTCCCGAAACTACACCCCCGTCCACTTGGCCATTTTCTGGCCCCTCGCCAGACCTTATTCAATACTCGGTTTGTTGAAACGCTTTCTTGAGGTTAACCATATTATCTGGATACCAATTATTATGTGATCGGAACACCAAACCAACTCACAATGTTCTAAAAAGTGCTCGGCGCTAGGCGGGCGGCCGACCACCTTCAAGCTTCTAGACCTATTAATCGGCCATTAATCGCCTTTTAGCAATTAGTCAGGTTTTTTTATTTTTTATAAATATTCTACAACCTCCCTACCATCAATAATCACAGTTTTTCTAGTTGATGTGATATATCTTCTCTACCATCAATACTTACTAGTTAGACACGTCTACCGATCTACACTGCTACGGCCTACACCAAACGGTCCAAACCATAAATTTACAATACTACACTACTCTACTACTCAGACTCAAGTGTTAAATTTTGTCAAAAAAAAATACTATTCACTACAGAGAGAGGGGGATCGAGAAATCCACTACAACACGAATGGGATATAGCGAGGAAATATGGCGAGGAAAATGAATTTCCTCGCTAAAAGGATATTATTTGCGAGAAAATTCAATTTCGTCACCTTTTCTAGTAAGGAAACAAATTTCCTCGCCAAAAAGCCTTTTTTTAGTGGGGAAAATAGTTTTGCTCGCAAAAAGGTTACATTTTGTGAGGAAAATCTATTTTCCTCGCCAAATGTAACTTTTTGATGAGAAAATATTTCGTCTCCTTTTTTAAGATTCATTTTTTTATATATATAAGTTATTATTAATTATATTCCTATGTATTTTGTAATATCACGACGGTATGACATAATAAACTATGTACCATTATGAAATTTATTAAAATAAAAAAGTGTTAAAAGGGAACAAATAGTTTTCGCACCAATCGCATTGAATTGGTGAAGAAACCTCGTATTTGTCACTTTTCTTATTCTAATTAGCAATGAAAGATATCTTGAAGTGTAGGTATCGATGATTTTTTCCATAATAGTGAAAAACTCAACAGAAGATAAAGTTAAAAATATCTTAAATTACTGATGTTGTATTTAAAATATCTAAAAGTTGGATCATCACAATTCTATTTTCAAAACATCTACATAAAAATGCACTATTTCACAAAAAATACACTATTTCATATATATTGTGCATTCATGTTGTAATTTTTTTTTCCCCTGTAAACAGTTTGTTGATTTTTATTTAAACCAACTTAAGTGATTGAAATGGCATTCCTTTATAACCAGATAAATATGTTAAGTATTAATTTCAAATGCAATTTTGTAAGTATCATGGATACTTTTATTTATACATATACATATTGTGTGTGTGTGTGTGTGTGAGAGAGAGAGAGAGAGAGAGAGAGAGAGAGGGCAATTTAAAATTTTTATTAAAGATTAAAAAATTTAAGAAGTATGGTCTTTAGTGCTTTTAGGATGATCTTATATGAATATTTATAAATTTTGTTCATATTATTATAGCGATGATGAAAAAAAATTACAAGTCTGTAATACCCTTTGTATTTGGCAAAAAAGAAGGTCAAACTGACTTTTAAAATTAGAAAATGAGGGTTATGTTTCTTGTTATTCATAATCTAATATTAAAATATTAGTACTAAGTACAAAAAAAATTTACCCTGAAAATAACAATTAGTGGTTGAGATTCACTTTGATATATAGAGTCCCACGCATCAAACTAAATCTGAACCACTAGTTGCTCTTTTCGGGGCACTCTGAGGTAAATTTTCTGTCTCTAACTTTTCGTTGAAATATATCTCAAGCTTATGACGACAAAATTAATCTCATTCCATAAAAGTTAGGATTATCCCATAAAAAAATGAGAATAATAACACATATTATTAGTACTTCAAAAGTTGTTAGATAAAATTGTTCTACTGGCAGAAAATTAACTTGCTCAAATAAAGTTCTGACACTATAAGACTACAAAAAGTAGAAAGGCCAAAATTAATGCTGAAAAAATTAATTTGGAACGCTGAAAGAGATAATATATAAATAAAGTTTCACCAATTTCACAGAAAGTACAGTGTAGCGTGGTTGGTAGTTGCTTCGTGTCTTATGGGAGAGGTCCAAGGTTCAAGTACCAGGAGCTGCAAAAGCGCAGAGAGAACTTCTGTTTTGGGATTCTTTTTGTTTAGCGAGGAAAAAATTTCCTCGCCTATTGATAAATTCGTAGCCTATTTGATGACAAATGGTATTTGCGAGGAAAACATTTAGCGAGGAATTTAAACGTTTAGCGAGGAAAAAATTCCTCGCAACACGTCAAATTAGGCGAGGAATTTATTTTCCTCGCTAATACTTTCTGCGACAGTGTTTTAACGAGGAAACTGGCGACAAAATTTTTCCTCGCTAATACATTTTGCGAGGAAATCAGGTGCTTTTGTAAGGAAACTAAATCCTCGCTATAGCCCTTTCGTGTTGTAGTGATCACAGAGAAAGAGAGAGAGAAATTACAAAGAGAGAGGGGGATCAAGAGTTACAGCAGTCAGCAGTGAGGCGCAGTGGCGGTGATGAAAGGCGTTGGCGATGACTAGCGTCGGTGATGACTGGCGTCGATGACAAGAGGCGATCGTCGATGTACTGGCGTTGGCAGTCGGCGATAACTGGGTTTCTTCCCAGACCCAAATTAATGAGAGGCTGATCGAATGAGAGTCCTAACACAGTAATTCGAAGCCCTAAATAGCCTGGTATGAATATAACAGTTACCCCCCTTCATTTTCTAAAAATTCAGATTTACCCCGCCTAATCGCCCATTAGCCGATTAATCGCCTATCGCTGCCTAGACGCCGACCAATTAAGCAGCAATTAATCGCCACTAAAGTCCGATTAATCTTCTAGCAGCCTAATTCAACCTTTTAGCCATTAATCTCATCGGTCAGCCCAGATTTCCAATTAATCGCCCATTAACCGGCAATTAATCCCGCCTTTTAGAACACTGCCAACTCATAATTAAATTTCACTGAGTTCCAATCCAATGTATAGAATCCAATTTTGATATGGTTTTTAGTGTTTCAATCACTTAATATTTTTTGTAGGACCAGCTTTCGCACCCTTTGACTAATCTTAGGGACCAATCCCACCGCCCACACACAGGTGTCCCAATTAAAGCCAAAGTTGTCCTCTATATGGTCTGGCCCAAAAGGAGTTGATAGCACCGAATAGATTTCGAACCTGAGACCCGAATAGATTTCGATCCTGAAACCTTAGGAGGGAGCAAACAGTCGACCACAAGGCCAACCCCATGGGGTTTCAATCACATATTAAAATTGGTATCCAATTAACATAATTTTAAACCTCAATGTGATGGCAACCGATTATTGAAATAGGTCCGGCAACTGCACCGTGCAGCTTCCGGAGAACTGCCGACAAGCCCAAACTAAGTTCTGAAAAAAAAAATTCACTAAGTTGGATTGGTTTTTCCGCAATTTCTCAACAACCAAACAAGTGAATAGGAGATACGGAAACGGATACAAGGGGAAACGCCGTACCTTTGGGATAGGAGGAGGGGATGAAGTGGGGGAAGAGAGAGAATTGAAGCTTGTGGTGGTTGCAGCATTACTCATGAGAGAGAGCGACGGGTTGATGAAGCCCCGTGGAGCCGAAAGTCGAGACATTGCTAGATTCAGCATTGGGTGCAAATCGAAGGAGAGGGATGACGAAACCTAGGGGTTGTAGAGGTGCTGCAAAACTTGTGTAAGAGCATCTCCAATCCATCTTTTTTTTTTTTGAAATCAAGCAATTCATTAAATCATACCCGAAGGCAAAGATTACATTGTAATAATAGGATTGCACCAAATTACCAAATCATCTCCAATCCATCCTTATTCCTCCAAAATAGAGGATGAATGTGACACATTGAAAGGAGATTTTGTAATTTATTCCCTTTTTTCTTTACTTTTTGTACTTTTTGGGAGAATATTTGAGGGACCCATCGTCCTTTTTAGAGTTTGGAGAAATTTCATACTCCAAATTTGCTTTTGGTCCTCCATTTTTAGAGGACCAAATTTACTTTTGAAGGACCAAAACCTAAAAAGGACGGTGGGTCCCTCAAAGATTTTCTTAAAAAGTACAAAAAATGAAGAAAAAAATGAATAAATTATAAAATCTCCCCTCAATGTGTCACTTCCATCTTCTATTTTGGAGAAATAGAGTTGGATTGGAGATGCCCTAATAGAACTATCGAAGTCGACCCGGACGATAGCTATGGCTCGAACCGGACATTTCACGGCGGGTCAGGAGCCCCTATGGTCACGCCCAATAAAGAGCTGCTACGATGGTTGCCCATTCCCACTTTTTTGATGATCCAAAAAAAAAAACTACCGAAGCTTTCGGGGGGCGGCTATTTTGCAACGCGATTATTTTGGGTTAAGGTGTCCATATTATATTATGCTAGGGTTGTGCACGGATCGGATCGAATTTCTATTACTCTCAATTTTAATTTGCGAGTCATGATTTTTTTTAAATGAAATTTGTATCCAAATCAAAAATCTCACAGTTCGGTTCCACTGTTAATTTTGTCCATAAATTGCATCAACCAACAATAAAAAATCTGAATTTTAATTTTTTTACGTATAATTCAATAGTCCCCAGCGAAGTAAACACATTACATCAAATCATTAAATAAAAATAAACTCATTACACATTATAGTACTTCAATAAAAAATTGTAACGCCCCGAATTTTGGGTACGTTAAATAGACAATTTTATTGAAAATCTAAATGGAGTCTGGCTCATTATTACAACATGACTCTCACAAGAGTACTTTTATTACATACGAGAACGGAAACTGGGGTCCTTATCTACTGTTCCGCTTGCTCCTCTATCATAGCCAGCTTCTCGGCTCCGAACGCCTCTAAGGTGTAGAGTTTACCATGTTCATCTACGAGGTCTGACACATTATACCAGCGTCGTCACCGATATAATATGTCAGGGTCACCAAAAGTAACACCATAAGCTTAAAAAGCTCAGCAGAATAATATAAACCCACTAACCTTTAAACTTACACACATCAGATCATAAGTTAGTGATTTTCAAAGGTACAAAACATATTTAACAAAACGGTCAATAATGACACATCCACATTCGCTATTCAACTATCGTTGGTGTCCAACATTTTGGAGTTTCTCCTACGCGACTCGTCGTAGACCGTGTCACCATTTCCCACTTTTCTTTTTCCAAATCAACATTTCCAAAATTTATTTTTAAAACACCCAACCTCGGTTCCGCCGCTCCGGGTTCCGGAGTATCCGCACAATAGTTCCGCCGCTCCGGGTTCCCTTTGGAACACAATTGCATTGGCACCTCTCCGCAGTAACCAAACCACACAACCTACCTCGGTTCCACCGCTCCGGCTTCCCGGGTATCCGGACAATGGTTCCGCCACTCCGGATTTCCATTGGCGCACACACACACACCCACAACTCACATAATGCCACCAAAATTGGTCATTATGTAGTTTCAAAATATTTCCTTCTTGAACACTTTTTCCTTGTTAACCACACCCTAAGTGTCATGTTTCTAACTTTCTTGATTTTGGTGTCTCGTTTTCATACATAGACTTCCGCGGTAGGACTTTCCACACAAGTATTCATCATTCATTTGTAATCTTGAAACTAAACTAGCAAGATCATCCAACTCTATATTATTTAGCATGCTCAAATCACAACTTAAAGCATAACGCCATATGTACGGACGCCTTTGGAGTGAATATCACTTATGCTTTATCAACAAGTAATACAAGCAATTCACACATTTATACTCATAACTATTCAACATGTTCATACTCTACTTAACAAAATCCGATGTTAACAATCATGCATTTCAACTATTATAAACGATAGATAACCTTATCTACTTTAAAGAAAATGATTAAGAGAGTTATACTAGGGGGAATGAGTAGAGATTAATCTACCTTGATCCGAAACTAGTCGGGGCCGAATAAGCTAGTTGGAAAATTCTACGGGTGGTGAAACACGCAAATCTGGACCGAACTTTGGATGGCAGTAACTCGGTCAATCTTTGGCCGAATATGATCGTTCTTGGGTCGAAATCGAAGCTCTAGAAGCGCTCTACAACTTTCATGAAGGAAGTTGATCCTAAAAACTACTTTAGGTAGGAGAAAAACGGTGATAAAGGAAGAGACAGTAAGCTGTCTGGAATTTGGAAATCCGAGATTTTTACTGAATTTCGGATGTCAATATCTTTGTCATTTCTTGACCGATTAGGGTGGTTCTTGGGTCTAACTTGAAGGTCTTGAAGTGCTCTACAACTTTTGTGAAGGAAGCTAATCCTAAGAACTACTCTAAGCAGGAAAAAAATGAGGATTTACGAAGGGTAGTAGGCTATCCGGAAAAACGAAAATGGTTTCTAGAGAGAAGTGAGAGCAAATGAGTGAAAGTGTCTGTTGAATGGCATGAGGGTGACTCTATTTATAGCCAAAACTTTGGCTCTCCCTCCCTCTCTGAAGGCCGCCCCAACCCCCCCCCCCCTCTCTCTCTCTCTCTCTCTCCATATCTCAATCTTTAACAACTTGTCATGAAATCTTAGAAAGATCAAGGCCTAACCCTAGGCTTGCATGGCTAGGATTGGTACTTTGGATTGGATTATGGAAGATTTGGTGGAGAGAAAGGATAGATTGTACCAGATTTGGTGTTAAACAATCATACAAGGACAATTGAGAGATAGATTTTTGGCTAGGAAGAAGATACACCTAAGGATTTGAAAGGATGTAAGAAGATTATGGTGATCCAAGCATGTACAACAAAATCTTCCTCTCTCTTTCCTCTTCTCTCTCTCTCTCTCTCTCTCTCTCTCTCTCTCTCTCTCCCTTTCTCTCTCTCTCGGTTCACTCTCTCTCCTCTCTCGGCATATCTCTCTCTCTCTCTCTCTCTCTCTCTCTCTCTCTCTCTCTCTCTCAAGTACACTTTATATATTTATATATAATGGCCAAGTACAAGGGTACTAGATTTTTCAAATCCAAAATCCCGTTAAAGAAATCCAATTAGGCACATGTCTCCCTTAAACTAATAGATATTGTACCCTTGGAAATCTATATCTATATATAATATTGTATATATGTACACATGCCTATATATACATAGGTACCAAGAAGCAATAGCTTAAGATTTCCCCATTAAAATATAATATAGGTACTAGTTCTAATCTACTAATCAAGGTACTAAAAATCTAGGGTTTAGATTTACCAACATATTCCAATGCTTAAAAGCATATGGGAAAATCAATACTTGAATATTAAATAGGATTCTTGTACTTAGTAAGAAGATTGGAGCTATTATCCAATGGGTAATAGTTTCTCTAGCGGTTAATAACCAATGGACAATGGGGGGTGGGGTGATATCTAATAAACAAAGCCTAATTGTCTTTTGCACATGTTAATATACCTTATATAATACTATATCCTTGTCCTTATCAACATATATTAAAGGAAAGCCTATTGTCCAATGGATAAAGATTACCCTAACATCTATGGACCAATGGGTAATGGTTCAACTAGTAACTAGATGAATTGGTAGTTTGGTTTTTCCAACTAGTCGGTTAGAAGCTAACTAGACTTGCTAAGTAGGGTTTCTAGCCAAGAAATATGATCTTAAAGATTTTATTTCACTCACTAGGAAAATATACAAGTGCTTTTACAAGCATACTTGTCTTTAGAAAAGGACCATATTGTCCGGGGTTAAAAGATTCAATTTTTGTAAGACTCAAATCTAATTATGACGGATTATTAGAAATTAAAAAGGAATTTTAAAAGTAATACCAAATAATTTAAAATAAAATTCAAATATTTAACGAAATTTTTATTGACAAAAAATCAGGGCTGTTACAAAAAAAAATGCAGTTCTAACAAAGTACTTGAATAAAAAAACCCCACCAAAGTACTTAAAAAAAAAACCCACTGTGGTAAGGAAGTACTTCAATGAAAAAGACATCAACGTAGATTTTTATAAAAATAGGTGTAAAATTATTATTATTTACTATATGTTACATATGTATTATGTATTATATATTTTTTATGTTTTTAATATTTCATGGTCTGGTTCGGATAATTCACGGTTTTCAAATGAAAATCCAATCATAATCTGTATCTCACGGTTTTTTAATTTTTGATTCCATATCTAAACCATTAGTCCATAGACAAAATCCAAAAGATACCAATCAGTTTAGTCCGGTTTCACGGCTCACCAAATTTTTGTGCATCCCTATATTATGCATTGGGCCCATGACCTTACTATAATTTCCTAATTCACTCCTTTTTTATCTTTCAACTTAGGCAAAGTTGTGATTTAAATTATGGTACACTTTTTCAAAGAGAAATGTGTTTCAATCCGATACTTATCCGAATTTTACTTACAAGATTTTTTTTCATGGTCAAAAGTAATCGTCGAGCTCTATCTGAACGATGTCGATCATCAAACCATACCGAAAATGGAGAACTGTAGGGCATGCAGTTTGCTACCCAACTGCAGGAAAGCCATCTCCTAAACTATTTAAAACCAGATAGGAGCATGTGTTCGAAAAAGATAACAATTAATATACAACCAGAGATACTTTACAAACACTCACAACTTTTGGTAGATTCTACACAATGGAGGTGCAGTGTATGTGAGTCCCAATGTGAGTGAGTTTGTGTAATATTTGTGTAAGTGTTTGTAATTGTAGAATGACTAAAAAAAAATTAAGTGAATGGTAGAGTACATTTAGGAGGGTGTTCTAGCAATCAAGTTGTTAGGTGTGAATAAGTTATTGAGAAATGTCAAGTTGTTTCCAGTAATGAATAAGTTGTATATGAGTTTGTTAGTAAAAATACTGTAGCAATTTTTTTTTTATTGACAACTTTTTTGTTAGTGTGAACGAGAAATGGTAAAATGCTTAAACTTGTTAATTAGTGTGAACTAGATGAGAGAAAAAAAAAAACACATAATTTTTTTCCCATTTTTTGCTATTGAAGACATGGCCTAATACGAATATGCTGAGGAAACAAAGGGACTTGCCATCGACTTCCCCTTTTCGAATTGAGCAAAGTTATAGTCAATATAAGAACATCTCCTATTCTTACCAATTTTCTTACAATAAAACAGAAAATTGAGCAAAGAACTAATTAAGCCATTATCAATATTAGAATGAGCTGATATTTTTTTAAAAATGATTTAAACAAATTGAGCAGCTTTAATTATTTGTGTAGAATCTCAAGATGGGTCCTACACAACACTTTGTAAATTTGGTGTGCACCAAATGGTATCGCTATAGTTGGGCTCATTTTTTTATACCTAAACCCAAAATTGGAGTACAAAAAACTAAAAATCCATCTCCAATGTCCTACCTTTTTCTACACATTTTTCTTATCCAAAAATGTGGAGAGACCCAAAACCATACCCTTTTTTCTCTCAATACCTATTTTCACTTTCTTTTTATTAACAAATGTGCCACTTTGACCCAGATATTGGAGGAAAAATGTAGAGACCCGTATTTTTGAAAATTGTTTCAAGGTTTTATTAATGTTAAAATATGAAATAAATGAGGAATTTATTGAATTATTTGATTTGGGGTCAATGTGGGAAGGTTGTTTGTAGAGGGGTACATATGCAATTTGTGGGTGGGTGGGTGGGTGGGTGTGTGAATAGGGGAGAGAATTCCCAAATCCTCTCTCTATCATCTCTCGATCTCTCTCTCGGCTTCCTCTCACTCGCTTGCTCTCTCACTCAAAATTCCACCAAAACACCACCAAGATCCACCTCCATTCCACCCATCAACTGTAGTCTTGAGTTTGAATTTCGTAAGTTTCGTTCGAAGGAGGAGTATTCGGTTGATTTCGAAGTTTGGAGAGTTAGGGCTTGCTCAAATCGTGTGGGTTTCGATCCTTGACTTGAGGTAGAGATTTCTTACTCTTGTATGCGTTTATGAGATGATTATGTGCCTAAATCATGTCTTAGTTCGTTGGATTTTGAGTTTGTGTTCATTTTTTATTTTCTGCAAATGGCCCGTTGTAATGCATTGGTACCGATACCTACTTTTTGAGGTACATGTACCTTGATCTCTGAATGCTCTCTGAATTGGTTTGGTACAGATACCTATATTTTGTGGTATCGGTACCCAGTGCTCAGAAAAAACAGTTTAGAGGATGTTGAATTCCCTTTGATTGTGTTGATTTCTGATCACTTCCAACATACTCTAAACATCGTTAAACCATCTTTAAACTTGATTACTTGGGTTCCAATGATTCGTTGATCGTTCCTATCCCTTCGATACTTGTTAAGTGTAATCTTAGCATCGTTATAAATGGAGAATGTATCATAAGGATGTTTAGGTGTACTATAAGTTATACGAGGCGTTGTGGTGAGTATGATGAGTAGTTATGAGTCTGGCTAGTGATCAGAAATGTAACGCAGTAACTCGTATCCTTGTGATTCATCTCGTTGATCTTCCTAAACTCCTTGGGCTCTCGCTTTATGAGATTCTAGTATAGAGGCTAGTGGTTAGTGTGTCGTAAGGTTACTTATGTGTTCAGTATGCTGTGTAGGATGTGGTGATATACATAAGGAAAATGTGTGTACTTATCTTCTAGTTGATGTTATGATAAGGTTGATTGTTTCAGAGTGCTTTGAAACGTTATTGATTAATTGGTATGTGGATATAATGAGATCGTGTGGCATGTTGTATGGATGATATAGATTGGTTATAAGTTGAGCATAATGTCATTAAGGAATGTGATATGGAAAACAAGAATAGAACGACTCCACGAATATGAAGAAAGCCACAAATTCACCGGATGGTGCAATGCCGGAATGAACATGGGACGCACGGGGTCCCAAACGCCCGGATAAGAATGAAAGGTTTCTAGTGGACGCATGGGGTCCCAAATGCCCAAACAAGAATGAAGGGTTTCTAGTGGACGCACGGGGTCCCAAACACCCGAACAAGAATGAAAGATTTTTAGGGACGCATGCAGTCCCGAATGCCCAGAATTACATTGAAAAGGAAAAATAGCTAATACTTGAGAAATAGAAGACGAATTGATTAGTTTCTAAAGGAAAATTCAGTGATATGTTCATATTGTTCTGTTGGGAGACATATTCATTGTCATTAGCACTTTTATGTTCGTTGTACACATTTATTAGTGCTTTCATATTGCTGTAGGTGGGTGATCATCACATATACTTGTAGATTGAGGCAGAATGGGTATTCATACGAGAATCTAAATTTTAAATTTGCATAGCGATGAACAAGTGACGGTTGAGGACAAATGGCGGTTTAATTAGAATGATTCGAGTTGGTTCCTACCTCTAGTTGACGCGTGAGTTATCAAGGATATTCTAATAAAATCTTGATTCCCCATCTTTGTTGTAGAGTGCTCGTTCGCGATGAAAGACCCTTATCTCTTGTGATATTCTGTTGTATTCACTCACTTTAGATGCATAATCCATTACATTTTTATATAACTTGTGTATAGATTTCTCTACTGGATTAGTGTAGCTCAACCTATCATTTTCAAGTACAAGCAAAGGAAGTTGGCATGGAGTGCTTATTGTGCATTTGTGACCAAACCTTTGAAAAGCATTCCAGAGGGATTTCATAGCACAAGATCTGGAAGAGCATTTTGAGAAAGATATTTATTGTAAATTGTAATAATGTTTCATTTGAATACTGGTATTTTGATGACTTGGTGCCTTCGAGCTAGAAATATAATATTTGAATTTTTTTTTGGAACAATGAAGAGAAAGATCTTTTGGGGTATTATTTGTATCACAACGAGGACCTTATTTATTAAAAGTGTTTACTATTTATGTTGAAAATCGAGAGCGTGACCAAAAAAATAAATAAATAAAAAATGAAGCTTTTAACCCAAGTACATGGGTAAAAGAATGGGTAGAGCATTCGGAATTTTGTTTTTTGTTATCAAGAAGGATTTGGAAATGAATTTTTAAAAAGTTGAGCAACGGGTAGGGGTTGGATATGTGTCTTTCCCTACCCCAAACTTGCTTCACTTTGGTCCCCCGCTTCGACCCCCGCCCACCCCGAAACCCCCGTTATATGTATATCTACACATTAGTTTTAGCATTTTAGGTTAGTGTCTCACTTTCACACATCACATTTCTCATTCATGAGCTCTATGTTTCCCCAACTATTTTAAGGCTTTGAGTACTTATGTAATTTACAGTCTGTTTTCTCATATATTGGCTTTGCGTACTTAAGGTGTGGGTCCTTAATTTCCCATTTGGGGCGGGGATGGAGGTTAAAAAAAAATCTCCGATGGAGTTTGGGGCAAAGAGAGGATTAGGTAGGGTGGTGGATCGGGGATGGGGATAGTGATATCTGTCCCACCCGCTCCTGACGCTCCAAGAAACAATAGGTGGGTGTTAAATGGCAGTATGAGAAACCTGAAGGAGCCTTCATAAATATACACATTTTCATGGACTGGCTAGTACGTGTCCCTTATTTGGCGCAATGCAGTTATCCAATTCGGCAAAATATCTCAAAGGGTTAATGGCGCAGCAGACCATCGGACGAGGGTTTTAGGGTTTAAGAGTGGCGGAGCTTGCTTAAACTCTCTCTCTCTGTCTCTCTCATTTCATCAAGTTAGGGTTTCTGGTTTTCTCCAACATCACGATGTGGGCACTTCGTCGAGCCTCCAATCCTCTCAAGTAACCTCTCTCTCTCTCTCTCTCTCTCTCTCTCTCTCTCTCTCTATATATATATATATATATTGTATAGATATGTATAAATATATATTGACACGCACACGCATAAATGTTGACTCTTAGGGCTAGCTTTGTGAGTATGAAATAGTTGAGCTCCATTTGACGTTCTATTGCACTCAATTGACATAAGTTGGTGCGTGGTGCGAAATGAGGATGTTTCAACATTTTAGGATCTTATTTATAGTCCTGAATCCTTATATACCATTTCTATTTTATTTTGGGTGCTTGGCAATTTAAGAGGGTTATATGTGCAATCGTCTGTGGTATATTCTTGATTGTAAGTTAATCTCGGTCGTTGTATCCCAAACGAAGTCCCAGCTTTAGCAAATAGTTGTATTGCTCTCGACTTGAGTGAAATGAGTGGCCAGGTTACTACTTAATGGAGTAGAGGTATCATTTGTTCACGTTCTTCTCCTTTGGATTGAGGGATTTGATGAGAAAAGAAAAGAAAGAATTAGAGTGTTTTTGTCAAATCACGCATCTGAATCAAGTCATTTGGTGAGAAACAGAGAGAAAAGTACGAAAATGATTTTTTATTTGGCTCATCCGCCTTTCTTATCGCACCCTTTCTCACAATCCAAAGGGGCTGTTATTGTCTTGGCATACCATTTTTCAGTAACAATAATAAAATTTGGGTGCTTAGTAATTTAGAATGGTAATGTGAATTAGGTACTCAGGTATTTTCTTGTTTAGGTTAATTTTAGGTGTCCACAGTTGCGAGAAATAATTTTCCTGTTACTTATCGCTTTCACTTTCCATCGACTTTATCTGACATTTTTATTTTGCGAACACACACATGAATTTAAAATATTTTCTTTACAAGATCAAAGCTAGGGCGACATTAGCTCTCACCTCTCAGTGTTAACTGTTCTAATGCAAACTTATACACGGCTTGCTTAGAGTTATAACAAATGTAGCCCTATTATTTGCTTGATTCTTATTTGGTTATTGGGTCGATGGCTATCAAGTCTTTTTTAAAAACCTTGCCAGGATCAAGACTGGAAAGCAGGCCTTGGTCTATTTAAACTATTAGTGACAGAGCACTAATTGGGCATTGAAATGCTGAGAAACAGATTTTCTTTGATGTTTAGTGCCTACATGAAGAAATTATTGGAAGGATGAGTACTTCATTCTTTGCACGTCTGTTAGTTATGTTTTTACAATTTGGTGGCAGAACTGGTTTTTTGTATTGATCTCCTGGTTCTTGTCGTTGACATTTGTTATGACAGCGATGGTCTATACTATTATTCGTGACAAATACTATTCTTTTTGATGCTTATGTTGAAATATCACACATTTTGTTGATATTCCGGTAGGAGTAAAACCAGTAAAGGTGTTTTATTGTCATACGTTTTTTGTTTGGATTATTAGTTTGGTAGGCTGATGATGAAGAATAATAGTAGTAAGAGATCATTTAATTGTGATCTCTCTAATACTGCTCTATAATGTCCGAAGAAGATTTGCACACTTGTCTTTTACTACTACATTTTCTACACCGGCATCTGTAAATGATGGTAGTTGGTAGATGTACCAAAACTTGAACCGGTATTTTCAATCTCTCATCTGTTTTTCCTACTTTTATATCCTGAAGTTGTACTTTTTGGCTAATTTTGTCTGCATTCAGGAATCGAGGACTCAGCATCAGAACTTCTAGAGCTTTCTGTGTAAAATCAGAAGTGCCAAGTTGTTATTTGGATGACAAAGCTAGTAATGGTGATTCTTGCCTAGCGATATCTGAGGGATATATGTCTTTGAAGAGATTTTATAGAGCAAGTCATGGTTCTCCAAGACCCTTTGTGGGACGGTGCAGTTTTTCTTCTCAGGCTGATTCAGAAAGCAGCACACAGGAAGAAGACGATTTGGAGGATGGTTTTTCTGAGCTTGAAACTCCAGCTAATGCTGATGTGGTTAAAGAGAAGCATGTGGATGAAGTAAATGAAGATGAATTGATTTCTGAACCAGAGCTCTCTGAAGACGAAGATGATGATGCTGAAGGACCTCAAAATGAGCTTGAATTATCTGATATTGAGGCAGATATTGCTGAGAAAAAATCTGCACAGATGGGAGCTTCTTCAGCATTGTTCGACGCTATCATGCGTGCTCCAGGTTTATCTGTCCAAAGTGCTTTGGATAATTGGGTTGAGGGGGGAAATGAGTTGGCTCGGTCCGAAATATCCTTGGCCATGCTTAATCTTCGAAAACGTAAAATGTACGGGAGGGCTTTGCAGGTATTTAACTCAATTATTATTATTATTTCATATATGTCAACTATGTTAGCTATAATTACAAGTATCCTGGCTTGTGTATTTAGTTTTAGAATCAATGTAACGTGGATCACCTGGCACCTATAAGTGTATTTTTAATTTGTACGCATGTGTTTGTTCGTCTTTAGATTGGTTTTCGGTTATTCTGAAAAATACTGTCCCTGAATCATCTTGTTGAAAAAACTCTTGGATGTAGGCCTCTAAAAAAACTGTCAACCGTGGATATTATAGCTGGATTTGTTTTCATTTGATTGGACTAGAATTGTAAGTCTACTACGGTACTAAAGATAACTCTCATGATGGTTTCCATGTAGAACAGAGCTCAACAAAGTCTTAATGCCTGTTTCTCGTGTTGGAAGGGATATGTCTTTTGTTTCCTTTTCCTCGCAGAGTCCATACATTATGGCTTAATCACGATTTCATGAGGATAAAGTTGAAATCTCATCTTAGCCAGTTCCTCATGAAGTGTGGCTACTCATGTCATGTCCTTGTATAGTCTTGCAATATGATCTTATATTCCTTAAAGAGGTGGAAGATACGCCGATTGTGTTCATCGGTCTTCATTTAATCATGTTTTCTGTGACTCTGTCCCTGTAGTAACTATTTATTCTTATATTCCTCTCTTTTTTGTTTCTATTGCTAACATTTAATCAGATAGTATCTTTGTCAATAGTCTCTTGTTGCAGCCTTGGGCTTCAGTCGGCATAGTGATTCAATTTTTGTCATCTTCAGCTTCCGTGTTTCCAAGTGTTCTTTTGTTAAAAAGTTTACTTGATGATTAGTAAACGGTGTTTCCCACTTTCCCTGTGAGAGATGATAACATTGTTTATTAATCAGACATTTACCATATTTTTTGATGGCAAGACTAGCCTGTATTGACTCCTTAATGTTGGATCTCTTCAAAGAGAATTCAATTCTATAGCTAGATGTCGCATTGTTGATGTGATTATGGCTTGGTATACTTGATAAGCCTGTATAAAAGTAGGCCATGGCATGAGAGATGTTATTCGTGGGCATATATTGGTCTAGAAATAATACCTTTCGCAATTTTGGGCTTTGCTCTTTGTTTTGTCCACATTCAGTCTCAGGGTGGTTGAGCTCTATTCTTTGCATTTATTAGCATTGGTGGTTTTCAAATTTGTCTTGTTACAGAAGTAGTACCTCAATCTTTCTTTATTCTTGTTAAGTATGGTCTTCATCTTCCATACCGTATTTGCTGTAGATGCTCTTTAGTCTTAATTAACATGTCGGATAAAGACTTAGCCATGTTGGTCTTCAGGGAGATTTGTACATTGGACGGATTTGTTTCCCAGACAAACCATATTTAGGGACTTGAGGTTTTTCATCGGTGCCCAAGTCCTGAAACTTGACTCTGAGAAACACAAAGAACCCATGTCTCCAAGGAGAGACAAGAGGTGATGACCATCCTTTGTCATAGTTTTGACATTGTGCATCGGGGTTATACTGGGAATTAAGTTATAGTCCTATTGCCTTACTGGGAATTAAATTATAGTCCTATTGCCTGTCAGATGATGTGATGATTAGCCATGCTTCTCAGATACCTGTGCCTGTAGACAGAACTAGGTGCCCTCATTGCAGGCTAGAGATAGAGTTTTTTCGAGTCTTTGTGCCCCTTAGGTACAAGTATCTTAGGTCAATCCAACTAAGGGCTAGCCCATGCCACTGACTCGGGTTTGGATCATGAAGATCAAGATTGTCACAAGCTGATATTGTTCCGTTGGAACCTAAAGGGTTTGGAACTATGGTTAGGATTTAGGACTCGGGAGTCAGATAGGAAACTCGACATGTTTTATGATTAGAACTTCGTATTTCCTCCCCTTACATCGTGTGGAGAGATCTCTTGTCATGATCTTGTCGACACTACCTAAGGTTTCGTACTTCAGCTTCATACTGCCTCTTTTAGTTAGACTGCTCTTTCTCTTCCTCTAGCTGTCTCTTGGTTCTCCCTTGCTTGCATATCATACCACCATGTTTCTTTAAATGTTGGTTGTTATGTCTCGTATCAGCCAGTACATAACGGGATTTTGAACTTCCATTATGGTTATTCACTTGCATATCAGTTCATGTTGTCCACTATTGGACGATATTCGGCTCTATCACCAATACTGATGCGTGCCCCGGTACTGAGGTTTAGAGCACTGAATACTGCGTTTTTGCAAACAATTGCCTCTTGTGTATGACACATGTGTTTGCATAGCAGATGCATGTTCTGAAACATGATACGTGCATTCCAAAACCGTACAATCTACATGTTTTTTCTTTTGTTTCTTTACAGATTTCTTTAGGAGACAAAAATAAATAAATCTAAAGAAACCAAAGTAGGAAGTGACAAGTGGAGTTTTTGCGACACAAGCAAAAGAAACGGCAAGGAGTTATACTGTGGCGCATATGTGTATTTCTGTTGGACCATTATTATTGACCCCGAAATGGTGTATTAAAGATTAGGTCTATGCGTTAGAAGAAACACAAGCAAAAGAAAAGGCAAGGAGTTATAATGTGGCGCATATGTGTATTTCTGTTGGACCATTATTATTGACCCGAAAAGGTGTATTAAAGATTAGGTCTATGCGCTAGAAGAAAATCAAGTACTTTGCACGCCAATGGTATTTTTTTTTTAAATGGCAAACCAATGGTGGAACCTACACAAGTATATCCTTGTCGTCATATTTAAGAGCATATGGGCGTACTACGTTTCGGTTCAAGTTCCGTGTACTGAAGTGTTTGTGGCAGGTTTTTATGTCTGTTTTATTGATACAACATGGGTTAATGGTCAGAGCATGATTGTGTGGTCACATACTAGGCTGTTAATTCTGGCCATCTGTCAGAGATAGAAAAGACCACCTTGTTTAGGTGGGTTGGTATTGTCTTTATGAGTTCTGCTAAAATGAATCTGATAGCATTGACTGTTGGTTTTTCGGTGAAGCCTTACCATAAGAAAGTCGAATATATGCTTCATGTGGTGCTACAAAAAAGGCCTTCCTTCTCTGTAGTCTGTCCCTGGTTCTTTCTTCTGAGATTCTAATGAATCTACTAGATTTATTTGTGCTTCAAATGTGTCTCTTTGTAAATTTATTTGTACCTCTCTCTCATTTGTGATGCTTCATGTTTCCTTCCCATTCAATTGCATTTGCTTGTTCCCTGTATTAGAGGCTCCTTTTTTTTTTGTGCGTGTGTATAGCCCATGTATGAATTTCATGTCTGCCATTGAACTCTGTTTTTCTTTTGGAGCATAAAATCACTGTAAAGATTCAAGAAGAACTTGTGCGGTAGACCCAATTGATTTCCCCTTGGTACACGTATTGACGATTCTTTTGTCAGTTTCTTGAATTTTGAAGTATTGGTCAGTCGTTTGTATTATGTGGAACATATAGTGGAAATCTAACGCCTTGTTTATTTGCATAAGGGAAATGATAATGCCAAAATCGTTTTTGTTTGTGCCAAACTGTAGTGCATAAAACTCTTGTACCTTGCACATCGTACAAGATTTTTATGCACTACAGTTTTGACACAAACAAAAACAATTTTGGCATTAGCAACACCCTTTGCGTAAAAACTATTTTCATTTATCTCTATTCTTCTTTTTTTGTAGTCTACTTTGATGAAACATATACTAACTCACTATGGCTGCTTCTGCTTGAAATTTTTACCTAATTTATTGTCTGACCTGTGCTTGATTCCCAATCTGGCACAAGTGTTTGTGTATTGGTAATAAATTTTGTTAACTGAAAAATGGATATTACGAGAATGATCAGAGACTCTAGCTAAGCTAGAACAAAACACTCGTCTTGCAAACAAGAGAATAAGTGCCTTTTGGGTATCCAAGAAAGAAAACAAAGGTAAATCTTAATCTGAAGATCTAAAAAGCACTTGCCGCACAACATAATCATCCAAATACAAAAGGCAAAACTTTGCAACTTGAGAATGGTCTACCTTTAGGTGGAGGAGGACCAGCTATCCTTGTAGTAAACCCGTCTTAGCTTGTGCACCACTCATTTGATGCAGTTTATCCTTTTAAGATCCCTTCTATTTGAAGTACTACTGATACAGTCATCCTGTACACATACTTAGATGGATCCTTCACAATATTTTCCTGCACTTTGCTGAAAAAGTTTGAGACTTCCTCTTGCAGAAAATTGGATACATGGAAGAAATAGAGGCTTTCACTCGCATATTGTTGCAAGCCTCTTTCCCATTTCCATCCCCGTTTCCATTCTTATTTTCATTCCCCTTGCTACTAATCTCCTGCCTTTAGTTAATAGTGCCTTTAATCCTTTTCTTCTTCACCCTCCAAACTTGATGTGAAGATTTGAAAGGAGGATTATGGTGAAGAATGGAAAAAGGAATTACATTTAGTACATGCTTGGAGTTTCCGTGTTACCTCTACATTGATCTCATAAGAAGTTCCATTAACTTTGATCTTCAAAGATAGTTTGCCATGAATGTTACTGTTGCCAATTTCCATTTGATCCATACTTGCCATGAATGTTACTATTGCCATTTTCCATTTGATCCATACTTTCGTTTTGCAGCTCTCAGAGTGGCTTGAGTCAACGAAGCAGCTCGACTTCACTGAGAGAGATTATGCTTCTCGACTTGATTTGATTGCCAAGGTACGCGGTCTCCTGAAGGCTGAGAGCTACATTGACAAGATCCCGAAATCCTTTAGGGGAGAAGTAGTCTACCGAACCCTTTTGGCCAATTGTGTTTCCGCCAACAACGTGAAGAAAGCAGAGGAAGTGTTCAACAAGATGAAAGACCTAGAATTCCCAATCACTTGCTTTGCTTGCAATCAATTGCTTCTCCTTTATAAGAGACTTGACAAGAAGAAAATAGCCGATGTTTTGTTACTTATGGAGAAAGAGAATGTGAAACCTTCTCGCTTCACTTATAGACTCCTTATAGACACAAAAGGCCAATCCAATGACATACATGGGATGGATCAGATTGTTGAGACCATGAAAGCTGAAGGGATCGAACTTGACATCAATACACTATCCGTACTGGCTAAACACTATGTATTCGGAGGGCTCAAAGAAAAGGCAGAGTCTATTTTGAAAGAGATGGAAGGAGGTAACATAAAAAAGAACCGGCGGGCTTGTCGGACTTTGCTTCCTCTTTATGCTGCAATGGGGAAGAGCGATGAAGTGGAGAGGGTTTGGAAAGCTTGTGAGTCTAACCCTAGAATTGACGAGTGCTTAGCTGCCATTGAAGCTTGGGGGAAACTGAATAGAATTGTTGAAGCAGAGGCAGTGTTTGGCCGGATGCAAAATACATGGAAAAAGCTAAATGCAAAGCATTATTCTACACTATTGAAAGTTTACGCGAATCATAAGATGTTAACTAAGGGAAAAGATCTTGTGAAGCAGATGGCAGATAGTGGGTGTCGAATTGGCCCTTTCACTTGGGATGCAGTTGTGAAGTTATATGTAGGGGCTGGGGAGGTGGAAAAGGCGGACTCAATTCTTCACAAGGCTACACAACAGAACCGTATGAAACCAATGTTCAGTTCTTACATGACTATTATGGACCAATATTCAAGAAGAGGCGATATACGTAACTCTGAGAAGATGTTTCATCGGATGAGGCAAGATGGATACATGGGTCGGATCCGGCAGTTCCAGTCATTGATCCAGGCTTATGTTGTTGCCAAGGCTCCAGCGTATGGGATGAGGGAGAGGATGAAGGCGGATAATATATTCCCGAATAAAGCAGTGGCAGACCAGTTGGTTTCTGTTGATGCTTTTAGGAAGTCTGCGGTATCAGATTTGCTCGATTGAGGATTTCTGCGCACTTGTCTGACTTTTAGTGTTTAAGTTGTTTGGTACTTGCTGCTTAATTCTAACTTGTGTGATTTAGGTTGAACAGTTGGGATCATCTATTGTTGTTTTGCGCTGCTGTTGAAGTTTTAACATTTCAGCCCCCCCTTTTTTTAAGCAAAATATCATCCCGGTTATGTCAATATAAAAAACAAAGTACAACCCAAAAAAAAAAACAAGAAAATGCTCGAGTAATATTCACAAGAGGCTGGGCACACGCATCGTCGAATTTTGATGAAGTATGACCAATAAGTTCCTACTTATTGTTTGATCCAATTTCGTCAAAATATGCAAAATTTGACTTGAATTCGTATCACGTGTGTCTCAACTGCTAGTTAATACTTCCTCTGCCCCTTTTTAAGTGCCCCATACGGTTCTGCGTGCTATTTTTAATGGCTTGTAACTTTGTATATTGTACTCTAGATATATATTGTTAAAAATATACGATATGGATCTTGTTTGATAAATTTTAATTATTTTTATGAGATAATAATTTTAAAAACATAAAATAATCCCATATCATGTAAGTATTCATTTAGTACTTTTTGAACAATTATAATATCATCCCCATAATAATTCCAGAGCTACCCTTACATATAATATAATATAATACATAGTAGTAAAGAATTTGGGATGGAATTATACTTAAGTCCCAGAAATCATAAAGCTACCAATCACAGAAACCAAATCCCGTAAGAGGCCATTCCACTTTTTAAAAGAAAAGAACTTTAAGAAAAAGAAGGTAATTTCAAGATTAAAAATCATATGTTTGCGCAAATAATTTTCCGATCAATATGGATCTTGTTTGACAGATCTCATTGAGATCTTTTAAACAGTGCAAAAGAAAATTAAAAATTTATTTTTTATTTTTGTTATATTTGAGTTTGAAATTACCTCTTTCTTTTAAAAAAAAAGTTTTGGGAAAAAACGGAACGGGTTCTAATTCACGTCTTCTCTCATATTTAACGCCTCCCACCCTGAAATTTTTGCATGCTTAATTTCTCCACGGCAGATTGAAGAAAGGAATAGATCATGGCGAGCGGCGGTGCATGGAACGACGACAATACTCAAATTGGCAGCGGCGACAGGGGCATGGAGAGGAGGCAATCCCTGCTTCAATCGGATCCAGGCTCAAGCCCAACGGAATAAACAGATGTTGGAGGCCCATTCCACCGGTAAAGCTGAGCGGAGATGCCGCAGATTAAAATGAACCGCCGTCATTTCCAGTGGAGACTTTTCCATGCCCCTAGATGTAACTCCAATTTATTCTTTTCGTAAAGAATAAACTACTTGTCCCGCTCATTAATGAAGCTGGATCGACCGCTCATTAATGAAGCTGGATCGACAGGTTAATTTTAATTTCTTATCCCAGGGACCGCCACCGGACGGGCAGACCTCTAATCTAAGGATCCAGAACTCGGGAAAAGGTCCCGTCGCCAAGGCATAGACCCCCAATTAACATTGAGCTTGTGCCGTAGATAAGGACATTCAAAAAATAAATGGGAATGTGATTCACTGGAAGTCTGGAACCCACTCCCCTTTCCTTCCTTTTCCGAATAATTTTTGATATTTGTGGTAATAGTCTTACATGGTATATTTTGTTTCATGGTGTTTTTCGTTTAAAACATGGTGTATTTTTTATATTGTTTTGTTTTCATGAATAAATTTGATATTGTTGTGGTAAAAGTTTTACATGGTGTTTTTCGTTTCAAAGATGGTATATTTTTCATATTATTGTATTTTCATGAATATAACATTGTACGGAGTATATTCATGTTTTTTAATGGTGCATTCATGAAAAAACATGGCCGATGAATTTATTTATGTTTTTAATGGACCCGGGGGCTCTGCTGCCATGGGGGCACAATAGCCCCTACCTAGCCCTAAAACGACACCGTTTGGTTTAACAAAAAAATTCTTGCCATCAATTTACAATCCTATGGAACAGAAATGTGATTATGAGAGTTCTAGAGACAAAATTTGATTATATCTCTTTAGAATAATATGATCAAAATAATAAGATCTTCACACCCGTTCAAACGGATTAAAAATTGAAGCACTTAATTTTTTAACTATATTTTTTAATAACAAGATCTTTGCACCGATTCAAACGGAGTGAAAATTTGAGCACTTTATTTTTTGAGACCGTTTATATATTAAAAAATATAGTTAAAAAATTAACTGCTTTAATTTTTAATTCGTTTGAGCGGGTGTGAAGATATTATTATTCTGATCATATTATTCTAAAGAGACATAATCAAATTTTGTCTCTAGGACTCTCATAATCACATTTCTGTTCCATAGGATTGCAAATTGATGGCAATGATTTTTTTTTTAAACCAAACGGTGCCATTTAAGGGGCTGGGTAGGGGATACTATGCTCCCATGGACAGCAGAGCCCCCGGGTCCGTTTTTAATGGTCAATTAAAAACATGGTGCATTCATGTTTTTTGATTAATTTATTTGTGTTTTCATGTTTTTTTATTAATTTATTCATATGTATTCATATTTTTAAATAAATCATGAATTTCGTAAAATTTGTCGAACCATAATATTAATGTAAGTTTATACGACCAATTTATGAAATTCATGAAAATTAAGAATTTAAAAATTCACGAAATTGAGGGGAGAGAATGGTTTAGGATATAGTATCTATTAAGGAATTTAAAATTTGAAAATTCCTCCATTTCTATCCATTAATCAACCCATGATTTTAGGGAACTATAATTACTAGAATCCCATTAATTTAGGAACGAAATACACGCTTACATATGAATATCTCATTAAAAGGGTAATATAGGTAATTCATCATCTAAAAAGATGAAAACATAACTGTTCAAAAAGTGTCGAATGAATACTTACAAAGAGTTGGATCTGAGGACTATTCTTTAAGTCCCCCAACATAAAATACAATATACATTTAGAGATATATGCTATTAAAAATGACACGCAGAACCGTAACAGACACTTATAAAGGAACAGAGAGTATTAAACTAAATTGCTACTCATTCTTTAAAATCTATCAAAACCCTGATTAGTACCATGTAGGAAGTTTGGCTTTTATAAAAAATTGCTGAGGGGAAGGGTACAACAATCTGGTGTTAAAAAAAAGAGTTCAAATACAAAAAGAAAAAGATTCTTAGCCGCATAAATGCTAAAATGAGGGACCTTGGCGGAAGGGTTTTTTTTTTCAACAGAAGAAGCATACCATTTAAAAAAGTCATACGGCATTTACAAATTATCACCAGAATACAGATCAGGCTATACAGCATTAATAGATTCCCACACGAACACAGAGATACAGAGACATAGTCATGCCCTAAAGGGAACAATATACAGGAAAAATAAAGAGATGAAGTTGATGTCTAATGCCTAAATAAGAGCCATCGCTCATTTCACACCATTATTAACAAGAATCGGCTTACGTGGAGCTATAGTACTCAGACACTAGACGCCTCGGGATGACGGAATTTCATATTAAAGACATCATCAAAAATAAATGGAAATCAACAACCCACCGAAAACCAGACTGAATCTGGACAAAAACGAAGTAAAACAAAATATACACTCCCCTTCGTCATTGGACAACGCTTCTCTTGTCTAACCCCCTACCGATCAAAACTCCAAGGCCGACGACTCAAGAAGCCACAGGCGAATCTGGA
Organism: Rhododendron simsii; assembly: GCA_014282245.1. Lineage (NCBI taxonomy): Eukaryota > Viridiplantae > Streptophyta > Magnoliopsida > Ericales > Ericaceae > Rhododendron > Rhododendron simsii. Next base: position 16,687,622 of record CM024956.1, on the reverse strand, counting down.
CAAAAACGAAGTAAAACAAAATATACACTCCTGTTTACATCCTAAAAAGTGCTACCCAATGAAAAAATTCCACGTGGCCCCGAACGGTACGGCGGTTGCATAAAACCTGTCCCAGTCGAGTACCAATTACAGAGGATTGCGGGAGTTAAAAAGGACACTGTTTTATGACAAACGGTGTCGTTTTAGAGTGAACCGATGTCGTTTGAGTAGTAATTAAACGATGGTTTGGGAGGTTATTGGATCTAACCATTAATTTGGACTTTACGATCATCGAACGGTGTCCTCACTGCCCTGTTTTATAACTGAAATTAGATGCAATTGCAGGGAATCATTTTGGAAGGCAAACACGTTGCATTGATTCACGTTGCTTGAAAATAGGAACCACGATCCAGGAAGTGGCCATGAACACCATGATCGAAGCAAGCAGGGGAAGAAGGAATTCTGGAAATATCAGGGTAACCGTTCGAAAGCCCCCTCAACCGTTTTATGTGGCCAACATGGGTATCAATCGAAGACGTGGGGGTCGAAGGCAAATGCAGCGTCTATAAATAGAAGAAGCAAGTGAAGACACAGAGACACAAAAATCCATATCATCTGACAATTCATACAAAATGATTGCTCAGAGATCTATCTTAGATTAGTTTTTAGTTTAGAGTAGGGTCTTTTTTGTAAGTTGAAGGCTTATTTGCATGTAAGATTACTTTCGATTAAATTCAAGTTTTCTTATTTCCTTTAAGTTTTTTCTTACCTAAGAATAGTTGTTTGCAAGTTCGCTTTTGATTAAATTCAGTGTGCTTGCATTTCTTTATTATTCTTGATAGAATCTTAAGAGTGTTTGTATACAAACTTACCTTTGATTAGATTCAGGTTTGTTTGTGTTCAATCATCTTTTCTGATTTCGAAGCGCGTCAATTTTTTATTTGGTTGATACCTTAAGGAAAAATCCTCTTAGTTGAGGTAATCAGACGGATAACACAATTGCCTGATTGAAATTAGTTGTTTCAAATCATTTTGAAAAGAGTAATTTCTTCTTTGAAGTTATTTCTTTTCTGGCACGCCCGCACACAATTATTTGTCGATTGATTTGAGCTAATTCAGCCCAAACAATTTTTGGCACGCCCGGTGGGACTCGAAGGTGCCAAAATGCCAAGGCTTCGAAAACAGATAGGGACACCTGTTGGTGGTCAAGTGCCAGAGGAACAAGCTGTGCCAGAACAGGCCACGGAACAGGGAACGCCTATGAATCATGAGTTCCCCAATTGGCTTCTGAAATGGGAGAGCTTCCTTATGAGGAGCCTTCTTATGAAGTACCTCCTTATGAAGAGCCTCCAAATTTCCAAAAGGGACAAGTCAGTGGCAAAGACCACGATAAGGAGGAAATGTTCAGAGAAATGATGATAGCTTTTCGAGAGATGGCTCAAACCCAAAGAGCCATGATCAAAAGCATAAGAAATAGGTTGCCCAACTTAGAGGTAACAAGAAACAGTCCAGGGAATATTGGGCTAGATAATCATGCTAATTCAAGTACTCACCAAAGTCCCTTCGAAGGAAGGCTTGGAGAGGATGTTGGTCAGGGTAAGATAAGGTCTAGAACGGGTAAGGAAAAAATGTATCCAGAGGAAATACCACAATCTTGGTATGAGCCTTTGAAGCCTACAAAGCCTGTCTTCGAAATCCCAGACCAATCTCATGGAATTCCTATTGGGATTCCAAGAAATGCCAGAGACAGGCAAAGCGTTAATCCTCTTTTCGAACCCACACTTGGGGGATGGGAGGATGATGTCGAGCTAGAACGAGGTTATAGACCTGAGAAAACGAGGGATAACACACAGCCTTCTCGTCAAAGTTTTCCAAATACCAAAAATCCCACCACAGCGGTTTATGGAAGCCATAGGCCTGCTCGGGTGAACACTACGGCCGACCCAATGCAGCAACCCTGGTATGGGAGACTTCCCAGAGAAAACCAAGGGGATTTTAACACTATAAGGGAAATGCATAGAGATGACTTGGTAGAACCAAATCCACCGGTAGGAAATCAAGAACAAAATTTCCTTGTAGGCAACCCAATACTAAGAGACCAGGTTATGGATCTCATACAAGAAGTTTGTGGGCCTCGAACTCGGGGGGTACAACCTCAAATCTATAAAAAAACCATATCCAGAATGGATTGACACAACATTTCAGATCCCTAGAGAATTTAAAATCCCAGACTTTACTTTGTTTTATGGGGATGGGAGACAATCTTCTATAGAACATATTGCTAGGTTTTCTGCCCAATGTAAGAACTTGGCTCAGAATGGTTTCATGAAGTTGAAATTATTCCCAAATTCTTTGTCTGGGCCAGCTTTTGCATGGTACACAAATTTGCCTGCAGAATCGATAACAAGTTGGTTTCAAATGGAAGAGGCATTTCATGCACAATTCTTTAATGCTGAGCCTGAAGTCTCTATGGCAGATTTGGCTAGGCTAAAGCAGAAACCGGATGAAAAGGTAGCAGATTTCATATCTAGGTTCAAAAGGGCTAAGACCAAGTGCAAACTCCATCTGCCAGAGGCAGAGTTTGTGAGATTAGCACAGGATGGTTTAGAAAGGGAGCTTCGAAAGAGGTTTGATTCTACAGAGTTCAGGGACTTTGCAGATCTAACCTATAAAGTTGCTAGATATGAATCATTGCTAGAGGAAGATATGGATAGGCATAATTCCTCTTATCCAACATATTATAGGGATCCTAATTATGAAATAGATGCTGCTGAAATTATAGAGCACGAACCTTGTATTTGTGAGCCCTTAATTCAAAAGAATGTCTCTCTTGGGCAGAAGTTCAAACAAAAGGAAATTACTAAAGTATATTCTTTTGATATATCTAAAGCTGATGAGATCTTTGACTTCTTGTTAAGAAAGAAAATCATTAAGCTGCCTTTGAATGTGAAATTGCCCACAGCGGAAGAAAGGAATGGAAAGACCTATTGCAAATGGCATGATTCTTGGTCTCATTCAACTAAATCTTGTAATGTTTTTCGTGACAGGATTCAGGAACAAATCAAGAAAGGAAGAATCAAATTCCCTGAAAAGACTATGGGGATAGATGCAGTGCCTTTTCCAAAGGTAGAAGAGGTCAACACCAGTGTGCCCTCCTCACTGGCTCGAACTGTCAAGAAATATTGGCAGGACAAAGAAGCACCAGTGAACATGAATACTGTTCAATATGGAAGGGGCAAGCCATACGCTGGCCACCCTCGAGGCATGGGAGCGAGGCCAAGTTCCTATAGGCGAGCCAATGATGGTTTTTCTTTGCAGAAATTCTCAGGTAATAATCACCTGCCTATGCTAGAAGCCTCATTTTTGGAGTGCCTGTGTGTAGGATGCAGGGCCAACTATTTGGTTTTAAGGACTTGGATAGAAAGGGCGTGAGTTTTTTCCCAAAAGAAATGGGGATGAAAAGAATGGCCCCAGTTCAAGCAAAGCCAAGTGACAGCAAGTCTTGGTTGGCACCAAAAAGGGACATGCCTACTAGCCCTGTTCCAGCTGTTCACAGAAGGGAGCTGCCACCTTCGAAGAAGGCCAATATTGGCCAGACATCGAAGGCGCAAGAAGAGGCCAAACAAGAAGAATTCACCTTGGTGAAAGGGGTTCCTGACTGGTTTCTGAAGCAAGTTAAACCTGATTTGTTTCAAGGATACAAAGGTTCAAACAGGAATGCGAGCAGAACTTTCAAGCCACCAATTTCGAACTCTGGAAACTGGGTGTTGATTAGGGATCCCAAGTCTCAATTACCACAGATGGTTCCATTGCTCTCAAGAACTCAAAAGAGAAAGCTCCAGAGGAAGTATACGCTCTTCCAGTCAGGAGAATCTTCAACGGGGGAAGAATCAGGCAGACGAGCAAAACCTAATCCAAGGTTCGACAGGATCGAAAGGGACCCAGAGGAATTTCGAACCCAGTATCACGAGAGGGAGACTTTGGAAAAGGTTGCCTCTGCTATGCTCGAAGAGGATCTTGATCCACCTTCTCCTAACTCGCTGGCTAGTTATCAGTCTGGTTTGCTCGAGGCCATGGTGGTGGAACAACAGGGGATGGAAGGAACCTTTTCCCCTATGGAGGTATCCACACAAGAATTCGAAAAGAAGGGTGCTGAGGAGACCGAAGCAGTTAAACCAATCAAAGAAGTGGCTACAATCCAATTTGGAGATCAGCCAGAAGTACAAGTTAATATGGTTTATCCAAGCTCTATGGATTTCTTCTCAAATGGTCAGACGTTCAAAGATCAAGATACTGCTTGGTCGAACTTGAGCGAGCCAGAGAATTCTGAAGAAACTCTGAGTGATAAGGAGTTAAATATCATATGCAACGACTGTGACTTGAAAGAAGTATCTCAGATCGAGATGGGTAAGAACTTGGTACGTGAAATTGAGCAGAATCAAGAAAGTTTGGAGGTAAGCTCAAAAGAAAGTGCTTGTTTCGTGTCAGATTCCATGTCCGACGTCGAATACCCCCTGCTAATAGATTTAAATTATGTGGAAATTTCATATCCATTTAAACTACCTACTAATGCAATGAGACAACATTTGCGTCCATTGTATATCACTGCACACTTTGATGGAGTCCCACTTAACAGAATCTTGGTGGATAATGGGGCTGCGGTAAACATTTTGCCTTTCCAAACTTTAAAAAAGTTAGGAAAAGGAAAAGCAAAATTGACCCAACCAGCACATCCATTGCAGGATTTACTGGGGAAAGCCAACATGCCAGGGGAATCATTTCCATTAGATTGGCAGTAGGTGGAATAGAAACTGATACTGTTTTCTTTGTAGTTGACACATATGCTAAATATAATGCTTTATTGGGAAGGGACTGGATTCATGTTAACGGATGTATTCCTTCCTCTATGCATCAGGAATTAATGATTGTTAAGTATGACAAAGGCAAGGAAGTGGGTGTTGAAGGAGTCAAAGCTGATCCACATCCATTTGGTGCCACGGCAAATTTTGCTGAAGCAGAAATGTACAAATCGGATGTAGTTCCTTTGAGTGAACTACTTCAAGCAGCCACCCACCCAACCAACGAGATGGAACTGGGGGAATTGGCAGAGCTGAAATCAAAGCTGAAACAAGCTGTTGACTATGAATCAGACACCCCAAAAGATGATGCTGCTTGGATGTGAATCCAAGAGAGAGGCTGAAGAAAAAGCCAACTCATTGGCTTTAGTAAAGTATGTTGCTCTGGGGATCGAACAGAAGATCCAAGAAGAGAACATATGGGAAGAGGTTATGCAGAACAATAACCCTCATGTGAAAGAAATCCAACTCACTTCTGAGGAACGGGTTGAATCACAAGATCTGTTGGAAGAAGTAAGGTTGGGAGATGCACAAAACCCCAATCCAGTGCTTATTAATAAACAGCTTGAACCTGGTATGAAAGCTGAATTGGTGGCACTATTGAAAGCAAACAAGGAATGCTTTGCATGGAGTTACAAGGAACTACCTGGCTTGGACAGGGGATTGGTGGAGCATAGGTTACCTATCAAGCCACAATTCAAACCTGTGAAACAACCAACCAGGAAGATGAGTCCAGAAACTATTGCAGGTGTTAAAAAGGAAATGCAGAGGCTTCTAGATGCAGGCTTCATTAGAACAGCCAGGTATGTTGAATGGCTATCTAATATAGTTCCAGTCCCTAAAAAGAATGGAACTATCAGAATCTGTGTTGATTTTCGAAACCTAAATACTGCGACTCCTAAGGATGAATACCCAATGCCTAATGTGGATACACTTGTGGACAGTTCTGCTGGCCACAAGATATTGTCCATTTTAGATGGGCATTCAGGGTACAATCAAATCTGCATAGCAGAAGGAGATGTGCATAAAACAGCATTTGCCTGCCCAGGTAACATTGGCATCTTCGAATGGGTTAAAATGCCATTTGGGCTAAAGAATGCTGGGGCCACATATCAGAGAGCAATGAATACTATTTTTCATGATTTAGTGGGAACTTTTCTGGAATGTTACATAGATGATATCATTGTGAAGTCAAACTCTGATGAGGATCATCTACAACACTTAGAAAAGACATTCCAACAAATGAAACGCTATCAGCTGAAGTTAAATCCAGAAAAATGTGCTTTTGGAGTATCAGCTGGGAAGTTTTTAGGGTATCTAGTTCACAGTAAAGGAATACAGGTTGACAAGAACAAAGCCAAGGCCATCATTGAGGCTAAACCACCTTCTTCTAAGAAGGAGTTGCAAAGGTTTCTTGGTCAATTAAATTTCCTTCGAAGATTTATATCTAATACTGCAGGAAAAACTAAAATTTTCTCTTCTTTGTTGAAACTGAAGGAAGGGGAGGAATTCAAGTGGTCAAAGGAGCATGATGAAGCCTTCGAAGCCATCAAAAGATACTTAGCCAACCCTCCTGTATTGGCGCCTCCCATTGAAGGAAAGCCAGTAAAGTTGTATTTAGCCGCAACACAAGACTCAATAGGTGTTCTGTTGGCTCAAGACAATGAGGATGGCAAGGAAAGAGCGGTTTATTATCTTAGTAGGTTTTTAAACTCTTGTGAATGCAAGTATGCTGCAGTAGAGAAACTATGTTTAGCTTTATTTTATGCTTCTAAGAAACTCAGGCATTATATGTTGCCTAGAATAACTTATGTTATTTCTCAAACTGATGTAATTAAGCACATGCTTTCTAAACCGGTGCTTAGTGGGAAGATTGGGAAATGGATAGTGTCTTTAATTGAATTTTGTCTTGAGTATGTGCCTCAAAAATCAATAAAAGGCCAAGCATTGGCCAACTTTTTGGCCGATCATCCAAATGAGTACAAGGTACCAACAATGTTGGAGGCTAGTACAGTTGAAATCAGGCCATGGAAATTATGGTTCGATGGATCAAGAACTATTCAGATGGCTGGAGTGGGCATAATTCTGGAATCCCCCAAGGCTTGAAAACCAAATATGGTTTTAGACTCAGTGAGGGACAATGTTCCAATAACCAGGCAGAATATGAAGCATTGATTATTGGGCTAGAAATTTTACTTAAATTAAGGGTTAGTGTTGCTGAAATCTTTGGAGATTCTCAGTTAGTGATTAACCAACTAAATGGACAGTTTAAATGTACTAGTCCAGCGCTAATAATTTATTATCAGCATGCTAAGAAGCTGATGGATCAATTTCATACGCTTACTTTAACTTATATTCCTAGGTTCTTTAATGAAGAGGCTGACGAAATAGCTCAAAGAGCGTCTGGCTACAAAGTTTTATCAGAAGTTGAAAAGGAATTTTGTCAATTAACTTTGAGGAAATCCCTGCCTATGTTACACAATAGGTTGATGGACTTCGAAGTATTAAAAGTCGATGCTTTAACTCATCGAAATGCTGATTGGAGGCAAGCATTGATTGAATATCTAACCAAGCCAGACAGTGTTGCAGACAAGGCAACCAAATTAAAAGCAATGAACTATATAATGTATAATAATGAGCTATTCAAGAGAGGAATGGATGGTCTTCTTTTGAAATGCTTGAGCAAGGTAAATGCATTTAAAGTAATGGCTGAAGTGCATGAAGGAATCTGTGGAGCACATCAAGCTGGCATAAAAATGAGATGGTTAATAAGGAGATACGGGTATTATTGGCCCACCATCCTCAAAGATTGTATAGATTATGCAAAGGGGTGTCAAGCCTGTCAAAAAACAGGTCCACTCAAGCATTTGCCAGTCACAGATTTGCAATATGTAATAAAACCATGGCCCTTTAGGGGATGGGCTATGGACATGATTGGGATGATTTATCCTCCTTCATTGGAAAAGCATAAATTTATCCTAGTAGCTACTGATTATTTCACAAAATGGGTAGAAGCCCAAGCTTATCAGGAGGTCAAACAAACCCACGTAATAGATTTCATAAAGGGGATCATATACAGGTTTGGGAGTCCTCAAACGATAACAGTGGACAATGGTTCCATATTCGAAGGACGATTGGTGAAGGATTTCGCCACGAACCATGGAATTTCATTAATATATACTAGTACTTATTATGCTCAGTCCAATGGTCAGGCAGAATCAACTAATAAAATTATCAAGAAGGGGATCCAAAAAATGGTGGATCAAAACCCAGAAATTTGGCATGATCTGTTACTTGATGTGTTATGGGCATATAGGAATACAAAAAGGACTAGTACAGGTACCACACCATTTGCATTAACATATGGGCATGACGCTGTGCTACCCATGGAGATCACTGTAAGATCTCAGAGAGTAGCATGTCAAAACGATTTAGACACAGGATCTTATCATCAGGCCATGCATATGGAATTGGAAGATATTGATGAGGCTAGAATAAAAGCCTTAAACCAGATTATGCTACAAAAAGCAAGAATAGCCAGAAGCTATAACAAAAGAGTGGCTCTTCGAAGCTTCGATGAAGGAGACCTCGTATGGAAAGTTATCCTCCCTATCAGGGATAGGAGAGTTAGAAAGGATGGATTAGGAAAATGGGCACCAACATGGAATGGGCCTTTTCAAATCCATAGGGTTTTAAAAGGGGGAGCTTATCATTTGAGAAATTTGAATGGTTATGTTCATCGAAGGAAAATAAACGGAAGACATCTGAAAGCTTATGTTCCTTCCATATGGGAGTCCTTCCACAAGAGGTAGTGTAAATAAGTTTGGTTACATATTGATGGTTCTGACTGGCTGATTTAGTGTTGAGTGGTTGATGCTAAAAGCTTTTTTACAAAAATTACCTTATTAGCATTCGAAGACACAAACAAGTCACCATACTACCAATCGAAGCTATAAAGAGTCGAGAATAGCCAAGCAAAAGTTCCATTTCATTAAAAAAAAAAAAAAAAAGAAAAGACCCAAGCAGGTCTAAGTACAAAACAGACCCAAGTAGGTCTGAACAAAAAAAAAGAGAGGGGACCAACCCTGGTTCAAAAAAGCAAAAATGAAGACCATTGGTGATCTTCATAGTCCCAAAGGAGAATCTTCAAGAGGATCCTCCCTCTGGGGGACTTTTTGCTTCATGGGCCGAGAAGATGGTCGAAAGATCATCCCAGGTCCTAGCCAAGCAGAGGCGTGAAGCTGTTTCCACACACACCAGCTGGCTTCGAAGCTGAGCGATCTCACTTCGAAGGGCCTGGGACTCAGCGTGGACATCCCTCTTCAGCTCCATGATCATGTTAGTCAGGTTGGCCAATTGACTCATGAGATCAGCAAGATTTGGGTGGTTCTCAGCCATGTTTGTTTGTTTGAAAGAGATGTTGTGATCTATTGACGTCTAGGTGTATTTATAGCCCAAAGAAATACGGGGAATCCGTCTCATTTATTACCATTATCAAATTGGTTGCAGACGCGTAAAGCCTGGAAGGTGAAGGGGTTGAGAGCGTTAGGCGTCATACGTCAAGAGTATATGATCTTTTACAACTTACGAGGAGACGGCTAAGAAGCTACTGGAATTAAATGAGTTAGTTGGAACGATTGGAATTACACTAGATTAGTTTTCGAAGTATCAACACACTTCGAAGCAAAAGTAATAAATAGACATGGAGTAAAAGAGCACAGTATTGGAAGGAGGGTTTCTGTTTGTATCTTCCTTCATGCTATCATGTTTTCATTGATAACATTAAATAGAAAGGGACGGCTAAGAAAACCAGTTTATTGGTCAAAGCCATTAGAATAAAGATCGATACATTGGTAAATAATTTCTTTGCTCATCACAGTTACACAGAAGGTTACATTGGGGAACCTATCTAGGGCCTAATAATACCATGGAGGAGGATCTCTAGGGATCAACCAACTGAGATACAAAGACTTGAACCCTAGCGTCATGGGGACTTGATTCTATCTCCTTACAAGCTCCATTGGTAGGGAGATAGAGCTCAAAGCCCATTCTTGTCTTCGAAGCAACAGCCCGGTACAGGCACATCATGAGTGCTGATGTGTCTATACCTAAGGGCTTTAGGGTTCAAAGGGAATATCATGAGGGCTGATGTGGCTATGCTTCGAAGTTCTTCTTCGAAAATACAGGATGAGGCTTCATGATGATTACCTTTCCTGTAGCCTTACTGGAAAATTTGGTTTGGATGATACCACAGGAAGGAGAAGTGAAGAAGATGATCTGTGAGTTTTTCCCCAGAGACCTCTATTTATACTAGTAGATAGTCATTTATGACTCTTTAAGATACGGTAGGTGAGGAGTTGGCACAGTAAGCTTTTGAGCAAGGAAAAGTAGGAACTAGTGTTGATCTTAATTACAGTTGGACCCATCACACAAATTCGAACGGGTTAAAGAGGAATCCCAACCTGTGGAAGATGGGTTGGGAGTATGGAATGTTCGATCAGAGATAATCTTTCCTGCCAACATTCGAGGAGAATTTGGAGGAGACATTTGGGGAGAGTAAGAGTGATGATCAAGGTTATCTAGTATGAGATTTCTGGAAGAGAGTCCATAAACGTAAGACTTCTTAACAGAAAAGACTCAAATTCGAAGGGGTTTATGAGGGGTAATGTAATTCGTTAAACCCTATCATTAACTGCCATTTATAGGGAAATTATTGTAGCTATCTTTGGGAAGCTCAATAGACGTGCATGGGAATGGAATCCTGTCATGCTTCGTGCATCTGAAGTTGAAGGGATATGGACAGAGAACGTGTGTCATTAACATTTATTTAGCATAAATAAAATGTTAATGCGGGGGGTGTGTTTACATCCTAAAAAGTGCTACCCAATGAAAAAATTCCACGTGGCCCCGAACGGTACGGCGGTTGCATAAAACCTGTCCCAGTCGAGTACCAATTACAGAGGATTGCGGGAGTTAAAAAGGACACTGTTTTATGACAAACGGTGTCGTTTTAGAGTGAACCGATGTCGTTTGAGTAGTAATTAAACGATGGTTTGGGAGGTTATTGGATCTAACCATTAATTTGGACTTTACGATCATCGAACGGTGTCCTCACTGCCCTGTTTTATAACTGAAATTAGATGCAATTGCAGGGAATCATTTTGGAAGGCAAACACGTTGCATTTATTCACGTTGCTTGAAAATAGGAACCACGATCCAGGAAGTGGCCATGAACACCATGATCGAAGCAAGCAGGGGAAGAATGAATTCTGGAAATATCAGGGTAACCGTTCGAAAGCCCCCTCAACCGTTTTATGTGGCCAACGTGGATATCAATCGAAGACGTGGGGGTCGAAGGCAAATGCAGCGTCTATAAATAGAAGAAGCAAGTGAAGAGAAGGAGACAAAAATCCATATCATCTGACAATTCATACAAAATGATTGCTCAGAGATCTATCTTAGATTAGTTTTTAGTTTAGAGTAGGGTCTTTTTTGTAAGTTGAAGGCTTATTTGCATGTAAGATTACTTTCGATTAAATTCAAGTTTTCTTATTTCCTTTAAGTTTTTTCTTACCTAAGAATAGTTGTTTGCAAGTTCGCTTTTGATTAAATTCAGTGTGCTTGCATTTCTTTATTATTCTTGATAGAATCTTAAGAGTGTTTGTATACAAACTTACCTTTGATTAGATTCAGGTTTGTTTGTGTTCAATCATCTTTTCTGATTTCGAAGCGCGTCAATCTTTTATTTGGTTGATACCTTAAGGAAAAATTCTCTTAGTTGAGGTAATCGGACGGATAACACAATTGCCTGATTGAAATTAGTTGTTTCAAATCATTTTGAAAAGAGTAATTTCTTCTTTGAAGTTATTTCTTTTCTGGCACGCCCGCACACAATTATTTGTCGATTGATTTGAGTTAATTAAGCCCAAACAACTCCCCTTCGTCATTGGACAACGCTTCTCTTGTCTAACCCCCTACCGATCAAAACTCCAAGGCCGACGACTCAAGAAGCCACAGGCGACCATGTGGCTGCAAACCTTGGAGCAAAGTGATGACGAACGGCAAGCGGTTTGGGTGGAGAAAGAAAAGGGAAAACCAGATCTAAAAGCAGAGATTGATTTCTCCCCTTCCACCGCCTAAAGATGGGTATAAACCCAAGGTGAAGAAGAAAAGAAGTGCGACGGCTGTTTTAGGGTTAGAGAGAAATGTTCTCTTTTCAGAGGAATGATATATGTGAAATAATAGTGGTTGTAACCTTGGCAGAGTGAACTATCAGAAAATCTAGGACCACTGCACTTGGTCCATCGCTTGAGCCAACACACGCTGTTTGGGGCCTACAAAAATATAGAAAAATATTCATAAATTTTAAAATAATTATTTATAAGGTTCTATAAAAAATCAGTTCCAACGGATATCGATATGTATTTAAGTTTTAAAATTTTGAACGAACGAAACTGCTCAATTTCACAGTTTCCATTTTCTATTCCCATTTTCGGTTGAGGGGAAGTGTGAGAGGATATCACTTGTTTCCATCCTTATCATCTCCATCACCGCATCAATCAAACCCCCCATAAACCGCCACTGGACTAGCTACTAAACAGCTCCAGAAACAGCCTCGTTTCTGCCTCAAAACACCCCCAGAACAGGTCCAAAACAGTGCTAAATGCCGTTCATGATTAATTGCTTATATTTGTCCTTTTCGTTTAACCCACATTAGATCTTCTCGAAACCATATATGTGGCTTTGGCTTGTTTGCGATCTTACGTTTTGGTTATATTTTTACAATTCCATCCATTCCCTTGGTATCAGTCTGGAAGTTTTGATAATAAAGATATTTGACTCCATGATATAAGTTATATGATTTTACATGTTGTTTATACGTATGGTATCTTTCCACTATCTCATTCTCATGTTCCTTGTCTTCAAACGACCAAAAACCCTCGACCTCCAATAAATCACTGCTTTGTGTTTGTGTAGGGATACAATATATCTTCTTTCTCTCTGTTTAGATTCTCTTGGCTAGAGTGATACGGATATACCAATCATGGGTGGGTGGCTCTACGACTGTGGGAGCAGATTTGTTGATATGGTGACAATGGTCGCCGTAATTGCTATATATATATATATATATATATATATATATATATATAGAGAGAGAGAGAGAGAGAGAGAGAGAGAGAGAGAGAGAGAGGTGGTTGTCGTGAAAGTACTGTGGTATCCTAGGGTTTGGACTTTGGAGTCTTTGGACTGGGTTACGAGAAAAGATCAGCAGGAGGTGGCTTTGGTTGGAGGTGAGTGGGTAATTTCCCTTGGGTAACAGGAGATATAATGGTGGTTCGGTTGGTAGAGGGAAGGAGTAGAAGGTAATGAAAATGGTTATGTAGATTATAGGGTGTGGTCATTTGGTAGTGTTGGTAGTTAAGGGACGTAGGGATTATCTGCTGGTGGAGGTATTGTTGTTGTTGTAGCGTTGCTATAGAGAAAGAGTTTAAGATGGGCGTGGAGAGCTAGTGGAGGATGCTGTGACTTGCAGTGACACATGCAATAATTGCATCTTTTAGACAGGTAAAGTACGTATTTGAAATATTCAAAGCTGGACAGCCTTAATTTCATTGGCTTCACTAATAGAAGCACATTATAACTATTGAGATAATTTTCCAAATTATGGATTTTAGTGTAATTCGATATTTCTACCCCCGTCAGACATATGAGCACAATGTACAAGCGCAATGCAATCTACTCTTTTTAAATCCTTGGACAGTTGAATTTCACCTTTTTAAACTAATAACAAATTATTCTATCTCTTCTTTTACTTTTTCGTCCATCCAACTTTCGCCTTTCACGGAAGGATGTATTTGCCTAATGCAACTCTATCGAATGTTTGGTCTAGTTTAGTTTCCTACCACGGTTTACTTTGGGTCCCCTCCCTTCATGCATTTGAAAAATCTTCTCAACTCCCGTCCATTTCTGGAATTGCTTAAAATGCTTCTAGTTATCTTGGATGTCTGAAACGCTAGAACGAAGTAAAATTTTGGTTTTGAGCACATAATACCATCCCAACAAACAATAGATTAATTCTTAACTACTGGATGCTACCCTCTATCTGTTTTCAGTTACCGATTCAGTGATTCTTTGCAGCAATTGGCTTTGTTTTTTATTTATTTATTTTATTATGGACAATTGGCTTTGTTTATGTATGCAGGCAATAGAAGTTGTTGATCTGAACCAAAAGATTAAAATGTTGAAGAGCTCGATGGTCATATCATATGTTGTGTGCGCAATCAGAATGGGATCCATGTCATCCAGAAGTGTTTTATGAATGTGTTCCTGAAAACATATTCAGTTCATAGTTTCAACGTTTTTGGTCAAGTTGTGTCTCTTTCAACCCATCCATACTGGTGTCGTGTGATACAGGTATACAAATTGTTCGCACATTTCCTATGTTGTAGGTTAACATGGTGGTGTATATATACTACATTAATGGGAGTTGATCTGTCGTGTATTTATGTTTTATGTCAACAGAGAATATTGGAGCATTGCATGTGGAGACCCAAATACCCAGAATAAAGTGATGATGAAGTTCTGGGGTCTGTTAGCATGTTAGTACAAGATCAGTATGGCAATTATGTTGTTCAGGTACTTAATCTTGTCCACTATATGGAACGTATATGCCCTTTTCCGCACGTGTTATGATACATTATTGATTACGTTAATCCTAAACCTGGTTTTATTCGGGATATATAGCATTTTTTTTTGGTTTCTAGGGATAACCTGCATTTTTATTTGAATAGCATGTATTGGAGCATGGAAAGCCTCATGAGCGTTCCACTATAATCAAGGAATTAGCCGGTAAGATAGTTCAAAAGAGCCAGCAGATCGAAGTTTGTATCAAATGTTGTGGAGCTAGAAATGTTTTAACTTTTGGCGGTCCTGCTGAACGCAGCTCCTAGCCTTGTGAATGAGATGCTTGGCTCTACTGATGAAAATGAGCCTCTTCAGGTTGGTTATATCATCTCCGTTTGCTTTGGATTATTACTATTAGCAAAGTCCTTGCCTATAGGGACTATTATTTCAGTAATCACTGAAAAAACCAAGATCGAATTGCCTCGCAATTTACTACTATGGTGAAGAAATTAAATTAACCAACTAATTTAATCAAATTCTGAACTATGTGATTATGCAAGATAATTAACGGAATAAATAAAGAAGCAAACATAACACACATACGTGGAAAAATCCCAAGACGGGGAAATACCACGAGAGGGAAGAGAGCACTATACGCAAAACGTGGAAACAAAGAGTTTCTTACAACCATGCTATATATGACTCCTCAATGTTAGTTAAGAACCTCTTTGCTGACTCCTCATGAACTGCTCCAATAAATGCTCCTTTGTATTCAACTCCTCGAATATTTGATCTAATCGCAGGACTCCTCCTTTAGATCAACCTCCAATCGCCTTTGAACTTCTTCAAAGAATTCCTCAATATGTAGAAGATGAACAAACTACCTTGAGAGAGATTATGCATGTAAGCATATAGGTTCTAAGACCTCATCAAATCTCTCAAGGAATCAACCCACCATTGTTTGTATAGACCTTACGGACTTTTTCTCTCTCTAGAAACATTGAGGCTGCACAGGGTCATGTTCTGAAAGAATAACGCGCTTGGTGAATGAATAAGGCTCAGCTTGTCTAGTAATCGAGTCAACCTCAAGTTTTTGGCTCGTTTAGTGAACGAGCCAAGCTTAACACTCCAAACTTGGCTCAGCTCGAAAAAGTAGGCTCAGCTCGTTTAGTAAATAAATCAGCCTCAGCTCGTTTACAGCCCAGCCGAGCTCAAGCTTGAGTTTTTGGCTCGTTTAGTAATGAGCCGAGCTCAAGCACAACAAAGCTCGGCTCGGCTCGCGTTTGCAGCCCTAATTATGAGATTGACAAGTGAATTTATGCCGAAAGGATTGGATGAGGAAATAATGTTGATTAACGAGTAAATTTATGCTGAAAGGATTGGATGAGGAACGATTATACATGTTGGGGGTCACGGGTTAAACAAATGAAATGGGAAAAAAAGGAATGCATTTAGATGGTTTGGTAATTTGCAAGATAGACAGTTAGCTCACCCATTCAAACTTGTGATTTGGTTCGACCATACAAGTTGTGTGCAAAAAAACGAGAGGTATCGGAAGATTGTTAATTAAGGCATGGGGAAGTGCTTCTATAATCTAGAGAGAGAGGGACGTGAGGCAGTGAGGACTTATTGTTATGAATTAAGTGGTAGGTTTCTCTGATGGCAAAGGCATTTCGAACGGGTGACGTCCGGCCACGGCTTGAACACTCTCTACGATCACGGTCTTAAAGTTAAGGTACCCAAGCCAGGAAGTATATAATATGCTCTAAATCTCCGGAGTATTTTCATGTGGTCCCGTTTCGCTTTCCTTTTGAATACACTGTGCTATTTATTGGAATCTATGAATTCTTTGTTGGTGTCGAGTTATGTGATATATATGGGGGCTGGAAGCCGTGGAACTGTTTAGTATGTGACCGAATTAATTTGCCTACTGTGCTAACGGTTCGAGAAGACTCATAATAGGTTGGGTGTGGCAAGTGAAGCCGGTCACCGGTCATATACTGAGGAGGACCTAATATGAGGTCGTATTTTGTGAATTGTTGTTAACTCTATGTCGCTAATTGGTTGGTCTCGTTTATTATGAGCATATCTATATTCTCGTCATATTGTATACTTCTTGGGGTTTCTGTCGCAGGTTAGCTGCTGGCGCATGGTCGGCGGTGCGGGATGAGCATTTGGAGTTTGATTTATTTTGAACGTTGTTGTAAAATAAATTCTTTTTGGAATAAATGATTAAAATTCCATTATTTCTACGTTTGTGGTGGTTGTGGAACCGGGTCGTTACATTGTGACTACTGATCACTAAGTGATAAGAAGTCTGTGGTATCTAATCATTTTACAGCCCGCTGATTTCTCAGTTCCATCCCACCGTTCCAAGATGAGTTTACCAGGTTTTGTAGAATAATAATAAATGGAAGAGGAACAGGAGATCGGAGATCCTACTAAATTTTGTATGCCTCCAACACCACTGTCTTAACCCATTATGCAAAACAAATGGAAAAATCAGTGCGCGAAGGATCAGTTCCTGGGCATATTGTGATCAATCATGGAAGGGAATAAGGGAGCATCGGTTGTGGAATGATTACTCCTCGGCTCCGTTCAGTTGCCAGGAATGTTGTGCAGGAAAGTTGTTCTCAAGAAAAGTGAAGTAAAGTAGAGTAAAGGAATAAGAAATCTATTTTCCTGCGACTGTTCATTTGACCAAAGAATTTTGCAGGAAAATTAAAGTTTAGTTGTTCATTTGCCAGGAAAAGGACACTTGTGAGAAACTTTTTTTATTTTTATACTCATGGCTAAATTTTAAATAAAAGTAACTTTAAGAGCTAAATAATTGGCTACCATATTTCAAAAATTAACACATACAGAACATTTATTTTATCTAATGCAAAGCCTTAACATGAAATGGAAAAATTGACTTGCAATTCTCTATTCAATTGACTATCCTTTGAATGGTCATGCAAATCCCCCGTTCAAATTAACATCCTTCGTAAAAAATGTTAAACAACCATGCTTGATTAGTTGGCAATAAAAAATCCACTGATTATTAGTTAGTACAAAACAAAATTGAAAACTAATGACAAGATAATTAAATACTTCCAAAAAAAATATACTACCAGTCTTCTTCCACAAAACAATTATCTCAAAGAGCACCATAGTAGTTACTCACGTAAATATCAAAGTGCCTTTCTAAGAACCTAATTCGCATCTAAACAGAATATGTCATAAATGCCTTCGCTTTAACTTCATCACCCAAAAGGTTCTCAAAAGCTTCAGCAATGCTATCTTGATTTAACCCTTCGATTTCCTCCAAAGTCTTAAGCAACATAGAAGGATCTACTCGCTCATCAAGTTTGGCCTTCTTAGCTTCGATTTCCGTTTTCCGCTCCATTGCTTCAGCCATTTGCCTAATACTTGAAGCCATTGCATTCACAGTTTCAACATGTGCCGCACTTTTTCTGACGCGTTTTCCATGTTGCCTAGGTGTGGGGCATGCCGATGATTTAGCTTGATTGCTTTGTGAAAGTTTGGTACCATGGTCGTTCTTTTGAGTGACGTTAATATCACTTCCACTTCCACTCCCATTGTCTTCTATCTCATTGTCATCCGTAGCTATATCAAATTGGCTATCATCTACTGCTCGTCTTCCATTGATGTCAGGTCCTCCCCGACACCATTCACCAGTGGCTCCATCGCTCCCACAAACGATTGCCAATTCTTCTAGCATTTCTATTCTCTTATGCCGCAAGTTTTTCACTTTTGGATGTGCCTGTTACAATATTTTCAAGCACCAAAAATATCTAATAAAAGATCATTAAAGAACTCATAACGTAATTTTTTAAAAAGAAGAAGAAGAAGAAGTCACCTTTACGTATGTTTCCCAAACTGTGTCGCTGCATTCCACTTTCTTAGTTGTGTAGTTAAAGGCGAAACCACTTTGTCCAAGCATTGTCTCTATAACTCTATAATCCCTTTTGATTGTCTTCATCCGATTTATCACATTGTCCTTATTAAGCCTCAATTTAAAAGTAGCATTCAATATATTAGCTGCAGCTGTGTAGGCAACCTCTTTAAAACCTTTATCAATCTTGTTTCCTTCATTGCATTGGAGAATAAGTGCCTCGATTAGACATTTATCCATTTCTTGCGTCCACATTGTGTTCTTTTTCTTTTGATCATTTGTACTTTGACTTGGATCCTCAAATTGTTCCATATCGCTACAAATGATACATGTATTAAAATTTGAAAAATAAATTATAACAAATATATCAGACTAAAATTCGTACAATTAAAAACATCTAATGAACTAAATTAATAAACAGCCACATTATCTCTAACAAATTGAAATGTAAACTATCAATTTTGCACATTGAAATCGTGCCACATATGATTCACAATTGAAGTTCTAATTATCTTGCCCAGCCTGCCTTCATTGTTTCTATCAAACGCTTCTACCCCATCGGCATTCTCTCGATACGGTTGTTGCTCTCGTAGTTCTCGATCAACTTCTTCTAAAAGAGGATCATTGAGGATCACTCCTCTAATGTGATTATGAACGATACAACATGCGATCACCACGTCTGCTTGTGTCGTCCATGGATAGTTAGGCTCTTCTTTTAGGATCGCAAATCGTTTCTTTAATATCCCAAAAGCACGCTCTATGCAATTTCTAAGGGAAGAGTGTCTATGATTGAATAACTCCTTAGGATTAGCTGGTATACGCCCTCTAAATTCGTTCAAATGATATCTTGTACTGCGGAATGGTGTAATGAATTGTCTTAGAAGTGGGTATCCCGCATCAACAAGATAGTACTTTCCTACAAAAAAAAAAAGAAAGAAAAAAAATCATAAAACTGATCTAAATATGTTTGTTATCATTTTAGGTACAACTTAAGTGGAAGTTTATTACCTTGAGGACATTGAATCTTATGATTTCTTGTGAGAGCACACTCTAGTATCCTAGAATCAGACGCTGAACCCTCCCAACCAGAGATGACATATGTGAATTTCAAATCAAATGAACATGCTACCATGACATTTTGAGATGGCCAACCTTTTCGACCTCGAAATCGAGCTATGACGTCACTTGGTAACTTAGCAGGGATATGAGTACCATCAACTGCTCCCACACAGTCCTAATTTAAGATAATCCAAGATGATATTTTAGATAATACACTAAAAAAATTTAATACTTACGATTATCTATCTATAATGTGAGCTTACCTTAAAATAGGGCCAGAATCTTGGATTGTCTCTTATTTCTTGTGGTGTTTCTCCTCTCGGTGGTTTGATAAATTCGTCATGCAAAGAAATGATAGCATACATGGCCTCATTAAAGTAATAACTAATTGTTGCCCCCGAACGCTTAAAGTAACACTTTAAGGTACGATTTTTCTCATTGTGCGCCACCGCGTGCAAGAATATAGCTAATTGTTCTGCGACATTGCAATGTATCGTATCATGTAGCCTCCCAGTCCCTTTCAGAATATAGACAAGCCTATCAAAAGCTTCTAGATTCATCCTTAACAAATCGAAACAATCTTCCTCTGTGTTAACCAAATCCCATGTAAATTGTCTGACGGTTAAATACTGATTACGGGGTGGCCTCTTGTCTGTAACCTCTAAATATGCATTCGAAGTCAACAAAGTAGTAACATTCACAATAGCAGCACAAGCGAAATTTATCTCGTCATCGTAGTCATCGTCATGAGTCATCTATCATATAAGGGAAAATTTTTATAAATTCCCAAATTGAAACCAATAAATCAATGACCTTTTTGGTTAAAAAATGAACTAACATATCAAATCGCATGTGTATATCAGAAGAGATGAAGAGAAATCAACATGTGTGAATCAAAATAAAACATCACTGCATCTATGCGGCATATATATCTATCTAACATATCTGCACAAAAATTAAAAATACAATAGGATGAATTTGAGACTGGATATTAAAAAATACAAGAACTACATATATTTTTTTTCAATCAAAACGAGAACTATATATATATATATATATATATATATTATTGCAATATTAAACTAGAGAAATCAAAGAAAAGAGAGAGAAAAACTAACCTTGAAAAGGACAAAAGGCTAAAAGCCAAAAAAATTGACTTGAGATGGAGAGTTTTGCAGGGTTGAATTCCAAGGTACTGCAACTATATTAATGGGAAGCTAGAAGCCGCCAAAACGATAAGCCCGAGTTCTGGCGCCATTTTTTGGGAGTAAAAATGTTTTGGCGCCATGTGTTGTGTTTTGGCGCTGTAATTAACTTTCCCACGACGGAAAATCTTGCCAAAATGGCAGGACCAGTTTTGTGGGAAAACAAATCATGCAGGAAAACTTAGAAGCGTGGGTCCCATTATTTTCTTGGCAACTGAACACTATAAAAATTATGGGAAAGTTAGTTTTCCCATCCTTTCCTGTACTTTCCTGGCAACTGAACGGGGCAGTGAACCCACCTTTGGGGAAGATACATTTCGCAGAAGGATATTGTAAATATGATCCAAAAAAAAAGAAGAAGAAGAAGAAGGATGTTGTAAATGAGAAAAAAAAAAAATTTGAGTTCAAATGGTTGGAATTTACGTTTAATGTTATTTCAAAATGTATTTGTATATAATCCCTCCATCTCATAAAGTTAGGCCCCTACAAAATTACGTACAATTTTCGAATTAAAAATTAAAGTGCTTATTGAAATGATTTTTTGTGCAATATGGATCTGCTGGTGGAAGTTGTTGAGGTTTATGAAATGATACTGACCTTCCTTGCTTTTAAAACTATTGTTCAGATTCCCCCTTTTTGTTAAATCTACCCTAACGCCATTAGTTTTTACTGCTAAATGACTAAAATGACCTCGAGTGTTAGGTAAATTAAACAATCAAGTTTTATCATCGTCTCAAACTAGCTACTGATCATAGCCTTGGTAAGCTATTGTCTCACCAACTAGCTAATGAGACGCGAGCCCTTCCTTTTTGTCCCAATAAAATTTTGGACATGCTAGAACGTCACGAGAACAGTCCAAAACCCAACTTAGAAGAATCCCTAACAGTCAACATTGGCTCAAAAGAAGTGGGCAAAGAAGTCAAAATAGGCACGTCTATTTTTTTCCCTAATTGGAGTTTTTAATGTTAAATTAGAACTAACTAAATATATTTGGTCAAATTTGAATAATTACCAAAACATGTTATATTTCAATGATCATTATTTGCATAAAGTTAATTCTTTTTCTTTCATGTTTCTCATTTTCTTTATAAAGTTAATGTTTTGTGTATTCCTAACTCAACACATCCCGAAACAAAAAAAAGAAAGTTTATTGGGTTTTAAAGTTTGTATGTTAGTTTTTTTCTTTGACTTTACAATTTAATATTTAGCAAAAATAGACTTGAGTTATATATACTTTGGTCAAACTTGTATAATGAGTTATGCATTTTACGATTTGATAATCATGGTCTTTTTTTTTTTTTTTTCTTTCTCCTGCATGGATTTTGAAAAATAAAAGACGCACACAAATTCCTAATCCACCATACAAAAAAGGTATTGTGCATTTTAAAGATATTTTTGGATAAAACAAAGTCAGTATAAAAATTCTATAATCTTTTGTATTTTTCCTACGTACTTTTTCTATTAGTTTAAAGTGATAATTTTGTTTCATCACTAATGCACTAGTATGGGGAAAAAAAGGAAAAGAAAACTTCAAGGATGATCAATGTGTAAATTACACTGATTTTATTTCTTAGAAGAGTCAATATGAAGATCATATTGTTTTTTCATTACGATGGATTAGATATCTATATGTGCCCTCCAGTTTGAAAACTACACTTTGAAGAGGAAAAAAATAGAGAATGACTATGATAATGTGAAATGCATAAGTAATCATTCGAGCTCGACAAAAATTTGTAAAATTGGGTCTAATTTGATGTTGAAATTAAAGCTCTACTAAAAAGAAAGAAAAAAAGAAAAACAAACAACTATAAAAGATAATTAAACGATAAATTACATTGAAGGGCATTTCCATCAAATAATAACAAAAACTAACGGCTTTAGTGTGGATTTAACGGAGTGAGAAAATTTGAACAATAGTTTCCAAAAGCAAGGGAGGTGAGTGTCATTTCAGAAACCTCAAAGGAAGGTCTTTGTATTTTTCAGAAACCATAAGGGAGGTCAGTGTAATTTACCTTTCTTTGATTGCAAGGGGTTCGCTCGAACTGTCCCCACCCCTGCCCTCAAAATCTTCAACATAAGATCACCACTTACAAACTTTGACTAAGTCTATTACGTTCAGTTGTGTAGTGCTACGCACGGTGCAGATTGGATGGGATTTTCGATCCAAATCCGCGAGTCACAATTTTTTGAAAAAAAAATTATTGTCCGCATCAAAAGTCTCACGGTTCGATTCCAATCCGATTCATGGGTCACGATTCGGTTCCTATTTTGTCCACGAATTGCATCAACCAAGTACACGAATTGCATTAACCAAGTACTGGCTCAGACATAATATCACTCTACATGAGCTCATCATTTGTTCTTTGGGTGCTATGCTCGACATCTAACAACAATTCAACAAAGAGAAACATTCTTTTCGGTGGTGGAGGAAAAGGGGGGTTTTCCGTCACCCCTGCGGGCCTCTTTTGTGGTTTTTTTTGAGTAATCCGAACCTTTCTTCATATAGGGCCCGCAAAATATCCACGCGAAAAATGAACTTGTCCAGACATCGATAGGTATGTCAAAAGTTGAGTTTAAGACAAAAGAATGGACGACCACGGACAATTTAACTTTAAAAAATAGTTGATAGAGCCATGCCGTCCATATTTTCATCTAAAACTCAACTTTTGACACATCTATCGATGTCCGGACAAGCTGATTTTTTTGTGTAGATACATTATTTTGCGGGTCCTACAAAATGCACTGTTTGAATTATTCAAAAAATGTACGGTGAGGGCCCACACTAAAAGTGGCGGAAAACCCCCTTGTCCGCCTGTGCTGGACAAAATTCATTCTCTTCAACAAATAGATGACAAAATCAAATTATTAGTTTACATAAAAGAATTAGGAAAAAGTAAAAGCGTTCATATCCAGTAACTCAACTATACTAGAGCATAAATGACACTAAATAAATGCATATCCACTATCCAGTAATAGATATTCAATCGGAGCTGCGAGCTTGGCAGCTTGTGAGTCGGAGAGATGACAACCAAATTTAACGAAAATAAATACACATACATATATATATATGTGCATGTTTGTATAAATTATTGTATCATAGTATGTACTCCCTTCGTTCTATAATGTTTGTCCGGTCCGCAAAACGAGGACGTAAAAATGATACAATTTTTGCGAGAAAAGTTTAAAAAAATTTCAACAATTCCCTAGATACGTGATTAGCACCCAAGATTGTATAATCTTGGGGCTTAAATCCTCTAATTTGTAGTTTTGATGCATTTAAGTAGTTGTTTTTATCGCATTTTGCACGTAAGGTATTTCTGTGCGTTTTTCAGGTAAAACGTGCTAATAAGGCGATTTTGAACGCCAAGGGACGTACCGGGATGTAACCAAGTGTGCAAGTGTCTGGCGGCATACGTTTCACTATCACCGGAGCCTAACGGTACCCTAAGAAGCCTTGGAGGCCACTCATTGGTTAAGATGGCGAGGAGCATGCCAAAGTATTTCAAGCGAGGCATATGCATCGAGGATAGCCCTCGAGGGCATCTGAGAGTCCAAGGCCATAAGGCATACCTCCGCCAAGTCCCGTTGATCATGTAATGAAGTATCGGAGGGCCGTCGGGACACCACAGGAGCTTAAGAGCCAAGCTGACCCTGTTCTGCAGATTTCACACAGAGGTACCAATACCTAGTTTTTGAGCTATTGGTACCATCTTGCCGAATTGGAAGACAGTTTAGTCGGTACCAATACCTCGTTTTTTAGCTATTGGTACCCAAGCCCGTAGTGCAGATTTTTGTTAACTTTTTCAACTTTTCATATATAGAAAGATTCTACTTCTAGTATGTTTTTGGGATATTTTGAGGGCCTTTTGGTCCATTGTATGGCTGATTGTTGAGACTTATAAATAACCTTTTATGCCATATATGGGAGTGAGTTAGTTTTTAGGCCTAGTTTTCTAGTTTTTGCTCTAGGATTTCCATTGTTAGTCTTTCAAGCTTTTCAAGTTATTTCCTTCAAGAACTCAAGTAAGTTTAAGTGTTTTGATGTTTTCTCAAGTATTAATGTTATAGCTTTAGTTTGGATCTTCTTATAATTCAAGTTTATTTTCGTTTTTATCGATGAATCATGTTTGCTATGCTTAACTCTTTTTCTAGTCTTTTTGCTATGTATGAGTGGTATATAGGTTTGGTCATGGGGTGAGGTTTACCCTATGGATTAGTCAATTAAATGGTTTCTCTTAACTTTAGCTTAATTTCAATGTTTTGAATGAATTAAACTCATGATTTCTAGTTTTGATCATGGGGTTGGTGGCTTCTTTGATCAATGAAATTTATCGCCTTGTGCTACGAGCTTGATAATCCTACGCGTGCGAACGATTCTTTTTCGTCTCTCACTTGCGTTAAATGAGTTCAATTTGAATTAGAGCTTTTAATTCTTCAAGTGGAATCCGGACGGTTTCGGTTCACTCATGAGTTAGATGAAGAAACCATTTGACAGCTAAGTCGTGGGTAAATCAATCCCTTTGACTCGACCATCTTTAATCTCGTTAAATTCCAAGTTTAAATATCGTCATTCAATCGAATACCAAAGTTGGCCGCTTGAACGCCGCAACTCTTGCACAACATCTATTCCAAATTCGCTAAAGAAGATTTCTCTGTGGGAATGATTCCGGTCTTACCGGATATTAGGCTTTCAACGACCTAGCCCTACGCTTGGTGTGTGAACCTTTCTAAGAGATTAGGTCCAGACGAAGCAATACGGATGAGTGCTTTAAAATTTTGAAAAAAGATTGAATTTTTTCTTGAAAGAAATGCATTATTTTTTGATTCCTCGTTTCGCTGATTGTACAAATATTTTGGGATGGATGTAGTATAATTTAAGGAATTTGAACTTGAAAGTAAATACATGTACGTATATACCATATTGTCAAATAGTTACAAATAATTTATAAAAATAGGTGTAAAATTATTATTATTTACCAGAGTACTCCTATGAGTACCGATCGTCCCGTAGGAAAATCGTACCGACGGTCGCATCGGGCCGTCTCCGGCCACTGAACGGCCAATCCGAGCCGTCCAAAAATTCTAAAAAAAACCAAGGGGGCCCACGCTAGAATCAACGGCATCTGATGTGTTTAGAGTGCTTGATCTAAACACTCTATTTTTTGTTTATAGATCAAGCATCCTAAACACATCAAATGTCATTGATTCTTGCGTAGGCCCCCTCGATTTTTCTTTTGAGAATTTTTGGACGGCTCGGATCAGTCGTCCGATGGCCGGAGACGGCCTGGCGGGGCCGTTGGTACGATTTCCCTAGGGGGGCGGTCGGTACCTATATCATTTTCGTATTTACTATATGTTATATATCACAAAACTTCTAATAAGGGCGCCCTTAACTTATTAAGTTAAGATATCTCTTTCCCGACCAATTTGCGATGATCTGAACCGCTCAATATACTTAGAACGTAATTTTAAGGGTACCCGTGAGAAATCAGCAAAAAAAAAGAGACCGAAAATGGCTTGATCCAAGCAGTTTTTGTTTGTATTTTATCAAATGGTTCAAATAAAAATTGCTTAAATTAAGCCCTTTCCGGTCATTTTTTTTGCTGATTTCAAAAGGATACTCTTAAAATCACGTTCTGAACATATTGAGCAATTTGGATTATCGAAATTTCATAGGAAAATGGGAGAAAAGGGAACGTTTGCATTTTATTTAAAATGAGGACGCCCTCATAGGAAGGGGACTCAGTTACATATATATTATATTTTTTATTTTTTAAAATATCTCATGGTCTAATTTGAATTATCCACAGTTTTCAAATAAAAATCCAATCCTAATCCGTATCTCACGGTTTTTAAATTTTCAAATCTATATCTGGACCATTAATCCACGGACAAAATTCAAAAAGTATGGATCAGTTCAATCCATACCGATTTCACGGTTCACTAGATTTTTTGTACAGCCCTAACGTTCACCTCCATATCTTCACAAATGGTATATTTGGTTAGATGGAATGGAATTGACAATATAATGGAATTGAGGTTAAAATGAAATCATAATATCCATTCCCATTTCCAGGTTTAGTTGTGATTAGAAATAGTCATTCTCATCCACAATAAAATTGTGTGGCAATAGTAATTTTTGGATTTTGGTGTTACAATAGTAAATCATGAAGTGACACTAGTAATTTTGGTATGCCAAAGAAATAGAATGACATTTCAATTGCAATGATCATCCCATCATTTAATGATGAACCAAACATAAAAATTAATATGCCATTGAAATGACCATTCTATTCCAAGTTTGATTTCATCCAACCAAACATATCCTAAGGCTCCATTCCAGAAACCTTCTTAAAAAATAAGTATTTAGTTTGCCACTTTTCAAAGAAAAATAAGAAGGTTTGTTCCACAAAATCCAAATAAGCAGCTTATTTCAAATTTTCAAACTCAAAAATAACATAAATGAAAAATAATTTTACAATTTTTTTTGCACCGTATTAAAGATCTCAATGAGATCTATCAAACAAGATTCATATTGATAGAAAAATTATTTACGTAAGCACATGATTTTTAAGCTTGAAATTGTCTTCTCAAAAAATAAGTAATTGTTCAATCTTTTATGGAACAACCCTTCTTATTAGATAAAAAATAAGAATTTAAACCCGTTCTAGAACGGGGCCTAAGCTTGTACGGACAAGAAACACTTCACAATTTGACAGAAAAGTTTCGCAGGCTAAATTTAATTAA
Source organism: Rhododendron simsii (assembly GCA_014282245.1). Taxonomy (NCBI): domain Eukaryota; kingdom Viridiplantae; phylum Streptophyta; class Magnoliopsida; order Ericales; family Ericaceae; genus Rhododendron; species Rhododendron simsii. The sequence goes on along the minus strand of CM024956.1, from coordinate 16,660,254 downwards.
TTCAACAAAAGATTACAGTTGCTGTACCTTGTCAGAGTTGACAAAATTGACAAGTCTAACCTTTCCAAGTAAAATTTAGACATACATATCACACCGCGCTTAGAGTGGAAAAATGCGGACTTCTGAACAGTCGTTGGATTGTGTTTTGAATGACCAAAATTCGCGAATCCTAACCATTCAAAACACAATCCAACGGCTGCCGCACATTTTTCCACTCTAAAGGCGTCCTTAGTAGAAGCACCCTGATACATACCAAAGATCACCCCTTGCACAATTTAACCTTTCAAGAAATGATTAATAAGCTTGACTCAAATAGCTAGAGAGGACATTATCACATGAAATTTGGGTAACATTTTAATTTTTATCTGTGAAACATGTTCCAACAATACATAGCCAATTAGTTATGCACACCAACCAAATCACATATCGTCTCTGTAGCTTTGAACATGGAGTCACGGTCATGTTGATTAAGAACCCTTTGCCAAGGCAGCCTCACGTTCTTCACGACCCTCTGCCAAGGCAGCCTCACGTTCTTCACGATGATGTTCCCTCTGAATGAATTCAATAAAAAATAAGGATTTGGAAAACAGAAAAAATCCACAGTAGTCACATCAATAAATGAACTGAGACAGATTACCATTATATACGTCGAGTTGAAACAACACGAAAGTAAGCACAAACTTTGTTAACCCAGTTGTGACAAATGCAGTTTATTCCCCAGTTGCTCTAAGTGTTATCATATTCAGGCTCCCTTTGTTCCGGACTCCATACATTCATTCCGTATTAAAATGCTTCACAATGAAGGTGGTTCTACATATACAATATTTTGCTTTTATTGTTGGGTGTTTGGTTGATACTTGAAAATGTTTTCCACAAGAGTTTTCGCCTTTCAGAGCCAATCAACACTAATGCAAAATGCTACAAATTTTGATTAGAGATAGCTCTGGGATCAATCGCCAAAGCTCTACGATGCAAGTGGAAAACAATATTTGTACTGACATCATTAACAAATGAACCAGCCCCATAGTTGAGAAGGATGATATATGCAGGGATATCCAATAGAGAAGAATCAGAGAGGCACTTGGTTGCTGTGAGAAAGCAACACACACACACACACACACACGAGAGAGAGAGGTTAAACTGGCATAAGACGGAATCGAGAACCAAGTGGTCAAAATAAACAAAAACACACCTTACTGGGTTCTACAGGGTCAAACATTTTTGATCTAATGATAGAAAACCAGCTATATGCTTAACACTTGCAAACAATAAATACACATCTTTCAACCAACCAAACAGTGGAAATGGGTAAACATTTTACAGGAAATATTTTGCATTGAGCTCCATTTGTTTCGAGTGCAAAATGAAGAAGAATAGATCCTTACCCTAGACTTCATAGGATTATTCAGTTGTTTCAAGATAGTAGAATATAAATCTCTTTCATATGCCACCTTTACTTGGATTTTGCAAAATGTAGATAGATTTCTTTATATCGCAAATTTACATGGGTTATGCACCCTATATAGCAAATTACTTTAATGTACTCTGAAAACCAAAATAATTAGCACAACAATAGGGAAATAGGAAACGTACCCTTCTTTCCCAGTATGGAAGAAAACATACAAAATCATAGACTGGAGTAATGGTTGATACTAAAACGACATTGAGACCAGTAAACAACAAGAGCGCTGTCATGGGCCGGGTTCTATGTGGCATCTTTCTTTGATTTTAGCAAGCTTCTTGCCCTGCAACCAAGATCATACAACATGCTAGTAATCAGCTTAAGGAAAATTAAACAAAGTTCGTTGTAGTAAGCTAAATATACTTGGGGTCCTTTTGTTTGACAGGACTGGCAGCGAAGAGATACATAGTCCCGTAGGATTACGTAATCACATGAATTAATAGTGATCGTATTAATAACACCACTCCCCCTCATGGTACTGTATATCCCACTCTTGACAAGATTATATAGCCGATGAGTGTTCAATCCGAGTAGTAAAAGTCATAACCAAACACCGGATAAGTGATCCCCTTGGACATATAGTTCACGCCGACTCATATCTGGTCAAACAAATGGACCCTTAGAGAATATGAAGACAAAGATATAGACTAATGTAATCAACATTCAACAAGAACAACTTGAAATCTCTAGAAAGGAAATAAGAAATTGTTGCAGAGAGAAAATATAGTTAATACCAGAAGAATCAATCCAATTTGCAGCAAGTTAGTAACAAGCAATTGGTTTACCGAAATGAAAAGAGCATTCAAGAAAGGTGACGGGCAATAGAAAGGAGTACCCCACGGACCCCACAAGATATTCGTATATGACTTGGGAGGATATTGATGTATGTGATCATTGTTCCTTTCTCATTATCCATTAATTATTATCTCTTTAGACGTTAGGATTTGACTTTAGCATATTTCGTTGGTACAGTAGGAGTTATCTTATAAAAAAAATTAGGTCATGTTTATCCTTTTTATTATCTTTTGAAGAGCCTATTTAAAGGATTCTACTCATTCTATTCAGTTATGTGATGACACATATTTGATTTTGATGATACAGGGACATGCCTAAGGTTTTTTTATCTCCCTTTATTGATCTTCATATATCATCCGGCATCAAAAGGGCTTTTTTTTGGTGACATTACAATCCAGATATGGCAATATTGATAGCCAGTGGGAGACAACCAAGACAACCAAAAAGATATGAAAGGGTTGCATATAGGTGAAAAAAGAGGCTAAAATCACACTCCCTGTTATCCATTAGTCTAGAGAGGCAACATTGGCAGCCAGGGAAGAAAATACAAAAGACACACACAAGAAACTATACTTCCCAAAATTACATATGAGAAACTGTATACAGCCGAACTGGCATTTTACACTTCGAGCAAAAGCAACAGTTTAGGTAAAAAAACATTTTAGCTATTTTATCTCCTAAATTTACAAGATGAGATCTCCAAGAGTCTTGGTAAAAGACTAAATAAAGTTGCTAAAGCTACGGTACCTAGGTATATTTTCCTAGGTCTTGCTCACAAGCAATACCTTTTTTAATTATTCTTTCTTGAGATGTTAGCTGGTTATTTTGTCTAGGGTTGTTGGAGTTTTGATGCAAAACTGTCAAGCTAAACTATTATTTTGAGATGTTGGCTTGTTATTTTGCCTAGTTGTTGCACTTGCCCTTAGAAGCCGGTTCCACTAACCTCATAATGTCCTCCTGTCATATTCAAACATACACTTTGCCGTTGGTACTACAATCTACGAACGTCTCCTAGTTCAAAATAATCCATATGGTCAGGTTGAGAAATTTCCAAATATGCAGAAGTTACCACAGTCCATCACAACAAGCCAACGAGCACCAGCTATAGAGAAGAATAGTTACTCTATTCCCTGGAAAGCATAGAAGCTTCACTGCCACAAATGAAGGGCCCAAATGCAGACCATTGGGGGCCATGGTCCCTTGACTTCAAGAAATTCCTTCATATACTATGTAGTCATCCTTCAAAAGGAAAACAATACTATGTGGTCCATAACAAGGATTCCTTATTACCAATGCGGGACAGACTAATAGATTCCAGAGTTCAAACCATAACCTATTGGGGTTCTAAGAATCTCCTTTAAACCTGGTATGGCCTGCCCACAGTCAGGGTTTGGGGGTGCAAGTTGGTATGAACCAACCTGAACAGCCTAAACCCAATTCTTACCTGTTAAGGGCCTAGCAAACATATAATGCAACTTGGTAAGGGATTGGACATAATTCTTTGATTCAGAATTTGAATTTCGGTTCTGGTGCTAGGTAGGCTTCTGGGTCACCCTGAACAATCCAAAGCCGAGTAAAGTTTGGAATTCTGTTACTTAAACGTTCATCTGAGGTTAGCTATTGGATTAATCTAAGAATCTCGATCGTTGGATGAAACAAATGCCTGTGTTATGTTTAATCCATCATAAGTGTCAAACCCTATTCTTAGCTCTCTCTTTCATCTCTGACTCCCCATCTCGCTCTAAGCCCTTAACCTATACTGAAGTCTCTACTCGGTCAGATTCTCTAGCCAATACCATTGGCAATTGTACTCTGCGCAAGAATGCAATCCCCCACAACCAAGTACAGAGCTCCACACCACGCTCTCTCACATGATAGAGAGCCTAGCTCCCACCCTGGTTCCACCCTGACTGCCACTCTCTCAGTTAGATGATCTAAAAATAACCTCGACGCCCACTCTTTCATGGGTGGCCGCAGAATTTTAGCATAACAAAGACAAAAAATGTAGAGTATTAAATTATTTTTGTATATAGAAAACTTATAAAATAAAGATATTTATTTTGATTGAGAACTTATCGGCCCTAGTTTATTTTGTTTTGTTGAGCTATATACTTGTCTAATTGAATTCTCATCTACTTCGACTTTGTATGAATGATTCAGTGCAGACAATCTTCAAGATAAAAAATCAAATTGTGTGTGAATTTTTTTTAGAATTTTAGTGCATTTTTAAACTTAGAGGGTTTGCCTTGAACCCCCTCAAACCCCAATAGAGCCATCCCTGTTTGTTTTGGTAGGTGAAAGTTGATGAAATTTTGGCAAGAATATGTGCTAATGGGCATAACAGTGAGTGGGGAGTTTCCGAGTTGGTAATGAGTGTCTGGTTGTGGAAACCTCAGGAAGTTATGATAGCCATTGACATGGCAGATACGACTGAAGGTGGAAAGAGTGGGTGTCGAGGTTATTTTTAGATCTAACTGAGAGAGTGGCAGTCAGGGTGCAACCAGGGTGGGACCGTGGGAGCTAGGCTGTCTATCATGTGAGAGAGCGTGGTGTGGAGCTTTGTACTTGGTTGTGGGGGATTGCATTCTAGCTCAATTCCTCTGGTAAAATTGAATGCCAATGAGAAACACATGACCCGCTAAAGTTGAATGATATAAGAATGTCCAAAAAGGTTTTTCTTCTTCAACCACAACAGTAAAACATACCAATGCTTTCTCAAAATAGTCTGACATTTTTAATTGGTTGGGCGGCGGTCTTGGCATGAGACCCTATTCAGTTGTAGAAAAGGATGAAAAAATCAAGTTTCATGTAACTTTCTGTGTGTTTAGTTACCAATGGGAAACACTTTCTTGCAAAATAAGTCTTGTTAAAAGAAATAAATTTTTGTTTTCCTGCATATTTCTTGTCAAGAGAATATACATAGGAAAATAAATTTCATTTTCATTTGTTTCACCTCACTTCACTTTCCCTGAGAACCAATTTTCCACACATTATTCCCGACAACTGAACTTAGGAGTTTGCTCCCTCTTAAGCTTTGTTTGGAACCTACAAAAAAGAAAGGAAAGGAAACAAATTTTCCTTCCCTTTGGTTCAAAAAGAAAGTGAGAAAAATAAGGAAACCAAGTTCTTAGCGCAATACAGTTTCCTTCACTTTTTTCACTCAAGTGAGAGAAAAATAAGGGAACCAAGCTTTTAACACAGTACAGTTTCCTTCACATTCTTAGGTTCGATAATCATTGTCAGTGATTCTTCTTGCGGTCACTTCACATGTATGTGTGTGAAACAGCTATGAAAGGGGCTATAAAGATTAATGATTAGTTTGAGGTGCGCACAGGCTGGGCCGAGATGCTCTACATTACCAAAAACAGAGTATTCCAACATTTTAACCCTAGCTTCGTTCATTTGTCGGAAATGTTAACAATTGGATTCCTAGGAAAACTGAAGTGAGGTGAAGTAAACAAAAAAGTTTTTTTTATTTTTTATTTTATACATTTGTTCTCTTACAAGAATCTCGTAAAAAAACTAAGAAGGGAAAATGTTGGGGTGTTATTTGGCATAAGCCCAAATTCAAGGGAAAATGTTCAAAATTCAAATGTTACTAGTTTTTTTTTATCAGAAATGTTACTAGTTCAGAAGATGAACACAAACCTCTAGGCTTGCGGAAGAAGAGTTAGCAGCCGATTGAATCTTTCTTTTGCTTGCGTTAACCTTTAAAGCTTCTTCTTTTCCTTCAACTATGAACAATCTATGTGTGTGTGCGAGCGCTTGTGTGCTAGTGTGTCGAAGACTGTGGTGTTTAATGGGTTATTCCATCTCCGTATGATGAGTTCTCTGTTGTTATGTTAGTGTAGTCAATTGTGGTGTTAGAGGAATTATTTACACGAGTTATGCACTTCTACAGATATATGCCCTAATTGCTATCTTTTTGGTTCTTGGAATACTCTGTTTTTGGTGATGTAGGGCATCTTGGCCTAGCTTGCGCGCACCTCAAACTAATCATTAATCTTTATAGCCCCTCTCATAGTTGTTTCACACACATACATGTGAGGTGACCGAGAGAAGAATCGCTGACAATGAGAATCAAACCTGAGAATGTAACGGCCTGTTTGGAGGCCGGATTTGGAGCTGCCCGGATATGATATCCTGTCCCACCAAATCCGGTGTTTTGGGAGTGAAAATGGGAAGGGGGATTTGAGCCTCTCCCGGATTTCTTCTCCACCTATTCCCGGATTAGGTAACGACAGGGGTACCCCTGTCGTTGGTGAAGCGGGGTTGGTGAATAACTGAACTGCCCCTGAAATTTCTCTTCCATTAACGCCGATCACAACTCTGGAGGAGCTCCAATAATTTTTACCAGAATACACACACTAAACCCGACTGATTTCTACCAGAAAACACAGCGGAAGTTACCTGATTTTCGCCGACAAATGGCCGGAATTTGCAAACCTCGCTGGAATCTGGACTACCCGGAATCTGTGAGTGCGTTCGGTATTGGGTTCGGAGAGACTGGAGTGAATCGGTGAGGTTAAACACACACAGAGAGAGAGAGAGAGAGAGAGAGAGAGAGAGATGGCGATCTGTGTGAGAGGAGAGAAATTGTTTTTTCTTTTTTCGTTTTTGATCCAAAGAGAGACTGTCGATGAAACCAAGAAGGGTTTATCATACAATGTGGTTGCCACTTGTTAGAGAAAAGGGTGCACAAAAAATTAGAGCAATCCATCTAATGATCCAACGGTGCACAAATTTTTTTTAAAAAATACACTTTTCACTTGCGTTTTTTTTTTTTTTTGAAAAACATAAAATGAATTTATTTTATCCCACTAACTATCTATTTATTCTAGTTATAACAAAATTAACCCAATTCGTCCATTAAAATAATAAACTGAGTGCGATTAAGTCATTTGATAATTTATCTCCCCATATCCATCTTTTATATCTCATTTCTCAAAAAATTATCCAAACATTAAATTACAAATCAACAAAATCAACCATTCTTATGAGGTATGCCTACTCTTCTTATATATCACTCCTTATTCTATATTCACCATCCTTCTATATCTACTAAAATCAAATTTTTCATGCAAACGGGTCGTAAGGGTCTGTTTGAAACTTTTGGAAATGAAAGAAAAAGAAAGGAAAATGGCTAAGAAGAAAAGTGTGTGAAAATGTAAAGGAAACTGTACTGTGTTAAATGCTTGGTTTCCTTATTTTTCTCTCACTGAATGAAAAAAGTAAAGGAAACTGTACTGTGCTAGAACTTGGTTTCTTTATTTTTCTCACTTTTTTTTTGAACCAAAGGGAAGGAAAATTTGTTTCCTTTCCTTTCTTTTTTGTAGGTTCCAAACAAAAGAGGGAGCAAACCCCTAAGTTCAATTGTCGGGAATATTGCATGGAAAATTGGTTCTCAGGGAAAGTAAAGTGAGAAAATTGATTCTTAGAGTATCCAAAATGCTATAATCAAAAGTAAAAGGTTTTTAAAGTTAACAACGTTGGTGTAAAATATGGCTCACAATGCTATAATCAAATTTAACAACCTCCTTAGAAATAATCAAATTTTGGGTTTTGGATAACCAAAACTAGCAACCTTTTGACAATAACCAAATTTAATAAACCCTACATATTTTCAATCAAATACTCCAATCATTATACAAAAATGTTCTATCTCTCTTCCCTTTTCTTCTCTCTTTCTTTTCAAACAATATTTTACTAAAAAATGTTTTTTTTTCCAGAAAACTGTTTTTAAAAATAGATTTTTTTCCAAAAAAAAAGTTTCAGAAACCATTTTCTATTTCTAGTAAATAGTCTTTAGTAGTTTCAAAACTATTTTTAGAAAAACTATTTTCTATTGTTCACAATTTTTAGTTTTTGGTAGTTTGAAAAGATGATGTAACAAATTTTGGTTATCCAATTTTGATTATAGCATTGTAGACATCTACATTGTTAACATTAGCAATCTCTTAAATGAATAATCAAAAGCTGACGTGGCAACTTTTGATTATCAATTTTTGATTATAGCATTGTGGATACTCTTAGGAAAAGTGAAGTGAGCTGTAACAAATAAAAATGAAATTTATTTTCCTGGTATATCCTCTTGACAAGAAATATGTAGGAAAACAAAAATTCATTCCTTTTAACAAGACCTATTTACAAGAAAGTATTTCCCATTGGTAACTAAATACACAGAAAGTTATTGAAAACTTGATTTTTCCATTCTTTTCATACAACTGAACAGGGTCTCATGCCAAGACCACCGCCCAACCAATTAAAAATGTCAGACTATTTTGAGAAAGAATTGGTATGTTTTATTGTTGTGGTTGAAGAAGAAAAACCTTTTTGGACATTCTTATATCGTTCAACTTTAGCGGGTCATGTGTTTCTCATTGGCATTCAATTTTACCAGAGGAATTGAGCTAGAATTGATGGGTGCACTTGAGCTGAATGGCTATTGCATGCCAAGAAAGCCCAAGCCCCTTTGCCGTCGTATCCGTAATGGGGTAAAAGGTATTGCATGAAACCGTTAGAAAATGATGTATAGTGAGTCTAGAACCACCCTGTTTGGGGTTCCCGGAACCACCGCCACTCTCTCGGCACGGTTTCCAATACACTCATCTATCTCGCAATCTCCACTTATTACCCCGAATACCTCACCTAAAACCTTTAGCAAGCTCCGCCAGCTCAAACTCCCGACCCAATCCTGAACACTTGGCTAACCTTTTTTGGATCACTACTACACACCAGCTGGCCACGGAATGCGTCATTGGACGAGACCCATGTGTCAGAGAATCAGCCAGAGTTCAACCTGGATAGGCTTTGTGATCAGGGGAAGAACGCAAAGATGGATCCATGGGGCAATGCATCATTTGGTTCTGGAAGACAATTTCCTAGAGGAATAAGAATGGGAACCACATCTGTTTGAATACATTCTGGGCACATTGTTTCTTCTTCCTTCATTTCGAAAGCCAAGATAAAACAATTTTCGACAAAGCCAAAAACAATCCATCAGTGACAACATGCAGAAAATCTCAACTACAACGCGTGCTTGTCGAATTACGAAATTCAATTATAGCACGAGAATCAACGGTGAAACATTTCTTACAGCAATATATGTCTGAACAATAAACCATAAATAAATCCCTTTTCAGCTGGAACTTATTTGTGTTAGGTATACAAACTAAAGGTAAAATCTGAAACAAGAAAAACAACTGCTGCTACAATTCCTTGCTAGTTCTTTTACATATCAACAACATAACCCACATGTAAGAAATATGCATACAACACCTACTCAGCATGATTAATTTACATGTGCAGATTGGGTTGTGAATACAATAAATCAACCCGGCCCCATGCACCGTAAAGTATGTTGTCCTAGTATTGCTCCATCATCCATTTCAAACTTGTCCTCCAATTAGATCCCAACTTCCAGATCATATGATCAATTGAGAACCCATTGTCCATCACTCTCGTGGTCGGGCGAGCCAGAGAGAACTAAGGGCTCGAAGACGGGAGAAATAGTCGTTTATTGCAAGGAGGGCACGAGCAGATTGTCTTGTTGTCAAAATGCGGTGCATCTGTTGTAGTGTTTGTTGTCGCAAATTATCAGCCTGGTAATAGCCAAAAGAGACCAATTATGAAAATAGACTCATCTAGGAAAAACTTGATTACCAGCGTTATATAAATTGACAACGCATAAAATACGATTTGGCTTTTTCAGATGTCCACTACTCAACACTGTTACCAATATCAAGTGGAATAGCTACGTTAAAAAATGGAACAAAGACACAACAAAAGAAACCCTATGCTAAATCAAAAAACGAAAAGAGGCTGTTAGAAGGTGATCCTTCAAACCCTAGGCCAAGGACACCTAGTTTGACGCACATTATCCATTTCTGTTATCAAGTGCAACAAAGACAAGCGACATCATTATGATTAAGCCTGATCTGTCTACGTTAACATAGAGGAGGTTGTCAGAAAGCAACGATTATAAGTATCCAAATTACTATATTGCTAATTAAGCGCTCTCATAAACCAATCAGTGCACATAGGAGCCCTAGACGATAAACGAAAGATTACCAAACAAATTTATAAAAATGGAAACTGACCTGGCGGACAAAGCCTTCGAGAGTTCCCAACTTCCCCATGGCCATTGCCATTTGACCCATATAATTTGCCACGTTTCCTGAAGATCCTGATGAACTAGGAGAGCCATTGGCTAATGTCTCAGCCAGAGATTGCTGTAATGCTTCCATACCCTGTGAGAGAGCTTCCTCTGCCTGCTGCGACGATTGCTGTAGGTTGAAGATGCCTACTAACTGTTGTTCGGTTAGAGGCTCCAGTTGATTCACGAGGAGCTGCATTGATGTTTGATTTAATCGACAAGGAAAACTGAATGAACATAACACAACCCCAGAAAAGCAGAAAAAAGGCAATGGTTGTGTACCTGAAAAAAAAAAAAAAAAAAAAGCAAATCCTAACTGTATCCCTCTAACACGTTGTTGGGTATTTTCTGTATGAGAATATTAAGCGGCATAGAGGTAATTATCATCCTATTAACAGGGCAAAGGTGGGGAGAGGCATAGAGCCCTGAAACCATACCCGATCTAAACTAAAATGGGAAATAAAACTCCATCTACTCCCACCATCACTACAACAGGGCGGACCCCATCAATCCCTGGGCAGAAGTGGTTAGTGTACTAGCTCTCCTCACTCAAAGCTTAGGTTTGGGACACCACTCCTGCAACTTCCTGAGGCCGCTGAGACCAGCTTCTGCTTGAGCGAAGCCTGGTCTGCATCTCTCCTGGGGTGGCACTACACCCTAGTATCAAAATATCATACTGGTACCTTGTTATGATTAAATAGGAAAAGAAAACGTTTAGCAAACATTTTGAAACACACCTGGACAAAAAGAACTGTAAAAAAATATATGTAATTATGTATATACTTCTGATATCTACTAATCTCATCTCTAGCCCAATCCTAGACTCAATCAAAACAACTACACATCCTCAAAGAATAAGTTTGCATGAACCAATCTTGGACCATGAACACCCATGTATGCATATGCCACAAGTTTTTCTGCTACTCATGGATTATTAGTTGTCAATCGCCAAAAAGTTTACAAGATGAAAAGAGAGGAGCCAAGCAGAGTCTCACTTTGAGAAGTTCAGATGAGCGGAAGCCACCAATCCACATAAAACACCGCTCTGATGGCGTTTTCCACATTCCTGATAAGATGTGGAAGACATCAGTCTTGGCTGCATTGCCTTTCAGCCTGAATACATCGTCAAAATGTGTGATGACACTGTCCACAACAGTGCGAAGCTCAGTATCGCCTGCATGTGAATTCACGGCTGTCCTAAGCTCGTTTATCTGCCGATTGTGCTCTTCCAACCATCTTGCATATTCTACATCAAATGCCAAGGCCCCTGCACAAAAAAGCATACTCAGCAAGGTCATATTTACTATTAACATCACACTTTCATAAATCCAATAACAGGAACAGTAGCACCAAGAGAGAAGCGATACAAGCAGAGGAGAGTTAAGAAAGAAAGCTGTATGTGGTGAGTCACAATTGTGGTAGGACCCAAAGGGAACTCCAATCAAGAGAAAATCGACAATCAGAGCAAGAACAATCTACCATAGAGCCAGTCACCAAAGTAGTCAAAGAAGTTCAGCAGTACCTCCCTTCCCAGGAGGAAAAAAAGAACAGATTAACAGTCGAGATAAATTCAGGTTTACCGTGTCTACCACCAATTTTCTTCCTGAAATTATACACCTTGTAAGTGGTGATCTGTGTGTGCTTCCAAAAAGCCAAACCAATTGTGTGTCTGCGCGCACGCGCATCAGAGAGGTGTCTGATTGAAGTTGTCTGTGTGCCCGGACCAGTGCGGCCATTGTCTGTGTATGTGTGTGCACGACCACTGAAGGTGGCTTAGTGAAGGTGGTGGTTAGTCATGTGGCTAAAGTGTTACACTTGAATCTTGTCAGCCGAAACCATAGCAAATTTCTAACTGGTAGCTAAACTACTTCCTGCTAAAATGTGATAACCCTTCCAAAGCTGCAACAGTATTTTGACATGTTTATGGAGCCCAGCCCACTCACCTTCTTACTGATTGTCCCTGAACCAACAATATTATGTAAATAGATCAACATGAAGAGGAGCCAAAGCTTGCTCGATCCTCTCATAACAAGGCATGCAATTCAAGCCAATTTTGGCCTGAACAAGCTGAGGAAGTATAAGAACACCAAAATTGGAACTGCTCAGACCAATAAACAGCTCGCACAAGTTGAAAATGGAAAGAGTAGAACAATAAGGTATCCATACCATTTCCAGCTGTAGCCTGAGGTTGATCTCCTGAGCTTGAAATGAATATTCCCTGGGGAAAAAAAAACAAATAAATAAGCGAAGAGTGTGGAAAGCACAGTATTCCACCTGATAGATGCAGACAATAAACAGAAAATAGAAATTATACAAAACATTTGCTGACATAAACTAAATAAAACAAATAAACCTGCTGACGGGCTCGCTGCAGCTCCTGTTCAAGTTGGGTCAGCTTCAGCCGACTACTCTCCAACTGTTGTACATAGGCCTACAAAGTGAACAACGGGGAAAAGAACAAGTTAAACTCCAATATCTTTGGATTTACGAATATAATTGCAAATTTTCACACTTTAAACAGATGACTTCATGAGGAAGTCTACCAAACATATAATTACAAGTATGCATATGTTTTCACTGAAACAGCTAGCAATACATGAAATATGAATGGATTTTGACATTTTAAAGCAAGACAGCCTACTTTTTTTCTCAATCGGCTTTTTCTGGCAGCTTCACGATTCTGAGCAAGCCTCCTTAATGTCTGAAAGTAATTGTTTCAGAAAGAAAACAAGAAGCCAAAAAAAAAAAAAGGTTAGTAAAAATTATCGTACCAGCTGAGATATTATGAACATTACAAGTCTAAATGGTGTAACCTTCTGATCCAATGTTTTGTCCTTCGATCTGTCACTGGAATCGGAGGCCGCAATAGCATTTGATATACCCATTTCATACTGTACAGGAAAGAACTATTTGAAATTAACAACTAACATATTCCAGAGGCCAGCTCTTCCAAATAAGGAAGATGTATCAGCACGCCAGTTACAAAATATGAAATTAACATAGAAAGTGCTGCTAGGTAAAGACACTAAATCCCCATTTAGTGATACTACTATGAATAGACAGGGAAGTAGGGGTGAGCAAAATAACCATTAAACCGTGAATCCAATCCTTAGTTGCACGAAGCGGGAGCGAGAACGGGAGCAGATGATCATAGAAGTTGGGAGTGCCGTCAGGAGCATTTAGGAAAAGTTATTAAAGTTAAAATATTTGTATGTATTTTACTAAAGTTAAATGTCAAAAAGAAAATATTATTCTACCACTTAAATTATTAAACATAAAAATGTTTATAATTTTAATATGTGATTCCAGGTGTTCACCATATCTTAGTTGCACGAAACGGGAGTGGTATCGGTGGCAGAGGATTATATGAGTTTCTCTTCCGGGATGGGAAGCCTTTAGGTGTAAATGTAATACATGAAAATATGTAATGCAAGTTAATATTATTATGCATCATTCATGTCAATTGCAAAGATTGTCTAAGTGACTAAGTAATATTATGGTTCTATTAAGTAATTGAGCAAATTTAAGTTAATATTTTTATAATATCTCATCACTACTTTGTCTTTTCTCTTGGTGTCTTTTATTTTTGTTTCTTTTGGGATTAACATGCCTAAGAGGTTCTATCCTAGTAGGGAGCGGGTACCTTTCTCAATGGGAGCAAGGTTCCTAGGAAGGAGTGCGGGAGCGAGGCTCCGAGGTGGATTCGCCACCCACATAGGATTCCTGCAAGTAAGATCCAATCCAAACCAAATGATTTGGTTTGGTTTTTTAGTAATTCAGTTTGGTCCCGGTTTTAAAAATTTTAAAACCGTATCAAAGTATATTTGTATACACACTAAATTCACTGTCTCTTGATCTCTATATCATAAGGTGACTCCAGCCACAAAACCACCTCATTTTCACTGCTATATTTCAAAGCGAACAAAAACTGATTTCAAATCTTCCCAACTTCTTCTCTCTAAACACTGTTTACGTGCTTGTTTTTAACAAAGAGAACTTTCTCGATAGCGTATATCTCTTGAGCCTTACAAACACAAAAGAACTCCTATGTGCCCAGCAAACTAAGAGTATTTGCAGCTTTGCACTGCCAAACCTTATTAGTTATTACTGTTTTCTAAACTATTACTGAAAAAATAAAAGATAAAACCAAAAGGCAAAGATAAAGATAAAATGAAATAGTACAACTATGGCATGGAACAACCATTACTTGTTGTCACATCTCGCGTGTGCCATAGCACAAAGGCTAAACATTTAGGGGGCGTTTGGTAACGTTTTGAGTTTGCAATTTTGTGTTTATAAGAAACTGAAAGTAGAATCATGTTTATTTTTAAGAAAAACAAAAAAAAAAATGTAATACATTTTTCATAAACAGTTGAAAATGAAAATAACATAAAACATGTTTGGTGTACCATTTTGTTTTTTTGTTTGCCGTCCTTCCAATTGAAAGGTATGAGAGAAAATTAAAGAGAATAAAATTTCCAACTACAGACAAATAACATTGATCAGTCTTTAACTCAGTAATAAGTATTTCACTGAGCAGTAATCTGCATGTGCTAACAACTTTTAAAGTCTGCCCCTTTCCCTCTCTAGAACCAGTCCCGACTTTCCCTTGGTTCACTGCCATTTGGTTTTCTGCTGGGGGGTGGTGGGGGGAAGGCGCCTCCTCCTCTTCCCCCGAGGCGCTCTCCCTCCCTTCTCCTTACTTTCTTTTGTGCCTTCGTCTTTTCTGTCTTCCGCGTTTCCTTCCGACGGAGATCCCTGATCCGTCGTTGCCCATCGGTTTCTTTCCTTGGATGGATCCGATCTTATGCTTAACGGCTTGGTGGTTTCGGCTGCAGGTGGTGGTCGTTGTTTTGGGCGTGTGGGTTCTCCGGCCAGTTCCTTTTCCTGGGATGAACTGGTTTAGGCTTAACGGCAAGAGGTTACCACGGCCGCTAGTGGTTCCGATCGTCCTCTCTGGTCGTGCCACTTCTGTTCCGTGGTCGTTTCTTTGTGCTCTGGATGTTCGGTGGAGGGCATGAGCGTGCATCGTCATTTTGTCAGCTTTGGTGCCTGCAGATGGAGGTGGGATGTGGTTATGAGCTCTTGGACGACGGCAGAGTTTGTGGTTTTGGCCGGAGTGTTGGTTGGTTTTGTCTTCCAGTGGTTCTTGGATTTGCGGAGGCGGTGTTGACGGTTTGGCGTTGGGGGCGGCAGGTGTTAGGTTTAGAGTTTAGGTGTTTTGGTTCTCTTTGCTGTTAGGTTTGGAGGTTTGGGCCTAGCCCACTTTTTTGGGTTGGGTTCCTTTTGGGTGTGTGTTGGTACCTTACCAACTTTTGGGTGTTTTTTCTTTGTTTTGTTTTTAAAAAAAAATGTGAGGTGAGGTGTAGTGATAGGTGAGATACTACCGTTTGTGCATAATGCTCCCTAGTGTATCACAACAGGATCTCTATTTTGTATCATTATTACCTTTCTTTGCTGATAAAAAAAAATAAAGTATTTCCCTGACAGCCAACCTTCTACCCCCATCAACTAAAACCATTTGACCTATATGAGATCACCGAGGGTTTGCCCAGTAGTTAACTTCAGGGCATCCGGGTATTAGTTGAGGTACGCGCAAACTGGCCTGAATATCAGGTTATCAAACAATAAAACTAGAATCATTTGACCGAATTGCATAGGCTCATGTCAACAAAAGTATAGGCACACAAAAACTCCATTTGTGTGTTTCCTAACTGCATAGGCACACGTCAACTAAACAAGTGAAAACACCATTTGTGTGTTTTCCCATTTTTTTTGAAAACACACAAAACACAATTTACATGTTTTCATCGAAAAAGAAAAACTAGAATCATTCGACCCAATTGCATAGGCAAGCATCAACAGAAAACAGGAAACATAAATGTTACCAAATGCACCCTTAGATATCAAAAATTTTAATATACATACCCCCTGATTTCTGTCCTCTGCATCTCCATCCGTTGAGGTATCTGTTTGAGGACTGGCGTCTTCCATATTCAGTTCCTCTTCGTTCTCACGTTGACTGCCGGATGAAGAAACAAAGTTTGGCTGCTGTTCCTTTTGCAACAGTAGTGTCTGAGATCCCGCAATAGCAGCAGATAAATTTGAATTAAAGGAAGCCAGTGACTGGATATCCTAAAGAGTAAGATCATACAATGAAGAAACTTTCAATTTCAATTAAGTTTGAATTCACAAACAAATAGGTAGAGAACAAATTTACCTTATTGAATGAGCCAAACTGGAAATCAGAGCCTCCTAGATGACTATTTGAACTTGATGGTTGGGATAAAGTGTCTAAAGAGAACAAAATGGTCAGTCAAATAAATGGTCAGATTATGGGAAACAAAAAAGAACAATAGAGGTAAATAAGCACCAAAACCCCAATCTCTGTACAAGATAAACTCTGTTCAAAAACACAATGCTATTGAAAGTACAACCTAGAACATGTCTAGAAAGCACAGAGATAAGGATATGCAATACGGGTATGATACAATTAAACCTAAGAAACTCGGATCAGCTATGACAGAGAAACGACGTCAATGATAAAATAAATTATACTCCAATATTATATCAATAAGCCACAATAAGATAGTTAAAAGGAAAAAAACATATTATTAGCAGGTAAAAAGTTGATAAATAAAGAGCTAGACTTCTTCTCCCTTCTAAGTATGGATTCGAATACGGGACATATACGCATTTGAATAGGTCTATTCGACTTCAAACAAAAACACTTCGGAAGTGGATTCCCAGGGATCAATGGAAATGAGCATCCACTAGCATGCCCTTAATACAAGAGTCACCGACAGTTTTCTGACTTCAGCTCTTAATGGAGTTTCTAGTTATTAATTAAATTTTATCCAAGCAATCAAGAATATTCCAACGCCGATAGCTCTGGAATTTGTTCTTGGCTTTCTTTGCTTCTCTAGTTGGTCTTTTGTGTTCCATAAGCAAATCATTATTAATTTCTGTGCATAGGAATATTTGAGTCGGTAATTTCTGTGCATAGGAATATTTGAGCCGGGCCAGATAAAAACAAGATAGCAGCCAATTTAACTGCAAAAGTCCAGCAGGGCACTTTGATGTATGATCAGGTTAACCAAAATCGGAGTTTAAAGAGGCGTAGACAAGAACAAGATTCAAAGCTATAGTTGAAAATTGTTAAGTACCAATAAAAGAGTCCGAGAAAAGAAGCAAAGTATAACAAACTCTGAATACATACTTCTACCAATGTTAGCAGCTTCAGCTATGCGAAATCCGAGAGATTGCTCAAGCGCCCTGAAGTCAGAAATTTGAGAAGAATGGATGGTGCCTCCCTCTGTGCCACTGTAAAAGCCACAACTTATGAGAACCACTAGATTGCCACCACAGATTAAAGCAATTCAGAAATTAAAGTTTTCCATCAAACTTTCTTTCCTTCTCCACAGAAAAAAAAATCACAAGAGTACACAGCCAAGAATTCCTAGTGACAATTACCAAAGGTTCCCTTGCCCCGACACACTCCTTTGCATCACACCACTTTCAATTTCTGCTGCACTTACAAGCTAGAATAACCTATTCACAAGATTGCTGGATCACATTTCAGGTCCTTTGACGCCCGAAAACACTGAAGAAACCAAAACTTCATAACTAGTGAAACTACGTCCATGTTTTGAGGCACACATAAAGGAGATAGTAGAAAAGCAAGTTCAAGTCTAACAGCAAAATATGCACAAGACATGCAGGTAGGCATGTGGCTCCCACACAAACACACATCCATGAACAGTGATCAACACTTGTAATGGTGGCAGTTTCAATTATGTAAATGGTTGAAGTGGCTAAGGCTCTATGTGCACCAGTACAAAACTAGAATATGACAACTACCGCGTACAGGGTGTCAATCAGCATCAATCAGGTGCAAAGGTTTATTTATAAGTCCTTAAATTACTGTTCCCGGCTTCCCTTAGTTAAGAGAATAGTTTTTGAAGCTTAATTTACCATATTTTTAGGGCATGCAATAGTAGATTTTGAAAATGATCATGGAGATAATAAGTCAATAGTTCATCACTCTTCATATGATTTTAGAGAAAGATTCTGAGATGCTTAGAACAATTCTTCTGTAGTAGCAACACAAATTTGATGGAATTGGAGTTAAAATTTTAAATAGAAGGCTTTGGCTGGAAGAAGCTTGACCAAATGAATTTTCCAAGTGTTGTGTATGCTGCTACAAGAGGAAGTATATTTTTGTAGGTTTGTTACTCATATCGTATGATGTTTGTACATATGACCATGTTTGCGTGCCTTAGCAGGAAGCACACAATTCTTGCATAGCCAAGCCATGATATTTGCGCTCCCTCTTTTGCAGAATATGCTCTATTATAAACCTACCGATAAAAAGGACATACTTTTTTGACAAAAGTAAGATATTGTATTGATATAAGCCTAACGGAATTTACAATACGGAATTCATTACAAATGTCTTGGACAAAGCCAAACTAATCGTCTAACTGATAAAAAAATGAGAAAAGTACAAGGCGGTTGATGTCTTTCACCCCAACCCAGGCATCGCCTGACGAACATTCTTCATAAATGTCATATTTCCTAGCTGTCACAAAAAGAGATAAAGTGCTAGTCAAGAAAAAAGACAACAAATATCCAAACGATCAGACGAACTCCAGCCAAGTATAAACGCGCCAATGACTCCCAAAGCTAAAAATCTTAAAAGCCATCATGAATTGCTCAAGCAAAAACATCATGCGGGGGTAGTAGAGCACCGTTGAAACGGATAACGTTGTGAAGCAACATCATCTTAAATAACCAATCTGTAGACGTAATCTTCGCCCAAAGACGAAATTAAAAACTCTCACAAAAAGGAGAGAAAACTGTCACAAAAAGGAGAGACAAACCTCTCCCAAATCAGACGACAAGTCATTGATCTAAAGAGACACAAGAAACACAAACCAAGGACATTGAGAACTAGTATCATGGCCTTCCCCTCCCGCCAACATATTAGGGTTGTGAAACCTTAAGGGGGAGGGGAGGGGAGGGGAAGGGAGAAGAAAGGTAAATGTGGCGGCTAGGGTTTCGGAAGGGAGAGAGAGAAAAACTCGAGAGAGATAACAGGTTTGTGAGATTTACAGGGATCAACCTTAGTTTCCTTCTTGAAATGTGGCATGAATGATAAAATTGCCTGCTACTTTATTTCGTATTAGTCTTTTGTCGTACCATATCTACATATGGATTGCATCAACCTACCATCTCAACATTATTCCAATCCTCGCAAAGGAGGATATGAATCTGTCGCAAATAGAACACGACAAGGGTATGCTGACCCGGTAACATTTACAAAATGAGGATACGGATATGGTGAAGGCGCAAAGGAGGATATGAATCTGCCGCAAATAGAACACGACAAGGGTATGCTGACCAGGTAACATTTATAAAATGAGGATACGGATATGGTGAAGGCGCAAAGGAGGATATGAATCTGCCGCAAATAGAACACGACAAGGGTATGCTGACCAGGTAACATTTATAAAATGAGGATACGGATATGGTGAAGGCATAACTTCCAACAAGCAGTATACATATTTATATAACATGTCAAAATTATAAGTACTCATTTTCTACCTTCAACCTCATGGAAGCTGTTCAAAAAAAATCTCATGGAAAAGAAATCTGAGCATATGTCCCAGTATCAATCTCCATAAAAGAAAACAACTTCTTCGAAGTTTTAAGTTAGAGGGTTCCTTGAACTAAAAATTCTTAAAGGAAGGATAAATAGGTATCATTCATGTTGTAGGTATTTAGAACATTTGCTCCCCATGAAGTTTTTCAAACTTGTGATATGTTCACGTGGATCTGAACACTAATTACTTTTCAACCAACACAGAGACAACGCTTCCTTTGAAATGTCCATGCTATGAAGGCCTACCAATATATTCACATAAAAAAAAAAACCCAACAACAACAACAACGTTCAGAGAGACCATTGGCAATGCAAAGACGTGAATAGATGACAACAGCCATCAGTGATACCCTACAACCACTGTCGAGAGAGTTCTCGAAAACCCAACAGATAACCATCAGCTAAACGTGGAAATGGAGCAATCAAAGACAAACTATTGCCTAACTTAAACAAATTAACAGAAATTTTAAATGATCAGCACAAATAAGAAGATAGTTTTGAATGAAGTGTTACATAGTCTCTGGACTAGGAATCTGAGGAACAAAGCTCGGCATCACGGCAGAGACACTTGTATCATTTTTTGCACCGACCTTCAATGTTCTGCTGCCAATAAATCACCATCGTCACTGCCACCAACTCCACCTTGAATACCACAACCAAAACCCACAGAGTAAGCTTTAAACCCGTAAAACCAAAGGCAGCAATAAATGAAGCAGCAGAAACTCAAAATCAACAACTACGTCCAGCAAGTAACCAGAATATTTTGAATCTACCACAAACCGCTATAATTCAACCAAATTTCATAAACCCAGTTCCACACAATAAACACCACATAAACTCTGAACCCAATTCCAAAACCAAATCAACCAGCAAAGTATGCCCTCAGAATCACAAGAAAAAAAATTACAAAAACACAAGAAGATGGCAAAACCCTATAAACCCTTTATTCCAAAGTCAACCCACTTTTAATCGAAGCTCAATTAACACAATCATAATCACAAAAAGACCCATAATTAAGGGAGGAAAAGCATACCTCATCCAAGACTAGGTTAATATTCAGTTTATCACAGCTCCAAGTACCAAGTGAGCAACAATTGAGCAATACCCAGAAGCTAAAACAAACACAAACCCCTAGCTTTTCAAGATAAAAACCGACTCCATTTGACTTTGGACCGTATATTAATCAAGTCCCTTATTTTAAAAAGCTACAGTACTAAACAATTTTCCCTCTGTGTAAAGCTTTTCTCTTTCAAAGCTCCTCTTTCAAAGGCGAGAGAGAGAGAGAGAGAGAGAGAGGCTATGACGTTCAGAGCATTCCAAGCAACTTCATACGTCATTTTCTTTTGGAGCTTTTTGAAAATATTGAAAGCCACACCATTTTTTATTATTGAATAAATTTTACCGACACCCTTGAGGTTTACCTTAATTACAGATATTCCCTTTTTGAGAAATAATAATAAATCCCCTGTAATTTCTATATATATTTCACCGGCAATCAACAATTGTTTATTCAAACATGAGATGGAATGAGCCAAAAGTAATTAAATATAAAAATCCCCATTTCTGATAGTAAAAGAATCAACTCTCACTTATTTTGAATAGAATGACTTTTTTTACACATTGAATGAGCTGTTTTGATCAAAAAAAGGTAAAATTTATCGATATCTATTTACTTTTGAGTACTTAAAAGAATAAATTTCTTATGTCAGAAGAACCGATTTATTAAATTTGAAGTTCATTAATTGAGAATATAGCAAATTGGATTATATCATATTCATCTCGATATCTTGGAATTAGAAAATTTCCATTTGAGAAGTATATATTAAGAAGTTAGGTTTGGAGTATTATTGTTTATAATAATTTTGTCTTCTATAATTTTTTTTTGTATCAAATATTCATGAATTATTGATTTGTCACAACTAGAAAATCTATAAAAAAAAACATCAAAAAATAAAGTTTTTAATGTGATATTAATACTTAATAATTCTTCTAAGTGGTTAACTTTAGTTTCTAATCCATGAGTTCGTATTTGAATATTGAGAGGCAAAAATATGATGAATTGGAATGCAGGCCTTCAACCTAAGGTCTTCAATTTATGTTTAGTGTTGTAATCATCTTGTCTTCCTATTCTGCATTACATTGAATTTTAGGAGTAATAAAATAGTATTCCTAACTTTTTGTGATCATAACCTAGGGAAGCTATACAGTTAGTTTTCGTTCTATTAACATAGAAGCTCTCATTTCTTTTTGTAAAATAAAAATATCCTAATGATATTTGAAAACAAAATCCACTCATGCAAGTGGAGAAAACTTAAAAAATGTTCAAAAAAATATATAGTTAAAAACAACTTAGTCATCTTCAACTTTATTCTTCTGCCAACCATCATTACCCATTGATATAAACAGTTAGTACAATATGTAACGGTATGGTGAGAAGTGTTAGGGTGACCATTGGAAATTATATAAACATGAGGGAAGCTTCTGGAATTACAAATTTTATGTTACCCCCATTGCAAATCAGTATTGTTGATTAACCTTCAATTTGATCTAAATTACAATAGGCCCCGTGGGAAAATAACACTGAGCCAAGCACATCGGACTATATAGTGGCATGGCTGTGGTTATAGCCAACTGAAAGGTCATTTGGATTGATTGGGAAATGGTGCTGACGAAGGATTATTATACAAATTTTGAGCATTAGAAATCGTGCTTACGATGATTCCTTTTCCTCCGCCGCCTGCCAAGAATTTAGGGCTAAATTTCACTTTTATCCCCTCAGCTATTCAATTTCTATTTATTCGTCCTTCATCTCTCAATTATACTCATTGAGCTCTTAAAACTTTTTAAATAAAAATATTCATTAAGCCTAATTTTGAATTCCCTTTCCACTTACTATACGACAACAATTGTTCCTTTCAAGACATCAAAGAAATTGTTGTGCTCAATTATAAATAACTATTGATCGAAAATGCACATTTTTCAAGGGTCAATGTTATTTTGGTGCGTTTTTTTAAATTTAGGGATAATACTCTTATCCGTTTTATAAGAAGGAAAAGAGTAATTTTTTTCTTGTTCGTATATACACAATGCATATGTACTTCCCATTTGGCGATAATTTTACCCATTAACCACTAGATCAAATAACAATAATGACCTTTAATAGCGA
This sequence comes from Rhododendron simsii, assembly GCA_014282245.1. Taxonomy (NCBI): domain Eukaryota; kingdom Viridiplantae; phylum Streptophyta; class Magnoliopsida; order Ericales; family Ericaceae; genus Rhododendron; species Rhododendron simsii. The sequence goes on along the minus strand of CM024956.1, from coordinate 16,637,012 downwards.
CCTCAGTCGTAGAACAATGATTATCATTCAATAGCATAGACGAGGAGACAAAAAATAGACTTAGTTGATATCTATTTAAAGAGTTTAAAGACACAATTGGTTTAATCAATAGATTAGGAACAAATTGAATTAGACATAAATTGAATAGTTAAAGGGGATAAAAGTAAAATTTATTTTAGAATTTTATAGAAGGTTTTATTATGAAATGACACTTGTGCTCATTTGATTACTGGTATTAGGGGTGAGAAAACATAATGGACCACATGTTCTCCGTTGTTTATAATACGAGGTTTGTGTGGATGTAAGGTTGTTCAGTGAATCAATATGATGTTTTTTGTGTACATAGGATTGAATATTGTACTTTTTATAATTCAAAGCGTTCGGGTTGACTAATCTCATTGAAAATACTTTTAATTTGTCCATTTAGTATCTCATGGGAAAAAACAAAATGTCATTTTTTATTACATATTTATCCTATCTTCTTTGCAATCTAACCAAAAACAATGTAATTAATTCGTGAATTTACATCATTTTTATTATCCATTATCCGGTAGACTTTATATGTCTTCTCTATGCCCACATTAATCTCATCTTTCCTAATTATTTTTCACAATAATCCAATCATCAAACCTGTCGTCTAGAACAAAAGTGAAGACAGATTATCACGAATAAAGTCCATTTTATGTTCTTTGTTAATTACGTAGAATAGGAAAGAACGTGCAAACAATATTTTGCTTTGTTAATAATTAAGACAGAAAAAACCAAACTAACGTCTTAAAATGTGTATAATGTACAATGATATTTGTGATAAGTGTGTTTAGATGTATGAAAATACATGACATTCATATTTGTTGTGTTATTCTGTTTTATAGAATATACGAAATTAGTAAGTTTTACGTTTCTCTTCTTTGATTATCTTATTTTATTGATATAATAATAGCCTCACAGTATTTCCGTCCTATTTGTAATCTCTTTACACATGGAAAGCCAATAGGTGTAATTTTATGTTACTAAAGGAAATAATATGTAGATAAAACAATATACTCCCTCTGTCCCTTCCTAAGTATTCAGTTTCGTAACTCTAACTTATTAAATAGACATCATTATTACAATATATATTCATATCAACTTTTACCTCCACTTTTCCTATTTACCTTCTATTATTACACTTTTACTCACTAACTTTTCAAAATATATACTAATTTTATGGGAAAAATGAAAAATATATTAATTTTTATCCACAAACTTTACAAAATAAACACTTATTAAGAGACAACACAAAATGAAATACTTGACACTTATTAAAGTTGGTGTGTTTCTGCGACACACCAGCCCAATTTGTACACTAAAATTCACTTTTTGGGCTGCAAAAAGTCCAAGTCCATTAAAGTTGAGCCCAAAGGCTTTTTCATTAGTTGTATGTGCCCCAAGCCTATGGTTTTGGGCCAGATTGGACTCTTCTAGGACTGAGCTGATTATAGTAAACAAACTGTGTTCCTTGTTCCAAATTTGCTATTACTAATATTATTTTGGGAAAATGACAGCCAATGATGTGTTTTTATATTTAATATCCGCCAATGACATTTTCAGTATTAATAAATGTTCTTAGTCCGTCCTTTGTGGATATTAATTATCAAAATATGTCCTGGACCGTCATTTTCCCATATACTTTCTACCTCAAATTGAGTTACTGAGCTTGTTACATAATGAGTCAATGCCCTATACGTGGATTTGTATTTATTCAGAGCCCAAAACAAATTGGCCCATTAATAAGACTTTTGTGCTCAAACCTTTATGATGTTTTGTGCCTTGCAATCAACCTAGCCTCTTGCTAACTTTTGGCAAAATAGGGTGGTGTCCTTATTTGAATTTTTTTTTTTTGTATTTTTTAATTTTGTGCCAAACTTTTATGAACTATTAATTTGTCTCGACGAGAGGAATTGGAAAAGTAAATTTTTTTTTTTACTTTTATCCTTATATTTTGGAAAATAACCACTTTTAAGCAAAAAAAAAAAACAACTTTTTTGACATTTTTTTTTTTGGGCTAAAAAGTGATTATTTCTCAAAATAGTTGCATGAAAGTAAAATCTTTTTTACTTTTGTTGAGATGAATCAATAATTTACAAAAGTTTAGCGCAAAACTAAAAAACGCAAAAAAAATTTGACTAAGGACAAAAAGTGCTAAGCGGAATAGGGTCTTCAATTTTCCTATGTCTACATTTCTCTATATTCACATTTTTTTTACATTTCAATTTTGGTATATATGCGATGCCTGATTTAGATCCACATATTCACATCGGGTAAATAGACTTAGTCGTAGACTAAATGAGAATGTGTAATTGTTGAGTAGTTGGAGTACCACGTGGCGGTACTCTCGAACTACTAAATAATTTGACCTCTAAGGTTGTGCCAACCATGTGATGCAATAACTATTGCACGTGATGATCCCAACAAATTCCTGATTCTCCTATGCAAGAATACGGAAAACTTTTCACTGTCGGGTGGGTACGTACCACGTGGTGCCTGTTCGGCGCGAACCGTTCATTGTATTTTTGGACGATTCAGGTTTGAGGAGAAAAAAAGGAGGGAGAAAGTGTTGGGGTGAGAGAAAAGAGGGTTTCAAGTCGAGCTATCCAAAAATATATTGGACGATCCGGATGTGCCGAACGGATACCACGTGAGATATACCCACCTGGCACCGAAAAATTTCTCAAAGAATACACATGCCTTTATATGAACATCTTCTATGAGTTCAATGGTTGCGGTTCTTCTTGACACACATCGCTTTGTTTCGTGTTTTTTTTTTCCTGGTGCTTTTACTTTTTCCGTGCACACATTTTCACTCTGTGCTTCGTCCCTTACAGGTTTTTTGGGACCGAGGGAGTGTGCTGCGCAGCTCCGTGCTGCGCAGCGTGCTGCGTGGCCGCCGGCGCCGTCTTGCCGGCATTGGTCCGACGATCGGAGACGTCCACTGCGTAGAGCTCGTCGGATACTACAAGTGTACCAAAAATCAACCCGATCAAATATCGTTAAGTGTCTCATCGGAACACATATAATTAAAAAAGAATGGATTCAGTGGTTTTGATCCAGTGTTTCGTATCCATTAGGATTCATTTTCTTTCAAGTTATATATATTCCGATGAAGTACTTAATTAACGATATTTGATCTGGTTGATTTTTGGTACACTTGTAGTATTTGACAAGCTCTATGCAGTGGACGTCTCCGATCGTCGGACCGATGCTGGCAAGGCGGCGCTGAAGGCCGCGCAGCATGCTGCGCAACACACTCCCTCTGTCCAGGTTTTTTGTTGGTCTTCGCATGTCATCGGCACTCTTTTTTTTCTTTTTTTTTGCAATAGCATGGTTTTTGTGTTTTGTGTATTTTGAAGATCAGTGTGCTCTCTGTGCTTTGCTCCTTAATTAGGCCCTTGTTGATCTTCACTCGTTGCCGACGTTTTCCAACTTACGGCGATAGCACAATTGTACCTTCTTCTTCTTCTTCTTTATTGCTATTAATGAAGTTCTTATGCTTCTAAAAAACTTTGCAGAGTTCACCTTTTAAAAAATAATACTAATAGTAATAAAGAGAAGAGTATTCTCTATAATCTTATTTTCTGGACTTCGGATTGGTGTTATGCAGTGAGGTACTGCATCATGCTGCACACCTCCGAGCCATCGAATCGTGTATCCGACGGCTCGAATCTCATCTTGGCAAACAACAATCGAGAGCCGTTCATTGCCGAGATGAGATCCGAGCCGTCGGATGCACGATCCAACAGCTCAGACGTGCGTAGCACGGTGCTGTGCAAAACACTGTACAACACCATCCTGACAAGAATATTCATATTCAAACAATGAGAATATTTGTAATAAGAGCATCCGCAGTGGGTTTGGTATACTTGTGTGTTAAATTAATATTTGTTAAAATGTGTATTGTGATAAAAATGGGCATCACAAGTATGTTAGATATTGCTAACATGGGAATTTGTTAGAACATCCACAATGAGTTTGGTAAATTTGTGGGTTAAAATGTTTGTTATGATAAAAAAGGGGTCTCACAAATGTGCATGAGGAGTAGTGGACATTTAATTTATATTTATGGTTGGAGTTTGAATCATAGAGATGGGATCCACTTATTGTTTGTTAGTATAGTTGTCAAACTTGACACACATGTTAGTACACTACAAGATTTAACACAGTCTAACACGTGAAATAATACAAGCATTGTGACACAAAAATACATTTTTATTTGCCAAATCTTAACACACACAATTAAAATACTATTAGTAAACCCATTGTGGATGCTCAGACATAGGCCAATGTCGCAGGACAGTGATTGGCCCATCTAGATAGAATTAATGGTTAGCTTTTTACTAGTGGGTCTAGGAAGGAAGGAAATAATTTTCATTAAGGAATGACACAAATTTTATTTACCACTAACTCCACCCTAGAGTATCATATGACTTTTATCATCTCGCTACAGCATAGCCACCACTGCCACCACCACAACTCAGCTCTCCACCCCATGCACCACTTTCACTTCACCATCACCAAAATCACTTCACCGCCACCACCTCACCACCATCGCTACCAAGTAAGTTGAGAATGTTTTCACTTTTTTGGATTGACAATATTCTCAAATTTAAAAATTCTAGTCTACCGCCGTTGCCGATTTCAATGTTCTCAATTTTTTGGATTGAGGGTATTCTCAAATTTAAAAATTCTCAATTGTTCGGGTTGAGAATATTCTCAATCCAAAAAAATTGAGAAATTGAGAATATATATTCTTAACAATAGTGGTGGAGGAATATTTGTGGTATAAAAATTTGACTCACCTTAAGCATGCATTTCATGATTTGAGCCTAACCTAGTGGAAATTACTTTTAATTTTCTGTATCCACACGTAAATGGCATTATACTTTTCTTGAACATGCGCTCGATATTGTAGGGAAAGAGACCATTTGGCTTCTCACAAAAATAGAGATATTTGACCGGAGCAGAGAGGGGATCACTTGAGGTACGTGTAAATTGATCCGGACACTCTTGATTGTCGAACCAAAAAGAGAGAGAGAGAGAGAGAGAGAGAGAGAGAGAGAAGAATCGGAATTTCTACTAAAAAATCATGTTATTTTTATTTTTTTTCTTTAACATTATATATTTGATTTGTTTTTTGGTATCTTATTACGCATGCCCAAAATGGAGGTCACGGAACACAAGAAAAGGATAACAAAAAACTTTCATTATCGAACAAACATCAGCATGAATGAAAAAGAGAAATGAAGGGAATATTATTAATATTTAATAAAAACATCTTTGGCATATAGGAACATAATTTGTCATGGTTCATTAAACGAAGGGAATATTAATTGTAACATCTTTGACATATAGTAATATACTAATAAATTAGGTACCGAGTCTGAACCCGGGAATATTAATTATAACATCTTTGACATATAGTAATATACTAAACATCTTTGACCCGACCCGTTTCAACCCGTTTACTATTTGATTCATATTTGACCCGCGACTTGTTTTAACCCACTGCTTGACGATTTCCTAGTCCTAAATTAATGGGTTGCCCCAAGCGTAGGGCTGAGACCGACGCAGCATAATATCCGGTAAGTTCGGAGTCGAATCCTCAAAGACGGTGATGTGTGCTGACTAAAAACTCGGGTTGTTACTAATTAAATGGGCTCTTAGGTAGCCACCCCTTGTTGATAAATGAAAGATTAACTAAATCTAGGAATTGATTGTAATTTTCAAGTAATTAAAAGAAAGGTACGGTTGTAGGGTTCATAGCACTCGCAACCAATCCAGATTAACCTGCTCCATTCGATGTTCTTAAAAACGTTCAATTTAAGATTGGAAAAGATACCCCGCAAGATGCGAAACCCTGTGGTCGCCGTTTACCCATGCGCAGCGGAGAATGAGTTTTGGACCCCCATTCCCCTGTTCACATGGGCTCCGACAATGCCCGGATTCGTCTAATGAATGTTCTTTAATAACCTAAAATTAGGGCTGCTCAAAAAATCCGGTGAACCGCAAAACCGGTCCGGACCGAACCGATCCGTACCTTTTGGATTTTGTCCGTGGATTAATGGTCCAGACACGGATTGAAAAATTAGAAAACCGTGACTCGCGGTTCGGTCCACGGATTTTTATTACGAAACCGTGGATTAACCGAACCGGACCGTGAGATATTTATTTTATATAAATAATAATATATATATACAAATATATATATATATATATGTATTTATATAATTAATAGTTAGGAATATTAAAACTTTTTTCCACTAATTTTAGTATTTCAATGTTAAACTGTTGGCGGTTGCCGTGCATTGCATTTGGATGAAAGATACAATTTCACCTCTTTGGTGTTATAGTTGTCCCCCTTTCATGCTTTTTTTTTGTTTGGTTTTATGTTATGTACTATAATGATACAATCTACTAGTGTTTAGATTCTTTTGAATTTGATTTCTGAAGTAGGCATTTGGTAGTTTATGTAACAAATACTTTTTGGTGGTTTTAAACTTAATTCTGAGTGTAACATTCTTTTATTATAGTGTGAGATATTTGCTTGAGCTTTATTTTTGCTAAAATCCGTGAATAAAACCGTAACCGATCCGCGAGTCACGGATTGGATTGGAACCGGACCGTAGGACTTTTGGTCCGGACACGGATTTCATTTTGTAAAAACCGTGACTAGCGGTTCGGTCCTCGGATTTCTAAAAATCCGAACCGAACCGGACCGCGAGCAGCCCTACCTAAAATTGTCTTTGCATTTTTATTTTAAAATAGGAGCAAGACATGTCCGACCTAGCCACGGTGTGCTAATCACCCCGCGACCCTACCTAAACAACTACTCACTCATTATTAAGCAATAAACAAAAGAAACCCTAGATTAAGCATGAAAGAAAATAAAACAGAGATAACAATTAACTGAAAATCAAACTTTAATTAAGAACAAAAGTTGAAACGAGTTGCCGGAATACGAGTAATTGAGCAAAGCTTTAAAACTTGAAAGTAAAAGGAGCTTGAAAGAAACTAAACATTAATGGAACCCGACTGTCGCAGCCCTGTTCTTTTCCTTTTCCTCTAGTGCGTGGAAATCCAAGAAGAAATCACAGCGCCTTTGTTCTCTTTAGTATTGTCCGTGGGCAGAAAAACAGTCCTCGGCAGCCCCGTAAGTAAATCCCCGATGGCGCAGCCCCCTCTCTCTTTTTATAGTGCTACCAATTATACTTGGCAGCCCTAAAATTCCCCAAAGAATTATTAACTTTCAATTGCAATTCATTGATCTGGCCCATGGCTTCTAGCCTTGCTCCCACATGCACAGCTTTCATAAAGACCAAGAGTATTTCTAATATCACCCACTTTTGCGCTAATCAAACTTATGTAAAGCCCATTACGCGTTAAGCCTCCAAATAATATGTTGGGCTTTCCTGAATCGCAATCCAGTCACATCTTCAAATCTCTATATCTCTAATTTAAAGCCAAATTCTATGCAAACGATTTGAGTGACCTGCAATCATGGAAATTGCATAAAAAGTACCAAGTGACTATATAAATTGGCAAGCATAGTATAGGTTAAGGAGATTAAATAGGTGCATTTAAGCACTCATCACACCCCCCAACTTACATTTTGCTAGTCCCGAGCAAAGAAAATAGAATGCAACTAAAGAAAATAAATTAAAACTGATAGTTCTTTTGAACCCCCAGGCGGCCCCGGTAGGACGAGTGAAGTCTGGTGAGGGTTTTTAGTAGTGATTACCCATAAAACACCAAGAATCCTTTCCCATGAAATCTGAAAAACCGTAAGACAGCTCAAAGTTATATCTCAAGCGAAGAATATGAAGCCATCGCAAAGAGATAATGGGCATAAGCAGTTCTAGATACTATCAAATCAGAAAAATGAGTCATGGCACCTAAACTCAGCGTGTGTGAGCATGGGCTCCGATCACAAGTGAAAAATAACTAAAAGTTTTCTCCGGACCGAGTCTTGACTTCAAATCTCACCGTGTCATGCACTCAATAAATAAAATCACTCGAAACAAGGTGCATATTAGATACTCTCAATATGTGCGGGCAAACGTTATGTAAATGAAAGCAAAATACTTCTGCACATAATGACACGAAAAGAACGCTCTATAAAGTGGATACACGATCTCATGAAAGAAATACCAAGTGTTGGAAACTCTCCTATCCATCAATTCACAGCCCATACCCCTAGGATCAAATAGGACTTCAATTCCGGTTATAATGTCAGGTAAGGGAAAATATTTCAAGGCTAGGTAAAACTTCAAGTGTCCGAGAATAGGCTAGCAACAACTCACATAGGGCAAAAATAATAATAATGTGTGCCTTGTCGTTTTTTTTTTCAACTCCGCCACATCTCTCTTTCCTACCTTTCTAATAAAATCCCACATGAACAACTATTTCTCCTTCCACAATAATTTTGGTGTGTCCTCCCTTTTTGCTCCTTTTTTTTTCATTTTTTTTAATGTTTTTATTTTAAATGGGAAAGATCACCACCAATAAAATTCAATTCTCACTACATTTACTCTCTCTCTTTTGAAAAATATACCTCCACACAATTATTCAAGCCTTCTCAAGAAACAATATAGATGGATGAGCTCAACAAGAAAAGGGTATCACGCGAGAGGCTCAAATGGGCTCACAAGAGATAAATGTATGAAAGAAAGAGACGAATCGGCTCAAAATAGCAAAGATGGCCTATAATCCTCTCCAAGGAGCAATACAACCATGCAATCTCCAAACCCAAGAGATAAGTAGGCAATATCCCAACGCTCGCCCAACACTCGACGACAAAAATAATGAGATCAACAATGAATTTACTCTTTTGTGACAAAAAGAGTTTATTTGACACCACTCCAAGAAAAGATAAGGCTCTAAACTCACTGAGGCATAAGTCTCCACTAAACTAGCCATCAAGAATAATTAAGTCACAGCTCACAAGCAACCAAAGCCCAAATAAATGCGAAGTGCAAATGTGCTAAAAATAAATACCATGACAAATTCTTCGCGACAAGCTAGCAAAAAGAACTACTATGCCACCACAATATCAAAACAATGACTATTGTATCTCCAACTTAATCAATCATGAGCCAATCTCAACAGCCTTCTAGTCTCATGCAAAAAGAATCCCACTATTGTTTTTTTTTTCAATTTTTCCCCTTAAAATAAAGAACAAAGTGATCCCTCCCCCAACTTGAACTATTCAATGTCCTCATTGAATACAAAAGAATAAAAATATAGGACATAAAAGAAAAAGAAGGGAAATGTATCAGCTCGAAACGGAGAACTACGCAAGAAATAACATAGTGGGAAGAAGACCCCCCAACTTGAACGAAACATCCTGCAATGTTAGTCCTCATAAAAATAAAATAAAATAAAATAAAAGTAGCTAATCTAAGAAAGAGAAAAGAAAAAAGAAAAAAAAACTATACAAAAAAAATTAATGACATTCACTCCCACCATGTGAAATCCAGCCATTCATCACACTACGAAGAGCAATCAAAATCATTATCTCACCCCACTTCAAACACTCCGTTAAAAATTGTATGCGACCATGCCACAAAACCAAATACTTAGAATATTTTAATTGCCTTAGCCGCGTTTGAAATTTAAATTCTACCAATTGCATATTCCCAACCAAATTAACTTTCACGTTGTTGATGAATTTTAAGAAAAATGGATAGTAAACCACATTAAAATTATCAACACCAAGAAAATCAATTTGTTCTAACTTAACAATCTTTTGCAATGGTGGATGCTCAATAGGAGTGATGACATCAACATCTATGACTGGGGATATTTGATCATCAAGAACAAGTGGACTTTGCACAATTATTGGTAACGACTTCTCAAGAGTCGCATCATGAAAATCCATCTCAAGTGTACTAGAATGCTCTTGGAAAGACTGTTGCACTTCAGGTAAACCAACTATTTCGTTAGTTACAAGTGACTCTGTTGTTTCATCTTCCAATACACAAGAATTATCCACTTGAAAATTTTTAACTTGATTGCAGGAAAGAGAATCAGCTAATTGATCAAAATAAGGCGGCTATATTTCCTCTTTTTCCCTCCCATCAGAATTGGTATCCTCAGAACTTTCAGTCAACTCACAAAATTGGAGCTTTTGGATCAAGTCATCTAGGTAATCCCAAGCCTCTTCAGCGTTTTTATCTAGAAATTCATCAGTGGAACTAAAATCCACCTGGCCTGGTTTAGGATTTAAACTACGACAAAAGATAACCAGAAGACTGCCCAGCTCACAATTATAACTCGACCAAGAGAATATGGAATTTTTAAATCGCTCCCAACACTGTGACAAAGACTCATCATCTTGTTGAGAGAAATGTGATAATTCTTCTAAAAGCATATGAGTCTCATATGAGGGATTAAAAGTTTTGAAAAATTGTATGACAATCTCACTCCATGTCAATCTTGGACTCAAAAAAATAAACCAACTTTGAGCTCTACCACACAAAGATTTTGGGAATACATGTAAAAGAGCTACTTCATCGCTAGCAAAAGCTTTCTCAAGGTTAGCAATATGCGAAAAAGGATTTTCTAAGGCCAAACCATAAAATATAGGAAGTGATACTGAACAACCAAATTGTTTTGTATAACCTCCATAGCAATTTGCAAAATCGGCCATTTTTTTTCTTTTCAACAATAAAACACTACAACAAAATCAAGTTCTAACAACGCAAAAAAGTTATCAGCAAAGGCATATTTGTGTTGGCAAAGAGTTTCGCCAACGTAAGACCTTGCGTTGGCACGTCGTCGGCGTTGCTATGTCGGCAATAGTTTCTGCCGATGCAAACCGTCTGTGTTGGCAAAAAGGAATGGATTTGGCAACACAAGTTGACGTGGGCGAAAGTGCATTTAATCTGGGATAATATAACACTTTTGGCGACAAACTTTGCATCGGCAAAAAAAATTTAAATAAAGAGGATATTAAATCTATTTTTCCCTATAACCTAATATCATGCATTTATCCATTCATAATTATCAATAACTTGTAAATACATTCATCCCATCCAAACTCATTTAAAAGTTCATCAAAATCCATAGATAGGTCATTCTAATACCTTAAATATATCGCAATCCAAAAACCAATTATCCAAGCATCCAAAATATTACAGCCAATTGATTATCACAAACTTATCCAAACATCCAAAATACAACCAAAAGATTACTCCACCTTCCATGTATCCAAAAACTAGTACTCCACCTGCCATGTCTACACAATTTTACTCCACCTGCCACGTATCCAAAAACTAGTACTCCAACTGTCATGTCTCCACAAATTTACTCCACCAACCACGTATCCAAAAACTAATCTAGATGTCTATGCATACAAAAAAATTCAACAGTAATCACCAACCATAGTTGCTTCAAACGTAATATCCAAAAACCCATTCAAAACATCTAAAGTCAGCACGTTTGACCTTCATTTAGGTCGAAATTCCATCTTCTTGTCCAATCGAAGTGTCTTCTCCATTTTCATTACTTGAAATCAACCCCGGAATGGTGGCTGGATCAACTCCATTCTTCGTAGCCATGAAGACCATCATGGTTTCAAACTTTTTAGCATAATCAGCTATGAGTTTTGCTTGATCAGCCACGAGTTCTTTAAGAGAAACTACCTCGGAATTTGGGACTGCTTGAGACTGTGTAGCATATGTGCTCTTGCGAATTCCATATCCCTTCAAGTAGCCCGATCTCTTCCCAAGCACATCAATGGAAACTTGTACCTCAGATTGAGGATTTGTGACACCGGGTTGCGATTGCTCGGCTAGCTTTTTAGCAATCTTATCCTACATCAATTTGAATTAGTTAGCATATTACATGTATATGTAGAAATTTACATTCGGCAATCTGTTTCTGATCAGTAGACTAGTCTTCCAACAAAGAAAATATGTTTGAAGCAAAATCAAGACTATCCTATGCTGATCTTCAAAGGTTTGACAGTAAGCATATCAAGATAGATTGTTTCAAGTGATTTTGCTCATGCAGTAAACAAAGCAGTACAAATTTTTTGGTAGTTCATCGATCATTTGTCAACTACTCCCTAAATATAAACATATACCCACGATCATATAACGTTGCTCTTAGTTTGAAATAACGCAGATTGCCAAGTGAGTTAACAAGAATTAACCCTGTAGTAGCACCATTAATTTCTAAGAACATGTACGGTCTTTTATTAGCAGTTCACTTAGGCCATTATCAGCATATATAAGAACCTGCATTTGCGCAATCAAAGACTATAACGGGAAACACAGTGAAGCCTATACCACCATTATCAGCATATATAAAAACATCACTGCACCTAACAGCTGTGAAGCATGCAGATCTTGGCTTCATAGAGGGCAAAAAATGCCACACTAAAGGGAAATCAAGATGGAGCAACAAAAACAGAGCAGATAGGGAACACAATAAACTGAGCAGATCAATGTAGTAGAATTTAGTAAAGTTCATACATACATGAACTTCCTTAGCCTTGGTGTTTATCCATACTTCCTCTCCATGTCGATGACGTATGTGTGTGTCCTTGAACCTCTCTGGAAGAGACTGCTCTCTTTTTTCTTTTTTTACCTATAATTTAATATGCATTTCTCTAACATTAGAATAAGCAAGTTTATAATTTCAGAAGAAAAAAAAAAGATAACTAAAAAGTCATACTTACAAACTTGGATGCTCGTGCTACAAATGATTGGGAGCCGCTAGTATGGTTATATTTCAATGATTTTCGTGCATTTTTTCCTCTCTTAGACTTCTTCTGCGAAAATCATAAAACAAACTTGTCGAGTACTTCCCAACCAAAGAACAAGGCAATGGGATCTTACATGTTTTGTTGCTTCCACATATTTCTACTAATTTATGCATCTGTGGTAATGCCTATTATATACTAAAAAGGGACAAAGATTACCTTAAAAGCTTTTTTCCGCCATACTTTCTTAATCATGAATTTCCAGTCCTTTGGATTACAGTATAATGGATGGTTTTGGGGGTCAGACACCTCCTTCTTGATCACTTTGTAGTGGCTATGTAACTTGCACTTCCACTCTCTATACAAAGCTTGGCACTTAATGTCGATGATGCGCCTAAGAACCATGTCATTCTTATAGTCACCAAGTCCAAATGTTTGCTATAAAGAAACGGCCAAGTTTAATAAATATTGGTAGGTGAATGAATTAAATGGATAATGCAATAAAAGAGTAACAAAAAATGCAAATTACCCCAACACGCAGAATAATGGATTCTTTGATCCCAAAATCAATATCTCTCCACCCAATGTCTCGAACTGGAGCATGAGATCGAATACTCTCCCCGATAGCATAAGCCACGGAAGTAGCATAATCTCCAACTATTGCCATTGCTTCGCGATCTATTTCAACGGGAATGGGATGACCAAGCTTTTTCCTTTCCTTATCCACATTTATCCCTCGTGTAGGACCTCGTACACGCTTCCTACTTGGGATTGAGGTGGACCCTATTAAAGACCATAATGCAATTTGAACTTAGTTTTATACAAAGAGTTCCAGCATACATGGACATAACTACAACTTGTAAATCAAATTTACAGCAAGTCAAGATCATATGGTAGAGTTTCAGCATCTATATGTGAAGGGTCATCGCTAAAATAAACTCCACCATTTCCAAATTACATGCATATGAGAGAGGGAATAAAATAGACGGATGCTTGCGACCTTAAAGTGTGTTGCAATAAGAAGCGCCCCAAGCGTAGGGCTAGGTCGGTTGTAGCATAATAAACTCGGAAGTCCGAGGTCGAATCCACAGGGAGCCAACGGAGCTAGCTAGGCCGGAGGTTTGATTTATGAATGGTTTTTAGCGTTAGGACCGCAAACCTTTAGTTCGGCTTTGAGACGGCCAACTTTTGAGTGAAGGAAGTTCTCTCTACCTCTTAACTTAATTGAAAACGAAGATTGACTAGAAATTAAAAGTGGCAAGGTCTAGGGGTTCATTCCGCCCATAACTTAGGCCGTTCAATGCTTCTCTTTGATAACTCAAGTGAGAGTCATTGTCATTTGATCTCACTCGGAAGATTTAATTATGAAAATCAAGTTTAACTCATACAACGGGGTTTTGGAAATGGAAAGGAACTCATTTAGGCATTTTATCGAACACAAAGAGAGCCATGGTTCCAAGCATTGGGTGTGCCAAGAGACTTGTCTACACCCAATCAAAGAAGTTAACATCTCTAGGTTTAGACCAAATATTAGAGTTTAACAAGTTCTTTGAGGCATTTTGGCAAACACCTAGAGTGACATAGCTCCAAGCATTATATGTGGCAAGAGATCAAGTCCTTGCCTACACATAATCAAAGAGGTTAACAACCCTAGGTTTTGTTACATAAAGATAAGAACTTAATCCATCCACAAACCACATTAAGCACAATAAATGAGAGAAGTCATTAAACTACCCAAGTCATGGGGTAGAAATCACCCCATGACCAAGCCTTGAACACTACTCACCCATAGTGGGTGTAAACACAAGGGAAAATGAAGAGAGATACGAAAACGTGCACAAAAACGGAAATAAAAACTAGATTAATAAAGATCTTGAGTTAACTTACAAGTTTAATGAAGAACAAAAGCCTTAAAACCCAAGCAATCAACCTCCATTGAAGAGAGAGAGAGAGAGCTAGGGAGAGGAGGGAGGTAGAGAGAGAAGTGAAATTGGAAGATAACCTAATGAAATCAGGTCTGGGGGTATTTAAATGCCCTCAAAAACATGCTACAAAAGTCCTAAATACCCCTAAGTTGTTGCTTTATCGGGTACAAAATTCTGCAGAAAAAACCCAGTTGGTACAGGTACTGGATTTTGTGGTACCGGTACCAGTCTTCGAATGGCATTTTTGCGCAGCTACTGGTTACTGGGTACAGGTACTGGGATTTCAAGTACAGGTACCACCTGGACAATTTTTTATCCTTCTTTGATTCTTCACCCTATGCATGTCCCTTGGCCTTCCGATGTTCGGCACACCTTCCAATGCTACTTTTTATCATTTTTGGGGCTCGATGGTAGGGTGCCACGTGCCCTCGGCTCTTTGGATGCTTCCGGGTTGTTCTCCTTGGCGTTTAAAACGCCTTATTTCCACCTTTTTATCTGAAACTCACAAAAACACACCCTCCGTGCAATATCATCTAAATAAAGCAAGTTAAGCACGTGAGAGTGACAAAATTGGGATCGATAAGCCCATTTATTTACATTATTGAGGGCTTAACACACCCCCCAACTTGGACTTTGCTAGTCCCTAGCAAACTTAAACAAAAAGTATGTAATTAATACTATGCAATCTTCCCCCGAAACAGATACGACAACTATGCTCAATGACATTTGGCAAAAGTTCAAACAAACACCCCTTCGAACTCAATCACATGCAACCCATGCACATGCATACAATGAACTAAGGTGAACAAATTATGCCAACGGCCAAGCAATACACGTCCACCTTGAGTTTCCATTCCAGGACTCAAAAGAGCAAACTTAGGTACCAAATTGCACGAAGAAATAAACTAGAACTACATCCCATGATAAGCGCTAGCAAGAATTGCAATAGCAAGAAACAAAAAGCTATGCATGCTACTAAAAAGAGCGCCGACAAAGAGAGTTAAGGAATTATTCACAAACAAACTAAGTTAACAGAAATTTCATACTAAATTAGCATTAGATATCGATCATGCATCAAAAGGAGTTAGATGAGCGTACAATAGGATCAACTAAGGACTTTTAGGCTTATAAAGACCTTGGTTTCGAAAAGGAAAGGACACAAACAAAAGAGTAGTGGCCATAAACTTTTTGCTTGGTTTCAACTACCCCTGGCCACTACCATGCCCTACACTACCCAAGGCTTGGCCACATGCCGGCCGAACAAAAACGAAAGCTACACAAATAGAAATAAAACTACTAAGCTGAAACTACTACGACTCACCACCGACACTACTCAGTCTCGTCCTCATTGTCATCCCCTTCCTCATCATCGGAGTTTGATTGGTGGAGCTTGAAGATTTGTGTATGGTTTGGTGGGATTTGTTGGTGAATCAAGAGTTGGAGATGAGGGATTTGAGTGAGAGATGAGATCGGCACGGTTAGGGCTCTCTCTGTGATCGTGAAATGTGAAGGAAAGAAAGGAGTTTGGGTTTATAAAGTGGGGTAGGGAAAGTCCTGATCACGTGCAAAAGTTTTCAAAAATCCCCAGCTAGTACAAGTACCGCAAATTTGGAATACCCGTACTCGTCAAATTTTTTTCAATTTGTCACGCCACTGCCCTGCTGGTACCCGTACTGAGATTATTCGGTACCCGTACCCAATGCACTTTTCCAGAATTTTTCAGCTTCATCAAATTCAACTCCCAGCCACTTATAACACATGCACCACCCTCCAAACCACCTCGAAACATTGAAAAACAGTCTTCAACATCCCTCCAAACAACCGGCTTCCTATGTTTAAGCAAAAACAGAAACTCGAACTACAGCTCAACAATTTAGGACAAGGGGACACATTTGTGGTTTTATCATGCAAAAAATGCCTTGAATCATTTCCTACGTACGCCAATCAACTCCAAAATGATGCATAAAAGATATCGAAACTACTCAAGTACAACAAATGGAGATTATTTACGCAAGTGCGGAAAATGAGACAAACAAGCATGGGATGCTTTAAAATGAACTTCAACTCTAGGCGATGCACACTACTCAACACACATTGGAGCTCAATTTGTTCAACAAAGTTCATGTATATGCATGCACATGGATTCAACACATAGTTAAATTCGACAGGGTAGACGACTCTTGCCATTATTAGAGTAGAGAAAATTGAGCATAATCTAAGTATCTAATCACTTGAGATCACTAATTACAAGGAAAAATTGCACAAAAAATTTAAAATTTACCATGCAACATCGAGAAAATAAACTAAAAGCATAAACCATCCCCCCAACTTGAAATATGCAGTGTCCTCAATGCAAAGACGGTAAGTAAGGGAGGGAGAACAAAAATGTACCGACGGGGTGGAATGTCAACCACCCAATACCTCGACCAAGTTGGAGGATTTTGCGTCATTGCCGCCGTTCGTCATCGGGACCGCTTCCAAGGCCCACTCTTTCGGCCCCGCCTTCGGAACCATAGCTAGTCGCACAAGGCCATCGCCAGAGCTTTCTTGGGCTTACAACCGCGACACATAGTCGCACCTATGCTTAGGGCTCCTGAATGCCTCACTCACCCCGACTTTTAGACCCAAACTACCAAGGCTAGTGCGGTAGCGTGTTGCCCTGCAAAAGACTTAAGAACCGACTACCTACTAAGAGACAAAAGACATTAGCACCGCCGGCTCGTGGTAGCCCGGCAACAAAAAATTATTATGAACAAGTATTTAAATCCCCCGAATCGTCACGTGATTGAACGGGTACTACTTTTCTCCCCATGTTTCGCTTAAGGTGTCGCAAAGCAAAAGGAACAATACCGTAGGCGAAACACAGGTGGCTATACCGGACCACAAAAGTAAAATGGAAAAGGAGGGAGAGAGAGAGGAGTGTATGCGTGTTCAGCCAAACGTGGATTTCGAACATTGATTATGCCATTAAGAGCTATTACCCTGAGCATATCCCTCCACTCCAAAATCTTGGTCAAAAATTGAATTCGGCCATACCACAAAATAAGATACTTTGAGTAGCGTAATTGCCGAAGTCGTTTTAAAAATTTAAGTTCAATTAACTGAGCATTCCAAACTATATTGAGTTTCAGACTGTTGACAAAATCTACAATATAAGGATGGTAAACCAAATCAAAGTCATCAACACCAAGAAAATCAATATGTTCCACTCCCACAAAATCTTGGAATGGTGGAGACTCAACAGGAGTGCCGACAACATCTACAGAATTCTCATGAGGAGAACATTGGACATTAAATTCATCACGGCATCCTAACTCTGAGGTTTTTTCCCAACCTAAACCGACCTTTTCAATAATGAAAAGCGGCTCTATTTCCTTTTCCTCAACATTTAAGTTGGCATCTTCAACATTGACATCATAAACCCAAGATTCAGAATTTTCGGCCAATTGATCAAAGTAATCCCAATTTTCATTTGCGGTTTTATCCGAAAATACACCATCAAACATCTTATCTACAAGCTGACGCGTTGTAGAATTTAAACTCTTATAGAAAATGGGAATAAGGTGCCTTGTTTCACAGCAATGTTGCGACCAATAGAGTATGGGATATCTAAACCGCCACCAACAACACGCAAAAGACTCTTCATCAAGTTGATAAAAATTTACGATTTCACGTAGCAACATATGAGTCTCATGCATTGGGGAAAACTTTTTGAAAAATTGATTTTCCATATCTTGCCATGTAACTATTGATCCTGAGTTCAATGAATGAAACCAACTCTTAGCCCTATCTTTCAAAGATGATGGAAATATCTGAAATAAGGCCACTTTATCATTCATGCAAAGCTCCTCAAGTTCTACGATGTGTGCACAAGGATTTTCAGAAGCTAAGCCATGGAAAGGGGGCAACACTTGAAGCATGCTCGGCTTAGCACTAAAAGAACTGACGGTTGCCATTCTACTTCAAAAATAAAGATAAAATTAAAAACAAAAGATGGAATACTTACAGTGCGGTGTAAAGCAATACATCCAAGTTAGCTACCAATTGATTCCCCGGCAACGGCGCCAAAAATGCTTGCGACCTTAAAGTGTGTTGCAATAAGAAGCGCCCCAAGCGTAGGGCTAGGTCGGTTGTAGCATAATAAACTCGGAAGTCCGAGGTCGAATCCACAGGGAGCCAATGGAGCTAGCTAGGCCGGAGGTTTGATTTACGAATGGTTTTTAGCGTTAGGACCGCAAACCTTTAGTTCGGCTTTGAGACGGCCAACTTTTGAGTGAAGGAAGTTCTCTCTACCTCTTAACTTAATTGAAAACGAAGATTGACTAGAAATTAAAAGTGGCAAGGTCTAGGGGTTCATTCCGCCCATAACTTAGGCCGTTCAATGCTTCTCTTTGATAACTCAAGTGAGAGTCATTGTCATTTGATCTCACTCGGAAGATTTAATTATGAAAATCAAGTTTAACTCATACAACGGGGTTTTGGAAATGGAAAGGAACTCATTTAGGCATTTTATCGAACACAAAGAGAGCCATGGTTCCAAGCATTGGGTGTGCCAAGAGACTTGTCTACACCCAATCAAAGAAGTTAACATCTCTAGGTTTAGACCAAATATTAGAGTTTAACAAGTTCTTTGAGGCATTTTGGCAAACATCTAGAGTGACATAGCTCCAAGCATTATATGTGGCAAGAGATCAAGTCCTTGCCTACACATAATCAAAGAGGTTAACAACCCTAGGTTTTGTTACATAAAGATAAGAACTTAATCCATCCACAAACCACATTAAGAACAAGAAATGAGAGAAGTCATTAAACTACCCAAGTCATGGGGTAGAAATCACCCCATGACCAAGCCTTGAACACTACTCACCCATAGTGGGTGTAAACACAAGGGAAAATGAAGAGAGATACGAAAACGTGCACAAAAACGGAAATAAAAAATAGATTAATAAAGATCTTGAGTGAACTTACAAGTTTAATGAAGAACAAAAGCCTTAAAACCCAAGCAATCAACCTCCATTGAAGAGAGAGAGAGAGCTAGGGAGAGGAGGGAGGTAGAGAGAGAAGTGAAATTAGAAGATAACCTAATGAAATCAGGTCTGGGGGTATTTAAATGCCCTCAAAAACGTGCTACAAAAGTCCTAAATACCCCTAAGTTGTTGCTTTATCGGGTACAAAATTCTGCAGAAAAAACCCAGTTGGTACAGGTACTGGATTTTGTGGTACCGGTACCAGTCTTCGAATGGCATTTTTGCGCAGCTACTGGTTACTGGGTACAGGTACTGGGATTTCAAGTACAGGTACCACCTGGACAATTTTTTATCCTTCTTTGATTCTTCACCCTATGCATGTCCCTTGGCCTTCCGATGTCCGGCACACCTTCCAATGCTACTTTTTATCATTTTTGGGGCTCGATGGTAGGGTGCCACGTGCCCTCGGCTCTTTGGATGCTTCCGGGTTGTTCTCCTTGGCGTTTAAAACGCCTTATTTCCACCTTTTTATCTGAAACTCACAAAAACACACCCTCCGTGCAATATCATCTAAATAAAGCAAGTTAAGCACGTGAGAGTGACAAAATTGGGATCGATAAGCCCATTTATTTACATTATTGAGGGCTTAACAACGGACACAATTTCAGCTTATAACACATAATTCAGCTTATAAGTACTCAGTTTCACAAATAAAAATCGATATGATATATAACTTCTCACCCGTGCTGCCCCCGACATTAGGCAAGCAAGAATGCTGGTTTGCCTCATCGGTAGGTGAAAGGGGGAGCTCAGAAGGTTGGGCAACCATCACAGACATGCCTTCAGCATGATTAGCTATAGGTTCAGTCGGCAGAGATGAGGTCACTCCAGGAATTCTTTGTGATTTTCTCAAAACTTGAGTAGTTGAAGTGCTTCTCTTTTTTCCTGGACTCATAAGTTTTGCCTAAAATTTAGAAACAAAAGAATTAAAAAGGATTGCAACTATAATACAATATATGCATTCCCCCCAAAAAAAAAAGAAAAAGGGATTGCAACTAGAAGAGTAATCATGTGCAAATATTACCTTTTTAGCTTGAGACCTAGAAGACTCATCATTGTCACTGCAGGAACTTAGAATTTCTACACCTTCGGGTGGTATATAATCAGGATCAGTGCCATGGCCCACCTTGTTGCTTCCCTCTTTAGTGCTTTTACCACTTGCTTTTGCTTTTGAACCAAACAATGACATTGCCATGCTCTTTAACCTAGCAGGAACTATCCCAACAGCCTCTAATTCTTTTAAGTTATGTTTAATAGTTTCATGCCTTTCCTTTTCAATTTCTGTCAGCATCTAGAAATCCAATAACTATTGTTAGAATCTAGAAATTCATCAACAAGATACCACCACTTTTATTAGAAAAATGTCAAAATTCACTAACTATTGTTATATCTAGAAATTCATTAACAATATAACACCATCTCTATAAATAATTAAAAAAAAAAAGATTACGTAAATGCAGATAATGCATACCACATTCCAAAAGGAGAGAATCGAAAAGCGTATTTTTACATTCTAAAAGGAACTTTTTCAAACACAAGTCGCCTCTGCTTCAATAAAAGCTAGAACTCAAAACACG
Source organism: Rhododendron simsii (assembly GCA_014282245.1). Classification (NCBI taxonomy): domain Eukaryota; kingdom Viridiplantae; phylum Streptophyta; class Magnoliopsida; order Ericales; family Ericaceae; genus Rhododendron; species Rhododendron simsii. Next base: position 16,615,741 of record CM024956.1, on the reverse strand, counting down.
AAAAAGGGAAAATACTCGTAGAGAGCAATGAACAATAACATGGTACCTTCTTCGCAAAAGCTTGGCCAAAGTTGTTTACTTGTTTTCTTCAATTTTAGCCAATCTGCAAGGAAAAATCACTTATAAATACTACGTTGAAGAAAATCTGGTAGGAGTACTTGATTAAGAGTTGCATCATTCCAACTCTTACTAATTGGATTTCACAAGATATAACAAAGGTATGCAAGGAGAGCTATTACTAAAATAGAAGATGGGTACAAAATCTTTGTGATCTACATATAACAAGCTACGTTGGGCAGCCTCTAATAATTTTTCAAAGTCTCTCACATCCTCCCTCTTTATGGTATCACTATCCATGTATGTCCCCTTATAGTGGTCTTCTATCAATTGCTCATATTCATCACCACTATAAAATTAGACATTGTGAACATCTTGGCTTAGCCCCAAAAGAAAAGTTGAACGCGGCAAATATTCCCGCCAAAAAATTTGCCTTTCGGCGATGCAACTTGCGTCGCCGAATGTGAAGACTTTTGCCAACGTCAAAGTGTGTAGCTGATACATACCCAACAGCGACACACTTTTTGTTGTGTCGCCAATCCTTGTCGCCGAATGTGAAAACTATTGGCGATATCAAAGTGTGTTGCCGATACATACCCAACGGCGATGCGTTTATTGTTATGTCGCCAATCCTTGTCGCCAAAAAGCAAATTTCTTGTAGTGAAAAATAAAAAGAACTAAAAAGAAAATAAATAAAAAAATAACTACCCGAATTCTTAACACACGTTACCGTCCCCGGCAACGGCGCCGAAAATGCTTGACGATTTCCTAGTCCTAAATTAATGGGCTGCCCCAAGCGTAGGGCTGAGACCGACGCAGCATAATATCCGGTAAGTCCGGAGTCGAATCCACAAAGACGGTGATGTGTGCTGACTAAAAACTCGGGTTGTTACTAATTAAATGGGCTCTTAGGTAGCCACCCCTTGTTGATTGATGAAAGATTAACTAAATCTAGGAATTGATTGTACTTTTCAAGTAATTAAAAGAAAGGTACGGTTGCAGGGTTCATAGCACTCGCAACCAGTCCAGATTAACCTGCTCCATTCGATGTTCTTAAAAACGTTCAATTTAAGATTGGAAAAGATACCCCGCAAGATGCGAAACCTTGTGGTCGCCGTTTACCCATGCACAGCGGAGAATGAATTTTGGACCCCCATTCCCCTGTTCACATGGGCTCCGACAATGCCCGGATTCGTCTAACGAATGTTCTTTAATAACCTAAAATTGTCTTTGCATTTTTATTTTAAAATAGGAGCAAGACATGTCCGACCTAGCCACGGTGTGCTAATCACCCCGCGACCCTACCTAAACAACTACTCACTCATTATTAAACAATAAACAAAAGAAACGCTAGATTAAGCATGAAAGAAAATAAAACAGAGATAACAATTAACTGAAAATCAAACTTTAATTAAGAACAAAAGTTGAAACGAGTTGCCGGAATACGAGTAATTGAACAAAGCTTTAAAACTTAAAAGTAAAAAGAGCTTGAAAGAAACTAAACAGTAATGGAACCCGACTGTCGCAGCCCTGTTCTTTTCCTTTTCCTCTGGTGCGTGGAAATCCAAGAAGAAATCACAGCGCCTTTGTTCTCTTTAGTATCGTCCGTGGGCAGAAAAATAGTCCTCGGCAGCCCCGTATGTAAATCCCCGATGGCGCAGCCCCCTCTCTCTTTTTATAGTGCTACCAATTATACTTGGCAGCCCTAAAATTCCCCAAAGAATTATTAACTTTCAATTGCAATTCATTGATCTGGCCCATGGCTTCTAGCCTTGCTCCCACGTGCACAGCTTTCATAAAGACCAAGAGTATTTCTAATATCACCCACTTTTGCGCTAATCAAACTTATGTAAAGCCCATTAGCGCGTTAAGCCTCCAAATAATATGTTGGGCTTTCCTGAATCGCAATCTAGTCACATCTTCAAATCTCTATATCTCTAATTTAAAGCCAAATTCTACGCAAACGATCTGAGTGACCTGCAATCATGGAAATCGCATAAAAAGTACCAAGTGACTATATAAATTGGCAAGCATAGTATAGGTTAAGGAGATTAAATAGGTGCATTTAAGCACTCATCACCCACTTATTTGCCACCTCTACTGAACCCCATCACACTAATTAAATTAACTAATTACTGGTGAGACATGATTCTGATTTGGGCTAGACGAAGAGACAAATCTATATAGAAAAAAAAAAATACTAAGTAGTACTATTTATATTAATATAATTAGGTGAATTTGTTGTACTTAATTTTTCCACGGAAACTAATAAAAACACACATACTTCTTGTCTGTAAGAGTAATCTACAATATTTCCTTAGGTAATTTTAAATGATTTAAATTCAACATAGATTAAAAGATGCTATTGTACAAATTTATACCAAAACCATAATTAAGCTTATACCTTTTGTTATTCGAACAACAAAAAAGGATTTTATTAAACTTATACCTTAATACTACTAATGTTTAAAAAAATGGGTGAGGTCGGGGGCTGACAGCCCCACTACAACTCCGTCACTAAAACTAATGAATGTACCAATCAAGTAAGCCTATCTCACCTATACACAAGCAACGCAACAAAAAGGTAATGTACCTTTTGAGGTTATATTTCTGATCGAATGGTTTGAATGACAATAATTCTAAGTATCCAAAAAATATACCTCGAAATTACCCGACGAGCATCTTTGTATTGTTGATTTATCTTTTCGGAATAATTTCAGCCTTTCAGGGTATCTGAAGAGCATTTTTGTGTTGGAACAAAAAATTTCTCAAACAACATTTGAAGTCTAATTTTTTTTTTTTTCCAAAATACTAAGAATATCATTCTGGGTGTCAATATTCCCCAATTTGGACTTTAATGCCACTGATTATCCTTGTTGGAAGGGTTCTCCAACGGGTATGTTTTCCATAGCTTCTGCATATGACTTAATTAGCAAACAGGATATGGAGCTGGAGGGATGGAGTTAGTTCTTGAAACTTAAATTTACTGCTAAATTGAAGACATTCATATGGTTGATCTTGCTTAATAAATTGCCTACGACTTTACTTAGAGCTCACAGAGGAATTATTCAATGTGATCTCTGCCTCCGGCGTAACAAACTGAAGATTTAGATCAGCTTTTTAGAAGATGCAATAAATCTTGGTTGCTGATTTTGTTACTCTCTTTTTTGTTAACGCCACTCCACTGCAAGTATATTTTTTGTGCAAAAATACACTTGTAGAAGAATAACGTTAACGAAAAAGGAAGTGACAAAATCATTTTCCTAAATCTTTAGAGATCATGGGACAGATTATGGCAAATAGCTTGTGGAGAGACAGATATATATGATAGTCCTGTTGCTGATTGGATCTCCTTTCATTTAATTGTGAGAACCCACTCTATGAAAGATAAGTCCCACATCGGGAATAATTGAAAGTTGAAATGGTTTATAAGGTAAAGGCCCACCAGCTATTATTAGTCTGAGATTTACTTTTTGAGCTCCATAATTAGGTTAAGGATTAAGCAGGTCAGTTGACGCTGGTCATTACAGTAAAATCCAAAATAAAATTTTTCAATAGGGATAAAATGCCTTGGAATTACCCTTGTCTTTTGTGTGACACTTTGGCAAATATGAAAAGATCCAAACATAATATTGAGAGTGTTGCATGCATCTGTTAGTTCCAAGGCTCTTTTATCCTACAGAAAGTCTATCCACACAGCAGATCTGTGCACAGATTGTGCACAGATTTTGTTGTGGGGCCCACCACGAGTCTCACAAAAATCATCCGATCCGTTCATTAAATGTAAAACATTTTTTCAAGGGTCCCCGTAAAAGATAAGTTCAATCCGATACCTATAGCTATTCGATCCAACCATATAACTTTTCATTATCCGGAAGTCTGAATGAAAAGTTAGATGTTTGGATGAAGCATCTATAGGTATTGGATTGAGATTATTTTTTACGAAGGCCCTTAAAAAAATGTTTTACATTTAATGAACGGGTCGGATGATTTGTGTGGGACCCGTGGTGGGCCCCACAACAAAATCTGTGCACAATCTATGCACAGATTGCTGTGTGTGTAGAGCGGTTCTTTATCCTATATGCAGTGGAGAGAGCACATGCCTTTAAATCTCCTCTCCATAAATAGTCCACAAGATCCAAACTAATTAACTTAGGTTTGTCAATCGACCGGATTCAATTCGGATCTGATTCATAAAATTCGATCCGAATTCGATAACACCAATTCGATAATCCGAATTCTAATTGGATCGGATTCGAATTTGTCAAATTTAATCCAGTAACAATCCCAATCCGAACTTTTTCTCAAACAAAAAATTACGCTTTTTCTCGGAGAAAATCAACTACTGTCAATGTATCAACTTACCCCCCCTCTCCATCTCGGAGAAAATCAAAAACAGAAGACAAAACTCTCTCTCTCTCTCTCTCTCTCTCTCTCTCTCTCTCTCTCTCTCTCTCCGTTTTCTATTTTCCGCTCTCTCCTTAAATCGAATAAAACAGGCTTCCCACAAACCCATTATTTCTCAAAATTGCCATAGCTGCAGTGGATCTTGATCCAAATTCTGATGCATGGGGCAAAATGCTAGTTGAAGCACATGAGTGGGAACTATCGATTGAGATTGAGATTAAGCAGAATTGATGAAACTAAGATATGAATACCTAAATTATTTCCGCTTTCTTCTATTTTCGAACAGAAAGTCTGCCCACACAGCAGATCTGTGAACAGATTGTGCACAGATTTTGTTGTGGGGCCCACCAAAGGTCCCACACAAATCATCCGAGCCGTTCATTAAATGTAAAACATTTTTCAAGGGTCTCCGTAAAAAATAAGTTCAATCCGATACCTATAGGTATTCGATCCAACCATATAACTTTTCATTATCCGGAAATCTAAATGAAAAGTTAGATGGTTGAATGAAGCACCTATAGGTATTGGATTGAGCTTATTTTTTACGAGGGCCCTTGAAAAAATGTTTTATATTTAATGAACGGCTCGGATGATTTGTGTGGGACCCGTGGTGGGCCCCACAAAAGAATCTGTGCACAATCTGTGCACATTTTTCTGTGTGTGTAGAACTGTTCATTTTCGAAGGCGTCCCCATTGTTATGGTGTGCTGTAGCTGTAAATCCTGGATTATCCCGTCTCCCATATCTCTCTCTCTCTATTCCCACAAACACCCCCCCTCCCCCAAACCATTTTTTTGGAAAAAATAAAAAATTTCCAGTTTTTTTTGCTAAAATTTCGTATAAGTAAAAAGTATTCGGATCGGATTCAATTTTCAAATCAGATATCCGACTTTTCGGATCCAATCCAGTCCATTGATAGCCCTAAATTAACTGGGTACCACCATGTTCAGGTTACACCAAGCTCAACACAGATGGGTGTTGGTATCAACCCAGCAGAAATGCAGGTTTTGGAGGACTACTTGTGAAGCTAGTCAATGAGGGTAATGCGAATAATCACCCACGGAGAGAGCTGATCAAGGATGCTCATGCTATTCTGAATAGAACAAACTCATCACTCCACCACATATTTTGGGAGGCCAACTAATGTGCCGCCACTTAGCAAGAGTTGGAGCCGAAAAGAACGAGAACCTAGTGGTTTTAATTAGTGGAAAAACCACTCTCAATTAGAGAATTCGGGATCAGAGAGCGCCTTAATTTTAAGGTAGATCATTGATTAGGGTGTTTCGTTGGTTCTCTCTTTTGTTGTATTGGGTTTGTAATACTTTTATCATGCCTGCACCTCTGTTGCAAAACTCATTGTTTGCCTAATTTTATAATTGAGTAAATTATACTAAGCCCCCTTCAACTTATCTTTATTTTCACTTAACCCCCTCAGGTTACAAAATTCGACATTGTGCACCCTCTAACTATCCAGAGTTGACATTTAACACCCTTTTGTTAGGTCTACGTAGGAAAAATGCACCGATGGCCGTCTTTAGCCACCGGACGGCCGATCCAAGCAGTCCAAAAATTTAAAAAAAAAAACTGAGTGGGCTCGCGCGAGAATCAACGGCATCCGACGTGCATAGGTGCTCGATCCAAACACCTCATTTAAATTCTTGAGGTGTTTAGATCGAGCACCTACGCACATCGGATGCCGTTGATTCCTATGCCATCCCACTCGATTTTTTTAAAAAAAAATTTTGGACGGCTCGGATCGGCCGTCCGGTGGCTGGAGACAGCCGTTGGTGCATTTTTCCTACGGAGACCTAACAAAAGGGTGTTAAGTGTCAACTCTGGATAGTTAGAGGGTGCACAATGTCGGGCTTTGTAGTCTGAGATGTAACGCCCCGAAAATTCGGAGACATTTAAAAATATTTTTTAAAAAATTATTTTCACAAAAGAAATTCACAAATTTACTACGTCACCATTTCAAAAGCATATGTCATTATATTACAACCATTTCGAATAAATCAAAATATTACATTTTCCAAATAAACTTAGAAGCTTCCAAAATAAAATCGACTTAAATTAATCAGAGCAACTATGCGCACGGAAACCAAGGTTTTCAGCTTCTTCCTCAATAGGATTGAACTCGATCGAATTGTATGACACTTCTGTTCCATCTTCAGTACCTGGCGTTCGAGTTACCAGGGCAACATAGTACCGTGAGCGATGACGCTCAGTAGCCAAAACCCACCCGAACCCATAACTTACAAGCAATAGGAATATAATTAACATGCATTAGAAATAACGTAAAAAGAGAACAATCAACTTTTCTTTCATTACTATCCTTTAACCTATGTGAAATCTCAGACCTTATCCACAGATCCGTTCCTACCCATAACCTCTGGCACAACACTGGTGTGGTCAGACTCCCCTTTTCCAGATCCGGATGAAAGATACCTAAATTATATACCCGGTATCCCATCCGCGACCATAAGTTCGGATAAAACTTCACCGGCAACGCTCGAACGCCGTCCAGCCCGGGTTGAAATTCACCGGCAACGTTCAAGCGCCGTCTAGCCCGGGTTGTGACGTAAGCACAATGCCACCCTTATTTCCCATCCCAATATCCGAGAGCCGACCTCCACCATGCTGTACCCAGGGTTTCGTAAATCCAACTTTCAACAAATCACCACCAAACAAACTCCAACAATTCAATCCCCGGATTCCTTGTCCGGAATCCCAATCACAGTCTCTCACTTTATTCTCTTTCCATTAATCCTATTTTCACGTTTAATATGTTAAATCCGCACATCGCAACCAACCCCGAGAACCTATTTGTTCATTCTATCAACACAACAACATAGCACACATTTTAACATTTCAACTAAAATACTAACATGCTAACAACACATAATCATGCAACATAATTAATCATGCCATAGAATTTATCATGTGATTAAATTAACATTGAACCGAAAATATTTAACTTAAGGACTTATATTATTATTTCATATTCTCTAGGATGATTTTAAAAGCTATTCAAACTTAAGAGTGAGATTTATAACTAAACAACTTGACAGACTAAACTGTGATTTCCCAAAACAAGTTTTTAAAATTCACAGTGGCATCATTTCGGAAAAAATAAATGAACACAGCAACTATGGTTTTCGGAAATCCAGTGGTTTTCGGCCGGGATATGACCCGCGACGTCGGGTCCGATTATTTTCATACCGAAACACGAAATAATCAATACGGAACATAGGATATATTTAGGGAGGTGAGTTCGGACTATCTCTTGTCCAGCGAAACGGTTTGCGGAGTGATTTTGGCGGCAGTTTGGAGCGGCGATGGAGCTCAGCTGGGAATGAGGCTGAGGGTGAGCACGGCAGTGGAGGTGCTACGGTGGAGATGGTGATCTACGGTCGTGATGGTTATGGTGTACACGGTTGGAGATGGTGGGAGGTGCTCCGGTGGTGATGAACCGGTTGATGGAGGAGTTCGGGCCGGGCTACCTTCTCTCTCTGCCGAGGAAATAGTTGCTGGGAAATAAGAAAAGAAATGGAAGAGGGGGAGTATAAAGATGGGTTTTGGTTTCTTGCATGGGGGATATTAACCCATGGGCATAGATGATGTGTCTCATTTTGAGGGAATGGAGGAAAAGATTAAGGGATCTTGCTCCCTTGGCTGCCGAAATGAAAGAATAGGAAAAGGTTGGGGAAACATCTGGTGGTTAATGGAGTGTATGAGAGATGGCAAAAAAACACGTTTACTGGGTAAGAAAATTGTAGTAGGCTTAGCCATAGGGTGAGTTGTCGAAAATTGGGAGGATGAGTAATTTGTTTTCCTTTTTTTTTTTTAGCCGAAACTATGAAATGAGAAAGGGTAAAATGATTCAATGTACACACGTACACACAACAAGGAATTTACTCGCTGGGTACGCACGCACACAATCGATTACGGAAATAAAATTGGTGTGATGACATAAATAATTTTTTGCATTAAATAAACTAACGAGCAAGATAATATTTTTGTTTTGGAAATTACTATTATTTATTAAAAATATCGGGTCTTTACATGAGAGGGTTAAGTGAAAATGCGGGTTGGTTGAGGGGGCTTAGTATAATTTACTCTTTATAATTTTCCAAAGTACCAAAAGACTAACGAAAACAAAAACAAAAAAAGGATCTAGAAGAAAGAAATCTAATGGATAGCAATTCCAAGAACTCTATTTGCGATGTATGTTGTGCGAGCCTTTCGCTTGCCATCTTCGTTTCAAAGGCTGCACATCATCTCTCTCTCACATACATTCTGTTCTCCATCACTCAATCTTGAGTCATATAAGTTATACGCTGTGTGTATAGTATGAGTGATTACTTTTGTATGTATAATTTGGTTACGCATTTCAACGGTTTTGTTACGTCCCTCAATAATTTAGTTATGACTCTCAACAGTTTAGTTATAAGAATGCATATATAGTACAGGGTGTGTACCGTAGCATTTAAATACACATAGATCTCATTAACATATGCAAAATTTGTAAAGTTCAGGTCCTGAATACCTCCACCCTTTGCCTCGCCAATAAACTTAAGTACATTTGAAGCAAGTTTTTCAATAAAGATTAATCAGTAATTTTGAAGCACAATTATGTGGTGTCCCTGACAGAACTCTATCACTACATTTTGTTGTAAGACTCAATACTAATTGTATACACTAATTAAAACGTTAGTCAATGTGTGATAATGAAAGAGAATGAAGTACATCGGTGACCACACTGAATAATTACTCCTTTGGCAGAGAGGGTTATTAAGGCCCGTTCCGGAAACCTTTTTAAAAAATAAGTATTTATTTTGCCACTTCACATTAAAAAAAATAAGAAGGGCCATTCCAGAAAACCCAAATAAAAAGTTCCTTTCACATTTTCAAACTCAAAAAGAGATCTCTCAAACAAGATCTATAGTAATAGGAAAATTATTTGCGTAAACATATGATTTTTGAGCTTGAAGTTGCCTTATACAAAAAATAAGACTGTTGCTATGATAATGGGCGCCGGCGAAGGGAAATCGTACCGGCGGCTGCGCCGGGCCGTATCCGGCGACTGGACGGCTGATCCGAGCTGTTCAAAAATTCTAAAAAAAAAAAAACAAGAGGGCCTCAGCGAGAATCAACAGCATCCGAGGTGTGTAGGGTGCTTGATCCGAGCATCCTTTTTCCGTGTATATATGATGATCATCATATATACACGGAAAAGACACGGAAAAGGGGTGCTCGGATCAAACACCCTACACACCTCGGATGCCATTGATTCCCGCGTTGACCCCCTTGGTTTTTTTTTTATAGAATTTTTGGACGGCTCGGATCAGCCGTCCGGTGGCCGAAAACGGGCCGGTGCGGATGCCGGTACGATTTCGCTCTCTGGCGCCCATTGGTACCTATATAAATTCAGAAAAATAAGCACCTCCTTCCTATATTTTGGGGAACAAGCCTTCTTATTCAACAAAAAATAAGTTCTTATTTGGGCTGTGGAACAGGGCCTAAGGCCCATTCCGGCAAAAATAGGCCAAGTAGTTAATTTTGTTTTATTTAAAAAATTTACATTTTTTATTTTTTCATCAATTTTTTGTACATTATTGATTTGTCTCGACGTCATATATTGAAAAAATAAAAAATTAAGATCTAAACTCAAATTTTTTAGAATAAAGACAAAACTAAGTCAAAAAAATCTGTCTTCTTGCCTATTTTTGTGTTTGTATTTAAAAAATTATAAGTTTTGATCATAATTTTTTACTTTTCCTATACCTCCTGAGAAAAGAAAATTAATGCACAAAAATTTAACGTAAAATTAACAAACATAATTTTTTTAAATAAAGACAATATAATAAATTACTTGATTTATTTTTGCCAAAATAGGCCAAAGGAATAAGAAAATAATAGTTGTACGAAAATCAAAGAATAGATTTTCCTCATTCTTATCCTAATTTTAATCAGAGTAGTACTTTTCAATGAGCTGTGCTACGTGCACAGCAAGCTGCGCACAGAGCACGTTTTTTCCCGCCTCGGGTTGTGCAAAGATGATCGGAGCCGCTTATTTTGTTCAAAATATATCGTTTAAGGGCTCTGTAAAAAATGAGTTTCGTTCGATATTGTTACAGGCGTTAACAAAACACCCAAAATCACTTCAGAATTTAGGCCATTCTGAAGTGATTTTGGGTGTTTTGTTAACCCCTGTAACGATATCGAACGAAACTCATTTTTACAGAGCCCTTAAACGACATATTTTGAACAAAATGAGCGGTTCCGATCATCTATGCGCAACCCAAGACGGGAAAAAACGTGTTCTGTGCACAGATGCTGTGCACACTTGCTGTGCACATAGCTTTATACCTTTTCAATTGCGTCCAGGCCTTATTTCATGGCTGTCCCTTGTCTTACGTGTTACCGTATCCATTGCATAAGCTAGTCAATGCACGTGTGTCAAAGGATTCTATACCCTGTATACATTACTATACTATCACGACAACTTTTCTTGCAAAACACCTCATGCAAGTAAGAAGACTCCGCGGGTGTTCCACTCTCTCCAAAAAGAATTTTTTAGAAAAAAAAGGTAATTTCAAATTCAAGTATAATGAAAATGAAAAATTATTTTTTCAATTTTTTTTGCACCGTTTAAAAGATCTTAATGAGATCTATCAAACAAGATCCATATTGGTAGGAAAATTATTTGTCTAAACACATGATTTTTTAACTTGAAATTACCTTCTTTTTCAAAAAGTAACTTTTTCACAAAAGTGGAACACCACCCGTTCGTTTAAAAAAGGGTTTTAGATTTTGGATTCTAAATTTCTAATCATTATTACCCATATCTCCAATCATTACTTTCATTTTTCTCTCTATCTCTCTCCAATCATTACTTCTATTTTTAATTATTACTCTATTTCTCTCTACATTTTACCTACAAATCCAAAATTTCCAAACGAACGGGGCCGAAGTGTTTTCCATGCAGCGGCGTTATCTACCGGGTGTTCAACACCTGGTTGGTTATTGGTAAATTCCTATGAAAAAGCTCGTCATTTGTGAAAATACTGTAGCGGCTATTCATTGACATTACATGCATGTGCAATTTTCTGACATTGTTGTCTCGCGGTATCAAAGCTCGTTGGTGTATCCAGAGACTTAGGCTCTGTTTGATAACCTAATTCAGTACTTAAAACTGAATAGGTTAAGTAAAAATAAAATAAGTTGGTTTGATAAGTACAAAACAGCCCACTGAACACGCTCAGTGAAAGTAAAGAGTCAAGAGTAAAAAAATAAGTAGGTCTCCCCCTACTTATCAATTAACGCTGAACACGCTCAGCGTGTTCTTTTATTTTTTTTTCTTTTTCTCGCCTCTCTTTCTCCTCCTTGCCCTCGTCCCATTCTGATCCCAACGACGAAGACCCATCTCAGGTTTGCTCTCTCTCTCTCTCTCTCTCTCCCTCCCTCCCTCTCTGCCATGGCCAGTACGTATATTTTCAGTTTTTTACTTGGGGTTTCTGATTTATATTGTTTGATGATTTGGGTTTTCAGTTTATATTCTCTGAATTGCAATTGAGAGAAAGAGGGGGTTTGAAAGAATTTCAGATTACAATTTCAGTTTATATTCTATGGGTTTAGGATATTTTGTTTTTCAAAACGACTGGCAAGTTTCTGATCTAATGGAAACTCATTCCCCTGCTATGTTGTTCATCATCAATAATAGAAAAATCTTTTGATGTTTGGCGTTACTTTCGAATCTTACGTCTTCATCCTACTTCCACCAATTTACTTCCACCAATTATGGGGCAAAAAAGTTGAGCCCACCTAAAAAAAATTAATTCACTACGAATGTTACTTCCTGCTTATGATTGGTTTTCTAGATTCGGGACAAGTTTATTGGATTGGCTTTTGTTTGTATCATTGTCATCATAAGTAGAAAATTTGTCTTGGTACGTGGCTCAACTGAGACATTAGTTTATTAGATTCAATACATTGATTTAGATGGATTGAAACTAAAGATATTTACTCGTAGGTAGGGATGGCTTCTGGCGATGGTGCTAGAGCAAATTGGAAAGATCCAGAGCTCTATAAACTTTTTATAGATTTGTGCTTGAAAGAATCTACAGAGAATGGTAAAAATGGCGGTAGTCTTAAAAAAGAAAGTTGGGATAGGATTCTGATAGCTTTGAACAAAGAGAAGGGTCTCAACTTAACTCAAAAATAGGTGAAAAATCAATGGGATTTTTTGAAATCAAAATATGGAGAGTGGTCAAAGATAATATCAAAAACTGGTAACGGTTATGATCCTGTAACTAATACCGTCAACTGGAGTACAGAGGAATGGAGTGAGTACATACATGTATTATTTATGTCTTATGTTAAACTTTTTATCTTGTGGTTTCAAAGCTTTTGAAAGCTAAAATGATACTCAATAAATATGAGATTTATACAATTACAATTTTACAGGCCAACCCCAATGCCAAACAGTTTCGATATACTGGACTACAATATTCGAACGAGTTAAAAGCATTATTTGACGGTGTTAGAGCAACAGGAAGATTTTCATGGGGACCATCAAAAGAAGGGTTTCCTACTGATGGCACTCATTCACAATCACAAACATACATTAATCTTGACATTGGATCTCTTGAGACACCTTCTTCGCCAAATGGTGACGCGGAAAAACATGGCAATAAACGGCAAAAGAAAAGCAAGTCATCCGATGATCTTGATAAACAACTGCTTGAAGCTCTTCACACTTTACAAAGTTCTGATGGGCCAACACTAGAAGAATGCAATCGTATTCTGGATGAGATGCAACTTTTTGATATGAGTGACCCTTTATATATAGTTGCATGTAGCATTTTTTGTGAGAGCAAGGCACACAGGGAGCAATGGATGCTATTACATCAAAAACCAGAAGTAGTTAGAAAGAGTTGGATAGAGTTGAATGGCAAGAAGTTAGGATTACTTTGAATTATAATGAATAGGCAGTTGATTTTGAACTTGAGACATTGCTTGAGCTTGTTCTTTCTTTTCTTTTTCTTTTTGATTACGTTTAGGAATGGGTTTCATTGGAAATTGGAATTGTTTTTGTTATAAAGTTTAATATTTATACCTTGGTATTTTTTGGTTGACATGTCATGATATTTATCTCATCTTTATCTAATTAAATACTTGCAATGTTTGGCGCAGAATGTTGTTTGATAAGCAAAAGAGTGCATTAAAGATTATCGCACTTATTTTGATCATCAAAATATTGAGGAAAAAACGTATTGGAAGAAGGCCTGATACTGACTCTATGCTTACCGGACCTGGATATATGAAAGAACTTGTAACAGGAAACCCCGCACATTGTCAGGAAATGTTACGAATGAAAAAAGAAGCATTCGTAATTATGTGTCATCACTTTCGTATTAGAGGATGGCTTCAAAATAGTCGTTACATAGCTGTAGAAGAAAAAGTCGCAATGTTTCTCATAGCATTGAGTCACAATATACGGAATCGTTTTGTCAAAAGAAGATTCAATCATTCAACACAAACAATACATAGGTATTTTTATGAAGTATTACATGCGATGCTGAACTTCTCAAAAGAGATGATTGTTGACACACCTTATGATCAGCCGGCACATCAAATACGAGAGAACCGTCGTATTAGACACATATTTCAGGTACTATTTCATTTAGAAGGTACACATTTCAATTGGTTTTTATTCATACACTCTGCATAATATGAATTATTGTGCTTTCATTTTCTAATGTGTAATTTAAAATCTTGTAAGGGTGCGGTAGGTGCGCTTGACGGAACTCTTATTTCAGCAGTTGTGCCACATGATCAACAAATTCCATACAGAGGACGAGGGAGGGGAGAATGTTACCAAAATGTGCTTGCTATATGTGACTTTGATATGTTGTTTACATTTGTGTGGGCTGGTTGGGAAGGGGTAGCACATGACTCACGAGTGCTAAGAGAAACTATGAGTGATCCAGCTAACAACTTTCCAATTCTTCCTCCAGGTTAGATGATTGTTTTGAATTAGATGCTAATATTTCCTAGCATAATTGTTCTTCTATTGTGCAGGAAAATACTTTTTATGTGATGCAGCATATACTCATACACGTAGATTTATGGCACCATACCGGAATGTGCGGTATTGGTTAGCTGATTTCCAAAATGGTCGGCGTCCTAGGAATAAAGAAGAGCGATTCAACCTCGCACATGCGAGGTTACGGAATGTGATTGAGCGTGCTTTCGGAGTTCTGAAGTCTCGTTTTCCAATACTAAAAAGGATGTCATCATATCCTTTCACGGTACAAAGAAATATGGTGATTGCTTGCATAACCATGCACAATTTTATTCGGAGGACTTGCATTTCAGATAAATTTCTTGATGAATTCAAGATCCAAATGCTTTTTACAGCAATGCTCAACATCATGTGGATAATTTCGAAGCAGGTGGAGGATCGACCCAAGCTAATCAGATTTTTATGCTCACCTTACGAGAGCAAATTGCAACGCATTTGAATGCTATAAACTACTCTTGAGTGTTAAATTTGATTTTGCTACTTTAATATTTGATGAAGTTTCAATGATCAACAATATTTAGAATAGTTTTTGAGTCTTGTTCTAATATTTTGTATATAATGTTATTATTTTGATAGCGGTATCTTTGTCATATATATAATTGATTGTGATTAACTAGTCATGAATGTATGAAGGGTAAAGTTGGAAAATTAATGACTTTCAGACTTCAGCTCACTGGACAGATCAAACAGCTTATTTGATTCAGTACTTAAAATTCAGTACATATCAAACAGCTTGTTAGCTTAAACAATTCAGTATTCAGTTTCCAGTACTTATTTTTCAGTTTTCAGTTTTCAGTTTTATCAAACAGAGCCTTATTCTTTGTTTAATCACCGCGTTTTGTTTTGATATTAATGTTTGTCGGCGTATTTTGATTTCGGTCCCTAGTGTGCATTAGGTCGCTTATTTAGTTATTTTCATACATTAACTACACACAGTAGATTGTAATTGTCATTGTTACTTCGTTTTTATGAACATAACTTAAATCTGAGAATTTTGTCCTTATTAAAATTTTTTTAAGTTCATAAGAACACAACAACTACAAGTAATTTGGGATCTTCCAACGGTTTTTTTTAGTAACGCTTGGAAAAACCATCGGTACAGATGGTGTATAGCGAGGGTTTGCCAAACGTTACTAGAAATAGGACTATAGCGACGGTTTTCATGCAACCGTTACTAGATTACAAGACTATAATGACAGTTTTTAATAACCGTTACTAAAAATAGGACTATAGCGACGGCTTTTAATAACCGTTACTAAAAAATTGGATTGAGAAATATTCAGTTAATATAGTATATATATTAGTAGATGGTTCATTTTACACAAGTTTTGTGCTAGCCTAGCTAGTTTGTGCGCGTGCACGCAAGAATGCGAGATCCTGGGTTCGATCCTCAGGAGGAGCAAAATTTGTTACGGGCGCCACGTGGGTGCCACATCAGCGCCACGCGGGTGACATGTGGGTGCCACGTCTGCACCACGTGGAGGACATGTGGCCATTACGTCCCACAACGGGGATTTTTTGTTTTTTTTTTTTGTTTTTTAAATTGTCTTTAGCAATGGTTATAAGCGTCACTAAAGAAACCGTTCCTAAAAAAAATCTGTACCAATGCTCGTCAAAACAGTCGCTATACCTCTACAGTGGATATATTGCGATGGTTTGGCCAATGGTTGGCGAACCGTTGGTATAGCCTTTAGCGACGCTTTTTGTGTTCTTTAGTGACATTTTTCACCGTTGGTAGATCCTGATTTTCTTGTAGCGAGCCTTTAATGGATTTCATATTTTCTTCAATCACTCAACCAATGACCATGTTACTCTCCTCTTCTTTTTTTCTTTTTTATTTAAATCGTTTCGCTCCACAATAAAAAAATACTTAAACAGTTAGCAAATAACTATGGACACTTGTTTAGTTAGGAATTAGGATCCACGACAATGCTTCATTTGTCGCACTCTTAGTTTTCATTTATGGTTTCCCTAAAACTAATTTATTTTGTAGAAATTTCCATAACTTTTATGATTTATTACAATAAGAGGAATGAAAATCATAGGTATGCTTTTTTCTTTTTCTTTTTCTAAAGCATAGGTATGCTAAAAATGTTGAAATCACATTCATAGTTTGGAAATAGATTTTATCTATTTTGGGTACTACTATTCACACACTTTTAAAATACAGATCTCAAACACACCACTTAATTGCATGAGTTTCACAATATATTTTAAAAATTCGAATCACTCATTTTGTGCGGATTTCAACATGTAAATTAATTATACAAAAAAAAAAAATCAATTCAATCAAATTTGAATGAAAAAATTCATATTCTCTTGAAACAAAAAATGGACCATTATAATCCTCGCCGTTTCTTGATTGATGGAAATCAGACACTCATTGATTTTGGATCAATTTGATTTTTTCCACGACTCATTTACATATTCGAATCTACAAAATGAAGGATTCAAATTGTCCATGTAAGTTATTGAATCTCACATTATTCGGCAATTTATTTGAAAGACGTATAATGCTGGTCAGCACCCTCAGACTGCTAAGCGCGTGCCGAGCGGTTAATCCGGCTGTTTATCTTGATACAGACAGTTCGGATTAAATCTGAGTACATATAAATCTGAACAGTTCACTGCTCATCAAGATCAAAACCATCAATTGCCAAGATAAACGACTAAATCAGCCGTGCAACATTTGCTTGGCAGGGGTGCTTGCCAACATCTGCCCTTCCGGTGTGTACTTGCATCACGAGCTCAAATGCATCTGAAGGTATAGTACGAGTAGAATAAATAAGACGCACAATTTTCCGGTGGTAATGAGGAGCACTGGATCATGCCCTCCTAAGCCGACGCTAAAATCCAATTGGCAGATCTTTTTTTTAATTTATGAACTGTTGCTGATCTGATATTTTAGTCAAGCACGTCATTCGAATGACGTTAGGAAGACGTCATAACATCCAGACAAGACAGCCACGTGGTAGAATTATTGACACACTAGCTAGCACGGCCTCTTCGTTAGCCTTTTTTGCTCCGTACGCAATCTTTTGGCGCGTGAAACGCATTCGCTAGACAAGATATAGTGATACTAATGTAATTAATTTGGAAGGGATGCGATTTTAGCATTTCAATATTAGTCAGTGACACTTCACATTTTATTTTATAATTTCACATGATTAAGACGCAAAGTAGTTGCCAACTGCTTAAACAAGAGTGCCAAAATTAATTTCCAATTTGGAATTGTTTTTCTGTGACGACAATATGTAAAATCCATCCAGAAATCCAAACTTATGGCATAAAAAAGTGGGTTCACTTGTGTCTGGATACACGTCATAAAAAAATATTATTTAGACAATATAGTTAACAAAATATATTGAATTGTCTTGAATAGTGAGTATTTTTACGCTAAATTACCAAAAAAAATACGTAGTCGAAATTCCTTTGTTGCAATGAGCAAAAAGATTCATTAATATCACAGGTTTGGGCAAAAAGATCCCTTAAAAAGATCAATTAATGAAGATAAAAATCAATCAAAAAGTCGGATTTTTTTTATTTTACTAAAAAAAAGTTAGCTTTGGACCATAATTTTTTACCTTTTCAATTCTTCTCATCGAGTCGAACTAATAATTCATAAAAAATTGAAGCAAAACTACATAAACGGAAAATTTTGAATAAAGATAAAAAATAAAAATAAACTAATTATTTATTTAGCCAAAAGACCTTTAGTTTGTAGCACAAATTTTCATACGATGGCAAGTTTTTCCGCAACTGAGACTCTCTCAATAATCGGGCACTCGAGTGCCTACATGTGCATGTACGTTTTACGGGTGTTTAAGAAAACCGTTCGAACTGTAAAATCGGTCCGATCCGGATCGAATCGTCCTATTTGGTTTGGTTCTGTGGTTCTGCGGTCAGGTTATGGTTCCAAAAAATAAGAATCGTTAATTTTGGTTCGGTTACTAGTTCTCAATTAAAGAACCGTGGTTAGAACCGGACCAGACCGGACCGTTTAAAACTAATATATATATAAAATTATATAAAAATAAATATATTTGTATAATTTGGTAGGTTAATCTCTTTCTTGCTAAACTTACTTTATTTAGAGATGAAATCTCATTTGTTAGGAAAGTTTTTATTTTCTTCCTTCCTTTTTTATTATTATAGATTACCTTCTTATTCTTTCAATTTTCACGTCTCACTTTCTCACACACCGATTATAGGTTTGGATGCTAATTGGATAAAATCGGAATTGGAACCGAACCAAAATCGGACCAGTTTTGCGGTTTGGTTCTGGTTAGGTTTCACTCATATATGGTTTAGGTTCTGGTTTCCAATGTTCTAGAACCGTTTGAAATGGTCCGGTTACTGATTTTCTAGAGAACTGGACCAATCCGAACCGTGTACACCTCGAGTATGTTTGTAGGTTACACTAAACATCAATATCAAGGTATTTTTACCAAAAAAAAAAGAAACTGATTTTCATGCTTCATTTTATATTCATGGCGCTCCAATTTTAACATGAAATTACTAATAACTTTATGAACAAAGTGGGACGCCATCAGTAAAAAGTGGAGCGCAAATATCAATTTCCAAAAAAGAAGTGAAAAATCAATATCAAGGGCGCGTGTGCACAAGTCCTCTCTACACATTACCCTAGCCATTTTCTCAAGCTTTTCAACCTGAGCCAACACCGCATTGAGAATAAATCATATATATATACACCTGCGATGTAAATATTTATTTTCTTCAAATCAATTATATTGGATCAAATTAAAATATTCTATTAATTGGACATTTCAATGCGGTGCAATGTAATTGATTTGAAAAAAATAAAACTTTACACCGACAGTGTAAATAATTTAATCGATCTCATGAAAGAATCGAAGGATTAATCATGTCGGATACTAGGAACACTCTATCCTTCAATGTTTCTTTCTAATAATTCTTAACTAACCCGTTACCTAGTTTGCTCACGTTGCCCTCAATATTTCAATTTACAGTAAATAGGGTTCGGAGATGATCTACACCCCAGTTTCAACTGAAATAGAAATAGATACGGAGATGATGTTTTACAATAATATAAAAGCATTCCCAAGCGAAAGCAAGAGTGCAAACTTGTCTCAAGGGCCGGCCCCGGGTAAGCCCTGCAAGCCCGTCGGCTTGGGCAACCCCCGGGCTAGGACAATCCAAAAAAAAAATATCATGTAAATATAAATACGTATGTATTTTTATTTGGACGCAAACACAACATGAAGGATTGTGCTGGTTTATTGCTTAGTTGGGCATACTTAAGTTTCCTCATATTTAGGTGCGCCCAGATTCAATTCCTCTGCCCAACACAGAGATTTCATTCTCTCTCTCTCTCTCTCTCTCTCTCTCTCTCTCTCTCTCTCTCCCCTTCCTCTTTTCGTTGACTGCAGTGCACCCACTTTTTGCTCTTTTTTTTTTATTTGTCCAGAAGTGAAAGGGCATTTGTTGTTGGTGTCCATTTTTTATTTTGAGAGATACTTCTTCTACATCAACAATTAGGGTATTCCATTCACTAAAATAAGTATTCATTTTTTGAATTAAAAGTGATGTATTGTGAAAGAATGACATATCTCGTAAAACAGAAAATAAGAACCTTAACTGCGTAGTAAACTCCTCCAAAAAAAAATATACATGCATATGTATATGTATATGCATATGTATATAATGTATACACAGAACTCACCAATTTAAAAAAAATTAACCATTTTTTAAGTCAGGTTTTTAATTTTTCAAGTTTGTCCATAATATTTCTTTTTTCAATTTATCATTAAATATAGAATAATGATCAAAATAAAAAATGAAAGATAAAATAAATAGAAACCCATTAGTTTTTTTTTGAATCGAATCATGCTAAATCATAAAGTACTATAACTCAAATTTCATTTTAATTTTAAGTTTTTGATAGAATTCAAACTAAAAGCACATTGTGACCTCGATTTTTTTGTCTTGTATTTTTTTAAAATTAATTTTTGATGACTTAATAATAAGCAGGCAACCAAGTTTGAGATTGGACTTGGACAACCCAAACGTTCGGGCCGACACTGCTTGTCTCTTGCATCCCCACTCACTCCTGCTAATGTGATGAAGCATCGCGTTTGTTCTCCTTAACGTCAATATATAGCAAGATCAAATGGAACATATCTCATTCATTTGTAAACTTAATGCAATTATCAGTTATTGCAGCCCTGGGAAACTTCTCAAAATCGAGAGAGGTAGACCCTTGTTTGCTCCATAACTGCGATTTTCCTTTTACCCGTCGATTGGACGACACGTGGTAGGGGTAATATTGAAAAGGTGAAGGGTGACATTGATTCACCATAATTAAGTAAAATTTAATTAAATAAGTTGGTTAATGATGATGAAACTACGGAAAGTTTTAAATATTATTTTACTCGTCGATTGGCCAGATTGTGGCGTGTTCTTTAATATGTTGAATATTATGGAGGTTATTTGATCCGTCGATCAAGCGACAGATGTCAGAAGGGAAGAGGTCCCATTATTCCACGATCAAAGGGGCAGTTAACCACGATTAGAGAAGCAGTTTTCCAGACGTGGGTTCAATCTACAGTTGAGGAAGTTATTTTGCCAGAATTCGAAAGAGTTTCAACTGCCGGCCCGGAGGGAAGATTTGAATTCAAATTTGAGAGGACCGCTATTTATAAGCAAGATCAAGACAGTTTGAAAGACACGCAAACAACGCCAACAGACCTTTATCTTTTCTTTTATAGGAGTAATTTTAACTTGTAATAGTTCATTCGAATATCTTGATCGATTGTTTTTCTACTTTGAGGATTAACAAAGTTCATTTACAAAGTTCATTTTGTTAATCTTCTTCCATATTCATCCACTTCATTGTTTGTTTCCAAAAAAGTCTTGAAAACGGCAAGGAACCAAACTCCACTTTCACACTCCACATTCCAGCAACTTACAATACGTTTCCTTCGTTGATTTTCCGTCGATTGGATCGAAATCAGAAATTTAGATAACAACCCTCTAAAACGGTAGTGTTTTAATTTTCAAGCATAACAATATTCCATGATGATCACATTTGGTAACTATGTTTTAGAATATTGTCGGAATGGGTTCTACCTAGTTATCATGTTTCTTATAACTGCAACGTCTATGCAAAAAATGACGACTCGCGTGGTATTTTAAACATGATAAAAAAAATAAGGTCACCGTAACATTAATCTTTTCAAAGATTAAGGCGTATCAAAGATTGAGACAGCGTGCAATTGGCATACAAATGAAGGTGTCTATCGAACATTTAGGCTTTGTTTGATTTCCATCTTTGGATATTTTAGTTTTGGTAGTGGGTGAAAAGAGAATAGGATTAGGACCGGCCAAATGGGGAGGCCCAAGAGGCCGCCACCTTGTGCCTCCACATTCTGGACAAAAAATGGGGCACCCCTTCCTCGATAAGTATATATATTTTCTGTGTGTAATTATAATACAAACTTCTTTGGTGGTTCAATGATAAAGTATTTGCTTCTAGGTTCAAATCCTGGTAAGGTACTTTTTTGAAGTGTCGTTTTACCAAAAAAAATTTCCTCCTATCACACAAATTAAGACTGCTGTGATTCAAACTTGAGTCTACGAATATTATTGCAACCATATAAGCCATTAAGGCCGAAATATTTACCATGTTGAATAATATGACTGAAAATTTATACATGACACTATTCCACCACTTGGCCTAGAGCATTCAAGAGCCTTGGGCCGGCTTTGAATAGGATAATGATTCAAGAGAGGGGTAATGAGTAGAGAGAGAAATAAAAGTAATAATTAAAGAAATAGAGTAATGATTGAAGAGAAAAATAGGAATATAATTAAAAAATAAAAACAAAACAAAATTAAAATGAAAAACCAACAAAGCCTTTATACAAGTTATAATTGGCCTTAGAAAAATCTGAGGTACCTCAATTGACTTTTTGATAAAGTAGTTAAGAGCATGCTAACCCGAGGCCTATGACAGCAAAAACATTCAAGTTACAGAACTTTTATAAGAATTAATTAAATTATGGTCCTATTTGCGATACTACGTAAGTTTTCATGCCGATCACTTTGACGGGTTATGTTTTCATCCTTTTCACGCGTGGTTTATCAATTTTATCCTTATTTAGTGATTAAGACGAATTTGTTGCCTAATTTGGTGGGATATGATTAATCCTAGTAAAATTTTAATTAAAGAAAAAGTAAGGCAGATTTCAAATTGGCTTGGTATTCAAAACAATAAGAGAATCTATTGTTTTCCAAAATAAATAGCTTGGTAGTAAAATCAAGGTTACAAACCCAAATTCTGGAAAAACTTGCATTGTCACAAATTTATCAGAATTACTGTTACGCACGAGTTTTTTTCAATAATTTATAAGGGGTCCGTACAAATCCACCACAAGTCATGATAGGTTTGATGGACGAAATTATCATATTTGACATTGATTCCTGAAAAAGTTACATTTATCAATTCCTATTCGATTGAGATGGACGCTAATCTTTAATTTAATTCATCCATAAATGCTTAATAAGGTAATGCTTTAAGCTTAGTTGGTGAGAACTTTGGTCTGAACCCACTGCCCCTCTTAATTTACTCGATCGCGATGTCACTTCTATAACAACAACAAATTTAATAAAATTTCTCTTTTGTCGATTAAAAAAAAAACAAAAAAAAAAAAAACAGAAAACAAAAAACAAAAAACAAAAAACACAAGCACATATCAGGCAGAAATGCATGACAAATTTCAGTAAACAAATATTACCATATTGTTTAGCCTTTTTTTTTTTTTGCTCGGCCATGTTGTTTAGCCATTACACAAACTAAACAGAACACAAGTTGTATTACTTTAGCATAACACAAAATATGAAGACCCAAAGGAAATCCTCCATAATACACAAGTTGTCAATATTGATCATAATACGTTCATCATAAATTTGATATCCAAACCTAAGGGATACTCATCACAATATTCATGATAAAAAAGTTCATGGTATTTTTCGAAAAGATCAGTAAGTTGAACCAAAATTATCCCCAACACCATCCTCACTGTACCTTCGTAGAAATCACTAAAGAAAGAAGAATGGGATATCCTTTGAATACCAAGATGGAATCGTGGTTATTCAGGGAACTTCCAATCTCTCAACATGGTTGCCTCCCAAATCTCCTACTTCTTCAAGGTTCTGGCAAAGAGAGAGACAGGGCTGGGACGGATTAGAGTTTCGGAGAAGAGGGAGGAACCAAGATGATTTTATCCCAAATCGATGTTAGGGTAACGAAAACCAATTTCTGACGTTTCAGCACCTCTGATCAAGACCGTTTTGAGGATGAACAGGGTGGTCGTGATCTTGAGCAATTTCTAAAGTTTCTGTAACAACGGTTAGGATTGTTTTTAACTATGTTAGGACCGATCAAGTTAGCCAGGACCGTTTGTACGTAGACTGAACAAATTTATAAGGCCTTGAATCATATTTTTAGTATTAGAACATTAAGAACATCATATTCTTGAGAAAAAAAGCTGTAGTTTTTGTAGAGAGTGACTTTGAGAGTTTTTTCTATTGGTTTTAGTGAATTGGTGTGATTTTCGAGGAGTAGATAGTTGCTGAATCTTATATATCTGTGTGCTCTGCCTTTCTCTTTATCCCTCTATTTCTCTAATTTGTATTTTATGATTCATAGCATCTATCCAGAGTTTTTTTTTTTTTTTTTTGTCTCTTGGTGAGTTTTGAGAGAGTAATCAATTTGTCTTTAATTAAACCCACCAATGGTATCAGAGCTACGATTTTGTTTTCCAAACAATTAAGGATTCCCAAGAATCGACAAAGTCCTCCTCTGCATATCGCATACTACGGATCTCAGACCAACGTTGGGGCTTCGTGGGTGGCAAAAAGTTGAATCCAAATATTTAAATGAAAATTTTTTTTTATAAAGAAAACCAAACGTGTGGTGTGGAATTCTTCCCATAGTTTTTGAGGGAATAATTAAATGAGTGGTGCCTTTATTTTTTGAAAACAGACGAAAGGACCACTAGGACGATCAATCCTCTTATCTAAACGCGCTGAGTTTGTGACTAGCCTATGCATCCATCTCTATAAATACACTCAGACCCTTCCCTATCAACACCTTCACTTTTCTCTTCCCATTTTTATCTCTTCTTTTTTATCTCTATTAATTTCCTTTCCCGGTAACCTCTTCTTCACCTCTCAAATACCCACTTCCGTAAACGCATAATAATCTGATTAATTCCACCCCATAAAAATCAACCCTCTCTCTCTCACTCTCTCTCTCCATAAAAATCAACCCTCTTCTACTCTCTCTCTCTCTCTAAAAATGGAAAAATTCTTGAGTGTGCACGAAAAGAAGGGAACCAAACAAGCCAAGACCAAGAAAACCAAACCAGTCAAGATTGTGTACATCTCCAACCCAATGAAGGTGAAGACCACTGCATCAGAATTCCGGGCTCTCGTTCAGGAACTCACCGGCCGAGACTCCGGTACGCCGGACCCCACCAAGTATCCGGAGCTCGACGGCTCCGAGGAGATCATTTCCGGTGAGGACCATGATGATGCGGTCTTTGAAGAACCGCTAGCGGAACCAGCTGCTTGTGAAGTGCCCATGAAGAGGTCTGAGTCTCATGAAGTCGCGTGTGAGCCGTACGATGATGTTTTTGTGCCTCAGGTGTTTGAGAACTTTACTGGGTTTTTCCCGTCAAACTTGTGCGGATCTCGATCGTAGCTCATGTTGATGTGCTCAGAAGAATGTAGACGCCGTGTAAATTCCGAGTAGAAGTACCTGTGGTTATTATGTTAATTAACAAATAAACTGCATCTTGTAGATTCTATCTCCAGTCCCAATTTAAATGTCTCATACAGTTTTCCGTACATTTTCAAACTCCAAAAAAAAATACTTCTGCATATTATTATTTTTAATTTCTTATACCAAATTAAAGTGTTCATTGAGTATTTTAATTTGGTGTAAGAAAATAAAAAAAATAAAATGTAAAAATACATTTTTTTTGAGATTTGAAAATGTACGAAAAACTGTAAGGAACATTTAAATTGGGACCGAATGAGTAAATTATTTTGTTGGTTTTTGGTACTTCTCTGGCAATGTTTCTTGTTGGCACATATGTCCAAGCCCTTATCATCTTATTGTTACTGATGAGTGTGTTTTTGCTTTAAATGAATCTAGCTGCTACTACTAATTTATGGTGGATTCGTACGGACATTGTCCGGACATACGAGTCACAGCCGGGCGAGAAGAGGAGAGATCGATCAACGACGGAGCTACTAGCTTCTGGAGTGGAGTAGTTGGAAAGGAAAAGACAAGACCACCTTTCGTACATTTCTACTGGCCCAGATATTTGAATAGCGAATGAAAGGCCAGGAAATATTAAAGCTCTGTTTGGAAAAAATTTATTTCTAATTTTTTGTTTTTGTTTCCGATATTTTTTGAAACAGGCGCTATAAAGATATAAAGATATCTGTGTTACTGTTTTTGTTTATAAAATATATAATCAATTCCACTAGTTTACGAAAAATCTAGAAACACAAAAATTATGTTTCATTAATTTTGAAAACACTTTTTACCGTCCAAAAAATAAATAAACAAAAATTATTATGGTCACAAAACATGCTTTTTGTTTATATTTTTTAATAAGTAAAAAAAAAAACTTATTTCTTATTTTTCATAAAGGAAAAATAATAAACTGACAACTTTACTAAAAAGAGCCTAATTATTCGCATGAGGTCCTTGTTTTTTTTATCAATTTTTTTTTTCATTCATCACCAATAAAATGAAATCATTATAATAAGAAAATAAAAACTCTGAGAGAGTCTCAGAGAGCGCACAATGCCCTCCTCCTACTATTAATCGCAATTTCTCAAGACGAAGCAATAATTTTTTAAAAATTGACGAAAAATTAACAAATACAAAAAAAATTTAAATAAAGATAAAAAAATAAGCCGCTTAGCTTATTTAGCCAAACAGCCTTAAATATGAGGTTTAACAGTTGGCAGAAATTAGAGCAAAGAGCAAAATACTGTTGGTGGGGACCCAACATGTTCTTCATTAATGAGACAAGTGGGAAATAGAAGGTAAAAAGTGAAATAGCTTTAGGTTTAACCGTGTCAAAGGAAAATTTATTGAATGCTCGCCATGTAGTTTTTTAATTCTGTGAGTACAACTATACATTTACAAGAGATATAATACGATACATGAATCTTATATAATGGTAAAAGATTCCTGTTCTGTTAAGAAAAATACTATAGATACTTATTTTTTCAAATAAATAATTTTTTTATGAATTAAATGCGATGTATTATAAGAAAATAATCTGCCTCATAAAATGAAAAATAAATATTTAAAAAATAAAAATCTTAGATGAATGAGATCTTAGACATCAAGTGCACAAATCTACAGAATGATTACTTTTCCTATAGGCATCCAGATTTCAAGTGGCAGCTGCTAGCGTAATTAAAGGAAAACAAGTGGTGGAAATCAGATTCACATGTTTGATTGCTCATCCAAGACATGCAAATGAAATGGTTTCATTTATGAATTTACCCTACAAAGAGCATTTCCACGGGGAAAAAAGGGAGAAAAGATATCTGCTCGATCTTTTCGGATGACACATCATTGAAGCTGCATTTTATATAGTATCTAGTCGTAGTATAGATACTCTCTCTCTCTCTCTGTCTCTCTCTCTCTCTGTGACATTGAAGTTGCATTTTATATACATAGTTCATCTCTCTCACACACACCTGGGGACCCGGCCAAGCAGGTTTCCACTTGGCAGCGGTATTGAGTTTATTTGGACTGTCCATTTTTGCAATCAATAGTTTGGATTAAAAACGAACTTTTTCAGGAAAGAGTTGACTCTTTCTTGAAAAAATTTATTTTTAATCTGAATCGCTGAAGACACATTTAGAGGGTCCAGATGCTCTCGGCACCGCTGCCAAGCACCGGGCAGCATCTCCCGCCCCTTGTCTATTCACCATGAGAACTACATCAATCTCATTCAATATTTAATCAAATGCCACTGTCTTCATCTGTTTTTGTTTAGTATGTCAGTCCGTTAAATGTCACCCGAGTAGGAATAAATATTTCTGTCCAAGATTTAACACAAATTTTGAAGTGATGAGAACGTTGTCAAGGAAGCAACTTATGGGTTAATCATGGCTGATACATAATTGAAGGCACCCCAAATGCTGAACTATAATATCCATATTACATATCCGCAAGCATGATAAATGATCTGCACGAGCGGAGCAATTAGTTGTTTTAAGTTTGGTTTTAAAAATTTAACGAGTTCCAGAACATGTAAGCTTAGTTTGTTTTTTTTTTTTTTTGAAACAATCAAAAATTTATTAAGAAACTCGATAGGTACATCAAGTGGGGGAGAGGGAAGGGGAATCCAACCAAAGGTTGGACAATACCTAAAGAGCCGAAGCCCAAGCACCTGAGGGCCAAAGCTTGGGAAACGGGTCAAGCCCGAAATAGTCACGGGTCTAAAATATCCAGATTAGACAAGTAAAAACAAATAATGGCAAAGGCCTAAAAGTCTAGATAAAAAAAAATTACAACTCAACATCAAAAGGCAACAAATCGGCCCAAACCCCAAATCAAACCCTAATCCACTACGGATCAGACGCAAATAGCACCACCACGCTGCCGACCACCACTCCAAACCAACCAAACCACCACCACACAAGAACCGACTACCACCCTTGGCCGCAAACCACATCACCACCAAACATCTTGACAGTGGCTCCCGCCGCCGTGAGCCCTCACATTCTCGGACCCCAAGAATCGACGGCCGAGATGTCGCCGATTGGGATCTCACAAAATAGCTAGGAAATCTGAGAACCAGGGCTCCATAAGCCGTCGATTACCACAATCGAGAAGTCACCCTTCAAAGCTCGCGTCCACGGCCATCCACCCGGTCAACCGACCAATCTTGAGCGATCTTTTAAGAAATGAATAAGAGCTCAAATTCGAATGGGTTGATTCATTTTTCAACCCTACCCATCCAAATTTGGGTCCTAGACTCCTAGCTATTTTGGGCCTAAACCTAGAAAATCACAGGACTAGTTTCAGGTCTCATTAGCCTGCGCCTAGGTCAGGGCCTCGAATGTGTCGGTACAGAAGCCAAAGTAGAAAGTTGGGACAGAGAATTCGAGCCCACTTTAACGAATTGAAGATATATAATATTCACGCTTGTGACTACTATGTCCTAATCATAAGTACTCGAGTCACCTTGCTTTATTTCAGCTTTCTTGTAATCTAGTGCAGATGTCCACATGAAACACTGTACCATAACAAGGATATAAAGCTAACTTCTAAAGGATTTAAATTTAACGCTATGCTAGGCGGTATAAGAACACAAATAAACGTGTGTGCTCCATGAGGTCGCATATTTGTATCCAGCAGGACCAAACATTTTAAGCCTCAGGGCCACAGGAGGGTTTGTTTAGTAGTTAGTTTCAAGGTTTTGGATTTAGGTGGTGTTTCACTTTTTGTAAAAATATTTTTTTTTCAAAATAAGGTAATTTCAAATTCAAATATAATGAAAATGAAAAATATTTTTTCAATTTTTTTTTGCACTGTTTAAAAGATCTTAATGAGATCTATCAAACAAAATCTATATTGGTAGGAAAATTATTTGTATAAATACACGATTTTTGAGCTTAAAATTACCTTCTTTTTCAAAAGTACTTGTTTAACAAAAGTGGACCACCAACTTAGTCGAGGTTTGCGCGAGTTGACGCAGACGTCCTGTTATGAAAAAAAAAAAACTTCTAAAGAATTTCACCAGGCTCTGTCTTTTTCAAAGCATTTCAAGGTTTCATTTTGTAGACCCATGGCAGGTTGTAATTATAAGGACAGAAAATGTGGAAGAACTTGTCAATTGAAAAGATGGTTATCTCACTAAGGTGGATGAATGTTAGGCCAATCAGCCAACTAACTTACTTAACGCTTCTGCAGCTATGGAGAAATTATGGCGGATAGTTTGCAAATACAGGCTAAAAGCAGGACCACAGTCAGGATTTTAATAAAATCTTCTTTGGCTCCATACCACACCAATTACCCGGAGCAGGCTTGTTTTGGACAAGGACGTGTTCTACTAATTAAAATAAATATTATTTTTGGAATTGAAAGTGATGCATATTTTATGAGATAATGACATGCTTCGTAAAATCAGAAATAAGTATTTAAAAATAAGAATCATTGCGGAACGAGGCCTTAAACAACACAAAAACCCACAATTTACAGTGTAGTGTGTGTGAGGCCCTTAAACTTGTATTTATACGTGTGTTTGTGAGTTTGTGTGCGGTTATATTAGTTGGGTTTTTTTCACCCTTTCTCCAGCACTCTCTATAACCATTTCAATTTAAAAAGAAAGACAAAACCCTTTAACCAATAACATTAAAGTAGGTTACATAAAAACCTTTCTGAAGAGTCAAATGGAATGAAATTGAAAGACATTATTTTAATTAATTGAAGTAAACATCTTATCTAACACTAAAAATAAGTTAAAGAGTCAAATGGAGATGCTCTTGGAGAAAACCATGCAGACAAAAATGTACGTCTAGGAACACACTTTTAATTAAGTCACAATTCTGAACATAACTCTATCTGGGATCGTTTTTTTTTTTCCTTTTCTTGCGTCTGAACCGTCAGATGCATGTTAATATGTGTGTAATGATTACGATTGTATTCGCTATGTTTTGATTTGTGGTTCCACATTGCTCTAAGAAAAAACGTGATTTTGACAAATAACTGAGGGCAATTGTGGGTGGGGTCGTTGCTTACCTAAAACTAGTAAACTTTCGACCGACCTGTGGATAATCAACTTCTTTTTCCAGTTTGTTGAAAGCTATTTTGGGTAAAGCAGAGGTTACAAGTTACAACAGATACATACTACTTTAGTCATAATTAATCAAACAGAACTCCGAAGATAAAAACCACCGAACAACCTCCAAAAGCAGATGCGCCAAACAGCTGGGCCTGATTGGTGTAGTACTTGATAACGTGTGTGAAAGGGCTTGTGATTTTGTTTTCACTCGCACAAGTTGCAGTGAATTGTCATTATTATTTATCTAAACAAGGATACCGCTCTCGGATTTCCTGTTGTACGTAGGGTTGAGGTCAACGTGTTTATATTTCAGCCCTTATTAATTGCTGCATCAAAAGTACTGTCTGTTTTCTGGAAAACACTGTTGCCGATTCCAGTCTCTGCTATAGGTACATGCATCCATCTACGCACGGGTTCTGGACCCGTCTAAGAATGATTCGACCCGTTCATTTCGTTCAAAATGATCTGACCCGTCTAAGATTGGATATTTTTTTTAGATCAGAACCCTTATGTACGTGATGTATGTACATGAATGTACGTGGTCATAATCTTTTCGGCTTAAGAATTGATATGCATTACCAGAAAGCAGTTGAGAGTTCTTGAGAGAGAGAACTCCTGGGAGGGTCCTCCTCTCGTTGTCTGTCCCCCCTTCCCTTCTTTCCCGTCTACTTTATTCCCCTTTTTATCTCTTCCTGCCTATAACTTCTTAGAGTAAGTTTACTCGTGGGTATGCATATTACTTTGTGAACAGTTCACAATTTTATTTTTAATATTAATTTTTTCTTTCACAATTACACTTATACTATCTATTTTACATAACACTAATAAAAATATACATTTTTCACTTTTTTCCTATTATCTTTATTGTTTATTTTGATTTCCCCAATTGGGTTGCATAGAAGAACAAGAGAGTGGGATAGAGAAGAAAATAATATTTTAATCCTTACCTGGTGAATAATTGTTCGGTAGAAATAACTATCAACTGTTCATAAAGGAAAAATAGATTCATATTTGTCGAACCTGCTGCAAGCTTGTTTTGGTGCCTTAATTAGGTTAAATAGTTACAAATGTTGGTTTTGCTACTCTAATGTACTTGCTCTTATTGAGTATAGATGTAGGTTGGAGGTTAAGTTCGTGTGCGTTCATAGAGAAGGCGCCGGATCGAATCTTGGTAGGAACAAATACAAGGTCAATTGAAGAGCAACTTTTACCGTTTCTGACATATTAATTAACCTTTGGTGACAAATTTCATGTTGTCGCCGTTAAAGTCATTTTGGAGACACTCGCCGTCGCCCTAGGTATGTTTCGGTGACATGTGCATAAATTTAGTCGCCTTTGACTTTTAGTGTCATGGATTTGGTAACTACCTTGTCACATGTAGCCGAAGAGTATAGGCGACTAGATTCCAGTTTTTGGTGACTTTTTTGAGTGTGGCCATTTTTTTTTTCTTGTAGTGATCCCTCAATCCTCCTCTCCTCCAGTTTCCCTCCCTTCTCCGGTCCCTCTTTCTGCTCTCCTCTCCTACCATGGCTGCGAGATGGTTGAGATGCTCTTCTTAGGGAGTTGTGATCTCCCACTCTTCCCATCATTTTTAGACTTAGGAGCCAGATTTAGGATTTTCGATCTGGATTCTTGGAATTAGTTCAAACGACGACGGTGGCGGCATTTGCAGCAGCTTCAGTCTGCGGCGGGAACGAGCTCAAATTGGTTGCGGCAGGTCCATCCAAGAGAGTCTGCTCTGTGTCCATACCTAGCCATCCATACTTAGCCACTCCAACAAACCCCCCCCCCCCCCCACGAGTGTGATCAACGGGTCCGACTCCGGCGTCTTGGCTTCAAGCGGATTTTCTTTTTTGTTTTGATTTATTTGGTATATTTTGTTTTTGTTTGTTGTTTTCTGTACTTTTGGACCAGTAATGTTCGCTTTATTGTACTATGGTTTCTTTATATATTATATGCAGTTTATATTTGGTAAAAAGAATAAGAAAGAATTGATATGCATTTCTGTCTTCTCAACCACTCCATCCGTCCTAATTTAATTGTCCATTTTTGGAATTCGTGCAACTTTTCAATTGATTATATCTTATAATTTATAATGTTTATGTGATTTCGAAAATATTGTATTGTAGAACTAATCGAGATCTGTCAAATAAGATTTATATTCGATATGAAATTCATTACGGATTTAAAGGTACAACTCATTTTTTACCTGGTTAGAATAGAACGAGGGAAAATTAAATTAAGATGGATGGAGTAGTATTTAGAAGCGACTTGGGATCATGTAGTGCTATGATGTGGAACTGGGGTCGTCCTTGACAAACAAGGGTCTAATGCGCTATATGAGTCATTCATCTCAATAATCAATGTTCTAGTTTCATCCTATAAATTCAAGTCATTCTTTGCCGAAATGAAATCCAAACCATTGATAGCCGACATAGATGGCTCGAATTTCACTACACCCCAGTTCACTGTAATGCATACAGGAATTAAGTGCGGGGGGAAGCTACACCGTTTTGACGTTACAAAAACTATACTTGGTAGAACATTTTCTAAATCAAAAAGTTTAGAAACAGAAACTAAAATACACACATTCAAAAAAAATTATAAGCCCCATAAACTTGAGGTGTATAGTGTGTGGGCCCCACATGCTTTATGAATGTGTGTAAGTATTTGTACTTTTGTTAGTGGTTGTAGACTTGCTGTGCCTGAATAGCTACTTTTGTTGTCTTTTCGAGTAGTTCCTTCCGATGAACTTAATAACGGGAAAAGCTCCAACGTACACCCTGTATAACTAAATATATTATGTTTATTTTGGACAAATGTTATGTCTCTCAATGGTTATATAAGAGTGTATACGGTATACACCATTACGCCTATTTAGCAGTAAAATGTTACGCCAATGTTATGTTTATTGGTAAAATGTTACACCTCTCAGTGGTAAATGTTATGGGTTCATATCGTACGCGTGCTAGGTGTGCATCTAGCCGTTCCCCTTAATAAATTATGTTTATTTGTGATTAAAAAAAATGGCCCATTTGGCCTAACTCAACCATTTGATTATCAAAAATGCTAGGGGTACATATGAAATGTACATATTATATACATATCAATTTTGTGGAGCCCACCTCGGGTCCCACAAAGATGATTCAAACCGCCAAATATTTTTCAAAAATTTTTTTATGGAGCCCTGTAAAAAATCAGCACAATCCGATGTCGGTAAGGATTTTTTCTTAATTTGTGGAGGCAAAATTACTTAACTGCTTAGTTTCGCCCCTACAAATTCAGAAAAAATCCTTACTGATATTGGGTTGAGCTGATTTTTTACAAGACTCTATAAAAAGATGTTTTAAAAATAATGAGCGGTTCGGATCATCTTTGTGGGACCCAAATTGGGCCCCACAAAATCTATATATACATTGTATGTACATATTGTATGTACCAATAGCAGCATTCTTTTTTCCTTTTGTTTTTGTTTTGAACTAATTCCATTAATCATTTGTGAAGAAAAAAGGAAAAAATATAAGTATATTTTAAATATTTTGCATTTTCTGATATCTTTCAGGTTTGATTAGTGTCGAGAAAGCTAGAAAAGTGGAGTGTGAAGTTTACCTCCCAATTCTATTGGCTTACATATTTTTTTTCTAAGCTGAAAGGGAAAAGGTGGGACCCACCCCTACTGTAGCTTTTTTTTTTTTCCCCCCCCAAAGTAAAAGGATGAGATTGAGAAGGGACAATCAGTGAATAATTGCCTTAGGTGTTACCATAGAGGTTTCCATTCACTGTGAAATGTCCGGTTTAAGCCATAACTACTGCCTAGGAAGGCGAGCCCATCACCACACCACAACCTCATCAAAATGCTAGAGCAGATCAAGGGCCCTCCACATGTACAATATCTGATTCACAGGACAACTATCCACAAGCGATATTCGAACCCGCAAGCGCGAGGTACTTTCACCCTCGCACCTTAGCCATCTAGGCTACCACCTTGGTGGTCCTTCAAGACAAGTGGTGGTCATAAGAACTCTTAGACCCACGCCATATCCTAGAAGGAACTAATCTCCCTAGCACTCTGCCAAGCCATGAACAGAGCAAAACCACTAACACACACGGCATCTATCTCTCAGGACTACTATCGCAAGCGGGTTCGACTCTGTGACCGGGTAAAAAAGAACGAACACTTAAATTCTGCTGCTTTGCCAACTCTCTGCCACAAGTGGTATACTCACTAGCTCTTGTAAGGCTATAATAATATGACAAAAACAATTCCATTGCATGATGAAACCTTTTCTGCCCCTTTTCTCAGCAGGTATAGCTAAAATTCTCTGGAGTTTCTTTTCACAAGTTTAGATGGAACATTTAACAAAAGTCAGTATTCTGTAACATGAAACTATCTCTGCCGATAAAAAAAGAAAAAAGAAAAATGAAATTATCTCTACAGAGACAACCCTCTGTATGTTCTCCTCAGATCCTAACCTCCAAAAAAAAAAAAAATAGAAGACGACTATGCGCTATTAAGCATCTATATGAGATAAATGTTGCGGTCTGGAGAGGAAGCAGATGAAAAAACAACAGGATCCTCATCATCACCATGCTCAACGGTGCTTATCATACCATTGGAATGCCACTTGGAAAAACCTTCCTCGAGAGCCTCCCGCATCCACGGATGCCGGCAACACTCGATGGCTTCGGGAATGGTTAGCCAAGTCCTTTGGCGAGTGCTCTGCTCCGGCCACGAGTGTAGCTCCTCCTTCACAAGCAAAGCAAACATGGCCGCTTTACACAAACCTTCTGGACTGAACTCATCTTTGAGTGTTTTGCTTTTGAATTTGTAGTATCCCAGGAGATTCTGAAACACAAGAATATAGCTTTCAGTGAAATGATCAAATCCAGGTAAATAACATCAACATGCACCAAATAATTATGTGAACCGAAAAATTACCCTCCATGTACCAAATTGTCAATCTTTGATGGAAAACAGAAATAAACTACGCTTTGGTGGGATGGAAGACACATCAATTATATGAAGGGAAAATCTCTTTTTTTCCCTGCCAAATTAGCAACTCAATGTCTTCAATGCATTGGGCAAGGCTAGGGCTCAAAGGAAACTCTCGTGGAGGCTTGACAGCGAGCATAGCTTTACTTTGAACTCAAAACACTGGGTTGCGCTTTCCAGATAAATGTCCAACTAAAAATGTCGGAACACATATCCTATCCCTAAACCTCACCAAGTATCAAGGGTCCGATATGGTCCATATGGATATGGCATAGAAAAAGATAACACTACCTTTGGATCCTTCTATCTGGCTTCAAAGGTATGAAAGCTCTGAGTAGAGACTGTTCACCTATCATCCTTACCATAAGTTTAGAAGCAACGGTAAGCTGAAGTCACTCCCGATGTTTCAAATATTTTGACAGCTATAGATGAATACATATGACGGAACGAGAAAGAGATAAATTGATAAAAGTTCCTAATTTTTAAAATTAAAGCTAGAAACCACCATAATTTCCTTTAGTTACAAGGTTGAAATTGTGGGGTTTCAGTATCAGATATTAATTAGATAGGCAACAATTAATCGCCGATTAATTTCTTGTTTTAGAATATTTGTAGCGGTATCATCAGACCTATATTCCACCACCAAATTGACTTCAACCATGATTTCACTTCCAAGTGTCCAAACCATGGTTTTAATTAACGTACCAGACATTACATAACAATTATATGGGGTCCGTTCTTTTTTTTTATTATATATAATAATGTGTCTGGGCCAGTTTTCGCACACCTCAACTAATCCCGGAGGACCATAGCCCACGGTCCACTAGCAGGGTTTGTTACTGTTACGGTGAAGAATAATGATAATACAGAAAAACACATGCGTATCGGGTGACACGGCCGATACATAATGCTTAATGGTGCAGTATCGGACTTCAATGGCTGATACTCAACATTGCAGATACCTTTACATCAACAAATTGTGCAAAAGCAACTTTTTCCCTCCCTTTCTTCCTTTCTTAGACCCATCACGTTCTTCTACAGTATGACTTATGTATCTGATGTAGTATGTAATAAGGGTATTTATGTCTTTTTGTATTGGGTCTATATATAGGTGTTGAAATCCTTTCTTTTGGTAGCTTTTATCATTTTGAACAAATATTATCAAGAGCTAGTCTCTTTTGTATCCCACTTGGAAGTTTATCTCTCTACATTATCTATGGGTATTTGGGTTTGTATCATTTGGTATCAGAGCTTCTGGCTCGATCCCCACTGTTCATCTCGCCGGAGACTTTGCCGGAAACCTAAACCTCGCCGGAAACCTGAAACGGCGCCGGAAAAGCTTGCCAGAGCCCCCAAATCACTCCAAATCCTCAGATCTATCCAACCCAACACCCTATACTTTGATTTCGACCCTATTTAGCCCTGAATCGAACCCAAAACCCTTTGGATCTGACCTGTTCAATTTGAATCAGCCATTTCGGCACTGTTCAAGCTCGATCTACCCATTTCGGCACTGTTCGGACCCGTTTGAAGAAGACCCAGCCTTGTTCGAGCTCAAATATGCCATTTTGGAACTCAAATTGAAGTTTCAAACCCAGATCTGCCTGTTTCGGACCATTTTGGAGCTGTTTCGGAGCTGGGATAGTGATTCCGAGTCTGCTACAGTGATTTCGGAACTGCTATAGTGATTTTGGAGCTTGCTACAGTGATTTCAAGTCAGATCCGCGGGTTTTGAGAGTTTTCGGACTGATTTTTGCTGATTTCGGACAAGATCTAAGGTGGGTAAGTATCGATTCCTTATTTTCTTCATTGGGTTGTTGCTAGATTGCTCCGT
Source organism: Rhododendron simsii (assembly GCA_014282245.1). Classification (NCBI taxonomy): domain Eukaryota; kingdom Viridiplantae; phylum Streptophyta; class Magnoliopsida; order Ericales; family Ericaceae; genus Rhododendron; species Rhododendron simsii. The sequence continues at coordinate 16,578,495 of CM024956.1, read as the reverse complement.
AGTTATCGATTCGAGTATGATTATTGGTGATTAAGTATTTTTGGGGTTGTTCTATTGAAACTGTTGAAATTGGTGGCTGGGTTGACTGAGTTTTCATTATTTGGGGTGGATTAACTTGTTTGGAGTTGGATTTGGGTATTGTAATGGCTTATCGGGCTAGAGGTAGAAGAGGAGGCAGAGGTAGAGGCTTTGTGGTGAACAATGGTGAAGAGAATGAGTTTGGCAACCAAAACCATGAGATTCAAGAGTTGAGACAACAAGTTGCTACCCAAATGGCGATGGTGCAAGGCTTGCAAGTGTCGCGTGCTGGTAGTGGAGGGTCCGAGGATTCTCAAAGTCACTTTGACAATCCTTTTGGTGATCCGAATTAGCATAAGCCACCTTCCAAGGAGAAGAAGGTGAAGTTAGTGGCTATCCGTCTCAAAGGAAGAGCTTCTGCTTGGTGGGAGCAATTGCAAAGAATTAGGCTTTGAAGAGGAAAAGGAAATATTAGAGAATGGAGAAAATGAAGAAGAAACTCAATGAGCAATTCTTGCATTTCAACTATATGCAAAACCCCTACAAGAATTTGCATAATCTCAAACAAGTTGGAAGTGTTGATGAGTACACGGAGGCATTTCATCAACTTGTTGCTAAGTTGATTTGAATGAAAGTGAAGATCAAATGGTAGCAAGGTACATAAGTGGGTTGACAATTACAATCCAAGATGCCCTTGCTATGCAAACTTTGTGGACGGTTTCGGAAGCTTACAATAGGGCCTTGGTGGCCGAAAAGCCAGAAAAGAGAAAGTTTTCGAGATCCAGGCAACAATATCAAGGCGGTTCCAAGTCCAGGCAGCCTTTTTACTCTTATGCTAGGGGTGGTTCTTCCTCTAGTGGTGGCCAAGGTGCTTCTGTTGGGGTTGGTACTCAAAACCGAGCGGATAAGGCTTCAACACCCGCTTAAAATCAGCCTCAATCCAGTGCTTCGGGGGCTCGAAATCAATTCCAAAGTGGGGGTTTCAAGTGTTTCAAGTGTGGGGAGCCGGGTCACAAGTCTTCGGATTGTCGTAAGGCTGCCGGAGGTTGCAACAAGGCACTTTTCATTGAGGAGGTTACGGAACAAGGTTGTGAGGATGATATTCCCGTTTCTGACCAAGAAATATGTGAAGAAATTGGAGGTGATGATGAGGAGGAAGAAGGCTATGCGTTGATGATCAAAAAGACTCTCCTTACTCCTAAGGATGCTAGTAATGAAGATTGGTTGCGTACCAAAATCTCTTACACCACTTGCAATGTTGGCGGTAGAGTTTGCAACATGATTATTGATAGCGGAAGTTGTGAGAATGTAGTCTCTCAAGAGGTGGTGGACAAGTTACAACTCAAAGTGGAGGAGTATCCCCATCCTTATACCCTTTCTTGGTTCAAGAAGGACAATGAAATCAAGGTGACTAAAAGGTGCTTGGTATCTTTCTCTATTCGGCAAAAGTACTTTGATGAAGCTTGGTACGATGTGGTTCCTATGGATGCTTGTCATATACTACTTGGTCGCCTGTGGCAATATGATAGGCATTCCATCCATGATGGAAAGAAGAATACTTACACCGTCCTTAAGGAGAAGCGACAATTCACTTTGTTACCTATGAAGGAGAGGGTGACTACAAAGCCTCCTCCCACTACGTTGCTTGCTTCTAAAGGATTTCTCAAGGAAAGTCATGAAACCGGGTATGTTCTAGTGTTGGTTCCTATGGCGGATATGAGTATGTCGGATGTTCCCGAGGCGATTTCTAAACTTTGAAGGAGTATATTGATGTGTTTCCTCAAGAGTTGCCTCCTGACTTGCCTCCTTTGTGAGCTATTCAACATTGTATCGACTTGGTTCCTGGGCGCCCCTTCCGAACAAGCCTGCATATAGAATGTCTCCAAGGGAGAGGGAAGAGATTCAAAGGCAAGTTAAGGATATCTTTAGAGAAAGACTACATGAGGGCAAGCCTTAGCCCTTGTGCTGTGCCAACTCTTTTGACTCCGAAGAAGGATGGTTCGTGGAGGATGTGTGTGGATAGTAGAGCTATCAACAAGATCACTATCAAGTACCGCTTTCCCATTCCAAGGCTAGATGATATGTTGGATTGCCTTACCGGTTCAAAGTTCTTCTTAAAGATTGATCTAAGAAGTGGTTATCATCAAATTTGATTTCGCCTGGGAGATGAATGGAAAACGGCTTTCAAGACCCCTCGTGGCCTCTTTGAATGGCTTGTGATGCCTTTTAGTCTTACCAATGCTCCAAGCACTTTTATGCGGGTAATGACTCAAATGCTTCAATTTCTCTTGGGTATATGTGTAGTTGTGTACTTTGATGATATCTTAGTGTATAATCAGTGTTTTGAAGATCACTCATCCCACCTCCAACAAGTTTTTGAAATTTTGAGAAGAGAGAAATTTTATGGGAACTTGAAAAAGTGTAGTTTTGCCGTTGATAAGGTGGTATTTTTAGGGTATGTTGTGACTTCAAAGGGGGTTCACTTGGATGAAGACAAGATTAAGGCCATTGTGGAATGGCCAACGCCCACAAGTATTCATGAAGTGAGGAGTTTTCATGGGTTAGCTACCTTCTACCGGAGGTTCATTGCCAACTTTAGTAGTATCGCGGCTCCTCTTACCGATTGCCTCAAGCAAAGGGTGTTTCTATGGTCCCAAGAAGCCGCCAAGAGTTTCAAATTGTTGAAGTCCAAGCTTACGGAAGCTCCTATCTTGGCTTTACCTGACTTTGACAAAACTTTTGAACTTGATTGTGATGCTTCGGGAGTGGGAATTGGGGGAGTCCTAAGCCAAGGTGGTCAACCTAGTGCTTTCTTTAGCGAGAAGTTGAACGGTGCTAAACTCAAGTACTCTACTTATGACTTGGAATTCTATGCCATTGTCCAAGCCATCAAGTATTGGAGTTACTACCTTGCCTACAAGGAATTTGTTCTCAACACCGATCATGATGCTTTTAAGTACATCAACAACCAACAACACCTCAATAAACGGCATGCCAAGTGGGTGGCTTATCTCTACAACAATTCACGTTCTCTTTAAGGCACAAATCGGGAATTCTCAACAAAATGGCTGCTGGTTTGAGTAGAAGAGTAGCTCTCTTGGTGGAAATGAAGAACAAGGTTGTTGGGTTTGAAGAATTTCGCACTTTCTATGCCAAAGATCCTTACTTTAGTAAGATAATCGATGCTTTGCAAAGGGGTGATAAGATTATCAATCCATGTTTCATGTTGAAGGATGGATTTCTCTTCATGTTGAAGGATGGATTTCTCTTTAAGGGAGCACTTGTTGGCCGAAAGTCACAAGTTGGGTCATTTTGGCAAGGATAAGACTCTAGCGTTGCTTCAAGATGCATACTATTGGCCGGAAATGAGTAAAGATGTAGGGGTTATGTGCAAAGGTGCCAAACTTGCCAACGGAGTAAGGGGACAGCCATTAATGCAGGGTTGTATTTGCCTTTACTGGTGTAGGAAAGTCCTTGGAAATGCGTGAGTATGAATTTTGTTTTGGGGCTTCCTCCTACGCAAAGGCGAAGTGATTCTATCATGGTGGTAGTGGATCGGTTCTCAAAAATGGCTCATTTCATACCTTGTAAGAAGACTATGGATGTGATTAACATTGCCAATCTCTATTTCAAGGAGGTCTACAAGTTGCATGGAGTACCTACCTCTATTGTCTCCGATAGAGATGCTAATTTCCTTGCCCACTTTTGGAGAACCTTGTGGAGGAAGATTGCCACCAACTTATGCTTTAGTACTTTTCACCCTCAAACCAATGGTCAAACGGAAGTGGTAAACCGGAGTCTTGGAATTTATTGCGATGCTTAGTTGGTGAACATCCAAAAAGTTGGGATGGTATTCTTCCCTTGGCGGAGTTTGCATACAATTTTTCTCTAAACCGCACCATCCACACTTCCCCATTTGAAGCGGTTTACGGTTTGAAACCTTCTAGTGTGGTTGACCTCGTTCCTTTGCCAACCCCTAAGAAGGGACACTCCAAGGCAGAAGATATGGCTACGTTTATGAAACATATCCACTCTCAAGTTAAATTCAACATTGAGAAGTCTAATGCGAAGAATAAGGCGGCCGTTCATGCACAAAAAAAGGGAGGTTTTGTTCAAAGAAGGGGATCTTGTTTGGGTTATCTTGAGCAAGGATAGGCATCCTCACGGTGCTTACATGAAGTTGAACGATCGGAAAGTGGGTCCTTGTGAAGTCTTGCGCAAGATCAATGACAACGCTTATCAAGTCCGCTTACCCTCTCATTTGAGCATCTCCAACACATTCAATGTGCAACATTTGGTGCCCTATTGGCCGGAGGACACTACCGTAATTTGAGGACAACTTTCTTTTTAGTAGGGGAGTATGATGTATTATGTAGTAAGGGAATTTATGCCTTTTTGTATTGGGTCTATATATAGGTGTTGGAGTCCTTTCTTTTGGTAACTTTTATCATATTGAACAAATATTATCAAGAGCTAGTCTCTTTTGTATCCAATTTGAGAGTTTCTCTCTCTACATTATCTATGAGTATTTGGGTTTGCATCAGTATCTTTGTAAGATTATTCATCTTCTTCACTTGAAATAGCTTCTGATTCTTAGACCCAATCAACCATTGTTCAAAAAAAAGAATTCAAACCAAGTACCTTCGATTTCTTCACTGGTGTCCACAAACAACCTTCGATGTAGTAATGAGTTCTAGTATTTGCTTTCTTTATTGTATGAAATACTTATCTATACTAGTACAATTTCAAGTTTGTTAAATAGTGAGATTCTCTTTCCTTGTGAATAAATCAATATTTATTGCCTTAAAGCGCTGACTTTTGACTCAATCTTACTTACAAAACTACCTGTAACGGTTTTTTTTTTGAACTATACTTGTAACGCTTAAAAGGCTCTGAAAACATTCAATTTGTTATAAATGAGCTTAGAACATGCATATTAATGGGTCTTTTAGCATTTACAAATGCTTGGAAAAAGTTTACGAGTTCAGAGTCTGATTCCCGTTACAGATTAACCGTTACACCTGATATCTATTACTCACGACTACGATCCGTTGTGTTGACTGATATTGCAAACTAAACCATTCACACGTTTCTCCATAGATATAGGTTTTATTTCTAGAAACTACAAGGCCTCTTTAAGGTAACTCTTGTACAGTAGTTTTACAAGCTTTTTGATCATTATGAGGACATAGCCTTTACAATTTCATACGATGGACACATCCGCTTATCCTTTAGATTTTGTAGATGACTATGAGAAGAGAAGTCCCACATTGCCTGGTACCAAAGTAATATCAAGTATGTAAGTATGAGGGCACACTCACCTCATTAGCTATTTTTGGGATTGAGTAGGTGTGGCTAGTGTGCATGTCTCAGGCATGCACACAGTAGGTGCTGGCGAATGAGCATGTTGCGCGTGAGGGAGGGAGTGAAGCGAACCCACATCGCTTGGCTACTAAAGAAATATAGAACATAAAAGTGTGATGACCCCCTCACTTCAATACTTAGTATTTGCGGTTGAGTTCTACTTAAGACAGCGTACAAATTAAACCAAGGGAAAATCTTGTGACAATATGATAGGGACCTTCAGCTTTCAGGAAACTATTTACTATGTGTGTGTAGGTTCGCGTAACCTCTCCCTCTTTGTCCATCTACTCCAAATTCACCATGTTTTGAATCTCCCTTTTGCAACCAAATCACCGTCTTTGTCTCTCTAAAACTTTTTCCAATATCCCTTTTTGCAAACTCAATCATCCACCCATCATTGCCATCGATCAGCTACCACCCTGACCATACTTTTTCTACAAATCCCCGTTTCACAATCTACAATCCAAGATCAATCACCAATAATAAGTTGTTTCTAATTCTTGGCATTTAATGTTTTAACTTCTAATCTCCATACTGATGGCATACACAGTATCAAAGGTATCTAGAAACTCAAAATCAAAATCCCAAAAACACCCAGCTTTGACAAAAAAATTTGGACGCAGATGTAATATACATTCATTAACTGTTTTGTTGAAAGATGCGGGGTGAGTATGCTGAACGTTCTGATTAATATCATTGTAAACAAGGCCTAGCTTCTTGATATTGGTATAGGTCAATTGCGTAATAGTGGCTCAGACTTTAGTGATATACCTAACAACTCTGTGGATGGTTAACGTGGCAGCTGATGTGCCAGTGTCGGCGTTGGTGTGATCACGAGTCCATCCGCTTTTCTATCTAAACACACGATTCTTTTCTCTAGTTTAATTGTTAATGATAGTGGTTTGCTGATTTAGGCTGGGCAATGGTTTGATCGGTCAAGTTACTAGTTTAGGAGTGTGGATTTTGTTGGTCGAAAATCATGGTTAACTGTGTCTCCTATCTCATGGTTGATTAAGGATTATATGGTGGGGAATTTGGCTGTTTATATGGTGGGGAATTTGGCTGTTTTGGTCTGTGGACAACAATAAAAGTTGTTAGAGATGGCAGTGTTAGAATAGAGTTGGAGTTAGTCTCACATTGGTTGCTTATGTTATGTAACTAGTCGCAATATAATATAAATAAAGCTCACTTGTGTTAGGGTTAGTTAACACCCTATATACTTTTTCTTCTTTCTCTCACAATATGTATCAGAGCGAGATCTTAACCTTAATCCTAAACCACCACAACCCTAGCCTCTATACATAATCCCTAAAATCACAATCCTAACCCTAATCCTAGTTGACCGATTACTGTTTCCGTGTACTGTTCACAGATTACTGTTCATCGTCGGTAATGTTCATTGCACTTACTGTTCATCACAGTTTGGTACATTCCGTCACTCTTATGCACTGATTGTTTTGGTAATTTTGGATTTTTGGTCGATCTACAGTTTACTTGGATTTGGATTTCGGTTCTTTGCATGTGGTAATAATCTACAGTTTATCCTCTCCAATAGAAGGTAGTTTGGGTATGTTGAAGTCTGATTTTGGTTGTTGGATTGTGTTTAAGTTATTTGGTCTATGTTGGCATATGAGCTCTTGGTTGTTTGCTTGATATTGGAATTATGTTATTCGGTGGCTACTTTGGTTTTGTTGAAGTAGTTGGATGCATGTGTTGTCGTGCCCTTGGTTGTTAGCTGGTCAATCAGTTTCTTATTTCTTTTTTGTTGGCCGTTTGTTGGTAGAGTATTTGGTTGGTTGATCTATCATTGTACGGTGATATGTTTGCAATGAAATCTGACTCTGATTCTACTTCCGCTGTTTCTGGTGATTTTGGTTCTTCATTTAGCTATGCCCTTGGTCGTGGCCGTGATTATGGGTACAGTGGTCGTTTTGATCATGTTTTTGGTGATCATGATTCTGGTCGTTGTGGATTTAGTCGTACAAGTCGCATGTCAGGGGGAGGTGGCCATAGTCGAGGCCTTGATTCTAGACTTTGTACTTATTGTGGGGGAATTAATCATACGGTGGAGCATTGCTATGACCTACATGGTTTTTCTCAGGCTCATCGAGTTACTTCTTCCGAGGATATTAGGCAGGTTGCACGCTCCACTACTATGGTGACTATTCCTGTGGAGGAGTACCAATGTGTAACGCCCCAAATTTTAGGGTACGTTAAATAAACATTTTATTATAAAAATGAAGCGAGTCTAGCTCGTTATTACATCATAACTCTCGTAAGAGCATTTGAAATACAAAATAGGATGACAAAGAGGGAACTAAGGTTCCTACTCTACAGCTCCTCTTGCTTCTCCATTCTGGCTAGCTCCTTGGCTCCGAACGCCTCCAAGATGAAGAGTTCGTCCTGTTCGTCTATCAAGTCTGACATACTATATCGGCGTCGCCACCCATATAATATGCCAGGGTCACCAAAAAGGCAACACCATGAGCTACGAAAGCTCAATAGAGTAATTCCATACCCGCTAACCCATAACTTACAAACAAACGATCATAGGAATCAAACTAATAACGATAACACATCCACATCCTCGATCTAACGTTGGTGTCCAAGTTTTCCCGTGTTTCTCCTACGCGACTCATCATAGACCGTGTCAATCATTTCCATTTACAAAACCTTCTTTCAAAATCATTTGCATTGGCTCCGTACCGCGGATAACCAAGCCACACACACACCCAACCTTTCAAAAATCATTTGACATTGGCTCCGTACCGCGGATAACCAAGCCACACACCCAACCTCGGTTCTGCCGTTCCGGGTTCCCGAGTATCCTCACAATGGTTCCGCCGCACTGGGTTCCCATTGGCACACATTGCATTGGCTCCTCTCCGCGGATAACCAAACCATACCTCACCATGGTTCCGCCGGTCCGGGATCCCATGGGAACGGACACACAAAACCTCACAATGGTTCCGTTATTCCGGATTCCCATTGGAACACACACACCACACACAATGGGCAAGTCCGGCCACATTGCGGTTTTCAAAACATTTCACTCTTTTCAAACACGCCTTTTCATTAATCACACCCTAGGTGTCATGTTTCTACTTTCTCGGTTCTTGTGTCTCGTTTACATGCAAGACTTCGCGGTAGTACTTTCACATTAACAATCATATAACATTCAACAAGATCATCCAACTCTATTCTATACCACAAGCAACACAAGCAATTCATATATGCATGCTTATATTCATCGTAAAGATCACAACACAAATACTTGAGACTAAAAGTAATTCAAGATAACCTACTTATACATAGGATAAGTGAGTAGAGATTAATCTACCTTGATCCGAAACTAGTCGGGGCCGAATAAGCAAGTTGGAAAATCCTACGGGTGGTGAATAATCCAAATCTGGACCGAACTTCGGATGGCAGTAACTCGGTCAATCTTTGGCCGAATAGAGTCGTTCTTGGGTCGAAATCGAAGCTCAAGAAACGCTCTACAACTTTCGTGAAGGAAGTCGATCCTAGAAACGACTTTAGGTTGGAGAAAAATGGGGGTAAAGCAAAAGACAGTAAGCTGTCTAGAAATGAAAATCCGAGATTTTCACTGAATTTCGGATGACAATATCTTTGTCATTTCTTAACCGATTGGGGTGGTTCTTGGGTCTAACTTGAAGGTTTCGAAATTTTCTACAACTTTCCAGAAGGAAGTTGGTTCTAAAAACTATCCTAAGCAGGAGAAAACGGAGGATTTCCGAAGGGACAGTAGGCTGCCCAGAAAATGGTTTCTAGAGAGAAGAAAGAGCAAGTGCTTGAGGTGTGAGTTGAAATGCTTGGAATGGCCTTCTATTTATAGGCAAGGCTTGGCTCCCTCTCCTCTTCTCATTGGCCGGCCCCCCTCTCCTTTCCTCAATTTGACAATTGGCATGAATCTTGGAAGATCAATGGCAAATCCCTAGGCTTGCATGGCTAAGATTTATACCAAGGATTTGATTTGGAAGATTTGTGGTGGAGATGAGATTGGTACAAGATCCAAGGGTTTAAACCATTGAAAGGTGTACAAAGGAGTACAATGGAGTTAAGATTTGGCTTGGAAGAATATAAATCTCAAAGATTGTAAGTACATAGGTAGTTCAATGCCAAGTACACAACAAATCTCCCTCCCTCTCTTCCTCCCATCCGCCCCCCCCTCTCCTCTCTCTCTCTCACGGCTCTCTCTCCTCTCTCTCCCTTGCTAAGTATACTATATATACATGCATGTGATATATTGTAAGCAAAACAAATAAAAAGTAGTTCTTTTGGTACAAAAAATCAATATAGGCCTTAAAGGCTAGGATTCTCCATTTAAACACATGTGTACAATTCTTAATTAAATAACCTTCTAAGTACTAATATATATATACACATATGTACTCATATATCTAGTTGGTTCAAAATCCCAATAAAAAATAATAAAGGGTACTTTGGGAATCTTGGTACCATGTACTTTTTAATTAAAATATTAAGTACCTTGGTCACATGGCTTAAAAGATAGGATTAGTTTAATAAATCCCATGATACTAGAAAGATTCACCCTTTTATCCAATGGGTAAAAATTCCCCTAACTTCTATTATCCAATGGATAATAGTTATTAGGTCACTTTTAATATTAAAATAATAAAAAAGTACTATAAAGTAAGTATACTTTTAATATAAACAAATGGGGTGCTATTATCCAATGGGTAATAGTTTCCCTAACATTTATTGTCCAATGGACAAAGAATAAAACCAAATTGATTAAAAGAAAAAGAATATTAAAATTCTTAGTCTAGGGTTCAAAAGGGTCAAAAGTTCCAATGAGGGGCAAAACGGTCATTTTACAGTGACTAGATATCTTCCTAGTTTAGTTTCTCCAACTGGATGGTTAAAAGCTAAATAGGCTTGCTAAGTAGGACTAAAGTGCAAGAAACAAATCTCGAAGGGCTAAAATGTAATTTCATCAAGTTATAGAAATTTAAAAGTAAATCGAAGCAAATTCAAGTAATCGATAAAAATTCAAATATTTAACGAAATTTTCACCGACCGAAAATCAGGGTTGTTACACAATGCCTTATGTCACTTCAGACAAGTACCTCTATTGCTACGCTATCTCAGACAGGTTCTTCTAATACTTGTATTGCATCTTCTCATTTTTCTGTTCCTTGGGTTATTGATTCTGGTGCATCTGGTATTATTGGTTTGGGTTTGATTTCTGTTACTTCCTCTTTGACTTTGGATTCCGTATTGCATGTTCCTCGTTTTCCATTAAATCTTATGGTTGTTAGTAAACTTACTAAATCTTTAAATTGTTCTGTCACATTTCTTCCTGATGGTTGTGTGTTTCAGGATCTCAAGACGGGGCGAAAAATTAGTGGTGGTACTGAGCGTGATGGTCTGTATTACTTTACCGACAATCTTCACCCTAGCTCTGTTGCCCTTCAATCTTCTGTGTCACCCTATCAACATCATTGTCGACTTGGTCATCCATCTCTTCAGAATCTTAAACGGGCTAGTACCTTCATGTAGCCGTGTTGATGCTTTGCCCTGTGAAATTTGTGAGTTTAGTAAACATCATAAAGTGTCTTTTTATCCTAGGGTTGAGAATCGCGTAGCCCGTCCTTTTCACTTAGTTCATTCTATATTTGGGGTCCAATGTGTGTTCCTAATATTTTTGGCTTTCAGTATTATGTTATTTTTGTCGATGATTATTCTCGTGTTTACATATTTTATCTCATGAAAGAGCTGTCAGAGTTGTTTTCTATCTTTAAGTCATTTTATATGGAAATCAAAACTCAGTTTGATACTTGCATTCGTATGTTTTGTTCTGACAATGCAGGTGAATATTTTCATAATTATCTTTCTAAGTTTTTTGATGACCACGGTATAATTCACTAATATTCTTGCGCACAAACTCTAGAACAAAATGGAGTTGCTGAATGTAAGATTAGGCATTTATCAGAGATTATGCGTGCTCTATTATTTCAAATGCAAGTTCCTAAGTTTTATTGGAGTTATGTTGTTCTTACAGCATGTTACTTGGTCAGTCGTATGCCATCTAGCATTTTAGGTGGTCAGATACTGATAAGCACCTAATATTATAGATATTTGGTGTAACTAATCCCGTTTATGTTGTTTTAACTTGCGTTTATTTAGCTTTTATAACGATCTTCCACGTAAGGTAGGCTTTAGTGTGTTTCAGGTAATTCGTATAAATAAGGTGCGTTTGAATATTAAGGAATGCTCCGGATGCAACCAAGTGCTCAAGGCCACATGCCACCCCGTTGTGGTGCCCGGAGAGTCATGAAGAGATGGTTTGGAGGGTTCTCGGGTCGCCCAAGGGTCAAGGGAAATGAAGGAGATGTGAGGATTTTCCCAAAACTATTCATTTTTCGATCAGCTGAGGGTAGAATTGTCATATCTTTTGATATAAAAATTACTTTTGAACCAAACCATTTGGGTTAGAAAATAGATTCGACAAGCTTTCCAACGGTCCAAAGAACACCCAAATCCGAGTTCGAGAGTGTCCGGAGCATGCTCGTGAAGTTCAGCCAAAATTTGTCATTACAGCGTGGTATCGATTCAAGCATTTTTGCTGTATCGATACCATAAGGAAACAGAGAGATTGGAAGAAGTGCCGTAGCAGCACGGTATTGATACAAGCATTTTGGCCGTATCGATACGGTGACCTTTTCTGCAGATTTTTGCTACTTTTGGACTTTCCATTTATGGAATACTTACCACTTTTGGAAAGTTCCGGATATTTTGTGGAGAGAGGCTGAGTTTTATAAATACCCCTCTCTCCCCCTTAGTCATTATGTAGATATTTTTTGCTTTAAGTCTTTTAAAGTTTTGGAACTCCATTGTCATCTTTAAGCTTTTCTAGTCTTTTTCTTCAAAAACTCATTAAGGTATTAGTCGTTTATTATTTTCTCATTTATTATTATTGTAGCTACGGACTAAATTCTCCTTAATATCAAGTTTATTTCCATTTTCGTCGGTTAAATATGTTTATCATTTCTAGCATGCTTTCTAGTCTTTTAGCTATACGTGAATAGTTGTTGGCTAAGTCTCGAGCTACTCTTTCCCAATGACTTAGCTGGTTATTTGGTTTTCAACATTCGGGCTTAAAATCATGGTTTTCGGAATTTCATTAACCTGGCCATTTTGGTCTAAGCGAGGGGTGTTAACTCCATGGCATGTCATTTAGTCAAGCGGTCCTGGCAAGCGGCATATTGAGGGCTCGTGGCCTCCTACGTGTTAGAAACATTAGCAAAAATAGGTTAGTTTAGTTTCAATTAATCACATCTTTTGTTAAACGTAATCGTTAAAACTAAATCTTCCTGGCGTGAGCACGCGGTCGTGTCTCTTGTTTGAGTTATATTGAGAACCGGTAACGGCCTATGTCAAGGGATAGAAGATCCCTAGACTTGCCTCTTTTTAGTTTATAAAGCTCTTTTCTAGTCTTTTGCCTTAGTTTTCCACCGTTTAAAGCAAAACCAAGTTGACCGTCTTAAATGCCGAAATCTACCGTATAAAATCTACAATCCAAACTAGCTATATTTCGATTCTCTGCGGATACGATCCCGGTCTTGACGGTTTATTATGCTACCGACGATCTAGCCCTACGCTTTGGGGATTTCAACCTTATTTGAAGGCAAGGTTGTGGAGTTAAGCAGATACCCCATACAGTTTTATTTCCTGGTCGCCCTCTCCACTCATTACCTCTACGAGTGTTCATGTGTAGCTGTTATGTTCATGCTCTGGATCTTGATTGGGACAAACTTGATCCAAAGTCAATTCGGTGTATTTTTCTGGGGTACTCACGCACTCAGAAATGGAACATGTGTTACTCACCATCTCTTCATCGTCATTTTGTTTGTGCTAATGTCACATTTAATGATTCATTGCCCTTTTACTCGGGTTACAGTACTCCAGTTGACCTTCTTAAGTCTGAGTCTGTGTTTTCTATTTGTGTACCATTTGGTCCTCCCTTGCAGGTGTATGTTCGTCGCAAAAAGTATTAACAGCCCCACAAGTACTAGCCACCACGTCTCCTCCATCTCAAGATCCGGTTGCACTTTCACCTCCACCCCCACCTCCACCTCTGCCATCACCTGGTCTTCTTATAGCTCTTCGCAAAGGTATTCGGTCTTGCACATCTCATCCTATTGCTCGGTTTGTTTCCTATGATCACCTGTCTCCATCTCTTCGTGTTTTTACTACTTCTATTTCGTCCATTTTTTGTTCCTAACACTGTTAAGGAGGCCTTATTTGTTCCGAGTGGTGGACAACTATAGAGGCTAAGATGTCTGCTCTTCATGACAATGACACTTGGGAGTTAGTTTCTCTTTCGCTAGGAAAGTCTACCGTTGGATGTCGGTGGGTATTTACCATCATGTATAATCCGGATGGCACAGTAGAACGGTACAAAGCCTATCTTGTGGCCAAAGGCTATACCCAGACGTATGGTGTTGATTATGCCGAGACTTTCTCTCCGATGGCCAAGATTAACTCTATTCGCATTCTTATTTCTATGGCTGCCAATCTTGGTTAGCCTTTGTTTTAGTTGAATGTCAAGAATGTATTTCTACACGATGACCTGCTCAAGGAGGTGTATTTGGAGCAACCTCCTGGGTTTGTTGCTTAAGGGGAGCGTTCTCAGGTGTGTCTTCGCAAAGCCCTCTATGGTCTTAAACAGTCCCCTCGAGCTTAGTTTGACAAGTTTAGTGATGCTGGGTTCCAGTTTGGTATGCGTCGCTCTCATTCTAATCATTCCGTCTTTTCTATTTAGTCAGATCGGGGAAGAGTAGTGCTGATTGTGTATGTGGATGATATCATTATTACTAGGGATGATCAGAAAGGTATTGATCGGCTGAAAGAGTTCTTACAGTGTCAGTTTCACACCAAAGATTTAGGTAAGTTACGATATTTCTAGGGTATTAAGGTAGCAAGATCCAAGGAATGGATCAGCCTATCTCAAAGAAAGTATACCTAGATATTCTAGAGGAGACTGGTTTATTAGGAGCAAAGCCTGCGGAGACTCCTATGGATTCAAACATCATTTTGTGTGTTGATCAGGGGGAGATATTTCCTCATCCAGATCGTTATCGTCGCTTGGTAGGCAAGCTGAATTATCTCACCAATACACAGCCTAATATCTCATTTGCTGCCAGTATGGTAAGTTAGTTCATGTCAGCCCTCATTTTCCACATTGGGAAGTTTGTCTTTGTATTATAAAGTATCTCAAGGCTCATCCTAGACATAGCTTGTTTTATCATTCAAATGATCATTTGCATGTTGAAGCCTTTACCGACGCTGATTGGGTAGGATCACCATCTGATAGACGGTCCACAACTGGGTACTGTACTTTTCTTGGTGAAAATTTAGTTACTTGGAAGAGCAAGAAACAAACTGTGGTTACTCGATCAAGTGCTGAAGCAGAGTATCATGCCATGACTCATACTACATGCAAGGTTGTATGGTTGAGAGCTTTGCTCGAGGAGTTGGGGTTTAGCGTACAGTTACCTATTCCTATGTATTGTGATAATTAGGCAGCAATGCATATCGCTTCAAATCCGGTATTTCATGAGAGAATCAAATATATCGAGGTAGATTGTCATATTGTTTGGGAGAAGATAGATAGTGGCATGTTGGCTACCCCTTTCGTGTCTACAGGAGCTCAGTTGGCAGATATCTTCACCAAACCTTTAGTTAAACCACGTTTAGATTTGTTACGTAACAAGCTGGGATTTTGTGCTATTTATTCTCCAGTTTGAGGGGGAGTATTAGAATAGAGTTGGAGTTAGTTTCACATTGGTTGCTTGTGTTATGTAACTAGTCGCAACATAATATAAATAAAGCTCACTTGTATTAGGGTTAGTTAACACCCTATACACTTTTCCTTCTTTCTCTCACAACAGGCAGTAGGGTCTAGTTATGGTTATTTATGAGTCATAGAGTCTGAAATGAAAAAGAAAATATGTTTCCAAGAAAAATAGCAAGAGAAAAGGAGAGGACGTTGTCACGTGCAGTTACTAGTCACAAGCTTTTTCAAAGAGAAACATGTCTTTTCATAGTTACGAGCATCGAAGCAACCTCTCTTGTCAATATGACGATATTAATAATTCATATCGTGCTATGTTGTGCCTTGCATTTTCTCAAATTTACTAGCTCTTAGTACTTGGGACTCAAAGAAATTGATGCTCTAGATCATGGCATGTGCGAGTGGTCGGGCCCTACTTACAAAAAATCATATTTTTTTCTTTTCATTTTTGTTTTGTGTTTTCATTCATTACTTATTCTCCTATATTTAGGTGCCATGCTTTAGTAGTATAACTAATAATACTTTCAAATTAAATCACTAGTAACTAAGTGGGAAAATGTGGCAATACACAATGCACTAATGCATACAACATGAAAGACACGCACTTTTGGCCTTTGATAAAGCAAGGTACCAAGTGATTATTAACAAACAAACAGAAGTTTAAAGCAACCAATCAACCTCTTACCAGTAAATCACCTCGCACTCCAGCTTCTTCCAAAGCTTCACGTAATGCTGCCTCCTCAACAGTTTCATCATTTTCCCATCCTCCCTATAAATTTAAATAAGTAAACAAAATGCAGAATCATTAATAGAAATTTCTCATTACTATTCCTAATTTTGCATGATCATGGAGAATAATTAGGACAATATAATAATAACTTGTGTGGTCAATCAATCACTATAACTAAAGTGGTTAGTGTGCATTCCCCCTCATCTCCCTCAAGTGTGAAACCATTGTCCGTCCTTAAAGGCTTACAAGGTCACTTATGCTTCCACTCTTCATTAAGTCTCTAAACCACTTATGGAACAACCAAAGATGCCTGCGAACTTAACAGATAAATACTCACCTCTTTCCTTCTGCAGCTACTCATTCCTTTACCCCTTATTTTAGGATGACTTCTTCTAATCAACTCCTTTTCAAGCCAAGTTTGCTAGGAACTTTGAGAAAAATGCCAAGACTCCCATCAACAGGAAGTGCATCCATATTAACCCTCCAAACTTAAAAACCTAATGTAAATGCATTTTTTAGCTTTCGAAGACTTGGTATATAGACTATCCTACCACATTTGGCAAATATCTGTCATAATTTGATGCTTCTTGACAATTGAAAAGCATGGTGGATGATGCGTTGGGTTATTGGGTGTCATGCACAAGTGTGACTTGCAAAGTACTACAGGTAAAGCAGGCATTGGGCCACATTCAATGGCCATAGAGAAGGTTCTTCAGGCTTCAACAATGCCTATTGGCAACAACTAACACTACTGCAAGAGGCAATCAAATAGGATTCAGGCCTTCAGGTGCTAAAATCTGATCTAAGTATTATTTTGACTGAATCGGAAGAAGAGGACCCAGCGTAGCAAGCACCAAGCACTGCTGCAGGATTGCATTGGCGGCTAGGTTTGTCCATATACCATCATTATTTGGTGTAAAAAAAGGCTAATTTGCTGGCATTTTACAGTAGGTTCTAACAACACACACACACACACAAATGGCATTTAACTAGAATGAACAAGTACAGATTTGTACCTTTGGGAAGAGAAGACCTGGTCCGCTAGTTGAGTTGATCATAAGTACCTCAACAACCTTTTCAGATGTATCGCCATCATATTCCGACGAAATTTTGTACTTGAAAGGAATACACCTGTCAACAACTATATATTCTTGTCAGGATACAGAGTCGATAGTTAATAGGCTTTGTCAAGGGACTACAATCAGTCAACTCTTACTCTAGGCAATCGTTTCGGTTGGATAAGTTTATTGAAGAAAGGCATCAAAAGAGGGCATCACTCTATACCAGACGAAGCAAGTTAGACATCTCTTAGCTCTGTGGCATAAATCACATCCAACAACTGATCAACGGCCTCATGCACACTGCTCCTAAAATCCCGACTACACACGGCCCAAAAAATTTCTCCTAAAGTTACAAAATGCAACTCCATGGCCTGCAAAAGATTAAGCATCTTGTTTCCCCAAACAAGCCCTATCACGTGCAACATAGCCCACTGACAATTTCTTTAGCAATTTGCAATTTCTTTAGAGTGAAAAATACCAGTTTTCACGCTAATTACCCAGCTGGCTTATGTTGGGTCCATAAGATATCACAGCTTTTAGTGTTCCATGATTCACGTCCGCGTAACGAGTTGGTATTTTGAGAGCTTAAGATTTAAGCTATTGAAAACAAATAACTTTATAACCCGTATTGTCTACAATATATGATTCAAAACATCTGTTCTGAAACATAGTAAACTTCAACTCAAAATAGTGAACTTAACAATCCTAAATTATGTACCCGATGTACTTTCTTAAAAGTTATCCTAGAGTAAAATATATATATTTTTGATAAATAAGTATATTAAAAAAGGCTATAAGAGAATGCCACTCGATTACAAAAAAAGGTCACAACACAAAAAAGGCCCTATACACTTCCATGAGAATGGAAAAGCTCAAACCAATCTAGAAATTGATCAAGAGAAGGAGAGCATTCTCTCATGTCCCGACTATACAAACTATTCACCAAAAAACTCTTGATCCTAGACAAAGGCATTTCAACCTCTTCAAAGCATCTCAAATTTCTTTCTCACCATAACCCACATCAAACAAAGCAGAATCAAATCCCAAGTTTTCTTCCTTCTCTTTTTCAATTTAACACCCCTCCAAGCAATTAAAAGTTCCATTACATTTTTCGACATGGCCCACTTCACACCAGACCACATGAACACTAACGACCAAAGCTCCCCCGCAACTGGGCAATGAAGGAGAAGATGACCCACCATCCCCGCGTCTCTTTTGCACATACAACACCAATTAACAATGATTCTCTGTCTTCGAATCAAATTATCGATGGTTAGAATCTTGCCTTGGGCCGCACACCACAAAAAAAAAACTCACCTTTACCGGCGCCTTTGTCATCCAAATAGCTTGCCAAGGGAAGGAGGGCTTACCGACTCTCTCGATTGAGCGATAGTAGGACCTGACATGAAAAGCACCATTTTTGGAGAGATTCCATCCCATCTCATCCTCCCCTTCTCCTAAATTACGCATACCATACACTCTCGCAAGCAAACTCATCAGTATCCCCTCCTCCACTCATTCACTTCTCTATGCAAACGCAAATCCCACACTAGAGTAAAATATTATAAAAGCCAGAGAGAGTGGAGTGTCGGCAGTATTCCAAAAAAGACAATGATGCTTCTAAACTGTTTTACATCATTATTGGAACAACAAAATATATTGTTGAAACAAAAAAGAAAAAAAACGATGGAACTATATTCAAGAAGATGTTGAATTATAAAAAAAACACTTGCTCTCACATTGGAAATGCCTATGCTCTAAAAATGTGATTACGATAGTCTACCTCTAAGATCATTTGACATACCACTTTAGACATTCCCGTTACTGTAACAATCCTCATTCGGCCATTCCAGTCAACATAAATAAGTCTAAGGTACATAGATTCTACACCCTCGTTGCAAAAGCAAAACTAATCCAAACAGTTTACTAACAATGTTGTAACCAGAATCCAGAAGTATTTGGTCGTTTGTAAATATTTGCATGAAGCTTTTGCACAGTCCCTGCATAGGGTTAAAATTCTTTACCAAGTGATGTCTTCCACTAGTAGGTGTATTGAAGCTATATATGAATGCAAACTCGAAGTGAACGCACATCTGGCAAGAATTAGGGGGTTCATTAGGAAGGAAAAGGGAAGGTGGATTTGCGAGCACGTGAGGGGAATTACTACTGCTTACAATTAGCTAGCATTTTAGTTATTGCCAGATCATGTCCTGAGTGTCCTATGTGAGACTTGTTAATGCTTCATCTCCCTACCCCTGAGCACCCAAATAGCAAAATAAAGGATTTTACTTATAAACTGATACCAATTGAGAGCATTGGTCATTCTATGAGTAGAACTAGGGCACATGTCAACCTCCTTTTGGGGCATAAGGACTTCAATTTTCCCCCAACCAAACTCCTCACTGGGTGTGTGGACAAGCATAGGCGCTCATCGACTAATCCCGAGACCTTGAAGGGCACAACAGAGCAAACCTTCAGTGGCCCTGATGATTGAACTTGCTGCCATCCTGCAGAGATACAATCTTGTCAAATTATTTGTTCTTATATGATCCTGCTTAGGCATTTTCTCTCTATCCCCTAGAAACAACAAAACTAGAATTTCCAAACAAAGTTGTACAGCTTGTGAGTATTGGTCATCCTATGAGATCAATGGATATGGATCTCGACTCTTGCCTCCAACTAAACTACTCCAATTTCTACAATCTTGTCCTAAGTCGCATAATGCGAGTGCCTAAACGAGAGTGTGAAAGCACCTTCGTGAAAAATCCCAACTACTAAAATTCATGAAAGCGA
This sequence comes from Rhododendron simsii, assembly GCA_014282245.1. NCBI lineage: Eukaryota > Viridiplantae > Streptophyta > Magnoliopsida > Ericales > Ericaceae > Rhododendron > Rhododendron simsii. The sequence continues at coordinate 16,558,688 of CM024956.1, read as the reverse complement.
GGACACATAGTCGTACAGGAGGATTGTGCTCTCGGCATCCTTCTCCACTCTTCAAAACCCTCTAACTCAAAGGAATGCCTGCAAAGCTGATTTCCTCTACTTGTGTATCTTTTTTAATTGTCCCTCGGATTTTGTTGGCTAGCCTAAAAACAACCATCCATTTGGGACACTCTCACCCAAACACACACACACATTGATATATATATATATATATATATATATATATAATAATGGGCCTAACTTGGGAAGAAAATGATCATGGTTCGAATCCTCGCGCCTCACTCACAACCCCTCTTTCCTTTTCGAACTAAACAAAAAATAAAAAAATGATCATGGTTCAGAATCCTCGCAAACTATAAACATTGAACAGAACCCACATTTTCAAGAAAATAAAAAAACCCATAAAAAAAGAAACAAATTGCAAAATTTGAGGATTCAAACTACGAAATTGAGAGAGAGAGTACCCTGAGATGAGGCGGAAACCGGCCTCATAACGCTGCTGATGACGACCAGTTCTGGCCACCAATTCAGACATTATCAAAACAATCCTGAGAAAACCCTTCAAATTGAGAGACTTCTTTTATAATATCTACATTTCACAAACAACCTCTTCTCTCTCTCTCTCTCTCTCTCTCTCTCTCTCTCTCTGCGTCCACCTGTATGAAATCAAACCCACATTATTATTCAGAATAAATAATATTCTCTAAAAATGTGGTATCTCAATGCCATGAATCGGTTGGAATATACCCAAAAAAGAATAATGAGACAAGGGAGTTCAAAGCACGTTCCTTTGTTTGTATCGCAGTTCAGAGAGAGAGAGAGAGAGGGAGAGAGAGAGAGAGAGGCGCATGGATCGGTTTTTGGTTGGGGGAAAGGTCAAAAGCTAACTCAAGAGAGGCGGTTACAACTTTTGACAAATCTATGTGGAGTATATAAGATTATTTTTTCTGACCAGATCTTTTTATATTGGTAAAGTTTAGCGTCACTTCCGCATATAACGAGTTCATTATAAATATCTTAGACAAAGTAAACGGAGTTTATTATTAATATCTTAGACAAAGTTAAATTGATTATCTACTAATGTCGAACGAGCATAAAGTAGTCCACGTCAATTATCCTGGCCTAAACATTGAGATAAAGTGCTATCCAAAGACAAAAAACGACGAATATGCTGATGATTAAATGGATTCGAACTAAATATAAACATACCAATGAGTTTACATAACTACAAATCTACAGGCTACCACGAGTTGCCCTGCTAAAAACATAGCACTATTGACACAGATATTATTGTAAAGCAATATTGTCTCTGAAGGAACTTGATATGTGAACAAAATATTCATCCGAAGACAAAATTAAAGTATTGTCAGAAAAATGAGAGACAAAACTCTCATAGATTAAACAATAAGTTATTGACCTGAAGAGACGAGAGAAAAAGGAAACAAAGACAAAGGTATAGTTCCATGGCCTTCCTCTCTCACCACCATACACACTCTCTCTCAAAACCCTAACCGCTACTAATATCTTTCTTCTCCCTTCCCTTCCCCCTTAGGGTTTCACACCCTTGTGTGTGTGTGTGTGGAGTTGCCACGATCGACGATAACTTTAGTGCGACGATTCTCATCTTCATATGATGTTTTTACCCTTAATCACGTGTTTGTCTCTATGGTGGATACCAATGTTTTAAAAATCAGACTGGTGAGCGAACCGGACAAGTGACTGGACGGATGGGTCACCGGTTCAACAGCGGATGAACCGGAGTTGAACCGTCACGTCGTATATGCTATTATATATGCATAGGTAAACATAACACATCATTCCAATCTATTTAATTATTTCATTGTTGTTTTGTTTCAAATTAACACCCGCATGGTATATTTGAAACTCCAAATGTAATATGTAGTATTGTACAGCATAAGATCACATAGGTGTGATTTTTCAAGTGTCCTGGTTGATCTTTCAAAAATTGATAAAGAATAAAATGGTCAAAATGACTATTTCAATTCAATCCCACATTGCCTATGAAACTCTAATAGAAGCCAACCGGAATTCTGAGCCGGTTTTACAAAATTAGGTCGGTTTTGTAAAATGACGATTTTGGGATTCAACCGGACCGGACTAGAGATCGGTTGACGGGCCAACTGATTGAACCACGCCTGCTCCGATGCACTGTCGTCCTGTCCATATCCTCTCCCTTCAAACAACATTTCTTAAGATGCCAAACAATCGTGAAGCAACTTCACTCTAAATAACAAATCCCCAACATTTCTTAGATGGGCTTTCTCCTTTATTTTTATGTTTCTTCACTATGATTGTAACAACTCCAATTTTTTTAATGAATAAAAAAAAATCTCATTTTTTTAGAATACATTATTTATTCCCTAGACTTGTCATGCATGCAAGCCTATAAATAATAGCCGTGAACCTAATTACTTTTTTTACAATTACTTTCCTAGATTCCTTATAGGTGTTCATGCATGCAAACCTAGAATTAATAGCCTTGAACCTAATTACTTTTCCCAAAGTTACTTTCCTAGATTCCTTGTAGGTGTTCATGCATGCAAACCTAGAATTAATAGTCTTGAACCTAACTACTTTTCCCAAGGTTACTTTCCTAGATTTTTCATAAATATATATATATATATATAGACACATGGAAAAAAAAGAAGAGAGAGAAAAAGGTGTGTGGGTGCATGTGCCTACTTTATCCTGGAAAGTTATGCTTCCTTACACTTTTTAGTCGTTAAGCATAATTACCACATGACAACCCATTCCTAGACTATTATTATATAGGATTTGCCTAAAAAACTGAAAATCCTACTTGCCTTATATAGCCTTAAGCCTAAAATGAAAAAGATAAGTCATGGCATGCTTGGAAGGCTTGATTGGACAAGACCATGGAACAAATCCATGGGAGAGAGAGAGAGAGAGATATGGCCGGCCAAGAGAGGGGGGGGACAGCCCAACATTTTGCTATAAATAGGACCCCTCACTTACCATTCAACTCACATCTTCCAACCATTCAACTTCTCTCTCTAAAACCTTTGAGTTCTTACTTTGTTCTTAGTGTTCTTGAGTTTTTCTTGTGTTCATCAAGAAACTCATCCTAGACCGCCACCAAACCATCACTCAACCACCCTCTCGATCCAAAAAGTTTAGAAGAACTAGTTTCAAGAGAAACCTTTCTCTTTCGAAACTACCGGAAGACTACCGTAAGAAGTTACTCCATCCGAACACCGACTTGCTTTCCGTAGCCGCCCTACCCCCAAGAAGAACGGTAGAATACTTCTAACCACTCTCTCTAAGTAAAAAACTTGTTTGTGTAGAATATTCCTACTTACTTACTAAATATACGTAAAAGTTTTCTTAACCGTTAGACTTTAAATATGTATGATGCTTGTATGTTTAAAAAATCCATGAAGTACTTGAAAGTTGTTTACTTGAAATAATGAAAATGATGGGGAGTATGTTGAACATATCAACTTGTACGTCAATAAACATATGATGTTTAGAACTTCCCAAAATGAAATAAAGAACGAGTATTGAAAGAAAATAATTTAACGCTTGGTTGTGAATATTTGTATTTTGATCTTGAGATGGTTGTGAGCATGCTAAATAATATAAAGTTGGATGATCTTGTTAGTTTAGTTTTAAGATTTCAATGAATGATTTATGATTTCGTATGTGAAAAGTCTTACCGCGGAAGTCTATGCATGAAAACGAGACACCGAAATCAAGAAAGTTAGAAACATGACACCTAGGGTGTGGTTAACAAAAAAAATGTGTTGCGAAAAAGAAAATATTTTTGAAACTACATAATGACCGATTTTGATGGCATTATGTGAGATGTGTGTGTGTGCCAATGGGAACTTGGGACGGCGGAACCATTGTGAGGATACTCGGGAACCCGGAACGGCGGAACTGAGGTTGGGTATGTAGCTTGGTTATCTGCGGAGAGGAGCCAATGCAAAGTTTTGTGTGCCAATGGGAACCCGGGACGGCGGAACCATTGTGAGGATACTCGGGAACCCGGAACGGCGGAACCGAGGTTGAGTGTGTTAAAAATGATTTTGGAAATGTTGATTTGGAAAAAGGAAAGCGAAACGATGACACGATCTATGATAAGTCGCGTAGGAGAAACTCGGAAAACCACGGACACCAACGATAGTTTGACCAATGAATGTGGATGTGTAATTGTTAACTGTTTGGTTGAATATGCATGATTTTAAGTGGAAAACATATCAATTGTTTATAAGTTAAGGGTTAGTGGGTAAGATTTATTCTATTGAGCCTTTGTAGCTCATGGTGTTACCTTGGCGACCCTGAAATATTATATGGGTGGCGACACCGGTATAATATGTTAGATCTTATAGGTGAACAGGACGAACTCTTCACCTTGGAGGCTTTCGGAGCCGAAAAACTTGCTAGGATGGAGGAACAAGCAGAGCAGTAGTTAGGGATCCTAAATCCCCTTTTGTGTTAATAAAAATACTCTTTTAAGAGTTTGTTGTAATAATGAGCCATGACTCTATTTAAAGTTTTCAATAAAAATGTCATTTTAACGTACCTAAAAATTAGGGGCGTTACAACTTGGTATCAGAGTTTTAGGTTCAAAATCTCGGCCATGGGTAGAATGGGTAGACCATGAGATAGTTTGACCGTTGCACAAACGTGGATTGAGTTTAAGTTTACCGTCCCAAATTGGGCGGAATTCTATCAAAACAATCTTCGGATTGAAGCAAGGCGCGGAATTGGCAGTATAGCTGAGCTGAGAATTCTCGAACAATTGGATGATGACTTAAATCAAGGATCGAATGTGGAACATAGAAACTTGAAAAGTTTTTTTCTCTAAGTTTTTCATTAAAACCTTTTTCTTAAAACTTGACTAATAAAACCCTTTCTTGTAGATGAAACTTTCAGTTGACCTTTTAATTGAAGCCTGCCAACCCAGGAATACCATAGAAAGAATAACGATCCAACACTTAGAAGATCCCAACTTCATTGCCGCAGTAATTGCTGAAAAAGTGGATTTCGAAAGAATGCAACAGAATACCCCTATTCCCGTCGAAAAAGACCCTTGGTTTCCCGAAATGTTTCCTATCTTAAGCGCATTCCATGCGTATTTCGGTATCCTACCCTCGATGCCAAATACCGAGGTTGGAGATGGGGAGGGAGAAACTAAAAGCAACAAAGACGCCACGAAGGTAGCTAAGGAGGGAAACCCGGCGAAATAAGGAAAACTCGAAAGAAATTAGGAAGACTTAGGAACACACAAATGATTCAGTAGCAGTTGTAAATCCTTTGGGATATAGGATGGAATCACCAATGTATAAATTCCTAAGTTGTTCTTTTGTCATATCATGAATAAAAGATTTGTAATTTTAGTTGTCAAATTATGTGTAGGACTTCATTCATAAGTCTAATACATAGTTCCATTATTGTAGATGAACCAACCAAATCTCTACCAAGCCAACTTGCTAGCTGAAGCTCACCATCTTGCAAGCACTCTATGATCAATGACGAACTAACTAGTGGAGGATCTTTACTTTCCCTATGTTTTCCCCTACATGAATGACTACTACCAAGAGCATGGTACCATTGTACTCCCCAGAAATGAGGAGGAGGAAGATGATGTCGCAGCAGCACCTATCCTAGTCCAAATAGCACCCCCCGAGAATGTAGAATTCATAATCGAAGGAGTTGAGGAGGGCAATGCCAAAGCATCACCCATAATACCCCCTGATAATGTGGAAGTTGAGGAAGACCCCGAGGAGGAAGATCCCGAGGAGGACCCCGTAGAAGTGGAATTCATAGCTGAGGAAGAACCCGAGGAGGATTCCGAGGAAGAGGAGGAGTTCCCCGAGGAGGAACCAATGTATCATGAAAGTGATGAGAAAATGGAGATAGGAGAAATAGAGCCCAGATGGGTCATGCCAAGCTTCATAGACATGCCCGGTGACTTCGATGAAGTACTACCACCACCCTACGAGACTAACATAGGCGCTTATAGGGTCGAATTCCCCAACATCTTCTAGATCAGTTAGAAAGACTTAACAAGTGGTAGGACGTTTTGTTGTAAATCAACATGTAGTGGGAAGCTTAGGCTAGTAAGCCATCTATGTTGTACTTGCTTTATTTGGTAAAGGAAGATCTGTATTTCCTGTTGATATGTGATCACTATTTATGTGCATACTTGTGCTAGTTTCTGTTCACACCAATAAGTCTAATATATAACGATCTTTAATGTTATAGATGTCAAACGCACGACAAGGAGGATGCCCACCCTTCGCCCCTCACGTGCTAGCCGACTATCGATCATTGCTAGTGCCTAAGCCCGCGGAACCAACACCCTCGCCAGAGGATGACATGGAGCTTTATGAAGTTCCAATCACTTGGGAGATACGCCCACCAGTTGCAGCCCCCGAGAATCTTCCACCTACCCAAGTCCCTGCACCACCTGTGGAAGGCTTCGGGCAACCATTCGACTATTTCATGTCTGCCCCAGAACTAGAGGCGGCAATGATGAAGCTCTCCCAGTACTACCTAGGACCACTGGAAGAACCACCCGTTCTGTCTGAAGAAGAAATGCTCACACAAGAACGTGAGAATTTTCTCAGAGCTGAGACCTCTGCCGAAAAGGACTACATGATATGGCTGAGGGAAGTGTTCGAAGGCAAACTACCCTAGGTCGAGTACCAGCAACATGGAATAAAGTTTGTTAAGCTTGTAGGATTATGTAGTAGTATGTAGGACCGTCTCAACTAGTCTTAGGAATCTATCTTATCCCTGACTGCCTTTTGTATTAGAACTCTATGCTTGTATCTCTCTTTTATCTATGAAAAACTTGTTTAATTTAGAGAGTACTGTTACATACTCCACGAATAATTGCTTTATACCATTTGCAAAAGGAAAAATTTTAAACTAAACTCCCCCTTTCAATTTCTACTTGTAGATGGTGAACTGGCGCAGTGGAATAGGATACGAAAACGAAGAATCCTCTAGCGCAAACCCCGACCTAGCCCAGATCATGCAAGTATTCATAGCCGCCCTGAACGCCAACCACCAAAACCAGAACCATAACGACGGACCTTTGACCCGAACTCAAGCAATGAATGAGTTCTACAAACGCCGACCCCCGACCTTTCATGGAGACACCAACCCTGTCGTGGCCGAGACATGGCTAAACGAAGTCAAGATGATCCTCCGAACCCTAAGGATTACTCAGGATGGAGATCGAGTAGCCTTGACCACTTACCAGCTGAAGGGAGAAGCCCGCTACTGGTGGGACCTAATGGAGGCAACTCACGACATTGACACCATGACCTTTGACGAGTTCGAAACCTTGTTCCTCGATAAGTACTTTCCTACGCCCCTTCGTCTAGCTAAGGAACAGAAACTCCTGAACCTGAAACAAGGGACGATGACCGTTACCCAGTACGCGGCCAAGTTCGAGGAGCTATGTCGTTACGCCTAAAATGCCATGGCAACCGAGGAAAAGAAGGCAAGAAGGTTCGAATGGGGGCTGACGATTGCTCGAAGGGCCATGGTGGCTCAAACCTTTACCACCTATGCCGAGGTCGTGAAGTGCGCTCTTCGACTGGAGAGTGAGGAGGCTGACTTCAAGCTCGATGGAGGAAGGCAACAGGCGGTACCGGTGGACCTATCTGAACCCAACCATCCAACAATAACCATGGACCTTATCCTACCAAACCCTTTACCTCGGCTCAGAACAACCAACCTTGGAAGGCAGCTACACCAGGGCATGGCGAACTGCGGAGGAGTGGCCAAAACAGAGCAGCAATTCAGTGTTTCAACTGCCAGGCTATGGGTCGCTACAGGCGTGAATGCCCCCAACCTCAGAGGAATGGGAACTTTGGAAACCAGAAGGCTCAATAACCTGGGCAGGCCAGCTTTGTGAAGCAGAATCCTGGAAGCCCAGCACAGTAGCAGAATGGGCAGAATAAAGGGAAGCAGCCCATGGGAGCCCAGCAAAGCACTGGAGGGTGCATCTTTGCGCTGCAGACTGAGGAGTAAGAGCAGGATCCCTCTGTGATCCAAGTTACGCTACTATTATATAGTACCTGCGTACAAGCCTTGTTTGACTCTGGTGCATCGCATTCATTTATATCTTTGCCTGCGTAACTGCTCTAGCACTAGAAACAGAACCCCTAAGTAAAAGTACGAATGTAACATCGCCGTTGGGGGGAAGTATAGTCGTTAGTTTAATGTATAGAGGGTGCGAGATAGAAGTAGCCAACTTACGCTTGACCTGCGACCTCAGAGTGATCGACATGGTGGATTTCGACGTAATCCTGGGGATGGACTGGCTTTCGGCTCATCGAGCAGTCGTAGACTGTCATCAGAAGACGGTGACAGCTTAAACCCCAGAAGGGACTCGTTTCCGCTTTAAGGGGGATAGAGAAACGACAAGTTCGACGACAAAAAAATCAAGGCGGCAGAATCAATTGTTTGGATGGCTAGCTAGTCTCCAAATGGAAGAAGCCGATAGGATGGAGTTGGGACTGCCACACATCATTTGCGAGTATGCCTTTGTCTTTCCTAAAGAACTCCCTGGCTTACCACCCCAAAGAGAGATAGACTTTTTTTTAGAACTCCAACCGGGAACCGCACCCATATCACATGGCCCCTGCGGAACTAAAAGAGCTTAAGACCCAATTGCAAAAGCTGTTGGACAAAAGATTCATCAGACCAAGCACATCACCTTGGGGAGCGCCTGCATTGTTTGTAAAGAAGAAAGAAGGAACACTTCGACTGTGTATTGACTATAGGAAGTTAAACCAAGTCACAATCAAGAATCGATACCATTTGCCTAGGATTGATGACCTCTTTGATCAACTGAGAGGAGCAACCTGCTTCTCTAAAATTGATCTCCGGTCAGGCTATCATCAGTTAAGGATTCGGGATGAGGATATCGCCAAGATGGCTTTTCGCACCAAATACGGGCACTACGAGTTTGTAGTAATGTCGTTCGGGCTGACCAACGCTCTGGCAGTATTCATGTGTCTCATGAATAAGATCTTTCAACCCTACTTAAACAAATTTGTAGTGGTGTTCATTGATGACATTTTGATATACTCCGCCAATAAGTAGGAGCACGAAGAACACCTTCGGATGGCACTATGAGTACTCTGAGATAACCAACTCTATGCTAAGGCTAGTAAATGCGAGTTTTGGCTGGAAGTGGTTAAGTTCTTGGGGCATGCAGTATCCAAGTACGGAATCGCGGTAGACGAAAGTAAGGTCAAAGCAGTATTGAATTGGAAACAACCAACCTCCGTGTTCGAGATCAGAAGTTTCCTAGGATTGGCTGAGTATTACAGCAAATTTATCAAGGATTTCTCAATCTTAGCCAAGCCAATGACACGGCTGACTCGGAAAGGAGTGAAGTTGGATTGGGATGACACTTGTTAGAAATCTTTCAAGGAATTGAAAAAGAGACTGACCAGTGCACTGATACTCATCATTCCTGAGCGGGGTGTAGATTATACGGTTTACTGCGACGCGTCAAGAGACGGCTTGGAATGCGTGCTGATGCAAAACGGAAAGGTTGTAGCATACGGATCACGACAACTCCGACCACACGAGAAGAATTACCCTACTCACGACTTAGAATTGGCTGCAGTAGTATTCGCCCTCAATTCTTGGCGTTACTATCTGTGGGGAGAGCAATTCCAAGTTTTTACCAACCACAAGAGCCTCAAGTACCTTTTCACTCAGAAGGAGTTGAACCTGAGGTAGCGTCGATGGATGGAATACTTGGAGGACTACAAGTTTACATTGCAATATCACCCCGGTAAGGCCAACGTGGTAGCCGATACTCTGAGTCGAAAGGACAGAGCACAGAAGGTCAAGACTGCCATTAAGGAATGGGAAATGGTGGACACCCTCAACGAGTTCAACTTGCGACCATCATCAAAGAATGGGAACGCACGTCTGTATGCTCTCGTTGCAAAACCAGCACTTCACCAAGAAATCCTCCTAGCCCAGACCTTTGAGCAGGATTGCGAGTTCATTTGGTATCGAATCCGAGAAGGAAAGGCGATACCTGGATGGACAATTGAGAAGGATAACAGCCTAAGATTCAAGGGAAAAGTATTCGTACCTAACATTGGAACCCTCCGAGAAGCTCACCATACGAACTTCGCAGTCCACCCTGGCGGTACAAAGATGTATCATGATCTGCGAAGAACGTACTAGTGGGAAGGAATGAAGAATGACGTAGCTCAATTTGTGTCTACTTGTTTAGTGTGTCAGCAAGTCAAAGCTGAGCATCGGAAACCTGGAGAAGATCTTCAACCCTTACCAATTCCGACTTGGAAATGGGAGCACATCTCAATGGACTTTGTGACTGGACTGCCAAGATCTGCCAAATCCAACACCGCCATTTGGGTGATTGTGGATCGACTCACCAAATCTGCGCATTTTCTGCCTGTTAAGATGACAGAAAACGTGGAACAGCTGAGCCTGTTATATATTCGAGAGATTGTACGCCTACACGGAGTACCTATCTCAATAGTGTCTGACCGAGATCCACGTTTTGTATCACACTTTTGGAAAGGGCTGCAGAAGGCACTGAGAACGGACATAAGGCTTAGTACGGCCTTCCACCCTCAAATAGATGGACAAACGGAGAGGACTATTCAGACACTGGAAGACATGCTGAGAGCCTGTGCCTTAGATATTTCCGGAAGCTGGGAGCAACACTTACCATTGGTAGAGTTCGCTTACAATAACAGCTACCGGTCAACCCTGTCGATCTCCAGTCTGTTGGACAGATGCTGGGGAAACTGGGTTGATTGGACTTGACATTGTACGAGATACCACCGAGAAGTTCAAAACCATCAGGCAAAGGATCCAAACCGCTCAAAGCCGATAGAAGAGTTATGCAGATAAAAGGAGCCGACCATTAGCCTTTGTAGTAGGAGATCATGTGTTCCTGAAGATCAGACCAAAGAAATGGGTTATTAGATTCGGGAAAAAGGGAAAGTTGTCCCCACGCTACATCGGACCTTTCGACATCGTGGAGAAAATCGAGAACGTTGCGTATCGTTTAGCACTACCACCACAGCTAGATAGGGTACATAACGTGTTTCACGTTTCAATACTCCGCAAGTATCTCGCCTTGCCCACGCATGTTCTCAACTGGGAAGACATCTCCATCGAAGAAGACGTGACATACAAAGACGAACAAATAGAGATTCAAGATCAAAGTGAGAAGATCATCCGGAATAAGACAGTCAAACTGGTACGAGTCTTATGGAAGCACCATGAATCTGAAGAAACCACATGGGAGAGGGAGGAAACCATGTAGGCAAATTATTCCCACCTGTTCGAATCCAAGCATACACCTAATCTTGAGAACGAAATTGTTTAAGGGGATAGTTTGTAACAACTCCAATTTTTTTAATGAATAAAAAAAAATCTCATTTTTTTAGAATACATTATTTATTCCCTAGACTTGTCATGCTTGCAAGCCTATAAATAATAGCCTTGAACCTAATTACTTTTTTCAAAGTTGCTTTCCTATATTCTTTATAGGTGTTCATGCATGCAAACTTAGAATTAATAGTCTTGAACCTAATTACTTTTCCCAAAGTTACTTTCCTAGATCCTTGTAGGTGTTCATGTATGCAAACCTAGAATTAATAGCCTTGAATCTAACTGCTTTTCCCAAGGTTACTTTCCTAGATTTTTCCTATATATATATATATTTATATATAGACACATGGAAAAAAAAGAAAAGAGAGAAAAAGGTGTGTGGGTGCATGTGCGTACTTTATCCTAGAAAGTTATGTTTCCTTACACTTTTTAGCCTTTAAGTCTAATTAGCACATGACAACCCATTCCTAGACTATTATTATATAGGATTTGCCTAAAAAGCTTAAAATCCTACTTGCCTTATAAAGCCTTAAGTCTAAAATGAAAAAGACAAGTCATGGCATGCTTGGAAGGCTTGATTGGACAATACCATGGAACAAATCCATGGGGGGGAGAGAGAGAGAGAGAGAGAGAGAGAGAGAGAGAGAGAGAGAGAGAGAGAGATGGCCGGCCAAGAGAGGGGAGGGAGAGCCCAATATTTTGCTATAAATAGGACCCCTCACTTAACTCACACCTTCCAACCATTCAACTTCTCTCTCTAGAATCTTTGAGTTCTTACTTTGTTCTTTTTGTTCTTAATGTTCTTGAGTTTTTCTTGTGTTCTTCAAGAAACTCATCCTAGACCGCCACCAAACCACCACTCGACCACCCTCTCCATCCAAAAAGTTTAGAAGAACTAGTTTCAAGAGAAACCTTTCTCTTTCGAAACTACCGGAAGACCACCGTAAGAAGTTACTCCGTCCGAACACCGACTCGCTTTCCGTAGCCGCCCTACCGCCAAGAAGAACGGTAGGATACTTCTAACCACTCTCTCTAAGTATAAAACTCGTTTGTGTAGAATATCCCTACTTACTTACTAAATATATGTAAAAGTTTTCTTAACCGTTAGACTTTAAATATGTATGATGCTTGTATGTTTAAAAAATGCATGAAATACTTGAAAGGTATTTACTTGAAATAATGAAAAGGATGGGGAGTATGTTGAACGTATCAACTTGTACGTCAATAAACATATGCTGTTTAGAACTTCCCAAAAAGAAAGAAAGAACAAGGATTGAAAGAAAATAATTTTACGCTTGGCTGTGAATAGTTGTATTTTGATCTTGAGATGGTTGTGAGCATGCTAAATAATATAGAGTTGGATGATCTTATTAGTTGAGTTTTAAGATTTCAATGAATGATTTATGATTTCGTATGTGGAAAGTCCTCCCGTAGAAGTCTATGCATGAAACGAAACACCGAAATCAAGAAAGTTAGAAACATGACATCTAGGGTGTGGTTAACAAGAAAAATGTTGTGGGCACACGCCCCGAAAATCGCCCGATTTTGGTTTGGAATGGATATTTGTTCGGGGGGCGGCCCTTTTGGAAAATAGCGCGGCGAAACGCTTCGATTCAGAGTCGCCACTCGGGTTTTAGCGGAAGAATACCCAAGGAACCGAACTCGAAAACGTTTGCTACGTTTTGCTTCGATTTGAAAATGGTTTGATTTGATTTGAAAAGGCGTAGACTGGTCCGTCGTCACCTTCGATATCTGAGGTTCGGGAGCCAGGTTACGAGAGGGGAAGGGTTTTATGGCACCCCTCTCGCCCAATCCGGAGATCGGTCTCTACTCAGGCATTTTATTAAAACATTTGCATTTTTCTCTCATTTTAATCATTTCGGCCAGTTAGGGCGGAGGAACAGTTAATAGGGATTCAAAACTGTAACAAGTTGCAGTTTGCATGACAAAAATGTTTATGGATGCTGATTTGCGTACTTGGATTGAACTAAATGTAAGAACATAGATTGAGAACAAGCGCTGCCAGAAGCTCAACGGGATGATGTACGCTGCCCGTCGGGTGCGTGAGCAGACGACATACTGGCACGCCATGGCCTAGCCACGGCACGCCAATACACCCTGCGCACGCCACCTTCAGGCTGGCGTACACTACCACATCAATTTCTTACAGCTCCCACTCTCAATCCTCTGGGCTCTGGAAGGGACCAGTACACACCCAGGGCAAACCACGCAGTTTATAGCATAGATTACACACATGTACAGACACAAAGAATGGCCAGTAGCCAGGAAAATAGCAAGACAGGCCCCATAAACAGAGTGGGGAGGAACAAGAGGCCAGGATCGAACTATGATGCAAGGGCCAGGCACTGGTCTTTGAAAAACATGCCGTACGCCACTTATCAGAGGCCGTACGCCAGGTGTCTCTTTTGTCCAGTGTTTGGCTTTACATGATCTGGGCTCTGAAACATGACCAGAAACACCCCAGAGGCCTTAAAAAGCAAGAAAAAGTACAGGTATTGAAAGATACACTTAAACACCTCTAATGCACAGAAAGCAGTAAACTGGTTATTAGCATGCTAAAAGGTGATGACAGAAAGGAAGTAAGCAATAAATGGACACATCATGATCCCCACGCCAGCAGTGCACATACTGCCAAAGGTGGCGTACGGCTCGATGTGGCTGGCGTGCGCCATGATCTGTCCTTTAAGACTGGTTTATTTTACCAGAAAGGGGTCTGGACTAGTATCAGCTACTAGCCAGAACCCTTCTGGTTCCCCTCAGGAACTGAAAACAGAAGGCAGTACCAAGGTGGTATACCTTTGTAGCAAAGAGATGGAAGGAAAGATGTGAGCTTTGGGGGTTGAAGATGGAGGATGTATGGTGGAAGATCAGTGGTGTGGGGTGTACAGAGCTTTCCTACCTCTTAGTCTTTCAACAAAGAGAGCAAGAACAAGAGGGAGAAGAGAGCAATGGACTTTTGCTCTTAATGGTGCTAATCCCTTGCAAATGAATGCAAGGGGGGTATTTATAGGAGGAGTGGACTGGAGAGGGGGCTGACCAGCTGAGGTTAAGGGCTGGTTAGCTTGGTTGGGAGCCTCCCATGCATTAAATGCATGGGACTAGGCTTGATGGGGTGTGTAGGAGAGAGAGGGGGACGTCCCCTGCAGAATGCAATGATCAGGGGGCTCTGCAATGTACCCTGGCAGTTACAAGGTTTCGAGCACGTGACAGAAAAGTGGTGATTTGACCGGTCTTGACCATGCGTACGCCATCTATGACCTGCCGTGCGCCAGGTCAAACTCAGTCAACGGTCGATGATCGACACGTGTCAAGTACCTGGCGCACGCCAAGATGTAGCTGGCGTAAGCAAGGTTTGGTTTTGCTGAGGCTTGTTTGGCTCTGGACTTGAAGGGTTTTGAAATGGGTTTTGAAGAGGAGAAGGTTCCAACGCTCAAAGCTCACGACCTTCCGTCGATCCATACTGTTCTCGACCCTTTATCATCATCGGGTCAACAAATAAAAGGACTAATCCGGACAGTCCAGAATGGGGTGTCTACAAATGTGTTCCGAAGAAGGAAATATTTTTGAAACTACATAATGACCGATTTTGATGGCATTACGTGAGATGTGTGTGTGTGCGCCAATGGGAACCCGGGACGGCGAAACCATTGTGAGGATACTCGGGAACCCGGAACGGCGGAACCGAGATTGGGTGTGTAGCTTGTGCCAATGGGAACCTGGGATGCCGGAACCAATGTGAGGATACTCGGGAACTCGGAATGGCAGAATCGAGGTTGGGTGTGTTAAAAATGATTTTGGAAATGTTGATTTGGAAAAGGAAAGTGAAACGATGACATGGTCTACGATGAGTCGCGTAGGAGAAACTCAGAAAACCACGGACATCGACGATAGTTTGAACAGTGAATGTGGATGTGTAATTGTTAACCGTTTGGTTGAATATGCATGATTTTAAGTGGAAAACATATCATTTGTTTATAAGTTATGGGTTAGTGGGGAAGATTTATTCTATTGAGCCTTTGTAACTCATGGTGTTACCTTGGCGACTTTGACATATTATATGGGTAGCGACGCCGGTATAATATATCAGATCTTATAGGTGAACAAAACGAACTTTTCACCTTGGAGACTTTCGAAGCTGAAAACTTGCTAGGATGGAGGAACAAGTGTAACATTCCTAATTTAAAAATAATAATAAGAATAATAATATAAAAAAAATGAAATGTTAAATTCAAACTCAAAGATCGATTAACTTAATTAAAAAATACATATGATTATGTTAGTACGGGGTTGTAAAATATTTTACATACATTCATAATTAAAATTAATCTTTTCTAACTAAGTACTAAGTTACTAACTAAAATTTTGTCCAAACAAACCTTTTAATTCCCTTCCACACTCAACCAATCACTCTGCCATTCCTGCTGAAAATCAGGACTTCACTTCCTCACTTCCTCTGCAAATTTTGTAACCTCCCACTTCCCCTAGAGAACTTGAGTTCTCATCCATGGAGTTTTAAGAGAGAGAGAGAGAGAGAAAAAGGGGTTCCTATAGTAACACTACTCCATACATAAAATTCGGGTTTCCAATCAACCACTACATCACCAAGCATCCACAGCCCACCTTCCATTCATTCCGAGGCAGCCCCGAAGTTCTCCGATTTCGTCGTATTCTCCAATCGCTAAAAATCGACCGAACCCATTAATCACTTTTTTGGCCGGAATCGAGGTAGGATAATCACTCTCCCATTTTCCCCTAAGTATATTTAGTTCCTAATTAATGTTTTTGATGGCTTGGAACGGATGGAATTAACCCCATGCATCGAACCCACCTAAATTGGAAATCCTCTTTTTTCTGTTAAAAGGCTACTGTAGCTTTAACGTTGATTTCCAGATTTTGCATGCTGAAATTACACTCCACCCCCTGTACTTGCTGTAATTTACAGGATTGGCCTAAAATAGTGCTATACTGCCAGTTTTACTACTTCTATATTAACTTTTATGTGAAATACATGTCATGACTCTTTCTACTTTGAATGTTCGTAGTTGTTACCCAAATATTAGTGATAGTTAAAGTTAATCATAAGATTAATAAGGCTCACAAATAGAAGAATCACATTTATATGCTTAAAAAAAAAAAGGAAATCCTTAATGATTGTACTAATATTATCTTAGCTTAGTGGAAGTCCATAATACTTTAATAAAATCAGTGGGTGGTTATAATGAACATGTAAAGTAAAAAGATTATTTACTAAGTAAAACATTGAACATGATAAGTTAATGTAGTAAAGTATTGCAGTCAATAAATATAAACAACTCGTTTTATAACATTAAAAATTTTAGAAAATTAGAAGATCTAAGAAAAAGAAAAATGCTCTAAAGTAATTCTGATAAGCAAAATTTGTTAAGTAACAGTAAGTTAAATACTACCATAAAATGTTGGAATTACAAATGGCTATAAGTTACAGTAGTAGTATATATCCTAGATTTATACTTAAACCTTAAAAGATTAACGTATCAATTAAAATTTTATGTTAACTACATTATACCCTACAAGCTTACCAAATTATATAAACGGTTATAAGTACACTCTTGAGTTAATAAAATTACTATCGAACATACCGTCAAATAAATAAATAAAAATTGTAAGAACATCAAAAAAAAGCGTTGGACCAATCTCAAACCCTTATGTGTTTATTTTTTTGCACAGTAACAATTGCCATGTTGCTTTCCTCTCAAAATTTATCATGTTATGAATTGAGTTATGATAAGAATTACCATGCTGTACTTGTTAGATCGGACTTAGGTTCACGGGATGGTTTCGAGCAGTGAATCATGTAGACGATGTTAAGTAAATGGAAACTGAAAAAGTGTTGAGGTGTGAGGTTGTGGAATGTGGTTTGAGCCATGGCAATGGCAAGGGTAACCAATGGGGCCCTGTGTTGAAATGGGTAACCAATGGGGCCCAGTGTTGAGAAATGTTGTGACGTTAATGTATGATACGTCAGGAGAAGTTTCTCTTGAGAAAGAGAATGGGTCCCATGAGACGGTTATAGTTAGCGTGGGGTAGGGATGTCCGACCCTAATGTACGATACGTCATGAGATGACTCGATCCTCCTGTTATGGTCTTAAGTGAGAACATGCTTGGTACATAACTTAGGTGCGCTCGCCTGGGGCCCTGATGCAGGATAAGTAAGAGGAAGGGTGGACCTATGAGATAGTTGTGGTTAGTGGATGTGGGAGGAAAGGATCTCGTGGGGAGGATCCTTAGACTTCATGTAAGATGATGGATAGTAAAGAAAAAGATAATGTGTTTTTATGTTGTACCCACTATCATTTGTTATATTGTTGATCTGCTAACTGTAGAGTAAGGGGTTAGTAGGATTGGGATTATCTACTGAGTTTCAAAACTCAATATGGTGCCGTTGGGCTGGCGTTTTATGCCAGGTAATCAAGAGACCGAAGAGCAGAATCCTCTTCAAGACGATCAGTATCAGGGTGAGGACCTCCCAGCTGAGGAAGGGGAGTTTGTCAAAGCCTTGGATGCCTTACCCTTAGAAGCTCTGTTAATTTAAAGTATTGCTATTTGAATTTCCAAAAGTGTTATCACATTTGTCAAACTTTGTTTTTATTTCATTGGGTTGTAAGACAGTAAGTATTTTTGAATTTGGTAACTTGAGATTTCCGCTGCTAAACTCTGTTTAATAAAATTTTATTTCTTAAATCAGTTTTATGGATTATTAAATCAATTAGAAATGATTTAATTAACGTGTCCGAAAATCGGGGCGTTACAACAAGCGGAGCAGTAGTTAACGACCCTAAATCCCCTTTTGTGTTAATAAAAATACTCTTTTAAGAGTTTGTTGTAATAATGAGCCATGAATCTATTTAAAGTTTTCAATAAAAATGTCCTTTTAACGTACCTAAAAATTAGGGGCGTTGCAATGATGGGCTTATTTATGTATTAGTGGAGTTGTTGGGCAAAGTTATCTCATACACTTTGTTAATCGATGTTGTGTCCTGGATTGGTATTTTGTACTTCATATAATATAAATGATCTTTTCTATTGATTTAAAAAAAAAAAACACATAAACCCAAAGAGGCATAATTTGAAATTTAATTAAATGCTGCCTAACCATATTGGATTATATATTTTATGTAGCGTGTGGTATCTCTTTTATTTCTTTACGCAAAGTTCACCCTAATATATATACAGCATTAGACTACAAGCTTTAATGTCTATCATGTAGCCTCAGATGCTACACTTCAACTGTGGATTTCAGTATTAAGCGAAAAGTTACGCTAGCGATTTGTATTCCAGGTCAATCCGACTCTACTAGTACTAATGAGCGGCATAGAGGAAGGAACAGTACCACACCTAGGAATCAATAACGCGAAAACTTTGTTATAAATTAACAAGAATGGTACGGTTTTATATAAGTTTGAAATTGAAGTTCTCGAATAAATAATAGTAGAGTAAAATTTCTGGAGCTTCCACTAATCCTTTGCAAAAATAGCTTGGGAGCGAAGACTTAAACGAGACAATTTCCTCCTAGACAGAGGCGTGTATGATATCATGGAGAAGTAATTAGGCTTTGTTTGGAATCTCTCACATAAGTTGAATTTTTAAAGAGTGTTTTTTATTAGTTTCAATTCAACAAGAGAATTTGATTTTTTCAAAAAAATTTGGCCCATAGGTACATAAATCTTATCATTTTTTGGAAAATTATATGAGTAAAAAATTGACTTGTATTTGTTTTACTTTTCTTATCCTTTGCGTTACTATGAATTGTCATTTGTCTCATAAAAAATGGTTGGAAACTAATGGTTGGATGGTCCCACAGAAATATGAATGGGCCATGAATAAATTGACGATCAGAATCTCCTTGGCGCTTTCTAAAAGCTCCTATCCGACATCTGGCCCATCATTTATAGGCCCAATACCTTTTTTTATTTATTGAACTTGACTATAGGCCCAATTATATTTTATCAAAATAACACACATATTGTGTATAGGACTTGGCCGGCTATAAAAGTGAAAAGTAGGATCGGTCTGACATTTTCTCTTTTATTAAGACCCCAAACAATATAAAAAAATTTATCATTTCTTATTCAAACTAGGTATAAAAAAATTTAACTCCAGTCATGCTTTTGTATTTCTCTCTCTTTTTACGGAAAACAAAAAACAATCATTTTTCTCCAAAATTGGATCATTCTTAGTGTTCTTCCGAAAATAAAAATCAGTATTTTTAAACCTCGATTATACATTTGTTATGAGGCTCGTTTTAAAGATCCGTCGATATCTTTTTTCAACAATGTCGACTTTATTAAAGTTGGTTTACCTATCGTAATTCATAACATAATTGTTGACCACTCCAACTAATAGCTTCAATTTTTTATAATCAGATATTAAGTTTTTCCGAACACAATATTCTAGAACCCACAACCCGCACAAGGATTTGTTTTAGGAAATCATAATAGCGTAAGGACTTGTACACAATATTCTAGAACCCACAACACAATATTCCTTGCTCCCATTAATCTTTATAACAATTTCAAATATTAATAAATTTTCTTTTGCCTTTAAATAAAAAAAACCATTTAGTATGGCCCCACGGAATTGGACCTGGCTGTTGTTTCTATTTGATAATGCAACTGTATCCTATCGATTTAAACAAGGAAATATCTTCTCTCCATTTAAAAGGAAAATATTAGAGCATCCCCTGTAATAAGCAAATGAATGTCGATAAGCAAATTTAATAACAATGCTCAAAAAATACCCCACATTGTAATAAGCAAAGTTACAAGTCTTTTAGCAAATAACCAAATTTCACCCATTCTATAATCAAACTTAACAACTTTTACCAATAACCAAAACTCAATAACCAAACTCAATAACTCAAAAATACTTCACATTGGAATCGTCTCATCAAGACGAATTATTTGGTGTGGTCGGTGTGATTGAAACTCGTTTGCGATTAGACAAATGTGCATTGTGTATTATAGGGATTTTTTTAGTTAGGGATGCAAAAATAACCAATGTAGAAATCAAGGTTGTTAAGTTTGATTATGGACTAAATGGATTATCAAATGCTGACATGGCACATTTTACTGAACCGTTCAATAAAAAGCTGTTCGGATCAAGACCTTGCTGATTATTTTTTTTGCTGATTTCTCGCATGTACCCTTAAAATCACATTCTGATCACTTTGGGTGGCTTGAATTGTTGCAATTCGATCGGAAAGGGGAGTCCCGCACGGTAAGCCCGTGCGTAATCCTTTATAGGATCCGGACTGTACATATGTATATATGTGTATATAGAAGCATAAGAACCTCTCGTTATCCATTCGAAGTGTGAACATGACAAATTACAAGTTTCGTGATCCATGGTTGGTATTTGATAATACCAAGACAATCAACACTGTGCCATGGGGGTTGACGTCGAAATACTTGAGTTGGAGGTCAACGGCGGTTATGGTGATGTTAACGGTGTCAATTTTAGTGCTACCGCTGGTGTTGCCGCCACTTCCTCCCCTCCGATGACGCTTCTAATTATTCCGGCCATGATCATGGGGGTCTTGATAATCTTGGCCCTTTCTCACCATTGAAAGTACACAATGTTGTGGCTACTTACCATTATCAATTGGGCCCTCTGCGGGTACGGTTGAATTGGAGGGTTGATTACCCCATATAACATAAGAAAAGACAATTAATATTTAACCACAAACACTTTAAACACATATTTATATATTTTGGTGGGTTCCACACATATTAAAAATATAGTGTGTGTGAATTTCAATATGAACGTGAATAAATTTGTGTAAGTATTTGTAGTTATAAAATAATAGTAAAAAAAAAGGTGTATGTCGTCAAATCCCTCCAATTCCACCTTTAGCTAGCTAGCTGAAATGACGTTCGTTTAAGTGGACCCATACATATTTAGATCTAAAGAAAAATATATATGTGAGACCCATTAACCCCTAAGGGCATCCGCACAAGACTCTTCAAATTTTGGACCAAATTATACCTTAGTTAGCCATTTTTACAATGTCTACTGCATCAGACTCTTTACTCTGATTCTCTACTCAATTAAATATTCATACTTTTGTTTACACTTCATTCTCATTTTTAACATTTTTTTCCCAACTCCTTTCATCCTTAATACGGTTTATATATTAAAAATACGGTTAAACCGGTATAAAGATCTTATTTTTAAATATACTCCGTTGTCGTTTTTAACCATATTTTAAAATATATAAACAGTCTAAAAAAATTAAGTGCTTCAATTTTCAATTTGTTTGAACCGGTATGAAGATCTTATTTTTCTGGTCATATTATACTAAAGGATCATAATTAATTTTTGTCTCTAGAGCTTCCAAAATTAAATATCTGTTCTTTATTTAAGATCCTGTAGAGTATAAATTTGATTATAAGAATAAGCGGGGACAAGTTAATAAGAAAAAGTGGTGGCAAAGTAACAAGATTACAATTAAAAGAATAAAATATTGAAATAACTTATGAATAGTTTCTCGCCTCTTGTATTGACGAACTGTAGCAAAGTTAAATCTTTGCAAAGTAACGATCAAAGCCAAGAGGCTGATGTTGCTGACTTTTCCAAGAATTGCTCGCCACTGTAGCGTAACAAGAGGAGTAGCAAGAGTGGTGCAGATGCTCTAACAAACAGGCATTAGCAGAAATATAGGAATATGAATTTCCGTTTGACCCAAAAAAGAAGAAAAGATATGTAGGAATAATTTTTTAGTGTCGGGTGGGTAATATGTGGTGCCCACTCGGCATATCCTGATTGTCTATTGCGGTTTTGGATGACACAAATTTGAAGAGAGATAAAGGAAAGAGAAAGCGGTGGGGTGAGGGGTGAGAGGACAGAGAAGGTTTTAATCTGGGCCGTCCAAAAGTGCATTGGACGGCCCAGATGTGCCAAGTGGGCACCACTTGGGATATACCCACCCGGCGCCAAAAAATTTCTCGAAATGTAGAATCAGAGATTAATTAGCATGGGTCCGTCGGACCGTTTTTCCTCCATCTCTTAAAACCAATTGGTGTTAGAGAGAATTTTAATTAAGTCTTTTATGGCATTCAATATCGCACCCACGTATATGTTTTTAGAGTGGCCGTACGGAGTGGTATTATGTAACAAAATCCATAGAGGTACTCCGCATCCAACAATCTCTCCTTTATGATGACGCTCTCACTACTTGAACCTATGATTTCCTAGCTTTGATACCACTTGTCGGATCCACCATCTCTCCTAAAACTAATTGGTTCAATTTTTAAAGCGGTCGCAGAGAGTAATATTGTGTAACCAAATTCATGGGTACCCCGGGCCCAGCTGACTTCATAAGATTCAATGCATGCACCTCTCCAGGCCAATCAAGCGAAAAAGAAAGAAATGATTGTAAACCTCTCTCCTACACACAACAGAGGTTGACATAATCTACCCAGAACCAGTCGTTGTCTTGCTTAATATTTTTTGGTTCATATTTAGTGGGGTAATGGTTTACTATCACTAACATCAATTACTAGTTGTGGAGTGTTTTTGTTTTCTTTTTGTATTTTTATTAGTTTTGCATTATATTTTTTTTCCAGATTATTTGTTCATCTGGACGAGATGAGCTGAAAGTAAAAATTCATGGTCCAAACTTTAAAAAGTTCACTAAAAATAAAATAATTCAAATAAATTAAAAAGTATTGTTTCTTTTCTAAACCTTTATGAAGTTTCATCCATTTTATTCACTTTTCTTAGTACTCTTGTTGAGAAGAATCCAAAAAATTAAATGTTTTGATCAATAGTTAAGAAAAGTTCGATAACGACGAAAACAAGTCACAAAATTAATAGAAAAAGTTAGTTGAAACTCCACCATTATATAGAATAGAATCTTCTATTTCTAAAAGTGCTAGTATTCTGTTGTCCATAACGCTCATGTTCAATCAAAAGATTTGTGAATTGAATTTGAAAGTCACAAAATCCAAATGAAATTAGGTTATTTGTATTTAGTGAACTTTTTTTAAAAACTCTCAATCATTAGTTTTGACATTTTACATTCCTCTCGATGAAATGTTTATTTCAAAAAATTATTGAAAATTTGAAAACAAAATACTCCGTAAATAATTAAGCCCAAAGGGTACATAATTACTTTGTCCATTGTTTTGGGGGAGAGAGTGGATTTTGGTTTGATTAATTGGTGGTGACCAGTGGTGGTAATTGCCTACCCAAACCAGAAGGAAAATGATTTGGTTAATCCCACGGCAATATAAAGTAAAAGAGAGCATGTAATTAAGAGTAGTCCTCATGCCTAGGGATGGAAATTTTAACTAAAAAACCGAATGGATCGACCAAATCGAACCTTTTTTGACGACTGACATATATTTAAATTTCGAATAAAGCATTTACATAAAAGTCTAGAACTACACATAAAATGCAAACGTACGTTTTTTTTGACAGACAACAAAATTTTATTAAAACTCGACAAAAGGTATATCGAGAGAACCAAATACTAGCCCCATAGATTGAATCATAATATGAGGCCAAAAGAGGAAAAAGAAACGAAAAGATACATCCAATGAAACATTGAATTGGTCCAAACTTGATAACAAAACTCCAAGCCTGAATTTGAAACCAAAGGCCCAATCATTTGAAAGGTATCAAACGTACCTTACAAACACACGCATAATGTGTGGAACAAGATTTATTTGACGGACCCAGGAATGGTGCTGTCCTACACATTTATCCGTATGTTTTTGGGCATTTGTATGTGTATTTTAGGTGAGAGAGAGAGAGGGGTCTAATCAACGTTATTCCTTAGAAAGGACGCAAGCATAGGATGCTAGGAGTAATTTGGAAGGACAAAATTATTGGAGAGTACTTCTATTTTATTTTTTTCATCCGCTGTGAAACTACTCGAGCCTTAAGTTTGCAAATGAGTCAAATTTGCTAAATTTTTTAGCAAACTCAAACTCGAGCTAAATTCGAACTCAAGTTGAACTCAATAAAAATTTGATAAGCCGAATTCAAGCTAAACTTGCCTAGGTTTGACTCGACTTCGAACTTGTTCACGAGTCTTAACGAGCCAATAATATCATATATATTTTATGCTCGTATAGAGAGGTCCAAAGCTGCAAATTAGTAAATTTTTAGTATGTACATAAATATATTCATGCATATATAAAATGATACTCCCTCGGTTCCTTTTAAAGAGTCGCGCTTCGTAGATTCAACTTTTTTATGAAGGCATTATAATTACACTCTAAAAGGTAAAATTTTTCCTACTTACCCTCCACACAAGACATGATCATTACACTTTTATTTACTAACTTTTCAAAATGAAATATACTTTTAGGAATAAAATGAAAAATATACCAACTTTTAACAACTAACTTTACAAAATTGACACTTATTAAGAGACAGGCTGAAATGGAATACTGGACTCTAAAAAAAGATAGAGGGAGTAATAACATATACATAAATAAGTTTTTAGTATTTGTCAATGTTTATACTTGTACAAGTTTTGAAATTTTCATTATGTACATATGTAAAATTTTCATGATATACATATACTCTAAGTTCTAAACAACCACGGTTTTACAATTAAACTGAGATGTTAAGCTATTAAAGGTCACGGTTTTGTCATTTTTAATCATGATTTTTACCTTTTTAGTCACGGTTTTAGTGAGTTTTAATCACCATTTTATCCCTCGATTAAAAGATAGGGATTTTTAGTGACACCTTGATAGATCACGGTTTTAAATGCTAGATTAAAAGTGAAAGACCACGCCAGATGACCAGAAATCTTTATCTATTTTTTTATTAGTGGTACGAGCCTGGTCGAGCTAAGCACTACTAGCTAGGTTTATGTTCAGCATATATTGAGGCTCAAGTTCATATCATTCAGTAGACAAATCAAACTCGAACGAATTTTTACCTATTTGAGTTTCAAACAGTTCACGAACGACTTAGTACATTTACAGCTCTGCTCGAGCCCCAAAATTTTTAACCGCTGAATGTGTGATTATAAAAAGATAAAGCACAAAATGAATGTGTCCGGCTAGAGACCACCAAATAATTACTCGCTAATTTTTGTTATTTTATTTTACACTAATGTTTTGGTAACCATGTCAGAATACTATATTTTTGGTGTCATATAATGTGTCACCACTGTAATAATATATTGATAGAATGTGTCTCATTTATTACGTTGTGAAGCACATTTGACCAATACAATGAGCATAACACCTTACATGGTACCCAAGTTGTGATGTACTCGGACATGGTCAGATTGCTCTTTATTATTTTATGTAGACCTCATCATGTGACTGCAAGGACAGGGAGGTCGGTGTCAAACCTTTCCATGGTCACCCCCAACATTTTTAATAATTACCATAGCGCCTATAAATTACAAAACTGTATGTAAAATAACCTCCTAAATTCTTGAAAATTCTTCTCATTGCATCTATTATTTTCATGACTACCTTTGACGCAAAAGTAAAACAACACTCTACTTATTTTTTTGCTAAGAAAAAGAGTTTATTCATCTTTATAAGAATTACAAATATTAAAAGGACTATAGGCACACCGACGGTGGATCGACATCCTTGCATCCATTGACTGACATTACGACAACATGCCCAATGGCCCAAATGTAACACCTAATTTCTTGAAACCAGGGTCAACATTATAACAACAGACTGAACAATAGGTGACTAACGTGAACATTGAATACAAAAAAGGGATTTCCATTGGCAGGAAAAGAGTAAAGAACTAATTGCAGATTCACAAACGATAAATCTAGGACTCACAAATGTTATGGCACCTATGAAGAAGGACACTTCTATAGACGTGTCGGAGACAAATATGCGGAGGACATGCAGACAGAAACTGCAGCGGTAGCACTGTCGCGAGGGGTCGGGCTCTCGGCAAACAGATCGCATCTGAGTGAAACGGTGAGCGGCGGCTTTGGCAGCAAAGTTCTGGTTCCGATTGATGTTGGAAATGCCGATGGTGGAGGAGGATTGGGCGTCGTGGTGGTGGCGCCACAGATCTCTTTGAACAACGCCGTCGCCGCCTTTTTTCCCGATAGTAATAGCAGAGGTTTTGGAGAGAGTGTGTTACATTGCGGAGGTTGCGTAACATTTGTCTGAAATAAAAAGGGCAAAAAAGTCCTAATATAACTTATCTCGGAAATAATATTTAGGGTTGGGATCAAAACGAACCTAAAAAGAAGGACCAGACTCTAATTTTCTAATTTTTTTTTTTTAATTTTTCTCTCCGATCTCCTCACTTCTCTTCTCAGCTTCAAGATGACATCAGAAGACGATCTCCTCTCATCTCTTTTTTGGCGATACTCCTCGAAAGACTGAGTGGTACAACCCCAACTACCTTCCTTTTGGTTCAAGTCAACTATTAAGTTTAATCCCTCCACTTGTGACGCTTTCAGTGAATTTGGAGAGTCAATAATAATCGCCGAGTCAACAAAAGGAACCAATCCCCCCTCATTTGCTCGAGAAACTCCGAGTTGAGAGGTCAATTCCTCACTACCCGGAGACGACTTTGAAAATTTAGATTCGGCCACACATAAATTATCCCCATCAGTATTAGCCCCACCAATCCTAGCACCATGCCTACCATTGTCTAAATCGCAATGGGTTCCGCTCCCTCGGAATGAGTTCAGCTCCGCCTCCGAAGAGGACCCGTTAGGTTTACTCACGGAAGCCAGAGTATCCACTTCATCCTCCTTATTTTCCTCCTCTTCCTTTGATTCTTCTTCTAAATTCAAGGAAAAATCAAGACTTGCTCTAGAAATTTGTTTCTCCGCCTCATGTGGTTGGTAGCACGAATCTTCCACCCCCTTGACTTTATACCGCTTTCCTTCAACTTCTAAGGTAATCCACTCATCAATTTCCTTGAAAGTGCTAGTGGCGATAAGAATCTTTGCCACAGCAAAAGAAGACATCTTCAGTGTCGATTCATCAGTACACATGAAAGAGCCCCATAATTCACCAATAGTTTTGAAAGAAGTATTACTCCAACCATTGAGTGGAATTCCATAACAGCATAGCCACACAAACCTTTCAATGCACGACGCCTCACCATCCCAAGGCTTAGTTTCAAAGAACCACCTAATAAGACATTTTTCATTGACCATTTTCTCCATTAATTTCTTCTCTGCTAAGGCACGTTAAAATCATAGATCTTCCTTCCATCGCCTTAACATCAATATTATCTAACCCCATTCCTGCCATCTGGACCTTCAATTCATTGATTGAGATGAATCTATGAAGCTTTGCCACCGCACTATGATACAGCCACCCATTTCCTTCGGGTTTTAAGGAAACCCTCTGGCTTGCTTGCTCACAATAGTCCAAACCCTTCCCTGACTCCGTCCCAGCACTACCACCCGTAATAATTTGAGCATAAGTTTTGAAGGATTTCATGGTATCAGGAGCTTCCAACCTAGCTTCACCGACCCCATTTCTAGCTGGGATAGATGCGTTCAAGTGCCCAACGCTCTTGTTCCCCCACCCCTAATAGTTCATGATTGACCTTATTCTGGTCAAAAGAGGCCAATTTAATATTTATACAGTTTATGCATAATCTCCCGTGTAATTACTATTGGATCATTTTATACAGTTTATGCATAACATAGTATTTAGGCTGTATTCTTATGAACTTAAGTTAAGCATTTTCGATTTCTCTCATCGAGATGAATCAATAACACAAAAATTTGGCGTAGAATTAACAAATGCGAAAAAAATTCAAATATGGACAAAACTCCCAAATTTAAGTTAAGTTCATAAGAACGCAACCTTAATATAGAAGTTAACTTCTTTTTATCTTGCCAGGTTTTCTTGATCACTCCAATTTTTTATTTTATGGCTTTAATTTGTTCCTGTGTGACTGTGTTCAATTATATATTTTCTTCGCATATAGTTTCTTACCCAACCAAAGAGCGGTCTCTTTTCTTTCTTTAAGTAACTAAACAAGAAAATCGAAAAGTCTAAGCACACAGATAAAGTAGGAACATATTTTACAAAGATCGCAATGTGGAGTCCAATACGGATTCCACACAAACGATCCGAGTCATTCATTAAATTTAAAATATTTTTTCGAGTACTCTCGCAAAAAATTAGGTTAATAAGATACCTACAAATATTTTGTTGAGCTAATTTTTTGCAGAGGCACTCGAAAAAATATTTAAAATTTAATGAGCAGCTCGGATTATTTGTTTGGGATCTGTAGTGAGCCCCACATTAAGATCTGTGTAAAATTTGTTCCAACTTTATCTTTGTGCATGGCACCATTCCAAGAAATTGGAAAATACTATATGAAGTATAATCAAAGCCAAACGAAGAAAGAGCAACTGGATGGGGTATAACGGAAGCGGGGACTGTGCTGTGCAGCATGTGCTGTGCAGCATGTGCTGTGCATCATCTGGATCATCTATCTCGATAATCAATGGTCTGCGTTAAAATGAAACTTTTTCGGAAAAGAGTTAATCTCTTCCTCAGAAAAGTTTTTTAAAATCTGGACCACCATCAATAACACTTTTAGACGGCTGACATCGCACAGCTCTGTGTTGGGTACTGGTGCGCAGCACGCCCCCGGTTCAGGTATAACACCATAAAGGAGGGGATGAGTTATGTGGGACCCACTCTTCTTGTTTTTTTTTTTTTTTTCAATCAGCAAAAATAATTTTATTAGTGACCCACACTAGATCTTATCCTTGGTTTGGGTAGCCTTTGGACGAGGGGTTGAGTTATGCGGGTGAAGGGGTTTGCAATGGCTTCACACGGGTATTATTTTTGGATGGCCTTCGATCCATCCATTTTTAATAAGGGCGGATGAGGCCCTCCTCATCCCCTCTACCCCAACATTTCAACTACGTACAAAATAACATATCTCCCTATTTTATACCTCATCCAAATCAAATACTATTTGTGGTGACCTCGATTATCTTGTCGGAAACTGGGCCGGGCGTACCGATCCAATGTCTCACCGGGTCTGACTGGAGAACTGAATAGTGTTGTTGTTTCTGGCTTTGTGTTCGGTATTACGCCCGGATACTCGCTTCGGTCTAGATGCTTCCCAAGGCATTTGAGCGAGGTAGTTATGATGGACGGGTCCCACGTCAATCCCACCATGCCAGCAATCGTTTGGATCAGGCCATGTGCTCCGTAACCGCTTTGTTCCCTCCGTCATGAATGACGTCACCCGAGGCGGTTACCCGAGCGTGACCTCCACGCGTTGGCTTGAAGGCCAAGCAAACCTAGGTCTATAAAGATAAAGGGATGCTCATTGTGAGAGGTATGCCATTCTTTCCTAACCCTAGACCTAAACTTCACCCATGAGATCTAACTTGATCGTCGGAGGGTCACTGGGCTGCCCAAGCCCTGGTGACTTGTTGCAAGACTGAAGGCAGGAGTGGAGAAGGAAGGCACCTAACCACACGATCTAGGTCCTGACAAATCGAACCCCTACAATTGGCGACTCTGCTCGGGACCTAGCCACTCATTCAACGTCCATTTCTCCCATCAGCTTCGTTCCTCGTTCCTGAATCAAAGATGGTTGAGGTCGACGACGCACACCACGGTGGTACCACCCACGGGCTCGGTTCCCTCGTGGACCACAGCCTGGCTTCCGGCAGAGCCATCCCTCTGGGGAAGACCCATGTATCCATCGGAGTAGGCGCCGGAGCCTCAACTCCAGACGCAGGCCCATCCTCCGAGCTCCGCACCTACATCCGCCATCTTGAGCGGAAAATCGATGATCTCACGACGGTCATGGAGCGCGACAGACACGTTCGAGACGAGTTGGCGGAGATCAAACACCTCCTCCAGATCCCCCCATCTCATTCCTCCGGGAGCTGTGGCGAAAGGAAGAGCCGTCATACCCCTCCTCGCAGCCGCGAAGGCGGTCACTTGCTGGAACACAGAGCCCGCCCCTCAGTTAAGGATCGTTTTGAGCCATCAAGAGCGGAGGACGCCCAAGCCGCGAAAGACACCACGCGTAGGGACGGTTCCCACTCCCCTATGCAGCTTCAAAGGAAACCATCGGCCTTCGAGAGGCTCGGTGCTGGGAGCGTATCCGCCTTCTCCACCCACTCGGTCCGAGTGGGCAAGAAAGGCCGAGAATTTACCCTTAGCCTCACAAGGGCAGCCAAGGGAGATGACGGCCTTATGGAGTTCCAAACCAGGGGATACCGCGAGCTCCTGAAGGGCTCCAATGCCAAGAGCCCTATCGTCTTGCACCCTGCCAGCGTCGATAGCAGAAGCCCGATCATCGAGCGCCTCGAGCCTTCCGCTCGAGATAGCTACCGAAAGCATCGCCATGAGCGCTCTCCTCAGAAGTCGGTCAGCGTCACACCGAAGAGAAAGGAATACGACAGGTTGGACAAGCTTGTTCCAACAAAGCGTACGGAAACTGAGCGTCCAGACGGTTTCGACCGTTCGATCCGACCTCATTGCGACGCGCGGCTTACACGACTCACGACCTCCCCCTTCACGAGGGAGATCGACTTGGTCACCCCCCGCGGAAGGGATTCGCCCAACCCAAATTTGCCAAATACGACGGCAAGACCAAGGCTTATACTCATCTGGTTCAGTACAAGCTCGTCATGTCTTTGTTTCTTCGGAACGAACCCTCGGACGACGCCCTCCTGTGCAAAGTATTTCCTGCTAGCCTCGGCAATCGGGGCCTTACCTAGTTCAACCAACTGCCGGCTCGGTCAATTTCCTCGTTCGATTCCCTCTGTGATGCCTGCATGGCCCGGTTCGTGACAAGCAAAGCACGAGAAGGAGATCGATTCCCTCTTGGCCCTTCGCAAGAGAAAAGATGAAATACGTCGGTCGCTACTGGGAACTATTCAATGAGATAGAGGGTTGCGATGGTGTCATCTCAGCACGAGGATTGAAGCTCGGTCTCACCTCCCAAGATGAGCAGGTCTACGACAACCTCGCTCGCCATAAGCCCAATTCTATGAAGGACCTTATTACTCGTATCGAGGGTTGGTGTCAGCTCATCGAATCCAAGGCGGAAAGAGGCATCGGGAAACCTACGAGTTTGAAGACATTAAACACCTCGGTATCCACACCGGTTCCCGCACCTGTCCTAACACCAAAGAAATAGGCCAACACCATCAAGCAGTCGCAGAGGAGACGACTGAAGCTAAGTGACTTCAACGCTGAGAAAACCGTCTTCACCATTCCCATCTATCGAATCATCGATCAAGTGAAGGATCAGCCTTTCTTCTCCTTCCCAAATCAAAAGCTAGGAACCGAAAATGGGAAAATCAAGAGCCCAATCGTTCGATGTAGTTACCACAATGAGTAGGGTCACTTCACCACAGCATGCAAGCCTTTCAAGGCCTACTTGGAGCAGCTTGTCGCGAGTGGCCACCTCGGCAACTTCATCGATCACGAGAAGACAACGGCTCGGGCACAACGTACCGAAAACAACATTGAGGAAGAGGTCCAGACGATCCACGTCATTCACGGCCCTCTCAACTTTGAGGCCGCTCGCATCATCCGAGACGAGCTGAACGCGGCCTCCTCCTCCAAGCAGGTCCTGTTGGTCGGTCCCGAACCGAAGCGCCCCAGAACCGACGACGGCTCCAAATGGACAATAATATTCACCGAAAAAGACCTCGACCGTGTCCAGCTTCTGCACAACGACGCCCTCGTGGTCATGCTACGCATCGGAACTTTCAACGTCCGTCGTGTCCTCGTGGACCAGGGCAGCTCGGCCGAAGTGATGTACTTCTCTCTGTTCAAGGATCTGAAGATTCCTGACACCGAACTCCGCCCCTCCGAAGTTCCTCTCATTGGTTTCAACGGGGCCTTGGTTTGGCCCATCGACATGGTCACTCTTCCCGTCCGTGCCGGATCGGTTGTGCTTGACATAGAATTCGTGGTGGTCGACGTCCCTAGCCCTTATAACGCCATCGTCGGACGTACCTGGCTTCACAGGCTCAAGGCAATCGCCTCCACCTACCACCAGGTGGTACTCTTCATCGATGCTAACGGCCGCAAAAAGGACTTGCACGGCGATCAAACCGCGGCCAAAAGGTGTTAACGTCAATGCCGTCTGAAGCAGTAAGCAGACGTCCTGGGTCAACCTCATCGAGGTCCCCGAGACTCCAGTCTTGGAAGACGTCGGTAGGCCAATCACCGAAAAGGTCGCCGACGATCTTATCACTATCCCCCTAACCGACGACGGCTCCCGTTTTTTCCTTATTAATTCCTCCCTCTCGGACACTGATCGGGACGAGACAGTCGCTTTCCTTAAGCGAAACATCGAAGTATTCGCATGGACCCCGTATGACATGCCCTGGGTTGACCCCTCCTTCATTTGTCACGAGCTCAACATTGACCCCGCTGAGCGCCCGGTCGTGCAGCGGGCACGGCGATCCTCCCTGGTTCATTCCGACGCCGTCATCGAAGAGGTTAACTGGCTCCTAAACGCAAAGGCCATCCAAGAAGTCCAGTACCCCAAATGGTTGGCCAATACCGTAGTGGTGAAAAAGAAGAATGGTAAGTGGCGGGTTTGTGTTGACTACTCCAATTTCAACGACGCTTGCCCGAAGGATTTCTTCCCCATTCCTCGGATTGATCAGCTCGTCGATGCCACCGCCGGTCACGAGCGACTCAGCTTCTTAGACGCATACCGAGGCTACCATCAGATCGCCATGAGCGATGGGGATGTTAAGAACACGGCCTTCATCACCCCCCATGGTATCTTCGGTTACCTTGTAATGCCCTTCGGTTTAAAGAATGCCGGAGCCACTTTTCAGCGAATGATAACCAAGATGTTCGACTGCTTACTGGGAGACACGATGCTGGCTTGCATTGACGATATGGTGGTCAAGAGCATGCGCGCCAGTGATCACCTCACACACCTCGCCGAAGTATTTGAAATCCTCAAAAAGCATAAGCTTCCCCTCAACACTTAGAAGTGTGTATTCGGTGTAAGTTCCGGGAAGTTCCTCGGTCATCTCATCTCCCATCGCGGTATCGAAGCCGACCCGGCCCAAATACTTGCCATTGAGCAGCTCTCCGCTCCCCACAACAAAAGGGACGTACAACGTTTAACCGGCATGGCCGCCGCCTTGAATCGGTTTATCAGTTGTTCTTCGGACAAATGCCGACCGTTCTTTGCACTTTTGAAAGGCAGCCGGCGCAGCTTCACTTGGACAGAGGATTGTGACCGGGCCCTCCAGCAGTTGAAGACTTACCTCTCCGAGGTCCCACTCCTTGTCACCCCTCGGGACCAGGAAGACCTGTTCTTGTGCCTAGTTGTCTCTCCGCACGCTATAAGCTCAGTGCTCGTCCGCCAGGAGGGTCGGGAGCACTAGCCAATCTACTACTCCAGCAAAACAATGACTCCCACCGAGACACGATATCTCCCCCTGGAAAAGCTCATGCTCGCCCTCGTCTCAGCCTCCCGCAAGCTCGCCCCGTACTTCCAGTCGCATCGCATCATTGTCTGAACCGAGTATCCCCTCAAATTTCTTCTTCGGAAGGCCGACCTCTCCAACCGAATCTCTCAGTGGGCTGTCGAGCTTGCAAACTTTGAGATCCATTTCCAACCTCGAACAGCGATCAAAGCTCAGGTCCTAGCCGACTTCATCTCTGAGCTTACTCCAACCGAAGCTCTCGCCTCGATCCCACCCCCGCGGGCCGAAGCAGCACACCAGGAAACTCCAAGTTCTGCATGGAAGCTCTTCCACGGCGATATCTGGAAAATGTATGTTGATGGTGCCTCCAATCGCTGAGGCGCAGGAGCTGGGATCGTACTGCTCTCTCCTTCCGGCGTCCTGCACGAAAGCTCCCTTTCTATCAACTTCCTAGCCTCCAACAACGAGGCCAAGTATGAACCACTCATTTTCGGGCTCAAGACCACCCAAGCGCTGGGCATTGAGGAACTTGTGGTCTATAGCGACTCCCAGCTCATAGTCAACCAGCTGTCGGTAGAATACGAAGCTCGGGACGAGCGAATGCGAACCTACCTTAGCTCCGCTGTCCAGCTCATCAAAACTTTTAAGGCCATCCGAGTCGAGCATATCGCCTGAGAGCAGAATGCCCACGCCGACGCACTTGCAAGGCTCGCCTTGGCTTGCTCCTCCTCGGAACATCGCTCTATCTCCTTCAGCGCCATTGACAAGCCCAGTTTCGAGCTTGAAGTATTAAGCCACGAGGTCCTCAACATAGACCTCGGCCCAAGTTGGATGGATGAAATCGTCGGTTACCTGCGCGATGACATCCTCCCTACCGACAAGAAAGACGCCCACCGACTCTGACACAAAGCCGCTCTCTTCTGGCTCAATCCCAATGGAAAGCTTTACCGACGATCATTCACCGGACCATACCTATTGGTTGCACACCCACATCAAGTTTCGGGCATCATCGAAGAGCTTCATGCCGCCGATAGCGGCTGTCACTCCGGTGGACGGTCCTTCGCTCACTGAGCCATCACTCAAGGGTATTGGTGGCCGATAATAAAGAAGGATTCTGAGGAGTTCGTCAAGCGTTGCAAGAAGTGTCAGATGTTCACTCCCATTATCCATCAGCCGGCGCGGGACCTTAGCCCTCTCACCAGCCCTTGGCCCTTCTCCCAATGGGGCATGGATATCGTTGGCAAGCTCCCCGTCCCTCCGGGTGGATTCAAGTTCCTCGTAATTGTAACCGACTATTTCTCGAAATGGGTCGAGGTCGAGGCCGAGCCCCTGGTTACCATCGAAAAAATAGACTTCATCCGCTTCGTGTGGCAAAACATTATCTCCCGCTTCGGTGTACCGTTCGCCATCATCACAGACAATGGGACGCAGTTCACAGGGCAGAAGTACCAAGCCCTGCTTGACGAATATGGTATCAAATGGGACACGTCTACCCCGGCCTACCCCCAGGGCAATGGACAAGCCGAAGCTGCCAACAAGGCGATTTCATCTGGACTCAAGCACCGACTCGAATCTCGCCAGGGCAAATGGGCCGAAGAGTTACCCAGAGTGCTCTGGGGCTATCGCACCACACCTCGGCGATCTACCGGTTGCACTCCCTTCTCCCTGGCATTCGGAATGGAAGCCGTCATCCCCATCCAAGCCGGACTCCCTACCATCCGTACTGAAAACTTTGACGAATCGGTCAACAATGACAACATTGCTGCAGACCTCGACTTGGCCGAAGAGGAGCGTGAGAATGCAAGAATCAAGCTCTCATCCTATCAGCAAGAGGTTGCCAAGGGTTACAACCAAAGCGTCCGCCTTAGATCCTTCAAGTCTGATGACCTTGTCTGGAAGAAGGTTGTGGAGAAGTCCAAGAAAAAGAAGTTAATGCCCAATTGGAAGGGCCCCTACTGAGTCATTGAGCACCTCAGCTTAGGAAACTACAAGTTGGAAAAGCTGGACGGCTCACCCATCGCTAAGACATGGAACGCGAACAACCTAAAAAAGTTCTATGGCTAGCGCTCGACTACCGGCACTCAGTTCACTTCTTACATGTATTTCATTTCCTTTAAGTGTCAAAGGCAATTCGCTTATGTAATGCAGCACCCCAACAAGTATGAATGGAAATCTTTCTTTTTCTTGAGTACTACTTGCATTATCTGGTCATGCTATTTCAATTACTTACACTCGGTTCCCTCAACCGGACCGTTTTACACCGACTTCAGGGATATTGTCCTCAC
Organism: Rhododendron simsii; assembly: GCA_014282245.1. Lineage (NCBI taxonomy): Eukaryota > Viridiplantae > Streptophyta > Magnoliopsida > Ericales > Ericaceae > Rhododendron > Rhododendron simsii. The sequence goes on along the minus strand of CM024956.1, from coordinate 16,522,579 downwards.
ATACGTGATACCCTTGGACAAAATTCCCCCCAAGTCCCCCCGGCCCTTTCGGTCGTTTCGACTGCTGGTCACTCGCTTTAAGGATACTCGGCTTTCCCCCGAACCCCTTATACCGACCCACCATAGTCCCTCACTACTCAGATTCGCTGTGTCCCGATTCTATGGCCGAAGCCATATCCCCTCGCGACTCCAGCCCAAGTCCCCTAGTAGTACCACCGTCTTGTGAACCTGTGCCCCTCTACGACTATTTTCGTTCGCTTAACGACTACTCCTCACTTACTTAGGACTAGTTCACCCGGTTCTCCCGGATTTTGCTGGACTGGGGCTTCGGTTTTCAATCCCTTTTCCTGGATTCACATTTGCTTCGGATCGTGCTTCCAGCAGCTGTTCGGTAAAAGTTTGCTTCAGAAGCACAACCGAAGCAGGGGCATCGATACACCATAGCAACAATAAAAACAAGCAAAACGATTTAGAAAGGGAAGACATCCATTCCTAATAGAAACAAAACTGATACGATTCGAAGTCAAAATCCTACCGAGGACCTGGCTTAGGCCAGAAGTTCGGCGACAGTCCTACTCAAATATTACATAAACTCTGGAACGGCAAACTCCATATGTCCGGAGCCGTCCAGCCAAAAACAAGCAAATCAAAAATTACAAAAGTGTTGTGGGAGGGGAAGTCCAAATCCATCCTACGCGCTGTCGGCTAGAGCGGAGGCATGGGGATCGGCCGCACCATCAGGGGCTCGCAACTCCTCGGTGCCTGGCATGGTCTCGTCTACCTCCTCGGGTAACTCAAGCTCTTCGGGAGGCAGTTGAGGCATGACCCGGAGCTCGGATCCTTCGGGAAGATTTAGCTTGCTTAGCAAGGCTTCGTGGCAGAACCGAAGTCCGTCCAGGAACCGGTCCTTGTGCAACTCAACTTCAATCTCCTGGACCTGCTTCTTGTACTCCACGCCAGCCGCGTCCCAACCCTCGCAGTAGCCTCTGTCCTTCGCCGCCTCGACCTCCCCGGCGCGGGTGACCCTCAGGGTTTCTGCGTCCTCTTCGGCCTTGGCAGCTCGGCCCTCGGCAAGTATACGCTCCTCATCACTCCTCTGGAAGTTGGCAAGGTAAAGGTCGCAGGATGCCCGGGCCGCCTTCAGGTCATCTTCTTTCTTGGCAAGGGCTCGCTTCAGCTCTTCGATCTTCCCCTCCTGAGCTTTGCATTGGTCATTGACCGCCAAAGCCCGAGCGCCAGGTTGCCAATAAAAGAAAACCAAGGTATTCACCAGATGCAAAATACTCAAACGGGCTAAGTACGAAACGACTACTTACGTTCAGGAGAGCATGTGCGATTTCCCCGATGAGGTCCTCGGTGCAGCCCTTCATTGCCCGAGCGTCCCTCGGTAAAATACAGGCCCACATCACACCGAACGCCGTCCCAATGTTGGAAATGCTGTCAGCATGGTGGATCTGGCGGCCAGCATAGTGGCGGAACTCTGGAGCCCAGGGCAGGTCCCACGCTAGGACCCTTGTTCCGGCCTCATCCTCCTCGCCGGCTCCCCCTGTCCTCTCCTCCTCATCTTCTTCGGGGATCAGGATGGTGTCAGGATCCTTATCCCGACCCCCTTCAGCCTCCTCAAGCCGAGGCTTTTTCTCCGGGGGCTCTCGCGGGGAGGTGAGATCGACCCTCGAGAGTCCTGCCCCCGGTGAGTCTGTCACGATACCGATGCCATGCCCAACTGGCCTCCGGCGCCGCAAGTTCAGGACTTCTCTCCCTCGGCCACTCATCTCGCCGCTAAGCCCTGTCCTTTCTGGTGTCTCTCGGTCGATCACCTCTCGGATTGTGCCCTGGGGACCAGAGCTGCTCCCCTCGTTCTCTGTAGCTCTAGCCCTACCGACGCCCCTTCCCTCTCCTCTTCCTCTCCCTCTCCCTCTCCCTCGTCCCGCCCTACTCTTGGAATGCCCTGTAGCCTCGATTTCTTCTTTAAAAAGCTGGTGTATGCGGCAACGTAATCGAGCAGGTCCGGAGCGTATCAGTTGGTGAGTGGGATTGCGAAGGCAGCTGTGATTCGGGCCCGAATGGCTCTTTCCCGAAGCGAATGCACGACGCCCTCAGCTGTTAGAACAGAACACCAAAGAAAAGGAAATCAGTACAACATGCAAAGCGCAACAGTGTATTAAAAGAATGTACCGAAAGTAAGGCTCCAACCGACCAGGGGATCCATTTTCAAATTGAACCGTGGTGGTTGTGTCTGCTCTTTCCCCGGGACCGAACATGAAGTTCCCGGTAACCGACACATAAATACCGGCCCATTCCTCAGAGTCGAGCAGGTGGTCGATCAAGAATGTATCATAGCCGGAGCGACAGGATAAGTAATACCATTGGTGTTCATGGTTGACCCCAAGCAGGTAAACCTCGAAGAGCTCTTCCATCCCGAAGGTCAAATTATATTGTCTCCTCAGCTCTATGATACTGGTAATGATTCTATACGAATTTACCGTGAGCTGGGAGGAGGTAAGGTTGAGGGTTCAGAGGATTCGTCTGACAAATTGATGAAGGGGGAATCTAACCCCTCCTTTGGTTATGGCCATCAGGGGAAAGATCAATGCCCCTTCTCGATGTGGGAGATCCCTGGGATCATTGTTTGGGAGCAGCCGAACCTAGACGTCGTGGGGCACGCTGTAAACCTGTTTGAACTCCGCGTAGGCGACTACCGAACCATCAAAATATTGATTCCGATAAGGACAGGGCCTCATTGGCCTCCTTCGTCCCTGAACCTCCTCTGGGGCATTGGCGAACAGCCCCAGTCCGTGATCCGAAGTGCTTGGGGCCTCTGTCATTCTCGCGTCAAAGGTCATTTTCTGCTGTGGAGCCCTCAGGGGTTCTGGCGGTTCGATGAGATCCAATGGGGTTCGGTATGAGGCTCGGGAGCGAATCTCTGCAAATATTTCCTCAAGGTCAGCAGAAGAAACCGAGCTACTGGAACTGCCCGAGGAGAGCTCAATGACCATTCGCCCCTACCTAACAAAGAAAGAAGATGTGAAAAAACCCGTTAGCTATGTGCTCAGGGACAACCAAGAAGACCTAGCGCTCGGGACAGAATGATCGTTACTCCTCGAAATCAATTGGTCTCGGTTAAATTCAGGGTACCCTATTCGGGAAGGCCCCCCTTGGGATTGTCACTAATCCTAGGGTCTCTTGGAATGAAGGTAGGCCTCGGGAAGAATTTAGGCCCAGAGGCGGCGAGTGGTGGTTCGACTACGACATGCGACAAAAATGACGAAAAACTTGAAGAAAATGATCAAGGAATGAAGATTGAAGTGAGGGGATCAACGTACCACAAATCCGTTCGACGATCTGCGTCCAAAACATCCAAAATCTTGATTAGGTGGCGGCAACAAACGGCAGCGGCAGTTGGGCTTTAGAGCAGAGGGGGGAACGGCCGTCCTCTCTCTCTCTCTCCCCTATTTATATCGAGAAGGACGAGGCGTTGCGCGGGAAGCAAAGCGTCGTGCATTGAGCCGTCGGATATTTGACACATGTCCTCATCGGACGGCCAATATCGGGGGCTCTGTACCGAGGTTAAGGTGCCGTATGGCTGAACCATTGGCTTTGCAACACGTGTTCCTGAAGCGACGCTTCGTACCAATCAACTGACACGGCATGTGCCGAGACAGCTTTTGCCCTCTAGTATCTCTGTGGGCTTGACACGTGGATTTTGCTGTCAGAAGCAGTTGGAGTGAAATCTACCGAGGTGTCCTTGCTCCTCGGTATCCCCTCTAGAAGAGGGTTCAAGACATCGTGGCTCGCGAAGGAATCAAGACCTTGAAGCAGAAGTGCGGAGCTCCATGGACTTGAGGGGCAATTGTGGTGGCCTCGGTTATCTTGTCGGAAACCAGGCCGGGCGTACCGATTCAATGTCTCACCGGGTCTGACTGGAGAACCGAAGAGTGTTGTTGTTCCTGGCTTTGTGTTCGGTATTACGCCCGGATACTTGCTTCGGTCCAGACGCTTCCCAGGGCATTTGAGCGAGGTAGTTATGATGGACGGGTCCCACGTCAATCCCACCATGCCAGCTTTGGATCAGGCCATGTGCTCCGTAAACGCTTTGTTCCCTCCGTCATGAATGAAGTCACCCGAGCGTGACCTCCACGTGTTGGCTTGAAGGCTAAGCAAACCTAGGTTTATAAAGATAAAGGGATGCTCATTGTGAGAGGTTGTGGGCACATGCCCCAAAATTCTCAATTTTGTTGTTTAAAGATCGGGTGTGGCCCTCTTTTGAAAAGCACGGCAAAACGCTTCTATTCAGAGTCGCCACTTGGGTTTTAGCGGTGAAATACCCAAGGAACCGCACTCGAAAACGTTTGCTACGTTTGTTTGAGTTTTGAAAAAGGCTTGTAGACTGGACCATCGTCACCTTCGATATCTGAGGTTCGGGAGCCTGGTTACGAGAGGGGAAGGGTTTTATGGCACCCCTCTCGCCCAATCCAGAGATCGGTCTCTACTCGGATATTTTTGTAAAACATTTGCGTTTTTCTCTCATTGATTATTTTTTAGCTAGTTAGGGCGGGGGAGCAGTTAATGGGAATTAAAACTGTAACAGGTTGCAGTTATGTGACAAAATGTTTATGGATGATGATTTGCTTGAATCAATAGATGAATTATAGATTGAGAACAAGCACTGAGAGCAACTTAAATAGAATGGGGTACACTGTCTTTCAGAGATGTGAGTAGGCAACTTACCAGTATGCACTGGCCAGGCCACTGCATACCGATACAACCTGCGCACGCCACCTCAAGACTGGCGTACACCACTCCTTTGCACTCACAGTCTTTGTTTGCAACCCTTTGGGTTCTGGAATGGACCAGTGCACACCCAGGACAAACCACGCAGTTTATAATGCAATCATATTTACAGATACAAATATAAGAAATGGCTTAAAGCCATGAAAACAAACAGGAAACCCCATAAACAGAGTGGGGAGATAACGAGAGGCCATGATTGAACTATGATGCAAGGGCCAGCCACTGGTCCTTAGCATAACTGCCGTACGCCACTCTTGAGAGGCCGTACGCCAGTTATACCACTTATCCAGTGCTTGGCTTTACATCATCTGGGCTCTGGAACATGACCAGAAATAACCTAGAGGCCTTCTAAAGCGAGAAGAAGCAAGTATTGAAAGCTATAGCTAACTATTGTAGGATACAGAAAGCTATAAAATTGGTTATTAGCATGCTATAAGGTGATGAACACAAAATATAAGCAAGAAACAGATGACCCATGATCCCCACGCCAGTAATGTGCGTACTGCCGTGACTGGCGTACGGCTTGTAGAAACTAGCGCGTGCCATGTTTTGTCTTGTTCGATTGTTTTATTTTACCAGTCTAAGGCCAGGACTAGTATTGGTTACTAGCCTGGACCTTTCTGGTTCCCCTTAGTGATTGAAAACAGAAAGCCACGCAAAGGTGGTATACCTTTGGTCCTTGAGGTTGATGCAAAGAATGGAGTTTTGAACTTGAGGTTGAATGAGGGAACAAGCAGGTGGTTGAATGACAGTGGGGTGTATAAGAATAGACTTCTCTTCTTTCTCTTTCAATGGAAGAGAGAGAGCAAGAGAGAGTGGAGAGGAAGAGGCTTGGACTTATTGATGAGGGTTAACCCCTTGCAAATGAATGCAAGGAGGTCTTTATAGAGGGAATGGACTGAGGAGGAGGTGGGTTGAGTTAAGGGGTGAGCCTCCCATGCATTAAATGCATGGGATTAGGTGATGGGGTGTGTGGGAGAGAGAGGGGGACGTCCCCTGGAGAAAACAATCATCAGGAGGCTTTTTACCGTACTGCGGCAGTTACAAAGTCCCGAGCACGTGACAGAAAAGTGGTGATTTGACTGGCTTTGATCGGCGTGCGCCGTAATTGGACCTGCGTGCGCCAGTCAGACTAAGTCAACGGTCGATGACCGACACGTGGAAGTTCACTAGCGCACGCCAATAGAAAACTGGCGTACGCAGGTAGGGTTTTGCTGGGGCCACCTAGCTCGAAGGGTTTGAAGGGATTGAAATGGATTTTGAAAGGGTTTGAATGAGGAATGTCCAAAGCTCAAAGCTCAAGACCTGCCATCGACCGTCAAATGTTCTCGACCTTTAATCATCATTGGGGCAACAAAAGACTATAAATAAGCTAATCCGGATAGTCTAGGGTAGGGTGTCTACAGAGGTATGTCGTTCTTTCCTAACCTTAGACCTAAACTTCACCTCTGAGATTGATAAGCACCCAGAAATGTAATGAAAGGGTGCGCTAGTGTCTAGGTTTAGTTTAATTTACTCATTAATTAGTTGTTTTTAACTTAGTTGTCTCGTAGAGTTTGTTTGTTTTGTTTTGTAGGTAAATAGCCTAATAAGGAGCTTTAAAGGCTTAAGGCATGTCATGGCCTGAAGTTGCCCGACGGTCAAGTCGCAGCTCAGGCAGAGCCCAGGCAGAAGACCATCGCCAAGGCGCATCTCAGGCAAAAGTTACCCGACGTCAAGGCTGAGCAAGGCGAGGCCAAGGCTAAGGCGTGACCGACGGCTGAGCAATGCCAAGGCAGAGCCAAAGCAAGAGGAACAGCCCGGGCAGAAACTCTCCAGCCAAGGCAGAATCAGTCATGGCCAAGGCGTGGCCAAGCTGTGGCCAAGGCGTGGCCAAGGAGGAAAGAAGACAAAGCTTCAGAACTGATAAGAGCTCGCTACCGATCGAAGGTTTTAGCTCCAATCGGTACCGAGCTGCTTAGCGCTGGCCCTAACTGGTTCGGTATTGATCGAAGGTTTTTAGTCCAATCGGTACCGAGAGCTTATCTCAGCAACGTAAGGCTTGGCAATCGGTACCGAGGACCTTAGCGAGGCATCTTTGGAGCATCTTTTAGGATATTCCGTGTGTGAAACAGGGGCGGTATAAATACCCCGTTATGTCACCTTTGCACGATTTGGACAGAAATGTACCCATAATTTTAGATCTAGATTAGATTACTTTTCAGCTTTTTGAATTGTTCTTGCCTTGTTCTTCATTTTCAGCACTTATTTCTTAATTTCCTGCCTTTATTAGTTGTCTTTTGCTACTCTTGCTTTAATTAAAGTTGTTTCTTAACTCCCGATCTATCTTTTAAGCTAATTTTCTTCTAGTCTTGCATTTCAATCATGCTAAGTAGATTTTTGCTTGCTCTTATCTCTCTAGATATGTGTGAGTAGTTTCAAGGGTTAGGTCATGGGATGATTAGCATCCCATGGCTTGGGCAAAAATTGTATTTTTCACCAATAAAGCTTTAATTTTTAGATTTGAAAATTAATGTGGGGTTCGGATTTGTTTGGTATACCGCCGAGGTGTTAACCTCTTTGATCATGTGTAGGTGGGAGCGTCGCCTACTCACCACACATAATGCTTAGAGCTCTGACGCTCGAGGTGGTTATCGAATGAATTCTAGAGCTAGCTTAATAATCGAATCTCTATTTCCCGGTTTAGATACCTACAATTGTGTATTTTAAATCGCGTAAATTGGTGAAAAGTGTGATTTAGCCCGAGTCATGAATGCTAGGATTCCTAGACCTAACCTATATTTTCCTAGTTAATTCATTCTTAATTTAGCCATTTTAATTCTACCTCTTAAAGTAAAACCAAGTTGACTGGCTAAAAGTCGAAAGCCCTACTTACTCCTACAAATCCAACCAAGCCGTACTAGTTTTCCCTTGGGTACGATCCCAGACTTTTCCGGTTTATTATGCTTCAACCGACATATTAAGCCCTACGCTTGGGGCGTTATCTCTCTACATCGGAGCAAACGAAGCATTTTTGGCGCCGTTGCCAGGGATTTCTTATTATGGCTTTCTTGGAGGTTCGACAAACCACTGTAAGTATCCCGCTTTCGTCTCTTAGTAGTAGTAGTAGTTTAGTAGTTTATGTGTTAGTGGCTCGTGTTTAGTTTGGTGGATACCTCTAACCTGACTGTGATGTCTGACCTGAGGTGTAACGAAACCAAGCTAAATATGGAGTGTGTGCTTAGTTAGTTAGTATAGTTTAATTTGTTAGTTTACTTAGCTTAATTTGATTGCATTGCTTAGCCGAGGCGGTGGCATAACCCCTCGCATTTTCTGTTGCTGAATTGAGGTGGCGGCATAGCCCCTCCAGTCTGATAGTTTGTTGGTAGTTAGTTGGTACTATTGGTTTGTGTATGTCTGTTCATTTTATGTTTTTATCGTTAAAATAGAACGGCAGCAACACCTGAGGAAATACTTTCAAGGACTATGCAGGAATTACGTTATCTTACACACACGTTCACACCCCCTTGCATAGCCACTCATGATTCCAATGTTCTTAGAGTTCAAATGAGCTTTTCCAATTGGCTTCCCCACTTCCATGGCATGGATCACGAAAACCCTTCTTCTCATATTAGGGCTTTCGAGGAAAAAGTTGGTACTCTTGTGAAATTTGAGGCCGTACGAATGAATTATTTTGCACTCTCTTTAAGGGATAATGCCAAAGCTTGGCTTGATTCTTTAAACCCTCAATGCGTGCGGACTTGGATTGATTTGCAAAGGGAATTTCTAAAACGGTTCTTTCCCATATATTATACATGGGCTCTCAAGCAACAAATTCAAACTTTTGCTGAAAAAGAGAATGAATCATTTTATGCATGTTGGGGAAGATTCAAGAATTTGCTCAATACAATCCCGCATCATGGCTATGAAAACTTTCAAATTGCTAACTATTTTTATAACGGACTTTCTCAAAAGAGTCATGATTTCATAGACATGATGTGCAATGGAAAACTTTTTGATAAAGAACCCGCTCAAGCCTTGGATTTCTTTGATTGTTTGGCCGAAACTTTACAAACTTGGGCTTTTAACAAACATTTTGAGGATTCCAACTTGGATGCCAATGCCATGGAAGAGGAAATTCAGCCGCATATCTTTGTTGAAACTGTTGGTATAGATTGTGACAGCTCCTCAGAATCTGCATGGAGTGATGAGCCTATTGGTGAAACTGAGATCCAAAGATCTCCTCTTGTGGATTATCCTCTGTGTGATGATCCGGGGGAGAAATGTCTCACAGGTGAAGTTGTCTCTTCTGATCCCTCGTATTCTGATTCTTCCCCGGAGGACTTACTCCTTGCTCACGAGATGGACATGCTTGAAACTTCGAGTGTCTACTATGAAGATCCATTGGCTTATGAACCAATCTTTGAAGAGTTAGCACCTATGGAAGCTACAATTGTCCCTTCGAGTCTCCCATGCCTTGATCTTCTCACTGCTAAGGAAATGGATGCTGAGGTAGACTCTTTACACTCTTTATCAGAAAAGCAAGATGCATGTGGGCCTATTCTTGAGAAGTTGCCAATTATAGAACTAATTGATTTTCTTGGTATTGATAATGTTGATTTGGCTTACAGTCCTCTTGTAGTAAATTTTGTCAACAATTTGAAAATTGATTTTGTTTGGGCTATGCACTTGGTGGAACTTAAGTTTTTAAAACGAATTCGGCAATTGCTTTACTCAAAGTATCTTATCTTGTGGCATGGTCGAGTTCAATTTTTGGTAAAGAGTGTAGCCTGGAGTGCTCTGTTTCTTCTAATAGTTCTTAATGGCATGCTGAATGTTTGTAGCCCACGTGTGGCTGAACCCTCTCTTTCTTTTTCTCTCTAATTTTTCATTCTCTCTCTCTTAATGGCATATTTGTTTTCCTTTTTGCTTTGCATCGTCTGTTTAGTTATGCATGTTCTTTGTTGTTCTTTATTTCTTTCTTTGTTCTCTTTTGTTTAGCTATGCATGTTTGTTATGTTTTGTTAATTGTTTGCATCAAATAAAATCTTGGAGATAACTCACATGAAAAGATATCACTAATGTGTTAGTGTAACAAGGGCTTTCAATAGCTTTTCTTGGTAATAGTTTATCGTTAATGATCCATGCTCTCCGCGATTGCCCCTTATCGGAGGCAACTTAGGTCTGTGAGTGAGGTTTGATATTACCTAGAGTGCACGCTAGGTTGTATCTTTGTCCTTACTTGTTTTTGATCCTAGGGGACGCTGGACTTAGGTGTTTGGCGAGATCGAGCGATAGATTTTATTACGGGCGCTAGCATAACACATGTTCAACGGTCTAGTATAGCCACCTATTACTTACCCCCCGGTAGGAAATGGGAAGAAAAGTATGACTCGTGTGATCGCGTGATGATCGGGTGGTGCATTTCATTCTGTTTTGCATGTTGTTATTTGTTATGTATGTTTCTATTTGTTCTTTGCTATTGTTTTTATGTTCTGTCTTTTAGTTTTTGTTTGGTTTGAAGCCGGATAACACGGGCCGGTGGTTCTAATGTCAATTGTTTTGTGGAATGTCGTTCTCTTAAGTCTTCTGCAGGGTTTATGTGCTACCACACCAGCCTTGGTGGATTGGGTCTAAAGCCGGAGTGAGTGAGGCGTTCAGGAGCCCTAAGCATGGGTGCGGCTAAGAGCCGCGGTTGTTAGTCCGATAAAGCTTTGGATATGGCCCTGTGTGACTAGCTATGGTTCCGAGTTGGTAGAACCGAAGGAGTGAACCCTGGAAGCATCTAATCTGGCTGGAGCAAAATATTGACATGAAATCCTCCAACTTGGTCGAGGTATTTAGGGGTTGACATTCCCCTTGGACGGTACATTCGCGCACTCTTCCTTTCTTCGCTCTTGTTCCTAATGCTATGAGGGCATAGCATCGCTTTAAGTTGGGGGGAGGGGTTAGCTTATGTGCTATTTGTTTGATTTTTGTTTGATTTTTGTGTTTTGTGTTAAATTTGAAAATTCAAAAAAACAATAGAAATTGTAAAAATCCAAAAAAAAATGAGAAAATTGAAAATTTCAAAAATAAATAAAAGGTGTTTAACTTGCAATTCCTTCTTTTTGTCATAGTTTTTAGTTTTGTTCATGACTTATTGCATGCTCAATAATTGTTAGTTGGCAAGAGTTCATAACATTCCTAAGAATTTTGTGCTTCTCAATTTGCATGCTTAGTTGAAAATTGAATGGGTTAAGTTTTGAGCAAGTTGTTGAGCAAGTTTTGGCCCATATCCCCACCTTTCCAATAAATTGCTTGTAGTTAGGTGAATAATCGCATGTCCATGTCTAATTGTGTTTAATGTCAATTTTCAATCATTTTGGAATTCAAAGCGCACTTAGGAAAGGATACAAGGCATTCTTTGCATGATCATACCACATATGTGTCACCTAGTTCTATTTTGCATCCTAGTCTATTTCCCGTTCTTTGCTTTAACCTAGGCAACCGGATGTTTGGAGTGTTGATAATGGTTTTCAATGATTCAAGGAGATTTGGGGGTGGTGTGAATATGATAGAAGTGGTTGGAATGCGAAAAGGCAAAAATTGATATATGATTTCCTATCTTTCCTCTCTCACTACAAAAGCTAAAGCCCCAAATTTTCATCTCCCTCTCCAAAAAGCCCCAAAATTGGCTTTTCAATCTCTCTCGCTACTAATCTTACCTCAAATGACCCTATTCCTCAAAGAAAAGAAATCAAAGAAATGCTATGAAAGAGCAAAAGCGGATTCGAAAGAGGGTTGAATACTTTGATAAGTGAATTAGTTTGACTTATGGGCTAGAATTCATTCCAGATGAGAAAAAAGTTCAATGGGAAGGGGAAGCTCAAGGCTCAATACCATGGGAAGTCGGATGAGGATAGTGACTAAGTGTGATCAAGTCGGTGGTAGTAGTTTTAGTAGTACTTATCTAGTAGTTTTTTTTATCTCTTCTTCGTAACTTTGTTTGGTGTTTGGCCGGCGTGTGGTCATGTCTTGGGTAGTTTAGGGTCGGTAGTGGCCAAGGGTAGAAGAACCATGCTAGCATATGGCCACTACACTATTTTGTAGTCCCTTCTCTTTGTAACCAAGGTCATTACAAGCTGAAAAAGACCTTAGTTGATCTTTTGTGCGTATGGATTCCTTTGTGATTGATTTACTGATATTTGCATAATTAGTATTATGGCATGTTTTCCTTTCGTTATCCAACTTTCATCCTTTAGTTGTTAATTCTGTTGAATAAAGTGCTTTAGTTGTTCAAGGCATAGTTTCCTTGTCCGCTGTTGCCTGTTTTCAAGCACTTCTTCGGTGGATATGGTTTTGTCTGAACTCGCAAGTTTTGTGTCCCGTATCCTCCCTTTGTTCGAGGACACAAACCTTTTTAGCTTGCTCCTTAACTTGCTTGTTACTTAGCCTGTTTAATTGGATGGTGAAAGTGTGAGTTGTAGAAATGAAATAAAAAGCCGGATTGTTGAACTCTTGCTAGTTGGTAATGTTGAGCATGTTCTAAGTTATGATAGCGGAAGGATTGCATAGTCTAGTTTTCTATTTTTCAGTTTGTTATTTGCTAGGGACTAGCAAACCTTAAGTTGGGGGGCGTGATAAGCACCCAGAAATCTAATGAAAGGGTGCGCTAGTGTCTAGGTTTAGTTTAATTTACTCATTAATTAGTTGTTTTTAACTTAGTTGTCTCGTAGAGTTTGTTTGTTTTGTTTTGTAGGTAAATAGCCTAATAAGGAGCTTTAAAGGCTTAAGGCATGTCATGGCCTGAAGTTGCCCGACGGTCAAGTCGCAGCTCAGGCAGAGCCCAGGCAGAAGACCATCGCCAAGGCGCATCTCAGGCAAAAGTTACCCGACGTCAAGACTGAGCAAGGCGAGGCCAAGGCTAAGGCGTGACCGACAGCTGAGCAATGCCAAGGCAGAGCCAAAGCAAGAGGAACAGCCCGGGCAGAAACTCTCCAGCCAAGGCAGAATCAGTCATGGCCAAGGCGTGGCCAAGCTGTGGCCAAGGCGTGGCCAAGGAGGAAAGAAGACAAAGCTTCAGAACTGATAAGAGCTCGCTACCGATCGAAGGTTTTAGCTCCAATCGGTACCGAGCTGCTTAGCGCTGGCCCTAACTGGTTCGGTATTGATCGAAGGTTTTTAGTCCAATCGGTACCGAGAGCTTATCTCAGCAACGTAAGGCTTGGCAATCGGTACCGAGGACCTTAGCGAGGCATCTTTGGAGCATCTTTTAGGATATTCCGTGCGTGAAACAGGGGCGGTATAAATACCCCGTTATGTCACCTTTGCACGATTTGGACAGAAATGTACCCATAATTTTAGATCTAGATTAGATTACTTTTCAGCTTTTTGAATTGTTCTTGCCTTGTTCTTCATTTTCAGCACTTATTTCTTAATTTCCTGCCTTTATTAGTTGTCTTTTGCTACTCTTGCTTTAATTAAAGTTGTTTCTTAACTCCCGATCTATCTTTTAAGCTAATTTTCTTCTAGTCTTGCATTTCAATCATGCTAAGTAGATTTTTGCTTGCTCTTATCTCTCTAGATATGTGTGAGTAGTTTCAAGGGTTAAGTCATGGGATGATTAGCATCCCATGGCTTGGGCAAAAATTGTATTTTTCACCAGTAAAGCTTTAATTTTTAGATTTGAAAATTAATGTGGGGTTCGGATTTGTTTGGTATACCGCCGAGGTGTTAACCTCTTTGATCATGTGTAGGTGGGAGCGTCGCCTACTCACCACACATAATGCTTAGAGCTCTGACGCTCAAGGTGGTTATCGAATGAATTCTAGAGCTAACTTAATAATCGAATCTCTATTTCCCGGTTTAGATACCTACAATTGTGTATTTTAAATCGCGTAAATTGGTGAAAAGTGTGATTTAGCCCGAGTCATGAATGCTAGGATTCCTAGACCTAACCTATATTTTCCTAGTTAATTCATTCTTAATTTAGCCATTTTAATTCTACCTCTTAAAGTAAAACCAAGTTGACTGGCTAAAAGTCGAAAGCCCTACTTACTCCTACAAATCCAACCAAGCGTCCGGATTTTGCTTCGATCCGCACTTCCCCTTTCCCGATTGAATTTCAATGATTCAAGCCGTTCAATGTGTTCAGAATATGATTTTCGGGTGCCAGTGAAAAATCAGCAAAAAATTGACCGGAAAAGGCTTCATCCGAACAGTTTTTTATTGAACTGTTCAATTAAAAACTGTTCAAATCAAGTCATTCCATGTCCTTTTTTTCTTGATTTCCCGAGAGTATGCTTAAAATCACGTTCTGAACACATTGAGCGGCTCGAATCATCGAAATTTGATCCGGAAAGGGGTAGGTGCGGACTGAAGCAAAATCCGGACGCCCTAACTTGAATAAAATCCGGATCGGTCCGCGCCTCCCTTTTCTCGATCAAATTTCAATGATCCTAGCCGTTCAATGTCTTCAGAAAGTAATTTTAAAGATACTCGCGAGAAATCAGAAAAAAAAACCTGGAAGGGCTACATCCGAACAGTTTTTTATTGAACTAATCAAATAAAATTCAATAAAAAACTGCTCGAATGAAGCCCTTTCTGGTCATTTTTTGTTGTTGATTTCTTCAAAAGTACCATTAAAATCACGTTTTAATCACATTGAGCGGTTTGGATTATTGAAATTCGATTGGGACGTTATTTAACGGGGCCTTGAACGCAATTCGTAAGTCATTTGGATGGAAGGGGGCGTTTTGATTAACGGGAGATAATGATGGGAGTAAAATTGATTTTTTTGAAAGTTTGCAAGTCTAATTGAAATTTAGGGTAAAGGTTGGGGGTATTTTGAATATTTTCCAAAAGAAAGAGAAGAAAAGATTACTCAAATTGGTACAATGTATCCAGCCCCATTCTTCCAAGATACGTTTGTGAAGTATTGTTTTGACGTTGGCAACTATATTCCTCACCCCTCTCTCTCTCTCTCTCTCTCTCTCTCTCTCTCTCACACACACACACACACACAGTTGTTCTCTTATATACATGTGAATATAACGATCATACTGAGATGCTGAGGAAGATCATGATTACCACGGTACCAGTTTGATCATCAACGGCTATTATCCATTGTCACTCACTACAAAGAAATTCAACTCTTTGCCACGAGAGTTGATGTCCAAGTACTTCAGCTGGGAGTCAGTACTGGTGGTGATTATGGCGGTGTTAACGGTTTCGCTGCTGGTGCTTCCGCTGGTGTTGCCGCCGCTTCCTCCGCCTCCGTTGATACTTCTCCTCGTTCCAATCTTGATCATGGCCCTGTTGATACTCCTGGCTTTTTCTCGTTCAAACCTACCAAATGTTGTTGCCAACTCTACCTGAAAAGATTAGTGCAATTTTGTGGATTATCATGGCACTTGCTCACTCTGTATACATGCAGTATACTCTCTCTCTCTCTCTCTCTCTCTCTCTCTCTCTCTCCATTTTTTCGATTTTTATTCGGCTTAGGGGTGCTTGCAGATATTCAGAGGCCGGTTATTAATTAGTCTAAAATAGTACGTGGATATATGGTTTCAACGTTTGTTTTCTCATTTAGTTGTTCTTTTGTTGTTGTAAATTTTGAGGATAATTAATTAGTTAGTAAGGTGGAGTTTAGACTAAATTAATTTATTTTTAGCCAATGATTTCTTTTCCTAGTTAGTGGTTGTTTTTTATTTTTTTTTATCAAAATGTCCAACTGTTTAAATTTGACTCAAAGAAAGAAACCAGAAGAAATTTTTGTAATTGTGGCACACTCCATTTACATAATTACTCGTTTGACTTCTCAAGTATTAGGCAACTAGTGCTTGCTCGTGCCTACAACACTAAGTACCACGGTAGTGCCGTAGGCACGCCCGTATTTGTAATATATTTTTATTTTTTTATACTAACGCCAGAAGCCGAGCAGTGGGTAAAAAGAGCTAATGACATTTTTGTAATATATTTATAAGAGTGTGGGTGTTTTTTAAGAGAGTTAGAGAGCACACATCAGCTCTTGGATCAAATGAATCTCAACATTTTTTTCAACTTGTGTTTGTGTGGTCCCCACATGCACCCTGGTGTTTTATTAGGTAGACTAGTGTTTGCCCGTGCCTACGGCACTATCCACCATTTGATGGTATTTTTGTAATATATTTGTAAGAGTGTGAGTGTTTTCTTAAGAGAGTTGGAGGACACATATCAGCCCTTGGATCAAATGAATCTCAACCCTTCTTTCAACTTGTGTTTGTGTGGTCCCTACACTCTTGTGTTTTATTAGGTAGATTGTTCAAAAATACAGTATCAAATAAGGTGGAGTTAGAATGAAACTTGCAAAACTTCTAGAAAGGCAAAAAAAAAAAAAGCTATAAAAATAAACTATTACTCCGTATTACTTTTGTTTATAGTGAACTTTTTTAAGCTTCTAATCATAATTTATTTTTTTGTTTCCTTTCATCATGATCGATGTTTACTACAAAAAAAAAAAAAAATGAGAGGAAAACTAACAAAAATTTTAAAAAGATAAAAATAATCCAATACAAAAAGTTAGGCCAAATGGGGCCTAAGTTCTCTAAAAATGCAAATTATTATTTATTCCATTCTTCTTTTTGTAGTTACCTCGACATTCCTTCCTCATCAAATCTTTAAAATTAATTAGGGTAAATTTCACTTACCTCCCCTAAGGTTTCTAACAATTATAGACACGTCCCCTCAGGTTTTTAAAATTGCACTTACCTCCCTTATCAAAGTTAGGAGCTAACAGGCTTTAACGGGGAAAGCAAATTTACCTTTGTGCCCCTTTGTTGTCCTCCCCTAGGGTTTCTAATAATAATAGATACCTCCCCTAATATTCAATGGAATATTTATGTTGTCTTTATTTTTGCTAAGTATATTAATAGCATCAAATATTTTATTTTAACATTCAAACAAAGTGAATCTACTTCTAAAGATATATCAATCATAAGTGTTTTTGAGCTTTAAAACGGCAAAAATTTTTTGAATAAAGGCAAAGAATTACTTCTATCTGTAGTAAATTTTTTAAGATTTTGATCGCAATTTTATATTTTTAGATTCCTCTCATCGAGACAAACCTATAATTCAAAGCAACTAAATAAAAAATAAAACCAAAATTAACAAAAGGACTTACCCGACAATAAAAAACAAGACTTGTAATATTCTGATTCTTCTACTTTAAATTCTCACATTTTTAATTACTCACATATCAGGACAAAATATTTAAGATAGTTGTAAAAGAATTCAAACATTTATAAAAAAAATATTGAACGATAATAAATCCATAGTTGAGGAACAAAGATGAAAATGCAAAAAAAAAAAAAGTTTATTAGCTAGGCCTGCAATTGATTTAGTTTAGAGGAGTAATTGATTATTTATAATATGTATTTACTAGCTAAATATTAAATTAGCACATAAGAAAATTAAACATTTAGGACAAGAATTTCAATTAACATGTATACCTATCATGATAATTGTAACTAAATACAAATAAAGGTATAGGTATTTACAAAAATCTTGAAACTTCATAAAAAAGAAAGGGAAACTAATTTCTTTTCACATATGTCTACAAATGTAATGGCTTCAAAGCCGATCAAAAAAAATGTAATGGCTTCAAAAAAAAATTTAAAATTTTTTCCTAAAGCTTCATCAAAACTTAGTATTGGTTCAGTTTAAAGATAAGAATAAATTTATATTAAATTATATTATATTTTGAAATGGCTTAAACAAAATTATTGACTCAAAGGTAAAATGGGTAATATCATAGATTTAATGAATGGTAATATCATAGATTTAATGAATGATGTCAATAATTTTTGACATACTTAATTACTTAGTGATGGTCACCTAACGGGTCAGGGGGAATCTGCAGCCGACACCTAAAGCAAATGAGAGGTAAGTGCAATTTTAAAAACCTAAAGAGAGGTGTTTCTAATTGTCAGAAACTTAGGGAAGGTAAGTGAAATTTACCCTTAAAATTAAACTGCTACTTTGAAGAAGAATAGGATTGGAGGGAAAAGAATTTGGGTTCGAGAGGAGAACATGCATGGATAAGTCAATGTGGGTTGGGGAGGGAGAAGGAGGTGAGGATTATGTTTTCTTGTCTTCCCTTGTTCTGTAAAGTCTAGACATTCACGGATGCATATGACTACACACTTGTGTGACCTTGTTTTTCCAAAAATACAAATGAATTATAGATTCCACTTCTTCTTTTTTAAAAAGGGATCGGATCCACTTTGGTCCCAATTTTGGGTCAGAAAAGATAGTTTAAATCTCGACAACACATTGGGATCATCAATGGTTTAGATTTGTTCAGAAATTCTTACCAAGAAGAATCTTTGAACAAATCCAGACTATTGATTGCAGCAATAGACGGTACAAATTTGGACCGTCTAAGAGCTCTAGTAAGCACAAAGCAGTTGGATGTACCTTTTGATTTTTGAAAGGGAAGTTTGGAATTTGAGTTCATGTTAGAAGCATTGATGGCATTCTATTTCTAAGCCAATTTAGTAACATAATGTTTGAATTAAACTAATTGTTTGGACCTATTCCTTCTGAATTTTTGTTAATTTTGCGCTAATTTTTGTTTTTCACTTTTTGATTCGTGTTAATGAGCAGAATCTAATAATTCAAAAAACTATAATAAAAAGTAAAAAAATCCACTAAATTAAAAAATAATAAAAGATAGTAAAAATTTCTTCTAAATTAGTTTTGTCATTTTGAATTTTTTCAACTTTAGTCCATTTTTTCTTAGCTTCTTGATTTTTTTCGGTGAGAAGAACCGAAACTGGGATAAGTTAATTTAGCCATAATAAAATATGGCTATGACCATTCTAGGATTGCTTTGCTATCTACATGGTGTTGACTCTAGAGCAAGGAGCGGACTACGTACGTACATAGCGTGGTAGTAGAAAGTATTGAATGATACATAGTGAGAATTGGGTGTCGTGACCGTAAATTTTTTAAAATTATTTTTTGGCACCGGAGATCTGAAATAGCCATAGCAACCAGCCAAATATCGTGTAAAAAGCGAAACGTAGTAGGAATCGATCAATACGAGTTTCAATTTTGGATAACCAGTATAGCGGGGGATGTACCATTACCAAAGGACCAAAAAACCACTACGCAATGGCCGATACGCTACTTAGCAAGGCTACGTAGTGATCCAGAGTATAAATCTTGGCTCTAGAGAGCGTCCCCCTACATGAGAGATGGCTTGAGAAGTGGGGGAGTCCCATCTCAGGTTATCGACAGCCCAATACGCGTTCAACGCTGGTGACCTGATCCTAGGTGTGCCAAAGCATTTATGGCTTAGTGATAAAGAATAGAGAGTGTCCGAAATAGAGGTTTTGTATTTTGTGTATTTCAGAGGTGTTTACGGTAGTGAAAATTTTGTAAATTTTAATTTGTGGTTGAGAAGTTGTTAGATGTTTTCGATAGTGAATAAATTGTTAAGAAATGTCAAGTTATTTCTGGTAGTGAATAAGTTGATGAGTTTGTGAGTTGAATTACTGTTGTAAAAAAAGTTTTTGTTGACAACTTTTTTTTGTTAGTGGAAACGAGAAGGTAAAATGCTGAAGCTTTTTTATTAATGAAAACAAAATGGTAAAATACCTTAAGTTTTTAATAGTTTATGTTAGTAGAAACACCCCGAAGTGATTTATATACATCGAAAATTTCCTGTAAAATTTGTGTGATTTCTCTGAATCTGCCTCAGATTCTTTACCATTTTCTTAACCATCCCTACATCGTAGCATAGTTGATGGCCTCAAATACCTTAACATTACTATACCAGATCAACCTAGTTTTAATTTGTTGTTGATCAAGCCTGCCACTATATTAAAGCATCCAACTCAGAATCAATTGACAGTTTTTTTTTTCTTCATTCGCTAGATGTCTAGCCTATTCCTAAGGGAATGTAAAAGAGGTACCGCTAAGGGGCATACGAATAGGGCAAGCCTAAAAGACATCAACCACCACACCAAGCACTCACGCTTCTAATGAGAATTGAACTCTCACCTTCCATGTGGAAGAGGAGAGGAGGTGTCATAGGGCTACAGGCCAGTTGGCAATTGGCAATAAGGAGAGAAATCCTAAATGTTATTAAGTGATCATCTATTCCTTTCTCAAGCAATGTGCGGGCCAATGTTTCCTTAACATCCCCCTTTACATTCGAGCGTTTAAGGTCTGTCATGTGAAAGGTCATCATGAGAAGGGGCATGTTAATAATATATATTATGTAATAAAGTTGCCACTCTTTCAATAGCTTAAACTCTTAGATGATTGAGTTGGTGGCTAAGAGTCTCATATGGTATAAGAGCAGCCAGTAAATCCTATGTTTGGAATCTCATCACCTACCTAATGATTAAAATTTATCCTTGTTTAGCCCACTTACGAATGGGAGATCTTGACTACACATGAGAGAGTGTGTTGAGAATATAAACAATAAAGTTGCTTATCTCTCTAACAGCTTAATGTTTTATAAGACTTGTTGGTTAACAATCTAATACACCACAATAGTCTGCTACGGTTGGTCATTTGAGTGCGCGCAGAGAAAGCTACTTTGCTATGTTAAAGGCACATAGGATCATGTCCGGGTCCTTTTAAGCTTAATGCCTTTTTTCTAATTCAGACTGGGTTGGTGGTGTCAGGGGATCGCAAGTCCATTTCAGGTTATTGTGCATTTCCTAGAAATAATCAAATTTCTTAGCCAGCCAAGAAACAATTAAAATTGATTCTCGATCCTCAACTGCAGATGAGTATAGATCATTAGCTCATACAGTAGAAACTAGTACTTGGCACCAAATGCACATCTCCGGTTTTATGGTGTGACAATATATTTTTGCCCTGCTCTTGCCTGCAATATTCCTATTTGCGATGCTAGGTCCAAGCATATATAATGTTGTGGAGTATCACTTTATTAGAGAGAAAATAGCTGCCAATTAATTAAAATCATTAGTCTTTGCCGTCTGCCAACTAAGGATCGACAAATAGCAGACATTTTCACTTAACCTTTATCTGTTGCCCTTTCATAATTATCTCTAAGACAAGCTATTGGTCAAAGCAATCCCCACTAGCTTGAGGCCAGGGGAGATGTAAAGGATATCAAGTTGAAGACAGAGGATTTAGGAAATGAATCCACTGGCTTGAGACCTGGAGCTGCACCTATATTCATCTGCAGCAGCAGCACCACCTTAGTCAATCCATTGTACGTGTAACTAATCTACCTATTTTGTTAGTGCAGGTCAAGGAAAGGTAGTGTAGGATAATCAGGAGTTAGATCTCATTCATGTTTAAATATGGTGTAATAATGTTAATATGAAGTAATCAAAGTAGGTAACTGATAAGCCCAAATAGTGTAAATAAATAGGACTTATCCCTCTCATTTTGTCGCACACACGCATATACTTGCTTGATTTGATTGATATTGAACAAATGTGTCTTTTGTTAGTTATAGGTAAATCGTGAGAATAAAACGCGTCTGGAAGTTTTGGATAGCTGGCCGCATGGTGTTTTGTTGCCGGGTCCAAAGAGTATTTGGAAGAAGTGTTGAAGGGCACTTGGGACAACCAGGGGTGAAGTGATCAATGCTAGAGCGAAAGCAAGAATTTTCCAAGTGGTTCCAGAAGCGCCATAAACTTAGTTTCGGAAGGATTTGATCCGTCCACTTCGGCTCCGGAACCTCTTAAAACTCAGTTCCAGAACCTCCTGGCAGATTTCGAGCAATTTTTTTGCCTGACCATGTATTAACTTAGGGTCATTTTGGACATTTTGTATGACAATTTTAGGAGGTATAAATACTAGAAATGCCCAGATGTTAGGTTATCTCCCATTTTACTTTCTCTATATCTACCTCCCTCTTAGGTTTAGCTCTCAAAGATCCATTATTAGGAGCTTTGGTTTGTAGTTTCTTCTTGCAATTTCCTTCAAATTATGTTAGATACTCTTGATGTCAATACATGGTTTAGCTGTGAATTTCGTTTTTCTACATGTTTCTAGCAATTTCTTCACCTTTCTTGGTTAGTTCATCTCTACTGGAGGAGTAGCCTCATAGGGTTGGTCATGGGGTGACCTTCATCCTATGACCCAAGTTATTCAATATTTCTCCATCTTGATCTTCACATCTTGTTTGTGAATGAATTAAGTTCTTACCCTTTTTTTTTAATATAAAAAATTAGGGTTGTTAGATTCTTACTTATGTGTAGACAAGAACATTGGCACACATAATACTTAGATACATGGCACTCGTACTATTTGATAAAATGCCTCAAAGAATTTGTTGAGCTCTTACCCTTTTGATAAAAAACTAGGATGGTTAACTTCTTTGATTTTGTGTAGACAGACTCTTCTTGCCACACACAACGGTTGGAACCATGACACTCTAAATATTTGATAAAATGCCAAAAAGAGTTCAATTCATTTCCAATCATAATTTTCTATGTAAATAAGTTTTGCACTGTTAAATCCTCCAAGTGAGAACGTGGTGACCTTGATTCTCACTTGAGTTATCTTTGAGAAGGGTTGAATAACTTAGGTTGTGGATGATTTGAACCTTTAGACCTTTACCCTTAGTTAAATATCTTGTTAAAGTTCATTTCTAGTCTAATTAGGGGGTAGAAAGATAATTCCAAACCAAATCCACTCCAAAGGTTGCCGTTCTAATGCCAAAATCTTTTGTAAAATAAACTGCCCAGTAGCTCCATTGCATTCCTTGTGAATTGTACCTCAGACTTTCGAGTTATCATATTACAACCAACCTAGCTAACCTTATGCTTGGGGCATCACCTTCTACAACGCAAAGTTGGGTCGCAAGCAGTAATTCATCTTCTTCAGGACTAGGGCTGCACACAATCCAGATCAGCTCGAATCTTAGGAATTTAAGGACCGAATTGCGAGTCGTGGTTCTAAGAAAATACAATCATTGTATAAACCAAAAGTCATACGATTCAATTCAGAACTAATACCTGAGTCACAATTCTGTTCTTGTGTTTATCCACTGATCAAAAATGATTTCCTCATTGCTAGTAGGGTAGCAACTCATTCCTAGTGGTGCAACGAACTCTTTCCAAACTCATCCCTCATTCTAAATAGTGTAGCAAAGAACAACAAAAAAGCCAATAAGCTAAAATAGTTTGTTCGGCCTTATAAGTCATTTGGCTTATTTTTTTGTTTTTATTCAAATTTTTTAAGCATGTATTAGGTTTTTGTCAATTTTTTGAGAATTATTGCTTTGTCGTGACAAGAGGAATCCAAAAAGTAAAAAATTACGATCGAAATTTAATTTTTTTCAATAAAGACAAAAATAAGCCAATAAGCCAATTTTTTTGTCATTTAAAAAAATAGATTTCGATCGTAATTTTTTACTTTTTAGATTCCTCTCATCATGACGAAACAATAATCCATAAAAAAATTGGCGAAAAACTAACAAATGAAAAAAAATTGAATATGGATAAAAAATAAGCCAAACTTGTCGTGTTCAGCTACAAAAGCCACTATGGATTATTTTTTGTCCTTATTTGAAATTTTATCGCATTTATTAGTTTTTCATCAATTGTTTTGAGAACTATTGCTTCTTCATGGCGAAAGGAATCTAAAATATAAAAAATTAGGATGAAAACCCAAATTTTTTTAATAAAGACAAAAAATTGGCTTATTTTTGTCTTTATTCAAAAAAATTGAGTTTTGGTCATAATTTTTTATTTTTTAGATTCCTTTCGTTATGACAAAGAAATAATCATCAAAAAAATTGACGAAAAACTAACAAATGCAATTTTTTTTTGAATAAGAACAAAAAATAATCCATAGTGATTTTTTTAGCCGAGCAAGATAGGGTGGGGTAGAATGAAAGGACAATAAGCTAGCCGCTTATTGTGGCTATATTTGGTAACACTGCCACTTTTCTGTTTTCTGTTTTTTATTTGTTGAAATCAGTTTTTACTTTTCCTAAAAAAAAGTGAAAGTAGAAAACATGTTTGTGTCAACCTGTTTTTTTTTTAAAATAAATAAATAAATTTCCTAGATTTTTTTTTTTGTTTTTGTTTCCCCTTCTTCTCTGCCGTTGCTCGTATAAGCCGAAATACTGCTGGTGCGTGATAGCCTATAGGCCGAGATGGTCCTGCTGCTGCTCTCCTTAAATAAGGATAGCTCAGCTGCTGGAGAACTCCTTTGGTAATAAAATTCTCCTATCCTTGCCCCTTAATTTGCCTTCTTTTAGGATTCTACAGCCCACGTGCCATACGGACTGAGGGTCGTTCCGGCCTTGCGGGGTCCACTCTGATTTTATCTTTATTTAAAATTTTCTTTTTTTTTTTAGGCATTTGTTAGTTTTACGGTAAATTTTTATGTGATATAGGTTTGTCTCGACGAGAGAAATTGAAAAAGTAAAAAATTATATCTTTTACACAAGTATTTTGGAAAATATTCAAATAAAAGCTTAAAAGGTCAATTTTTTAGAAAAGATAATTTTTTACTTTTTCGGTTCCTCTCGTCGAGAAGAACCTATGATTTTCTTTTTCTCCTCCTTAATTTCTCAGCAGCCAGGTATATACACCAAACTGAGAAGAAACGATTAAATACGTAAATGATGTGAAAATCAATAGACAAAAAACTTAGCTGTAGAAAGAAGGATAGAGCAAGGTGTGAAGAGAAGGAGCTGAAATATCGTTGAATTTTTTCAAGAAGGTGGGAGGATGAATTCCTATCGTGCCGAGTCCAGGTGAACCTCGTGTACAAGAAAGAGATTCATGAGAGAGAGAATCTTCAATGCTCTGGGTTTAAGAGAGAGAGAGAGGATGAGGAAATGAAAAAAAACCTCAAAGGAATTGTAGCGGAGCAATCTATTTTTTGTTTTTGAAAATAGTGAAAGTTGAGTTTTGTTATTTCCTCAAATTGTGAAAATAATGAAAGTGATTTTCAGAATTTGAAAGTGGAAGTAGTGCACCAAACAAACTTTCAAAGTTAACTTTTAAAAATTCTGAAAATAAAAACAGAAAATAGAAAATAGAATGGTTACCAAACATGACGTGTATATACAAGTTTTTTTCACCTTTAGAGTAGAACTACTCTTTACATCCTTCGGCTTTAATTTATACAAAACTAATGAGTTATATTAATATAACTTATAACTTAATAATTTATAATTACAGGTAAAATTATGTACTAAATACTACATACATATTTATTTATGTTTATGTGTATAAATAAAAATATCTCATGGTCCAGTTCGGTTAATCCAGTGCTAAACCAAAAAATCGTGGACCAAATTATATGTCACCGTTTTCTAATTTCTGTATCCGTGTGCGAACTATTAATCTACAAATAGGGACCAAAAATGGTTTGATTCGGTTTCTCGGTTCACCAAATTTTTTATGTAGTCCTATTCAAGACCCACAGAAATAACATCTTTACCTAAACCACTGAGTATATATTTATCACCCACAATTTGCTACTCTCCCTACTTTTTATTTTATTTTATATAAACTGTGCTTTTGGTATTAGCTAGACAATTGAAATACTATACAATATTCCACCTGTATAAACCCAAGTGGTAGCTCAAGTGGCAATAGAGATGAGCAGTAAATCCAGGCATCCTGAGTTTAAAACTTGGGTAGCCTCTTAATTGGGTCTAGACTGTAAGAGATAATTTTTCTCTTGTGAATTCTCTAGTTCCGATGTGGATAACATACTTTTGACCAGACCGGAGAAGGAAATAGCCGTGGTGTGCATAAACTAGCCCTGATTGGTCTTAAATATTAGATCCACCTAGACGAATGCACATCTATTCTAATATATAAAGGGAGAGCACCCTTTGGTGTCTCCTCCCTTTGTCATGTATTTTCTTTTCCATAAGTGCCCTTTTAAACACAAAACAAAACTGTTAATTGTGAGGGGTATATTGGACATTTTTTCAAAAAGAAAAAAAACTCCCAAAAACAGTTACCACCCCTGTAAGATGGACATATCCTTCGTTCTAACTGCTTCACTCCACACACGTCGCTCACAAAATTCTTTTCGCAAACAGAACTGCCATGCAGTTTTCTTTTTGCAGACAGAACAGCCATGGAGTTCATCTGTTTCGGTCTCTCTTTCTCTCTCTCTCTCTCTCTCTCTCTCTCTCTCTCTCCCTCTCTTTCGTGTAAAAGTATGACCAATCAATTTCAGTCTCATCTTTGTAGGTTGTACAGAGAGGACTAAAAGATAACAGCCTTTCCAAAGGTACCTCCTACTCCTTTCATTTAATTTAATTTTTTAATCGTGAATGTCAATGAAGTTTTTCAGTGCAAGAGAAAATAATAGCTCTCATAATCTATTCTAAAAACAAAAGCTGAAGTTTTTTTTTTAAATAAAAACATCTCCAAATAAACTCCAGGTTCGTAAGCCATGGTTCAATTTTGAACGTGTCTTTTACTCCTTTGTTGTTACTTTTCATTACTTTCCCTCAGGTTTCGGGTTTGCAGTTTCTATTTTAAATGGAAAATGATCGTGGCACTTTCCATTTTGTTAATGGCACTCCCGCCAAAATCAATTCCATATTGGGATTGATTTTGGCACTCCCCATTCTGTTGTTGATGGCACTCATAATTTTGTTCAAATTCGACTTGCACACGCATCGCATGTATCCCAATCTCTATAGTGCATTATTTTTGTAACCAAAATTTTCAGCTATACAATTATTTACAGGAAAATTGAAGGCAAGGACAACTAGCTCAACAAAGACAGACAACATCCACAAAAGCCAAGGGAAAAGATAAGGCAACTGATTCCAACGAAAAACAAAAAATCTGGGTACAATGCTTATAACTTCCATGTTTTTTCCCTGCCACATTTTTTATGCCAATTTGTGATGTACGGATGTAAGTTGCTCACGATTAACAACTAGAGGCCGGGGCACACGCAATGCATGTGCAAGTCGGATTTTTATAACATTTGTGAAAATTTGATCAAACAATAAGTGGAAAGTATTTTTATAAAAATGTTGTGAAAATTCAACTTGCACACGCATCGCGTGTGGCCCGGTCTCTAGTTAATAATAATACCATTGGCCTTAACTAGACCCTTTTGATATTAATAATCAAATTAAGGGTAATGGTTTATGACTATGAAGAGGCAACTTAATTCTTTTTATGAGATTCAATGCATCTATCGCTAAAAGCATGGATGTTGAGATAAGCTAGCTAGGGAATTATTCTTACCAAAATCTAACCATTGTCCTCCCTACTTTAATTACTATAGAAAAAACGTTTTCTCATCAACTTGACTGGACAATAATAATTTTTTAAGAAAAACCTAATACTCTATATCTAACTTTTCATGGAAGTTGAACATACTTTAATTTCTCCGGTCATTTTCCGGTACTAGCCAGAACGGTTTTTCTATTATGAGCCAAATTATTTGTAGTATAGATCCTGAAGAATAGATCTTCCATGAAAATCATTTCGGTAATCGATCCAGTAATAAAATGGATGGCTAGTATGATACTGAGAATAACCGTCTAGTCTCATAAAAAGAAAATTGTAATCACTATTTGATAAAAATCGATAAAAATTTTCTATCCCTATTTCATAAAAGTAGATATCGAATGAAACTGATTTTTATGTTCGGTGACATAAGTCCCTTTAGGATTCGAGATGGTATGAGGTACTGGGTTCATATATATTGTAATGAATAGGCAAAATCGTACAATTATCAGACTCCTTACAGAATTGGTGACAAATTGAATCACATAATGAACTTGAGTCTAGAGGTTATTCTCTGCTTTAGGAGGAATGCTCAGCCGAGCCCTTTCACAAAAGTGAGTGGCGTTCAATACAAGCATGCATGCGGAGTTCTGCGAAATTTATCGTTCGCATTATTATTGAAAGAGGAACTTAATTATTGGTCATATATTTTTTAACCAACCAGAAAATGCAGATATTATATAAGAAAACAGTACAATAAAAAACGGATACTATCGGTCCGGAAATACAAGAAACAACAAACGAAAGCAACAAAACAAAAAACAAAAAGCCTCATGGAACAATGACGTCGGAGCCGGACCCGTCAAACACACTAGTGAAGAGGGGTTTGAGAGCCCGCAATTGAGAGGCCAGGTATGAACACAGAGCAAACCTTCCTGGATGACCTGCCGCATCAACTCGAACTCATCCTGTCACAGACTGAAGGTAGAAACCGCTGCAGACGCTGTCTTCGTCGCCGGTCCACTTATCTTTTCATTCTTACATTCAAAAAATCCAAACGGCTTAATTAAATTGCAACTATCTACTTCTCACTCTAACTTTTCATTTATTACGACCCATTTCTTACCTTACCTACCAATACCGAACACGATAAATTCATAGTACTTTATAGTAAATTTTTCATATGTGTTTGCGGTTTTATGACAAATTCATGACATGGATACGATATTTCACGGTCGACTGCGTCAAATTCATAACGTAAACTAAAATTTTAGACAAATTAACTTAATTTTTATATACGAACTATTTAAAATTGGAGCTCTCAAAAGTAGTCAAAATTGGGAGCTTAAAGCCATGCATGGCTTTCCAGGCGTGTAATCCCAATGGTGGGGTGTACAGCTGTGCTACCATGCTACAAGTGGAAGGTTGAATAATAAGTCAAGCTAGCTGCCTACCCGGCTACCCTAATAAACACAAACAAAAATGTAATCTAGGGCAGTGTACCCTTCTTGGTGGAGGTCTGCCCCTATTAAACCCTAAAACACCATTCAATTTTGATTGTTAGTCTTGATACAGATGTATGTGTAGCTAGCCCATAGAAAACATCGGCGGTTTTTCTTTTCAAAATAACTAGACTACACGTTATTTTTGAATAAAATACAAGAATTGCTTTTGAATGAAAGAAATGTTTTTTAAAATAACTTATCGTGTTTGGCCGGTTTACGCACAACACGACAAATTTTCAAAAATCAATTTTATTGTCGACTAACGGAGTGCAGCTAAAATTGAATCAAAGCTCCTATGTGGAGAACTTTAATCATCAGAGCAACCGGGCCAGGGTCGGCTTGACCTTAAGACAAGTGAGGCATGGGCTTTTGGCCCCCCATTTAGGAAGGCCCCATAGTTTTTGTAGGTACTATGACGCGGCGGAATTCACGAAGAGATTAGTTGCGTACTAATCAAACGAATGATAGAACTCGAATCTACGAGTTAACCTTGCACACAAGGAAAAATAGAGAAAACTCTAAATATTAATGATGTAAAAGTTTTAAAAGATAAATAATTGAATACGTTACAGCCCTTTTTATAAGACACTAACCCTAGAAATCCTACTGTAAAAGAAATAATAAATCATGCCAAAACAAGCGGCATTAAATAAAAGATATTTCCTAATTAATTAAAATAAAATCCTAATTCTTGTAGACCAAGAATCCTAATAAAGGCAGAAATCAAAATCAAACCGAATACGGAAAATTAATAATTCTAAGCTAAACAAAAATATTCCTAGCCAAAATCTTATTCTAAAAAAATAAAAATAAAATACAAAAACTCTCCGTTTTTGTCCTACATCAATCTCCTTTTCTTCAAAAGAACTCGCCCTCGAGTTCTCATTAGAAACTTGCCATCTGCCATTCCAAAGAAATAAATATTTGGAATATTTCAACTTCTCGCTCGTCTTCCAATAAAAGTACACTCGCCAAGATAGTTTTTCTGCACACTTCAATTGATTGACAATCTCCACGGTACAAGAATTGAGTGAAAACTCAAATTGCTCCAACCCAAGAAAATCAACAATTTGAACTTCATTTTGAAATTGCAGTTTCTCTTGACTTTGATCCATTTTAAAATTGGTTGGCAAATCAAGCACACATGATGTTGCATGAAGAGCATTGGTATTATCTTCATCACTAGGACAAGTAATACCTCCATGTGTTTCACATAACGTGTTGAGAAATTATATGCACCAATTCATGACTTTCCCCTTCCTTCGGTTCTTGTACTTGGAACGAAATTGTGATATTTTCATCCTCGCATACAATTACCTCATTGGTTGCACCTCCATCTAGATCAAACTGTTGTTCAAGCATATTGGCACTCGGACATTCCTCCTCACCACCAGCTTCTTCATCTCTAGCTACTTCTTCGTCACCAAGTTCAAGCCGATCTCCTTCCTCTTTTGCGACCTCATATCCATCATAATAATTGTGAAACGATTGAATGGAACTTGAAGGAACTTGATTCTTTTTTTTACCACTGGAGCTTAACTGACTCGTTGGCATGTTTCTTGAATAATTTGTATCAGCAATAACATGGCTATATTGGAAATCAAAATTATCTCGGAACATTTGTTTTGACTCAAGTTTTCTTCGGTATTCTTGATACAACTCCTGTCCACGATTTGATTGAAGAAATCTATCACTCATCAATCGTCTCATCCTGGGCCATGTCCTAATGGGTTGTTTATATTGTCGCAATCTATTGGATTGCAATCGTTCCCACCACGTAGAAACATAGCCATATAATTTACAAGCTGCATATTTGACCTTCTTCTCTTCAGGAATATCCGTGTAGAACTCAAAGAATTTATCTACTTTACGAAACCAATAAATAAAATTCTCAGGATGGCAATACCCGTGAAAAGTAGGAATTATTGGTTCTACCTGAAAAGTTAAAAAGTTGTCATCTGTGCGATAAAATCCCCTAGATCTTGAATGTCGCTTTTTTGACTGATATCCATAATAATCCTCAGGTAACTCGTCTTCAGATTCATCATCACTATCAAGTTGATAATAAGAATATCCTCCAGAGACGTTTTGATTAATAGGTTGGTTGCGGGCAAATCCCGCAACGCGGTTCCTATCAACTTTGTGTTTAACAGGTTGACCATGGGCAAATCCCTTGGCGCGAGTCCTGTCAAATCCTTCCCTACGATCATCGTCAATAGGGTTCGTGTATCTTCCACGGACGAATGCCATCGAACCAGGAAAAAACGTGGCTCTGATACCACTTGACGCGACGGAATTCACGAAGAGATTAGTTGCGTACTAATCAAACGAATGATAGAACTCGAATCTACGAGTTAACCTTGCGCACAAGGAAAAATAGAGAAAACTCTAAATATTAATGATGTAAAAGTTTTAAAAGATAAATAATTGAATACGTTACAGCCCTTTTTATAAGACCCTAACCCTAGAAATCCTACTGTAAAAGAAATAATAAATCATGCCAAAACAAGCGGCATTAAATAAAAGATATTTCCTAATTAATTAAAATAAAATCCTAATTCTTGTAGACCAAGAATCCTAATAAAGGCAGAAATCAAAATCAAACCGAATACGGAAAATTAATAATTCTAAGCTAAACAAAAATATTCCTAGCCAAAATCTTATTCTAAAACAATAAAAATAAAATACAAAAACTCTCCGTTTTTGTCCTACATCATATTATGTATGGAAACAAAATGAATAACGATTTTTACATTCTCTTTTTTATAATAACACTTTTTGTTTTTATCTTTATGTGATTTGAATTTACACTTACGCCCTTCTAAGTGTGAAAGAGTATGCAAAACGAAAGGTTAATTTTATAAATTCACATCACAAGAAGGGAAAAAAAGAGTGTGGTTATATAAATAAAAAAAAAGAGCGTGAAAATTAATTATCAAACAAAATTCTTTCCGTAACTATATAATGAAGTAGGTCCCCAAATGCTAGGCAAACAAAAAAAGTAGTACAAAGGAGTTGCGTGGAGGGAGAGAGAGAGAGAGAGAGAGAGAGAGAGAGAGAGGACCCCAAATAATGGGCAAAAAAAAGGATTTAAAGAAGTTCAGTTTTGGTTTAGGGAGAGATATCAATTTAAAGTCTTTTAAGGCAGTCCAACGTATGCTCTTCAAAAAAAAAAAAAACCAGTCCTACGGCTCCATTCTTGTAATCTTTATGTGTAAATTTTTTCGGTATTTCACTAATTTTCGCAACTTTTTGATGTAGAGCGGGGCGTTTATCGCAACTTTTTGATGTAGAACAGGTCGCTGTTTCAAAATTGTTTAGCCTTTCAAAAGGCCTATTTTTCCATTTATAGTAATATTTAGATTTCTAGTAACTTTTGATAGGGTTTTAGTTGCCGTCTGTTTTGGTAATCTTATATTTTTTTTTTCTAATTTTTGATTTTCTAGTCAAACTAAAATTTTCATTTTTTTTTTTGTAATATTCGTATTTCCTTTGATTAGCGGCCCTAATTGTTTCCTAAGTTGTCTACGGTTTCTTTTAACCTATTTATATTCATTCTAAGTTTAGGGCAGGGTGAGTTGTTAAGAATTGAATTAAAAAAAGCAAGATTTGTCTCATTATTGTGTGTTCGAAAAGTACGTCTAGTTCATACTTATTTGTGTTTTGTTCTTGCAAACAGTTCGTAAAATGAGGTTGCGTTACTCCACTTTTGTTGAGCTTTCAACTGTAATTTTTGGAATTAATTATTTGTCTCGATGAGAGAAATCGAAAAAATATAAAAGCGTGAACAGATGTTAAAAAGAATTCTTATAAGACGACATGACTTTAGACAAAAAAAGACCACTATTTGGTATTTATTTTGTCTTTAATAATTTTTTTTTGCTTTTGGTAATAATTTTTTACTTTTTAGATTCCTTATGTCGAGATGGATAATAAATCTAAAAATATAACACAAATCTAATAAAAATTCAGAAAAACAAACAAACCACACAAAATAAAAAATATACTTTATTTTTTACAATGGAGCCTACGTATATTTCGTACATCATCTCACCGACCTACCTCATTAATTGCTTTAAAAAAAAAAAAGAAATCACATACAATAAGTGGAGAAAAGTAGATGAAGGAGGCCCCGTCCCCATAAAGTAAATAAGTATTTATTTGAATTTTTTAAATTAAAAATAATGTATTTTGAGAGAATGACCAATCTCGTAAGAAAGAAAATAAATATTTAAAATATAAGAACATTAGCGAAACGGAACCTACTAGTAATAGTTGAAAAAATAACTTTTTAGGGACCATATATATTATATGCTAGGAGGGAAAATTTTTTAGTGCCGAACGGGTACCACATGGTGCCTGCTCGCTTATCCGAGCCGTTCATTACGTGTTTGAACGGCTCAGATTTAGAGAGAAAAAAATAAGAGAGAAAGTGTTGGGTGAGAGGACAGAGAGGGTTTCAATCCGAGCCGTCCAAAAGTGAATCGAACGGCTCAAATGCGCTAAACGGGTGCCACGTCTGCAATACCCGCTCGACACTGAAAAACCCAGGAGATAACGGGTAGTTCTGGAAGTTCAAAACGAACTTGTTAATTTTACCCACAGCCCCTCTGATCTGTCAGACGTGAAAATGACAAAATAGTAAAATCTTCTTAATTAAGATCAACATTGTCGTAAGAAAGATTAAAAGGTGGATTAGTGAGTCATACTATGAACAGAACCAATTTGGTAGCAAAACTTGGGCGTTATAATTGTTTCGAGGCGGCCGTAGACCAACCTCGATCACGTCAGGGAGATTAAAATTAATTTCATCAAACCTGCTCATGCTGAGGGGGAAACAACTAAGATGGTTTTTTCATAAACACCTTTCACACCCAATAAAAGTTCAAGATGCTGCTAAGATCCTTCAAAATAAAATCATTACAATCAACGCCGACTATGATTTTTGCTAGAAACCCCTTCAACCCATACTCATTCCGAATCCAACTCAGAAATAACAACAGGGATTCACATACGAAGAGAGAGAGAGAGAGAGAGAGAGAACAAAATCTAGACAGAATAGGCAGCAACATTGGGTACTTTAGAAGCAGAAAAAAAGAAAAACACAACTAAGAGTGCCATTATCAAGAACGGGATAACGAGAAGCGTCGAAGGAGGCGGAGGAAGCGGCGCCGGCAAAACCAGCGGCACCACCAGCAGCGACACCGTTAACGCCACCATTACAACCACCGACTTGGAACCGCAGTGCCTTAACATCAACCCACCTGGCAAAGAAATCAACGTGCGCGTGAGCCGGCCTGGACGCCTGAGTTCCGATCCGTAATATGAGCCAATGACAACCGTGCGTCGCTTAAACTCGTAACAAATCATCATCTTGCACCATCTCAGTATCACGGAAACATAGACGCGCGGTGGTGATACATTTATATCCTCAAACAGATTTATGCGGGTATACGTACAGGCAAAGGTAAATAGAGAGAGAGAGAGAGAGAGAGAGAGAGAGAGAGAGAGAGAGAGGAGGTGGGGTTGGGGGTGTGGGTGTGGGGGTTTGAATTGGCAAACGAAATGAATGCGCAGGAGGAAAATGAGTGAGAGGAGGTGAGCTTTTCTTGTTGTTATGTGTTTTTGGTTGGTAGGAGACTGGGAGAAATCTTGTTCGTAACGTCAAAACTGAGACGTCAGTACCAGACCCACCAAAAGTTAAATTTGTTCAGATCATGGGCTATATACATCGTACCTAAGGATATTTTGGTAATTATGCTGAACACCCTATGTAGTTAAATTGGGTTTTTTCTAGAAACAAAAAGTCAAAATGTAAGATTGTCCCCAACTTGGCTCTGGCCCTTCTATAAAAGTTCATATGCAGGTGAGAATGAAATTCAAACACAATAGTTTGTTTTTTTAATACTAAAGTGTTTGGAGGAATTAACGTGCATCTCGATTTAATTGTACGCCCATTCCACCTTTTACTAGTTGGGCCTCGATTACAGTTGATACAAAACTTTGTATGAACTGGCTTCATATGAATATATGGCTAGCTATTCAGACTTCAGGGGGGAGCAAATACCTGATGCTCGATTTTGGTTTCGAGGGAAAAGAAGAGAAGATAAAAGAAAATAATTACGAAGTGTAGTAGGCCAAACCTAACGACTTGAATTTCGCATCTAAGAAGTGCGGGCCGAAGTGCGGGACAAAAGAGGGGCCATACTTGATCCCTAGTTCAGCTATAACTGAGGTGTGGTGATGTATGATGACGCGCCCACCTGACAAGGAGAGTCGTCATGTTCGGCTACCTTCAGGTCCAGTAACTCCTTCGGCGCTACTCAATCCCTAAAACCCTTGTCTCTTGCTTTGCTCTCTGCACATTCTCATCCTCTCGTCGGAGGGCTTTGCCGGGCAACCTCGGCCAGGTCTTAGTCGTGCGTTCACTGTGCAGGTTAAGGCAAGAAGGCTAGGAAACATGAGAACCAATTGAATAGGAACTTGGATCAAAGATCAACGGGCCACACAATTGGTGAACCCAACGTGAATCACTTCTGATTCAAACGGCTGGAATTCCCTTCAAACCACCTTCCTCTTCCGAAAGACGACCACAAATTCAACCACCATGGGCGGAGATCTGACAGACGTTACCATTTTGGGGGCTAAAGACGCCAGTAGAAACGTAATCCTTCCACCACCCCTGGAGAGGCACATGTCCATTTCAATCCCCGCCAGTTCTGGGCTATCTCCGGCCACGGCCAACGTAACGGTAGCCTACATTCGCCTGACGACGAGAGAGACAATGAATTGGCGGCCCTAAGGGCGGAAATGGCCCAAGTGAAGCAACACATGCAAGACGTCGCACCAGCTATATCTATTCTAATATATAAAGGGAGAGCACCAATTTGGTGTCTCCTGTCATGTATTTTCATTTCCAAAAATACCCTCAAACCTGTAATTTATGTGGGCAAAAACTGTAGGGATAAAACAGTAAGACCCCAAAAAAAACTACCATGCCCACGTCTTTTTTCTCAAACTGTTGTCATTTCTTTCCATTTCCGTCAAACACACAATTCCACCGCAACGTCCTGCCCCACGTGGCCCCACCACACCACCCCCCCCCCCCCCCCCCCCCCCCCCCCCCCCCCCCCCCCCCGAAAAAAAAAAATGACAAAAGACTCCACCCACCACCATCCTCTTCCACATCAGAGCTATCTATAACTGCTTATACAACTGCCACGAAATGGGCGACCCCACGTACAAACACTACTCCCTTTTCTCTGTATTTCTTTATGTTCTCTCTGTCATTAAGGAACACCACAATGGATAGATCAGAGCTATCTACAGAATGGCTACAACGTGTAAGAGATCAAAACTGTGACAGCCAACGACGCCGTCGACAACAAAGAAGATCAGCTAATCATACAGAACAACCCACTCCACCTACTGATCAAGACAGATTGAGATGGTGTAACAGAGCTAGAGAAAGACGAGCTGCTTTAAGCAATGAGCAACGTCAACAACAATTGGCACGACGACGATCAAACTACAACCAACGACACCACCCAGGTTCGTATTACAGTTATTCTTTCTCAAATTTAAATGCCCACTTCTAATCTTACTCATAACTTGCAAACTTCAAACAGGAGGATACACGTTGAACTTTCTCAATAATGTCCCATCATCAAGGCATCGCCCTCCATCAGGTATCTTTATTTCATGAGATAAATGAAGGTATTAACAAAAAAAAAAAAAAATTCTAACTTTGATTCCTACTAACTTTTATTCCTATTACAGAAAAAAAAACGACATTCCTTAAATTAAATTCTAACTTTGATTCCTACTAACTTTTATTCCTTTTACAGGACGAGTGCGACATCAAACACATTTGACACCTTTGTCTCATTTCGCGCCTAATCCTGCAACGTACGAACATGGCAGTTCAAGTGGTAGCACAACTGATCGTAGAGATGAACAAAGCTTCCAAAATTTTGTACAAGGTATGCGCACATAAATTATTTCTACAGATTTTGTTATTTTAAAAAGATAAAGATTTTGTTATTTTAAAAAGATGACCATAGGTTTTCTCTTCTAATACATGAAAAATTATTGTTCACATCTCTAAAAGTTATAATTATACTACAATCATAACACTAACTGTTGTTTTTAAATATATTCAATTAGAGGATGACAATGGAATCACTTGCATGGAAAGGGCTACACGGTCATATGGTACTCGCAGAACAACGTATAATTGTGCAAGAGATTTTCACGAATCTCAAGGTGAACCCCGTTCACAACTAGCACAACCTACTATGTGTCGTCATTGTGGTGCACGCCTATTCCATCGTGAGACAACTGAATTGTGTTGTAAATCTGGAAAAACAAAACTACCATCCATAACGGCTCCAGTTGAGCTTATCGAATTATTTTCGGAGCAAACCTCAGATGGTAGACATTTTAGAAAAAACATTCGAGCATACAATCATGTTTTCTCTTTCACTTCGATGGGTGTCCATGTCGACGAACAATTAGCTGGAGGATCAAGGGGCGTGTATACTTTTCGTGCTCAAGGCACAGTATACCATAGGATTGGAAGTTTGCTACCATATTCAGATCAAAGGCCACGATTTTTACAGCTATACATATATGACACTGATCACGAAGTTGAAAATCGATTGGAAGAGTCAAACGGATTATGGCAACACATTATTGAAAAGATAAAGAATATCTTAGATGCTCAAAATCCATTTGTGCATACGTTTCATCAAATGGCGCAACGTCTAGACATTCAAGATTGCAATTTAATCATCAGAGAGCAGCCACCTGATCGTCGTCAGTACAATCTTCCAACGGCATCCCAAGTGGCAGCAATTGTGGTCGGTAGAGATGAAGCTGGACTAATAAGTGGAAGAGATATAGTTGTTCAATGTATTGGTGGTCGCCTTCTCAATATTCAAGATATTGTTGGATTCTATGATCCATTGCAATATCCCTTACTTTTACCGTACGGGACATATTGATGGGATGTTAATAGCCACAACGAAGATGGAACAAATTGTACATGTCGGGATTTCTATGCAATATTGCAGGTAATTTAAAATTTCTTATTTTTTCAACTCAAGTTTCAAACAACTCATCTTGCACCATGAATACAATTTTAACGTTACGTTCGCATCTTCTTAAATATATTAGATTCGTCCAAATGATCAATCGCTCTTTCTTCGTGGTGGGCGTCTCCTACAACAATACGTTGTGGATAATTACGTAAAAATCGAGTCCCACAAACTTAGGTGGATGCGTACTCATCAAAAGGAAATCCGAGCAGAATTGTATGATGGGCTACAAGACTCTGTACACATGGGTATAAGGCATGCAGGTACAAAATGATAAATGCTTATTGCAATTATCTGTACTTACATATCTTCAATACGTTAAAACACTAACGCATTATTGGAAAAATAAACTTAGGTGATGTCGGACAACAAAGGACCATATTAGCATCATCATTCGTTGGCTGTCCCCGTGACATGTATCAACGATATCAGGATGCCATGGCTTTGGTTCAAAAGTATGGTAAACCAGATCTTTTTCTCACCATGACATGCAATGGTAATTGGCCTGAAATCCGTAATGAGTTGTTGCCCGGACAAGCCCCAAGTGATCGTCCTGATTTAGTTGCTAGAGTGTTCAGGTCTAAATTTGAAGAGTTTAAAGATGACATTCTCAACAAACATGTTTTGGGTAAAGTAACGGCATATGTTTACGTTATTGAGAACCAAAAGAGAGGATTACCCCATGCGCATATTCTTCTGATCCTAGATGAGAATGACAAGCTGAAAACCCCTGATGATTACGATAGTGTTGTCAGAGCTGAGATCCCAGATAAAGAAACAGAACCCGAACTTTATAATGCTGTGGTGAATCATATGATACATGGTCCATGTGGTTCGTACAATGCCAATTGTCCTTGCATGAAAAATGGAGTGTGCAAAAAGAAATTCCCCAAAAAATTTGCAAATGTCACCACTATGGGCGATGATTCCTATCCAGTTTATCGAAGACGACCGCCAAGACCTTCAGAAAATGGCGAAAGAACTGCAATTGACAACAGTTGGGTCGTACCTTACAATCCTTGGCTCATTCTAAAGTACAATTGTCACATCAATGTTGAAATTTGTAGCAGCATTATCAGTGTGAAGTATTTGTACAAGTATGTGTACAAGGGTCCTGATCGAGTATCTCTTGAAGTGCGTCCAGCCCCAAACTATGATGAGATACAACAGTTTGTAGATGCAAGATGGGTTTGTGCTCCTGAAGCAGTATGGAAGATATTCAAGTTTCCCATGACTCGGATGTATCCATCCGTGGAGCGCTTACAGATACATCTACCGAATAAGCAGCAAGTCACGTTCTATTGTTACCAAAGTATTCCAGACGTTTTGTCTAATGAAAGGTGCGCAAGAACAATGCTCACTGAGTTTTTTAGGACAAATGCAGAGAATAATGGGGAAAATTGCTACTTATATAGTGAGTTTCCGCAACATTACAGATGGAATCGTGGACCGAAAAATTGGACGAAAAGGGTGGGCTATAACAAAGTTATTGGGAGAATTTATACAGTTTCACCTCTTCAAGGGGATTTGTTCTACCTGCGCATTCTACTTAATCATGTAAGGGCGCCACGATCATGGGAGGATATCTTAGTAGTTGATGGAGTTGAGTGCTCGACATTCCAACTCGCAGCTGAACAACGAGGTTTATTGGAGTGTGATAATAGCATACGACAATGTCTAGCTGAGGCATGTAGCACTCACATGCCATCTGCTCTACGAAGAATGTTTGTGTCTATATTGGTTTACTGTGAGCCAACGGGTGTTCGTAGCTTATGGAATGATTTTCATGTATTTATGAGTGAAGACTACCCTTCTTCGACTTCGACCAACAGCTCCTATCTTATTAACAGATTGCTGAGAGAGTTAAATGACTTGCTATCCCAACATAATAGAACAATATCTGATTATGACCTTCCAAGTTTCAATCCGAGTTATGAAGATAGCTCTGCAATTCCAAAGATAATACAAGATGAGCTTTCTGTCTCCGTATCTCAGCAAGATTTGAATTCTATTTCTGCATTAAATAGGGATCAAGCCTTTGCTTTTCATGCAATTATTGGAACTGTCGAACGTAAAGAAAATGCCACCTACTTCATTGATGGTCCAGGAGGTACAGGAAAGACATTTTTGTATCGTGCTATATTAGCGTCATTGAGGAGCCAAGGTCATATTGCTCTCGCAACAGCATCATCAGGTATAGCAGCTACCTTGATGCCTGGTGGAAGAACTGCACATTCAAGATTCAAGATCCCTTTAAATCCCGATCGATCTTCTGTGTGTTCCATTAGCAAGCAATCTCATTTGGCTGAACTAATACGTCGTGCGTCAATAATATTGTGGGATGAAGCTACAATGACAAATCGTTTGGCCATAGAAGCATTAGATAGAACTTTGAGGGACATTATGGGTGTGGAAATGCCATTTGGAGGAAAGGTTATGGTTTTGGGCGGTGATTTTCGCCAAGTGCTCCCAGTTGTACCAAAAGGCACAAAGGCAGAAACCATTAATGCAAGCATTGCTAAGTCGCCGTTGTGGAGAAACGTACAAGTTGTTCGCTTGAAGCAAAATATGAGGTCTGTAAATGATCACGAATTCTCAGATTTTCTTCTTCGTGTCGGTGATGGAAATGAACCTACCATTGACGATGAAATGATGAAGGTTCCTGCGTCAATGGTTATACTGTGGGAGAATGACAAGTCAATTGATAAACTAATAGAAAAAGTATTTCCTGACATTGAGAGCTGTGCCGCTGATTCCGAGTACATGGTTGATAGAGGTTTGATTACTCCGAAGAATGAAGATGCTGAAAATCTCAATAAGAGGGTGAATCAAAAATTCTCCGGACGAGAAAGGGTTTACTACTCATTTGATAAAGTAGAAAATGACCCCCACAATTTATACCAGCAAGAGTTTTTGAATTCTATTTCACCCGGAGGATTACCCCCGCATGAATTAAGATTGAAGGAAGGTGCACCTATTATGCTTTTAAGAAATCTTGATCCGAGAAATGGGCTATGCAATGGCACAAGACTACTTTGTCGTGCTTTGAAAAGTAATTTCATTGATGCAGAGATATTAACAGGTGCTTTTAAAGGTACCAGAACTTTCCTTCATCGAATTCCACTAAAGACGCCTGAGAATATGAAACTTCCGTTTGAGATGACTCGAAGACAGTTTCCTATTCGTTTGAGTTTTGCCTTAACAATCAACAAAGCACAAGGACAAACAATCCCCCACGTGGGAATCTATCTCCCGGAAAACGTCTTTAGCCACGGTCAATTATATGTGGCGTTGTCAAGAGGCACATCACAGAATACCACAAACATTTTGGTGAAGAATGGCAATATTCGAAGGCATGAAGGCGTATATGCCAAAAATGTAGTGTATAAGGATGTCTTATTGCCGTCGGATTAAAAATATTTGTAATTGTAATTTGTAGGAAATTAAATGTGAAGGACATATTTTGTATTTGATTTTACCAATCTCCGAGGCCAAACTTATGAAAACTAGAGGCCGGGGCACACGCGATGCGTGTGCAAGTCGGATTTTCACAACATTTGTAAAAATTTGATCAAACAATAAATGGAAAGCATTTTTACAAAAACGTTATGAAAATTCGACTTGCACACGCATCGCGTGTGCCCCGGCCTCTAGTCTAGATCTGTTGGAGACAGGAGGCGACGAAAACAAACACCTCCCCCGCCACCTCCACCACCACCACAGGAGCAGCCCCATGAAACAGGCCACCGTAGCTCCATGAAGGACCGCCTCGGCTACACACCAGAAAAGGGCGATGCAAGGGAGATAATTCTCTACCGGGGGTCAATAACCTCTGAAACGCACCGCTCAAGAAGCCACCAGGAGTGGAGCAGATCTAGAGACATCGCCAAATCATTCAGAAGCACATACTCAACTGGTCATGCGGAGTTCTCCCGCACCACAGCTTCCCATCACAGCCGAGGCTCCCTAGAGACTAAGCGCCACGTCTCCAAACGTCTCGAAGAAATTCCACTTGAAAACTTGGAAAAAGAGAATTGAGTTTGGCTAAACGGGAAAAGTGTACGCATCGATGGGCCTAACAACGACTCCAAAATCCGTCGTGAAAGAGAGAAGTCTATTGATGGCCCTCACCGTGCAGCCACTGATTTGAGAGACAAGCTTCGGCACCGAGACCATGAGAAACCCTCAGAAAGGGACTCCAAGTAGTCGCAGACCGACAGGCATGGCAAGCCGCCAGGACCAAGTTTTAAGTGGCAACTGAAGGACCTCTCTCACCTTTCACACCCCATATCATCAATACTCCACCCAAGTCCACTTTCCACCGCCCAAGTTCACCAAGTTTGATCCAACGACCTGCGAGGCATACACCCACTTGATTCACTTCTGCTAAACCATAGAACTGTGTACCGTAAAAGATGAAGTCAAATGCAAGGCATTCCCCTGTCGCCTCGGCTCCCTTACACTCTAGTGGTTGAACAAATTGCCCGCTGGATCCATACGGAACTTGGCCGACCTAGAACATGCATTCAACACTCGTTTTATCGCAAGCAATAGGACGGCCAAGGAACCTGAATCCCTATCCCAAATGAGGAAGCTCCTGAGCGAAACACTCAAACAGTATGCTGAACGTTACTCGCAACTTTCAACGAGATCCCTAGAATTGACGAGTACTGGGCTGCGCATACCTTCAAGAACGGCTTGGAGTCTGGCAGCAAAATCCTAGATGAATTGGCTATCCGTCCTCCACACAGCATGGGCGAATTGATGGGCTTAGTGGAGCGATTCTATGCTCTCGAAGAATTCTACGCAGACCATGCGGCTCAAGGGATTCCAAACCTAACCATTCCCTTGCCGACGGTTACACCCCAGCTGCTAGCACCGATTCTCACTCAGCAACCCCAGCCAAAGAAACACGTGAACAATATCAAGGAAGGAAAGAAACGCCCACCAAGATGCATGATTACGTGGCCAAAACCATAGTTCTTAAAGAGATCATGAGACAACCTTGGTTCGAATGGCCAATGGGAAAGCTCGGCATGGACACAGCCAAGCCAGATCAAAACCCAAGGAAGAAGTGCTCCGACCACAACGAGCTCGACCACTATACAACTGCCTGTGTGCCATACAAAGCACTTTTGGAGCAGCTGGCGTCCCAAGGTCACCTCGACCAGTACATTGACTGAGCCAAAACACCTGCCCGCTGCATCACCAATCTGAACCCCTACGAGCCATGACCGATAATTCATGTCATCCATGCCCAGTGAACAAGGAATCCGAGACCAACCTTCAGGCCAACCTCGATCGTGCCTTCACCTCAAAGCAGATAGTCTCCGTAGGACTTGGATCAAAGCGGCCGCGCCCGCAAGACATACCAAATTGGACAATCACCTTCACTGAGTGTGACCTCGAGATGGTGCAAACCCCTCACTCCGACGCCCTTGTGGTCACTGACCAGATTGGCGTCCACGATGTCCAGCGCATTCTTATCAATCAAGGAAGTTCAGCGAAGGTCATGTACTACGACCTCTTCAAAAAGCTCAATCTACTAGAGACGACATTGCAACCAGTGGAGCAACATGGCTTCACGGAATGCAAGCCATAGCTTCCACTTACCACCAGGTCGTTCGCTTTATCGGCGTGAACGGAAGGCAAGAAGATTTACGTGGCAATCAAGTTGCCTCCAAAAAGCGGTAAGACTCAGCTGTTCCCAACTCCACCAAAGCAAAGCAAGTCCAATGGGTCGAAGTTCCAAACATGGTTGTGATCAAAGACGTCGGTGAAAAAGCTGAAGACAAAGCAATCGAAGACCTCATCTCAATGCCAATCAACGAGGACATCTCTTGTTTCTTTTTACTCGGCTCCTCCCTCAGTGACGCCGAGCGTGAAGAAATGTTCCAATTCCTCAAAGACAACATCGAAGTATTTGCATGGACCCCGAATGAGATGCTAGGGGTCGATCCAAATTTCATTAACCATTCCCTCAACATCAAGAAAGATTGAAAACCAGTAGTACAAAAGGCCCGACGCTCAGCACCCGAACACGCTGAGGCCGTCGTAGACGAAGTCAATTGCCTGCTGGAGGCCAACGCAATTCAAGAAGTTCAATATCCCACACTATTGTCAAACACTAATGTTGTCAAGAAAAAGAAGGGCAAATGGTGAGTTTGTGTCGACTATACCAATCTTAAAGACACCTGCCCAAAGGATTGGTTTCCACTTCCAAAGATCAATCAACTGGTGGACG
The DNA here is from genome assembly GCA_014282245.1 of Rhododendron simsii. Taxonomy (NCBI): domain Eukaryota; kingdom Viridiplantae; phylum Streptophyta; class Magnoliopsida; order Ericales; family Ericaceae; genus Rhododendron; species Rhododendron simsii. The sequence continues at coordinate 16,478,778 of CM024956.1, read as the reverse complement.
CCACGGCTGGCCATACTCGGCTGGGTTTCCTAGATGCCTACCGTGGCTACCACAAAATCGCAATGGATCCAGAAGACATGGAAAAAATGGCGTTCATCACTCCATATGGCATCTTCTGCTATCGAGTTATGCCTTCTGGGCTTAAGAACTCAGGTGCCGCATTCACCTGAGTCATCTTCAAAATGCTCCACGCCCAGATTGGCCACACAGTGGAAGCCTACATCGATGACGTGGTTGTCAAAAGGAGTACAATCATCTTCAAGAGTTGGCCGAAGTCTTCAAAATCCTCAAACTTCGCTTAAACGCAGAAAAGTGTGCATTCGGCGTGAGTGCAGGAAAATTTCTTAGACACTTGGTCACCAGGCATGGTATTGAAGCCGACCCTAACCAAATCAAGGCCGTTGTAGATTTACGACCACCATAAACAATCAAAGAAGTCCAAAGGCTCACAGGCATTGTGGCGGCATTAAACTGGTTTATCAGCAAGTCCTCAGACTAGTGCCATGAATTTTTCCATGCATTAAACGGTAAAAGTTGACGCAGTTTCGAGTGGACTCCAGACTGCGACACAGTATTGGCCAAACTCAAAGGCTACCTCAGCTTGGCTCCACTAATGGTGAAACCAAAGGAATTTGAATGCCATTCTATTTCACTTGCAAAACGCTCCTACCCGCACAAATATGCTACTTCCCTCTCGAGAAGCTAGCACTTGCACTAGTTTCAGCTGCAAGGAAACTCCTGCCGTACTTCCAGTCCCATACAATCACCGTCTTGACGGAGCACCCTCTTAAGAGCCTTCTTTGGAAGGCTAACCTCTCCAACAGGGTCTCCAAGTGGGCTATTGAATTGGCGAATTTTGACATTTGCTTTGAACCGTAAACGACAATTAAAAGGCAGATTCTCGCCGACTTCATAGCTAAACTAACTCCGGAGCAGGGACAGGGGTCATCTTGGTTTTCCCTTGTGGGACACTTAGCGAAAGTTTTATCAGTATTGACTTTCCCGCCATAAACAATGAAGCTGAGTATAAGGCCCTTCTTTTTGGCTTGCGCTCAGTGATAACAATGAAGGTTGATGATCTAGCTGTCTTCTGCGACTCCCAGCTCATAGTCAATCAGGTCCTTGGAGACTATGAAGCTCGAGACCCAAGGATGCTGAAATACCAAGCAACAGCGGCCTAACTCATCCAATAGTTCAAGAATTTCAAGATTGAGCAAATCAACCGCAAGCAAAATCCCCTTGCAGATGCACTTGCTGGCATGGCTTCGGCATCAAAAACTTCAAAATTCAGAACAATCAACTTCGGCAACATCGACCACCCAACTTTTGAAGCAACTCCAGAAGTACTCAACATCGAACTCGGTCCAAGTTCGATGGACAAGATCATTGCATTCCTCCGAGACGACACTCTACCAGCTGACAAGAATGAAGCTTACCGTATCAAAAACAAGGCCGCCTACTATTGGCTTTTCGAGAGCGGTCAACTCTATTGGAAATCCATCTCCAGTTTGTACCTCCTAGTGGTCCACCTAACACAGTACCCGAAATCCTCGTCGAGCTCTACTCAGGTAGCTGCGGTTATCATTCTAGTGGTCGTTTACTTTGTCAACGTGCCATGGGCCAAGGATATTTTTGGAAGAACATGAAGAAAGATTGCGAAGAGGTTGTTCGCAAATGCCGACCGTGCAAGCTATTCTCCCCCATCCCTAAGCAACCTGCCCAAAATCTTTCTCCGATAACAAGCCCTTAGCCTTTTGCTCAGTGGGGGCTCAACATTGTGAGCAAGTTGCCAATACCCCTGGACGGCTTCAAGTTCCTCATCACCACAACAGACTACTTTTCAATGTGAGTGGAGGCCGAACCTCTTGTCACAATAACTAAGGCCGACGTTCAGAGATTTGTCTGGAGAAACATTGTTACAAGGTTCGACATCCCTTATGCTATTGTCTCGAATAACGAACCCAGTTTGTTGGGAACGTCCTCTCCAGCCTCTGTGAAGAGTTTAGAATACGCTTTTTTAACTCTACTCCAGCATACCCCCAAGGCAATGGACAAGCCGAGGCCAAGAACAAGACTGTCTACGCCGGGATTAAGCGTTAACTAAACTCCAAGATAGGCAAATGGGTCGAGGAGCTGCCACGCATTCTATGGGCTTACTGTTCTACACCTCGGCGATCCACGGGCCAGACACCTTTTTGTATGGCATTCAGCATGGAGCCCGTAATCCCTCTAGAGTCCTGTTTCCCAACCTTGAGAACGAAAAATTTTGACCCAATAACCAATGAAGAAGCTGTGGAACAAGAGTTGGTTTTGGCTGAAGAAAAGTGTGATGTCGCTCAGCTGAAGCTTGCCGAATACCAACAACAAGTCACCAAGGGCTACAACCATAGTGTGCGGACCAAAACCTTCAAGCCAGATGATTTGATATGGAGAAAAATTGTGTAAGACACTAAGAAGATGAAATTCAAGCCCAACTGGGAGGGGCCATTTTGTGTGGTTTGGATTGCTGGTGAAGGCACTTATGCCTTGAAGGACATGAACGGGAAGGTCCTCACCAACCCGTGGAACACCCAAAATTTGAAAAAAGCATACATATGATCAACTCCTCCAGTGTGCCTCGTGTTCGGCAACAACCTACATTAATTTATGTTTTTCTTCGGCCCCAGGCCTTGTTTTAATTTATGTCAGGTTGGCTTCGGCCATTATCCATGTCTCCCTTTTTGTCAAATTGGCTTCGGCCTCAATCCTTATTTCAAACTTGTACTCATTGTTTAACAATATATGGAAAAATTTTGCTTGGCAACTGATGCTTTCTGCAACTTTCAAACTTTCATTTGTTTACGTCATACTCAATCTAAACCATAAGCAGCACTTACACCAAAGCATACACGATGACTACGGTCACACACATAAATGGCGTTCACGCCATCACTTCGGCCATTTTGATGCCCAAAGAAGCAAAAGTAGACATATGGTCCACCGAGCCTAAGACACACATTGTGGCTAGAACTTAGGCTATAGTTTAGCTTGGCAAGACAATAAGGTTGGTCACAGCTCGGTTAAACTCACGATTCCATGAGCAAACCACCCATAAACGTCAAACATCTAAGTCCTTTGTACTTTGGCTAGGGTCTGGCACTTTGGCCAAAACCCAATCAAAAGTACGAGGCACCTACCAAACTCTCGATTCAAACTCAAGTTCTTTGCCTAGAGGCTGGCACTATGGCCGAGCTCCAACCAGGCATGGATCCCCTATCCAACTTCATCAGCTTTTTCTTCTTTGGTCAAGACTCGGCTACTTCACCGAGCCCCCACCAAAGGGGGCTACGGATAACCATCACTCAAAAGCAAACAAGCATAAATCAAACTTTTCTAAGACAAAAGAAGAGTGAACACTATAAACAATAACTTCAAACATCCATTCATTCAAAATAAAGAGATGCAAATTTCTCAAGTTTGGAGGTACGGCATGGTAAATCGTTTGATACTGTAGACACCTCCCAAATGGGGCATCACCATACAAATTGATCACTTTTGTTTGTTTTCCACTTCGTAAACCAAGATCGTGGATATTCCCATGGCTCAAAACATCGACACACGATAATGGTTATCATCAAAATAGAGTCACCATCTAGTTTATAAAAACTAGGAAAAACAAATAGAGATTTTGTGTACGGTAGCCAAACGTACAAAAAGGGGAAGGTGTTAGGCACCCCTTTTTGCCCAGTCATGAGACTGGCCCATAATCATTCAACACATGATTAGTACTTGGTTTATTTGATTCTAAGCATATAAACTAATTTTAGCCTTTAAACAGTTGATATGGTGAGCCAGAACAGTAATAAAAGGATGCATTAGAAGTAAGTAGAATAAAACAGGCTGTCCCAGGGAAATGGATCTCTTGACCGTTGAATGGATGTCGCGGCCTAGGGATCCCACTGGATTGATATATCGGCTAAGGGATCGATGCCCTAACCGATGTTCTTCCTCACATCAAACTAAATGATTAGTAGAAAATCAAAACATTATGATTAACGTAAAAAGGCATGAAAAAGATCAAACCATAGGCCCCTGGGCCTCACCACCTTGATCCCTCGATTGCTTGATTACTTCAGATTTGGGGTGATTGACTGATTTTGCTTCTCGAAACCCTAGGGTTAGGGTTTGCACTTCAGGGGTTTGATCGTTGGATTGCGGCTGCCTTCGGATGTTTAGGGCTTTTGTAGAGGGAGTATGAGAGAGTGTTTGTGAAGAGATTTATGGCTTATGAGGATGATTTTGTTGTGTATTTAGAACCCTAAATGCCTCTTTATATAGGTAATGGCGACTCACTCTAGCCAATCAAATGGCGTGAATCAATAAGGTAGTATAGGGTAATAGTATCTCTAGATGAAATCTGTTTCATAGCCCGAATGCATCGGAAAAAGGCTGCTAGGGTTTTGAGAACGGATCAAACATTTGACAGAACATTCCAAAATCTGAAAAATAGACGATCTGGTGGTCGAGTGATAGATGTAGCAGCCAAAGAATTGATCTGGCTACTGAGGAATCGATCTTGCAAGGAGATTTTCAAGCAAAATTTTCACAAGGTGAAAGGATGATGTTGAGGCCGTGAGATAGATCTTGCGGCTAGCAGATGAATTTTCCTAGGATGCTATATTTCTGTCTAAAAGGCTATATGGCTCTGAATTGGGTCCTTTAAGTGGCAAAAAGTACTCACCAAAAGTCTATGGGTTTTTGAGACGTCAATCAGGAATCACTGTATCCATTCATCATCGGGATGGTCCCCAAGGTGAGACTTAAAATAATTGTTAGGCCAAATTGGGGTGTCTACAGATGCCCCTCTTTGACTGAACTTAGATGGATCGTGAGACATATTTAAGTAAGAGTCAAAGTAGTACAACAACTTCAATTCGGTCGAACCACTATTCCAAGGGTTTTTGAAAAAAGTTTTGTTATGGTCGGGCCGGGAGGCTGCCTACTTATTCCATGAGGCAAATTCAGGCCAATCGTAGTTTGGGGGCAATAAAGAAAAACAAAATAGCAAGAGATTGAGAATAGAAAATGTACCTTCAGGCTTTAAAAGTCATAGTGCAACGTACCTGGGTTATGCCAGGATTTTAGTGGAGAGTAATTGGAGGAGCACGGGGCTGCCGAGGGAATTATTACAGAGAGCATCTTCAGAATTTTGGGGTAGATGAATACACAGCGGGTGAATCATTTGCTTTTCATGATCATCCTTACTTTGACTGAGGGGAGCTCAATAGGGTAGCCTATCCTTGAGAATGAGCTTGATGGAATTGATGTAATTTGGGGTGGAATCCGAACCATCTTCTGGAGACAATCGGATGCCGGTTTTGAGCTATGGGGAGCACTAGGCCAATAACTAGAGCATGGAGTTTAAGGAAATAGAACCGAGGCGCAGAGCCGATTGCAGTCATGAAGTAAGAACCTGAGGAGTCGAAGCTTGGAGCATGAAGTGACGGAACCGAGGCGTAGAGCCGGTATTAATCATAAGCTTATTAGTCAGAGTTTGGAGTTTGAAGTAATGGAACTGAGGGAGTTGGTATCGATCATAAGGCAAGAACCTGAGGGGTCAAAGCTTGGAGCTTGAAGTGATGAAACCGAGATACGGAGTCGGTTAATAGTCAGAGCATAGACTTAAGGTGATAGAACCGAGGCGTAGAGCCCGTTGTATGCAGGATTGACCTGTTTCATGAGTGAGAGAGAGATGCAAAGCATAGTATGTTTATGATGATGGTTAGATATGGTAATAATGATGCAATTGATGCTTTTGTGCACGGGCCCGTGCATGTGTTTTTAAGCGTAGAGCTTCTTTCAAGTTCTGGACCTAAGCATTCAAAGTGTAGAGATCGAGCATTCGAAGGTTAGAATCTGAGCATTCAAAGTGTAGGCTTTGAACATCCAGTACATAGTGGTTGGGCATTCAAACACAGGGCTTGAGCATTTTAGTGTGGAACTTGAGCATCCAATACACATGGGCATTTAAAGAGCTTCGAGCATTCAAAGAGTTGAACTTTGAGCATTCAAGCATAGTGCTTGAGAATAGATGATATCTTGGTGATCATGGCATGGAGCCTATTGAGATAGTGGGCGTAGAGTCGCTGAATTTATGGGCGTAGAGCCACTGGTTTTATAGGCATGGAGCGCTGAGTTTGTGGGCGTAGAGCCGCTGAGTAGTGGGCGTAGAGCCGCTAAGTTTATAGGCGTAGAGCCGCTGAGTAAAGGAGCTGTTGATAATGAGCGTAGAGCTGCTAAATGGCTTCAATGATGAGCACGGAGCCGTTGAGTAGAGTTGTGAACATAGAGCCACGGAGTGACCATAGAACTGCTTAGATCATGAGCGTAGAGCTGCTAAAATAATGAGCTCAGGGCTCGGTTGGTGAGCGAGTGCAGAATTACTGAATAGTCGAAATAATAAGCATGGAGCTGCTGAGTTATTTGGATCATGAGCGCGGAGCCGCTGAATATGAGCATAGAGCAGCTAAGTTGAGGTTGTTTGAAATGGCGAGCTGGGGGCTTGAAATAGTGGGTTCATGGGGTAATGAGCACATGGTGTTGCTAAGCTTGTTAAGCACAGGGTTGCTGAGCATAGAGCTGCTGAGTGACTGGAGCTGTTGAGTGACTCGAGCACAGGGCTACTGAGGTAATGAGGCTGAGTACTGAACTGCTAGATAATCAAGTAGCTTGATGGTGGTGAGTAAGCACAGAGTTGTCGATCGTAAAGTTGCTAAGTGGTGGTGAATATGAAGTGGAGAGCGCAGAGCTGACAAGTAGTGATGATGAGCGGAGGGTAGCCGAGTGATAGTGAACAAAGGCTGTAATGGCTGTCGTACTTCTGGAGTGCAGTAAGTAATTGGGGTACAAAACCTGAGTATGAGGTGTTAAGGATCCTTGGGAGCAAGAGCTCGGAGTTCAAAAATCCTTGACGGTCAATGTAAGGCCTCGTTCCGGAATAGCACCTCATCAGCCTGTCCCGATACGATACGCAACAACAACCCAACGACAACCAACTACTAGCAATTCCAAGAATAACTAAAAACTGAAGTTCAACAACCACATTTTATTTACACCTCAAAATAACTGTCATTTACAAACTACTGCGGAAGTCTGTCATGTAATAAATTTTACATAACCAACTATTATCCAAAAAACTAAACTGGGCAAATATCATCTACGGACCGGGAGACAAAGACTCCCACAGGCCTCAAACCATGCACTCCTAGAGCAAGCCACAAAACGCAAAACGCAACCTATAGTGGACACGGACCTATACCTACGACATTGGAACCCAAAATGAGTTCCATGAGTGTATATGAGACATGGATGTTATTCAATGAAAACATTAAATCTAGCATCACAAATAAATATGCGTTAAGCAAATTATCAACACAAAGTCATTAGTTCGACACAAAGTCGTTACATTTGACACGAAGTCATTATCCCGACATGAAGTCATTAACTTGGCATAAAGCCAAAGAATTCGACACGAAGTCAGGAGCATGACACTAAGTCCGGCTATTAGCCGTTATTGATCTTCGACACGAAGTCACAGTTCAATATCATAAGTTCAATCCAATTGAAGAACATCTATGAATCAAACACTCACCTCGGTCCCAACAAAAAGGAAAACCAACACAAGCTCACTCCCTACGTGGAGTCGCGGTACTCGTTGTTGCCTCTGAACCTAGCATATGAGTAAACTCATTGAGATATTCATAAAATGGAAGAAATGCAACAGTTTTTTTTTTTCCATATTCCTCCATAAGTAATTTCTAATCCCAATCTTGGTAAGTAACTTCTAATCTCTCTATATGGTAATCAATTTAAACTTTAAAGATAACAGCTACGGTAGCTTTCTTTCTCTCTCTCTCTCTCTCTCTCTCTCTCTCCCCCCCCCCCCCCCCCCCTTCTTCTTCTTCTCTCTCTCTAACGTAGAATAGGAATTGCCTTGCTTTGGGTTTTCTTTTTCTTTTTTCTTAAACTTTAAAGATAACAGGTGTTATAAGGAGAGCATAACACACACATGCAGTTAAAGTATTTACACTTCAGCTCCCTCAAGTTCTAAAAAGAACACTTAAGCACCTACACCTTATAGGATGTTACAGTCAAGTGACTCGTAATTGTGAGCTTGCAGTTATGGAGAGAGATGGGGGCTGAATTGTTGTGCTTAACATTATTCATGCTCGGGCATGTCCCCAAGGCTAGTTTTGACTCCATAGTATTTGCTCGAGAGTGCCCTCAAGGCTATTCCAATCATTCTTCGTCATTGATTTTGTTGGTCGAGGACACAAAACTTTATAATTGCTTGAATTGATGTGCTGAGCAAAATCTAATGTTGCTGTAGAAAATAGATTGGAGGGCCAGGAAATTGATCTCTCGGGCGAAGAATCGAAGTCTCGGCCGAGCAATTAAAGTCTCGGCCGTGAGAAAGCCAAAAGTCAAAAACTCAATTTAAGTTCGATTTTAATCTATTTCACGGGTCATTTATTTTGATTTCTCCTCCTCCTCTCTTCTCTCGTCCAAAACCGCTCCATCCCCTGTTCCCTGACCGCCGATGTTCTCTTGCCGCCGTCGTTTCTCGTGGTTTTCATTGCCGTCTACCACCACTCTCGCTTCATTGCCATGGCTTCTTCACCTCCTCCTCCGGTCGACACCACCACCAATGCCCTTTCATCTTCTACTGTCTCACTGAGAGATTCTGGCAAGGCTCCGGCCATTGAGGCCACTGTTCTTGGTGCGGTTTCGAGTACTCGCTTTCTTCATTCCAGCCGTCGTACACCCACTACTAGAGGGAGTTCTTCACAACCCAATCCTCTTGAGAACGAATTTAAGGCTCCCTCTAATGCGAGCAACGAAGCTTTGCCGCCATTCGACGTTGCCACATACATCCTTCAAGTTCACATAATCGGACGTGGTGGTTCATTGCGGTATCGCCCTTCTCTTAGCGATGTTCCGCCTTAGGTTTTGCACAGGGAGCCAGAGCAGCACTTCGATTTTATCAACATGAAGGTAATTTTTCTCCTGCCAATGATGTTGTTTGTATAAGAATTCATGAAGTAATGATTGATATTTGAAAATGAAATTTGGGTTTAGAAATTGCCCCCTGTGTAGGCGTTTTCCTTATGCTTTTGTATTGATCCTTTCCTTGCATTTTACCAGGCAAATGAGAAGCCATGCGTGTGAGGGAGCTGTCCCCAGGTTTTTGAATGGTACGAGTGGCTTTCCCATGATGCCAAAGACGCAATTGTTTTGGCTAGCTTCAAGCAATTGATACTAGGCTTTCATCTTCCGAAAGCGAAGTTAGGATTGACTACAGCACTAGTGGAGTGGTGGTGGGATACCACTAATACCTTCCATTTTCCCGCAGCTGCAGAAATGACAATCACGCCAGGTGACTTTGCTCTGCTTACAGGTTTGAGGGTTGGCGGTGATCCTCTTCCGATAAACCCAATGATTCATGAGCGAGAAGGTGCCCTCTCATATCTTCTAGGGAAGGTTCCTAAAGTACCAGCAGGTGGCCATATTACATGTTCCTAGCTTTGGGAGAAATTTGATCATGTAGGCATCAAGTCATAGGTCTCGACACAACAATTGGTGAGAGCTTTCCTTTTTTACCTTCTTTGCCAAACCTTGCACTATAACAAGGAGAATTCTGTGCATATTCAATTCCCAACCGCCTTTGTAAATTTGGAGACTATAGCAGAGTTCGATTGGGGGACTCCTGCTTTGGCTACGTTACACGGACACTTGAATGCTTGTTCCCAAGGTGTTCGTCTATCACTGGGTGGACATCACCGCGTTCTTGAGGTATATGTTTTGGCTTTCTTTGTCATTCCTCTACTGCTTTAATTTCAATGACTTATGCTTGTCCTTATCTTTTGCCTGCAGCTTTGGGCTTCTGAGCATCTATTGCAGTTTCCTCCTTCGATTAGGCATGGGGAGCCGAGGTTTGTTGCACGAGCGGCTCGCTGGCTGAAAGGAGTTCGGTGGACTCAATCGCCTACTATGGACCCACTGGCTGTTTTGGACCGTTTGACGGTGGATCAAGTATGATGTATTTTACCCTTTCATCTTCATGTCATTTTTCTATTTCATTATGCTAACGTTGTTTCCTCTATCACAGGTACGATTTGATCCATGGGATACCCTGCTTGATGACGCCCCACCAGAGTTAACCTCGGTTTGGGCTTTAGATAGCCAACACATTCTTTTGGAGGGGCCTTTCTCGAGAGCTTGGTATCTCGGGGAGAGGGTGGCTAGCTAGTTCTCCCTACATACAGAGGCCTTGGAGCTTGTTCCTCTTTCTCCTCCAACTGGCATGAGATTGACTCACCTCTTAACAGGAAAGGGCTTATCCCTTGCCCTTGAGAGACATTTGGCCATGGATTCCTTAAGGTGGGAGATTATTCGGCCTTTCGCTTGGCTTTGCAGACTCTTCCTTCCACCACTACCACTGCCACCACTACCGCTACTCCGTGTTCCACCCAGCTCTATGTGCTACCTGCCGGGGTCCAACAAGTAACATTGCGGATTTTAATTGTTTGGGTTTCTTCTGGTATTCTTTCCACGTTTTGCTATAAATGTTGAAACTCCCTTTGTAGGTGCCTGCTGATATAGTTCAAGAGTGGTTGCGTGCATTTTAGAGTGCAGAGGCCATGGTTGAAAGGCAACGCAACCGGATAATTAAGGTACGTACCCTTCAATTTACCTTTTACCATTCCCTATCTTTATATGAAACTGAATATTCACATTTCATGCCTTACAGCTTGAAGCAGAGCGAACGCCGACAGTGTCTGCTATTTAGAATGCTGGTGCCGTTGAGAGCGAGAGTGCAAGGGCTGGTGATGGAGATGGAGGTGTCGGAGCCGACAATGAAGGTGAAGGGTAGAGGATTCACATCTCAGTTCCTGGGCATTTCCGTCCTTCTTCTTCACGGCATGCATCCAAGAGGGGTCGCGGGTAGTAGTTTGGACTTCATCCTTTTTCCTTTGTTCTTGTATCGTTAGTTCTAAAATAGACGAGGATATGTATTTTTGTGAAGCAACCTCAACATGTTTGGCGAGTTCGTGATTTAAACTCTTTGTCTTGTGGGGATATGTTTTTGTCCCTAAGATACTCTAGAATTGTATGTAATGGCTTAAAACTTGTTTTGAACAGATATTTGCTATTTTGTGTGAGCAACGAGAGTTGATAACTTTGAAAAACGGTTTTACAGCAAAAATTGTTATTTGGTAGGTAAATTGAAACATCGACAGTAGAATAGATTGCTCTGCTAAGGATTCCATTCTTCGGCCATTACTCCCAATTCCTAAAGAAGCTGGACTCTTTATTTTAGCCAAGTGGCGTTCCTTCCTTCTTATGCTTGAGTCGGATTCATGCCTTTTGCTACTTTTGCCATTTTTAATAGTCTCTTTGTCGTGCCTTGAGGTTTAGAGATACCCTATCCCTTATTTTGATGACTTTTGAGTCAGGGAGGACGAGCAATGATTCTCGTGACTTTTTGTTTTCATCAATTCTTTGAAAAATAACTAACTCATCTTTTGCAAGCTCAATACGCAGGGTTAGCTATGCCTATCATTGAGTACAAATCCTTTGATATTTTTCCTTCTCTTCACATGTTTAGGCTGCATCAAAAAGTGAGATTGCCTAAGTATCCCAATTAAGGAATCAAGCCTTTCACGTAGTTCCAAAATCATAACCTTTGAGGTTGGTTGTCTACTCTTGGTTTTTCTCCTCACATGCTCTTGATTTTGCCTAGGTTACGCCTATCATTGAGTACAAATCCTTTGATATTTTTCCTTCTCTCCACATGTTTAGGCTGCATCAAAAAGTGAGATTGCCTAAGTATCCCAATTAGGGAATCAAGCCTTTCACGTAGTTCCAAAATCATAACCTTTGAGGTTGGTTGTCTACTCTTGGTTTTTCTCCTCACATGCTCTTGATTTTGCCTAGGTTACCTAATGGAGGTTGAGCCCCTAGCGAGCTTTTCTTTATAATGCCTTAACTCCTAGGCTGAGTTTTCGCAATTTCTTGTCCTAGCAGGCTTTGCTCTTACTTTTGCTTGGGTACTTGGATTACCCAACGAGCATTTCTCACAAGTGGTTTCTGTGTTTTGGAGAGAAATTTGGTGGAGATGTTTTTCTGTGTTTCCTTTGTGTTTGTACTTTCATGATGGGCAAGCAAACTCTAAGTGTTCTTGCAGAGATAACGTCTTCTTTCTAAGTTTTGACAAAAACCTAGTTCTAAGCAGTCAAGGCTCTTCCTTTCTTTCCTTCTTGTTAACAACATAAAGAATTTGATTCTTAAAATCTCCTTTCTTTGGCAAAGAGACTATAGTGTATTGCAATTTCAATTTCAAAACCAAATCATTTAATAATCATAAAGAAAATAAAATGGAAATTCATTTTAGCTATAAAAAAATGTCCAAACAGGGGCCCGAAACATGTCCTAGCTTGATTTAGAAAATAGAAGTAATGTTTAATGTTTTTACCATGTCATGACCTTGCAATCACTGGAGCATCTCGGGGTTTGCTCCTTTTTCCTCGCCTTTCACAGTTTTATACTCTTCTTCACCCTCTTCTTTGCCAAACAGAATATTTAGATCAGATCCAACTAGCACCTTGATCCAGTCTTTGGGGACAGGAGATGAGTTAGTTGGTTCTTCTTCCATGTCACTGTCAGTCCATTCTTGATCGAAGAAGATTTGCATCCTAGGATACCTTTGCTTGGCGGTTTGATCTTCCCATGTCTCTGCAAAGCCACAAAATGGGAAGTCCTCACCTTCTCTCATAAACCAACCATTGCGTGTTTTTGGGACCATAAGTGTCTTTTCCTTGATTATGCTTCCTTTGGTCCTAGCCTTTTCCATGCTTTCTTTCTTCCTCTTCTCTACCTTGGCCTCTGTCGGGGTGTAGTCAAGACCAAAGGCATATTAATTGTGCGGGAAGTCAACCATTTGTGGGATGCCTAGTGATCTTTTGCCTAAACCCAATCCAGGAAAGTAGTTCTGCTTTTTCATCATCCGTATGGCGGGGGTGCTTGCTTAGAAACTTCTCTCAGCCATCAAAGCTTGCACGTCAGTTGCTTCCTCAAGACTAAACCCAGTAAGAAAGGTTTCCTTGGTCCTTACTTCTTGTACAGATGTATCAAAATGAGCTCAAATTGATGAGTCTCCTAGGATGGTCATAATCCTTCCGTCAACTGCAAACTTGACCTTTTGCTGTAGAGTGGAGGGCACTGCCCCCGTGTCATGCAGCCAAGGCCTTCCCAACAAGAGATTGAAGGTGGCCGATATATCCATGACATGGAACTCCACGTCTCTCTTAATCCTCTCCACTTCCACCGATAAGGTAACACACCCAACCACTCTTCTCTTTGAATTGTCGTATCCCCTTACACCTTGGCTCGAAGGACTTATGTTGGCAGTGCCTATTCCCAGCTTATCGAGGGTTCTTTAAGGGCACACACTCAAAGCAGATCCGTTATCCACCAAAACCAACGGGATCCACTTAATGAGACACTTAAAGGAGATGTATAAGGGTTTGTTGTATGCAAGACCTTCAAGAGATAGATCCTTGTCGGTGAAAGCTATCGTTGGTTTTAAGGCTTTGGATGCCATTATAAGACCCACCAGATCCTCAAGGGTGATGTCAATGGGAACCTTGGTTTTTTCCAGAGTTTTGAACAAGGAATTACGGTGTTCATAAGAAGACATGAGCAGTCCCTAGATAGAGATATCAGCTTGAATTTTCTTCAGTTGTCTCAAGACTCTATCTTCTTCAGGTTCCACCATTTGACTTTTCTCTTCTTCTTTTTTCATTACTTGGGTTGTGGCTGAGCTTTCTCCAGTAAGCTTAGGAGGTTTGTACACTCTGCCACTTCGGGTGAGATGGCTTACTTCTTCTTCTTGAGAGCCCCAGGGGTCAGCTGGCTTAATTCTTTCAGTTTCCCAATCACTTGGCAGGGCTTAGCGCATTTTCAACCACCAATCCCCATCGTCAATTGCATAAATGTAAGGGAAATTGGACTCCTCTTCAAGACACCCATTATCCTTAGGGAAGATCAAAGATGGTTTGGCTTGGGTATTTGGAGTAATGTATTCGGTAGGATTATATGTGGAGTTGTAAGATAGGCTTATAAGATTGATGTTTCGAGGTAGTGGCTCGGCATTGTGAGTGGGGAGCGGGTTGAATTGCACATTGGGTTTGGGTCGCTATATAGCTTGGCTGTCAATGAGATCTTGGATGTCATGGCGAAGACCCATGCAACGGTCCGTCTCATGCGTAGGGTGTTGGTGGTAAGGGCACTATTTGTTGGCATCATAGTTTGGGTCATAAGGTGACTGAGGTGGTGGGTTGTTCAAGGGCTTCAAATGCCCTTGATGGCTTAAAATGGTTAAGGCTTAGGATGAGGTCATATAGATGGGGTCAAAGTTGCAAAGGGGACGATTTGAGTTTCGAGATGAGCTAGCTTGGAATGGGTCTTGAGGTAAGGCCGGGTTAAGGGTGTTCATGGAGGCATGAGATGTACGGGTCGAGAAGGTTTTCTTGGGTAGAGGAGCTTCTTCTCTCCCAATGAGCCCTAACTTGATCTCTTCTTCAATCTGCAGTCCAGTAGCATGCAGACATTTGAAATCAGTGATAACCTAAGTGTAGATATGCCTAAGATACTTGGGCTGTAGATTTTTGACAACTATCCTCGCTTGATCTTCCTTGGACGGATGGTTCTTCATCTTAGCGTCTTTTTCTCTCCATCTAGCCACAAAGGTAGCAAAGTCTTTGCTTGACTCTTGCTTAGTCATCTCCAAATCTCGAGTGGTTAACTCAATCTGGACATTGTATGCATATTGCTTGACAAAGGCATTGGCAATTTTTGGCCAAGTATGATAATGCACAAATTTCAATGTGAGAACCAATCAAGAGCGCTTCTAATGAGAGTCCGTTGGAATAATTGAGCAATGAACTCATCATTCAAGCCCATTGGCTACAGGGTGTTGGCAACATGACGGACATGGCTGGTAGGGTTGCCGGTTCCATTGAATTTCTCAATGTTGGGCAACTTGAACTTCTCAGGCTGTTGAGAATCTGGGAAAAGGCAAAGTCCTTCAAAGTCTAGAATTTGGTCCCCTTGTGAACAGGCCAGAGCATGTTTGATTTTTTTGACTTGCTTGGCCAATTTGGGATTTTCTGTCATTACCACCTAAAGACGATTCTCATCTTCTTCCTTGTCTTCTTTGTCCTTGGCATCTGTTGCCACTTTCTTCGCTAGCAAAGTGGTGATTTGAGTTTGGAGCTCAGCAATGATGGCGTCGTTGTTTGACATTCCTGAGATGGGAGTGGGAGGAAAGCTTGCTGAAGCTTGGGATTTGGCAGATGACCGAGTTTATTGAGAGGATGACCGCGAAGCCCAAAAAAGTGACCACTGCGGCGAAGGTGTTCTGACAGGTGAAAATGATAGACGGGATGATTGCAAAGATTTCTGCTTGGAGTTGCTTCGAGTGTTGTAAGAGTATAAAACTGGTTGTAGTTGCTTTTTTGGTTTACCTATTGTGTTTGCTTACAAGTAGAATGCGTGCGAGTTAGTACCAGGCTGTATAGGATTAGGATTTAGGCTTGAAAATCCCAACCCTTCTGCACAGAAAGAGATGTTATAACAACAATATACAAGGTGTGAGGAAGAACTTCAAGGTTAAATGCAAGAAAATGCCTTAACCTGCGGGTTCCAGTTTTAATTTTGATAAGTTTTATGGCTCTCTAACACATGTAAGGTTTGGGTAGTCTCAAAAGAGATTGCCCGCTCAATGTATATGAAAAAAGAATTAAATAAAGCAAGGATTAATCTTGTGTCAAATTTTCTGGTTATGGCTCTCAAGTCCCCAGCAAAGTCGCCAAAAACTATAGACACCTCCCAAATGAGGCGTCACCATACAGATTGATCACGTTTGTTTGTTTTCCGCTTCATAAACCAAGATCGGGGATATTCCCATGGCTAGGAACATCACCACACGATAATGGTTATCATTAAAATGAAGTCACCACCTAGTTTATAAAAACTAGAAAAAACAAATAAAGATTCCGGGTACGGGAGCCAAAAGTACAATAAGGGGAAGGTGTTAGGCACCTCTTTGCCCAGTCGTGAGACTTGCCCATAATCATTCAACAGACGATTAGTACTTGCTTTATTTGATTCAAAGCACATAAACTGATTTTAACCTTTTTTAAAAAGTTAATATGGTGAGCCAGAACAATAATGAAAGCATGCATTAGAATTAAGCAGAACAAAACAGGCTGTCCTAGGGAAATGGATCTCTCGGCCAGTGAATGGATGTCATGGCCGAGGGATCCCACTGGATTGACATATCGGCCGAGGGATCGATGCTCCAGCCGATATTCTTCCTCACATCAAACTAAATGATTAGCAGAAAATCAAAACGCTATGATTAATGTATAAAGGCATGAAAAAGATCAAACCATAGACCCCTAGGCTTCACCACCTTGATCCCTCAGTTGCTTGATTGCTTCAAATTTGGGGTGATTGACTGATTTTGCTTCTCAAAACCCTAGGGTTACGGTTTGTACTTCAGGGGGTTTGATCATTGGATTGGGGCTGCCTTCGGAGGTTTAGGGCTTTTGTAGAGGGAGTATGAGAGAGTGTTTGTGCAGAGATTCGTGACTTATGAGGATGATTGTGTTATGTATTTCGGAACCCTAAGTGCCTCTTTATAAAGGCAATTGGCGACACACTCCGGCCAATTAAATGGCGTGAATCAATAAGGTAGTATAGGGTAATAGGATCTGTAGACGAAATTTACTTCGTAGCCCGAAGGCATTGGAAAAAGACTGCTACGGTTTTGAGAATGGATCAAACGTTTGACAGAACATTCCAAAATTTGAAAAATAGACAATCTGGTAGCCAAGCAAAGGATCTGGCGGCCAAAGAATTGATTTGGCTATCGAGGAATCGATCTTTCAGAGAGATTTTCATGCAACATGTTTCACAGGGTGAAAGAATGATGTTGAGGCCGTGAGATAGATCTTGCGGCTGACAGATGGATTTTTCTAGGATGCTGTATTTCTGTCTGAAAGGCTATATGGCTCTGAATTGGGTCGTCTAAGTGGCAAAAAGTACTCACCAAAAATCCATAGGTTTACAAAAAGTCAATCAGCAATCACTGTATCTATTCATCATCAGGATGGTCCCCAAAGTTGGACTTGATATAATCGTTAGGCCAAATTGGAGTATCTACAGATGCGACCCCCCACAAAATATTACAAATCTAGTGCGACAAACTCCAATGTTCGGAGTCATCCAGTCCAACAAAGTTCAAAATACTAACAAGAAAAGCAAGAATTAACAAAGTTTTGAGAATTAAAAGGGTTATTTACTACGGTAACCGACCACCCTAAAATTGGCACATGCGGGTCTTATAATCAGACATTCTCAACATTCTCAGCCTTGGCGTTCGCTTCGGCGTCTTGATTCACTTTAACATCCTATGCAACGTCGCCGGCCACCTTCTTGGATCCAAAACCATCCTCAGCATCTTCATCGGAAACCTCTTCAATTTCCTCGTCACTCTTGGGATATTCCACAAGAGGAAGGGGCGCGCATTCTTCATCAGTATATGACAACTCAAGCTCGGGAACAACCGTTGTTGGAATGGACTTGGTCAGGTTCATGTCAGCTCCAACTGCAGAACACTGGTTGCGGCCGCCACCCCGTCTTTGTATCTCGTTCTTCATGCGATTGGCACCCTCAGCTGGATCTCTTCATTAACCATCTTCTGAGCCTCCCATTTGTACTCAGTGCCAGCTCGGTCGAATCCCGATTGGAAGGCCTTGCCATCCACCTCCTTCATTTTTCTCTTCTTTCGTCACTTCATCCTCCCTAACTCACGCTCGGCAGATTTTGCCCTGCCAAAAGCTACATCCCTCTCCTCCTCCAACTCCCCCATCTTGGCATCGACAACTTTCAGCTGTTGTTCCAATGCCTTGACCTTGCCCTGCTCGGCTTTCAAGTCATTGCGATAGCGAGACCTCTGAGTAGCTACAAGCACAGTCTTGTTTGAAGCCTGAAGTAAATAAGAATGGCATTCGAGGCATTCGGGGCGGATATTGGTATATCCATACCCGATCCTTGAAACCGAAAGCCTAACCAAATCCGGCCCGAAACCTGAATGGGGAGAGGAAATGCAACCCATAACCGAACCAAACGGTGTTCGGGTAATAACCGAACCGAATGGGTTACCGATATCGTCCCAGATTTACAAAATGCACAACAAATTACTCCATCAGAGAACCAGAGATGCACAACAGAAGTAAATCACACCCACATAAACAAAAATCAATTGCGTATATGAAGCCCGAAACACTTGCACAAAGAAGAAGAAATCTAGATTTGACAAAACTTGGTAACTCTATTAAATCTACAAATTAGAAACAAGATTGGAGAACGAGAGAAGATCAGACATCATGAATCGACAGCATCACGGTGCGATGGAGAACCATAGATGACTTGATGGAGAGAGGCTCTGTGCACCCAGATTGCTCTGTTAAGGGGTCGAACGGAAAGTAGTCATCGGCATTGGGGGCGAGAGAATTGGGGATCAAAGGAGATATCAGACTTTGGATCGTCGAATAGGGACCAAGGAGGGACATGGACCGTTGAATGTGGGTAAATGTTTTCTCTCTGATCATCATCATTTTGAGGAGACCGACTGGTTTCAGTGGTTTAGGTTTGTGTGTGACTGGGGTGGAGTGGGGGGATTTATTTGGGCTTAATCATGGTTTGGGTTGGGTTAACTGAGGGTTTAAAATCTACGAGCTGTAATATTATATATATATATATATATATATAATTTTAGGAGTTCGGTTCGTTTGGGTATCGGTTTGGGTAACAGTTAAACTATAACCGACCCGATACCCGTTCGGTTATCCAAGGCGTGAACCATACCCGTACCCATGGGGAAAATTTCGGTTATGGTTTGGGGAAAAACTTCAATTACAGTTCGGGAACCCATCGATTCGGTTCAAATTGTCATCCCTAGAAGTAAAGCCTGGCCTGCCTACACAACAAAGTATGTTGAAGACTAGGAAAAACAAACAAGACCAAAAATCAAGGAGCTGGGTTCGGACAAACCTTCACAAGGTGGGTGCTCGCATGGATCAAGCTCGGCTGGAGGTCTTGTGGGATCTTTTCCATATCCTTCAGCAGAGCCAACCCCTAGAGCATGGTGATGGCCAGATCAGGATCGACCTTGACACTGTCCTCAATGTTCACCAACCTCCCCTCTGCCGAAGCAAAGGAAGGAGCAAACTCTTAATTAACAACCTTCCCAACTGAACCGACTGGTTTCTGAACAACCTTTGAGCCACCTGTAGCCAAGGCATCAAGCCTCTCTTTCTCTGCCTGGTGCGGGGTCGGAGGCTTGGTAGGGAAGAAGTCGTGGGTCACTTTTTGCCTCTTCTCTTGAGGGTTAGTAGGGTTAGACCCGCTTGCCCAAGCCGAGACATTATCTCTCAGGTTCACGTGAACGACGTTCCTTCTTGACATCTCCTCGGCGAATTCAGGCACAATTGTGTGGAGAGGTACATCGATACCTGGGAGCTCGGTTCACTAACTCTCCTTGAACCAGTAGGAAGCCGGCTTGCTGAAAGTTGGGAACTTCACTCTCGGCTCCTTTCCTTTCTTACTTCCACCCTTCTATTTGCCCGCAAGCTTCTTGGAAGTCACAGCTTTCTTGCTCGGCTCACCCGCTTCCTTCTCCTTTCTTTTTAGCTTACCTTTGTATGACGCGACGTAACCCAACAGCGTCGGCGCCTCTCGGCAAGCTTGTGATCTTAAAATGTCGACGTGCTTCTCAGTGGACAAAGAATTCAGAGTCTTTGTTACGGCTCGATGATCTGCAAAAAGGGAAACTTCAGCACAAGCGGAATAAGCGAACGAGAATAAAGCAGGTACGGCGAAATAAAAGAAAGCAAATTGAGCAACCTCTAAAGTCTTTTATCTTCGACACATGATATCTATGCATAGTTTGGTTGCTGAACTCGTAGTTGCCATGTATCTCCATGTAGAAGTTTGCCCATTTGTCAGTATCGGGCAATCCATCAACCAAAGGCTCTTTGCCTCGACAAGTCGAGAGGTATCTACGTTCGGTGTGACCGTGCTTGGACATAATGTATGTCTCGGAAAGGTCGGCGATGGTATACTCCAGGTTGTGAAGCTCCTTCAATATGATCATGGTCATCACAATCCTAAAGTTGTTGATGGCGAAGAAGTGGGGGACAAGACTAAACTGAGCCAGGAGTTCCCTAGGGAATGGGTGGAGAGGAAATCGCATCCCAACCTCACAGATGGCCATAAGGGGGACAGTGATGTGCTCGGGTCTATGCTCCCCTCTATCCTTGATTTGGTCATTGGCGACTTGGTTAACTATCACGTCGTCAGGTATGTTGTACTCTCGGCAAAAGTTTTCATACTCCCCGGCATCCCCGCTGAAGAAGTGGGCGTGAGGGCATATTTGACCCCTCTCTTCAAGGTCGGCAACCTCTGTGTCTACGTCGGAACATCATCACGCCGTGATTGCACGGATGATGAAGCTTCGGCTTCAAAATTGAATCTCGAGTTGACTTTGGGTCCTCTCTGGGGCTCGGCCTCAGAATGGGTAGGCTGACTGAACAAGATCTCAGGCTCAGTGATGAACTCGTCCTACCCATAGTCGTAATCACGCTTGACGTTCGAATCTTAGGAATCAACCAACATATTCGAAGCTACGGAAGAGCTTTGCTGTCGGTTCCTACTCCTATCCAACCACTCTTGGAGCGAGTCGCCAGAATCGTCTCTCGAGATTTCAGAATCGAAAGAGATGACTATCACTAGGTGAGCCAGACCTAACAAAACAACAAGATATAATGAGAAACCTCATCATCGGCCTAAAGACAAGGATCTCCCTAAGTTTGGCTACCCTACTGGCCCACCCTAACCTAAACTATAGACACAAGCTCAGGGATCCCTCAAAGTTTCATATCTGAGGTTCGGCGTAATCTAGCATCAGCCAAACCTAACCAACACCAAAGCTGGGGCTCGGAAGAACATATTGAAGATAGAAATGAACATCACTATTCATCTCCGTCCTCATACTGTTCTCCGTCCTCATACTATTCATACAAGACCAAAAAACACCCAAAAAATGATGGAAAACAGTGTAAAAACTGCAGAGAAATGAAGATACGC
Organism: Rhododendron simsii; assembly: GCA_014282245.1. Classification (NCBI taxonomy): domain Eukaryota; kingdom Viridiplantae; phylum Streptophyta; class Magnoliopsida; order Ericales; family Ericaceae; genus Rhododendron; species Rhododendron simsii. The sequence continues at coordinate 16,457,523 of CM024956.1, read as the reverse complement.
GAAAAAAAACTCACACCTAGAAATTTCTAGAAGATCTGATGCTGAATCCACGAAGAATCGAAACCTGCAGCAAAGAAGAGGAGAGAGAAGCTCTGAATCTTCAAAGTTCTACAGAGAGAGAAGTTGTAACCTCTCTATCTCCTCTCATCGTCCTTTATATAGGCGAAGGCAGTGGGATTCGAATTTCCCGCCCATAATTTCACCACCGAACCAACAGCCAATCAACGTTTGACGCGTGGCACAGATGGGAAAGCCGTGCACAGTCCCAATGTATACCAAACGTCCTTTCATTTGCCGCTCCCATGCAGGAGAAGACATCTGGCATTCCCCCACTAGTGACTCTGACGATTGCTAAGAAGATCAAAGATGATCACTGCCAAGCAACAGCCACAGTTCACAATCACTCGAGTTCGGCAACATCTCGGGTTTGGCTAGGTCCACTGTCAATCTCTACCACGCAATCAGCATCGGCAAAGATTGAGGGGCTATTGTAGTACGCCAAACCTAACAGCTTGAATTTCGCATCTAAGAAGCGCGAGCCGAAGTTAGGGAGAAGAGAGTGACTGTACTTGATCCCTAGTTCGACTATAACTGAGGCATGGCAATGAACGATGACGCGCCCACCTGACAAGGAGAGTCGTCATGTTCGGCTACCTTCAGGTCCAGTAACTCCATCCGCTATTTTTCCCTACGAGTTACTTGCACTCAAGCTCGGCCGAGGGTGAGGCTCGGCCAACTATGATGCGGCGTCCACACCTAGAAATTTCTGGAAGATCTGATGCTGAATCCACGAAGAATCGAAACCTGCAACAAAGAAGAGGAGAGAGAAGCTCTGAATCTTCAAAGTTCTACAGAGAGAGAAGTTGTAACCTCTCTATCTCCTCTCATCGTCCTTTATATAGGCGAAGGCAGTGGGATTCGAATTTCCCGCCCATAATTTCACCGCCGAACCAACAGCCAATCAACGTTTGACGCGTGGCACAGATGGGACAGCCGTGCAGAGTCCCAATGTATACCAAACGTCCTTTCATTTGCCGCTCCCATGCAGGAGAAGACATCTGGCATTCCCCCACTGATGACTCTGACGATTGCTAAGAAGGTCAAAGATGATCACTGCCAAGCAACAGCCACAGTTCATAATCACTCGAGTTCGGCAACATCTCGGGTTTGGCTAGGTCCACTGTCAATCTCTACCACGCAATCAGCATCGGCAAAGATTGAGGGGCTATTGTAGTAGGCCAAACCTAACAGCTTGAATTTCGCATCTAAGAAGCGCGAGCCGAAGTTAGGGACAAGAGAGTGACTGTACTTGATCCCTAGTTCGGCTATAACTGAGGCATGGCAATGAACGATGACGTGCCCACCTGACAAGGAGAGTCGTCATGTTCGGCTACCTTCAGGTCCAGTAACTCCATCCGCTATTTTTCCCTACGAGTTACTTGCACTCAAGCTCGGCCGAGGGTGATGATGCCGCGTCCACAACCCCCCCCCCCCCCACTGAAGCAACTATGCCAAAAGATAATGACGGGCACACATGGAGGTGCCAGCTCATACCAAAACTGTTACCAAATCTTATCGGTGATGTCACAATGACATCAACCAACCCGTGCAAGGCACATACCCGTACTTGGAGAACAAGTCAAGCAGACTCTAAAAATACCAAGTGAAGCAACTCTAGAGAGGTACATGCTACTCAATCCCTAAAACCACAATCTCTTGCTTTGCTCTCTGCACATTATCACCATCTTGCCAGAGGGCCTTGCCAGGAACCCCAGCCAGGTTTTAGTTGTCCGTTCACTTTGCAGGTTAGGGCAAAAAGGCTAGGAAACATACGAACCAATTGAAGAGAAATTTGGATCAAAGATCAACGGGCCACACACGAAGAAAGTTGTAAATAAAGTGAAATTTACTACATATACTCCTCCATGCTTGGTTTTGTGGTTTTCCCCTATATATCAAGAAATGAGGAAGTGAAAATTTTCTTTTCCCTTCATAATTTCCTTCTTTTCGTATGTTTCAAAGTTCAAACAACAAATCTCTAGCCTTCATTAAGTAGCCTTTTTTTTTTTTTTTTTATCAGAATCAACTAGCCGGTTTACGGTCAATTTGATCACCACCGCGACCGATTGATAATATAACTTCTTTGGTGGTAAAAATTTCATAAAAACAAAAGTAGGCCAAAAACATCCGATTCATCAGTGATTCATACTGTTCTAATTATCATTAAAAACGTTCCAAAAAATTTATCAATTAAATGTGGTAGGTCATAACTGTTACTTGCATATTATGAGGGTGAATTGACCGCGACGCTATATATTTGTCTTTAAAGTTTAAACTAATGCAAAAATATCACTTGTTTTTACTAAAAATACCACTTGGCCCCATTTTCACTAACAAAAAATACTAAAAACTTAATGCATTTTACCATCTTGTTTTCACTAACAAAAAAGTTTCAACATTTTACCATCTCATTTCCATTAACAACAAAGTTGTCAACCAAAACTGTTTTTGCTACAGTAATTCTACTCACAAACTTATCAACAACGTATTCACTATCGAAAACTCCTAACAACTTCTCAACCACAAATAAAAATATACAAATTTTTCTCTTTCTGAAACACCCCATAATGTCAAACCGTTTTTAAGCTCGGAAGGTTCCGAATTGAGCCAGTGACATACGTATCGCGCGTCAACTGGTGAACATAAAAATCGGTATTTGTATGTGGTCATGCTTTTTCCAGTAGATATTTTTCTCTATCGATGAATAAATAATATAATTAAAGTTTTGAAAATTCAATTAAAGGAAACCCATAAGATGACAGCGTGCCAAACAGTCATATAGGATAATCAATGATCATGATCAGTTCGAGAGCCCTTGCATTTGGACAATCTTTTTCTGTTCCAAAAGGGAGGCTGGGACCATTAGGTTTAGACCTGTAACAATATCTTACCTATTTTCAAAGTCGACTCTGAGTTAAAATTTGAGGTGCGGGTCAATTTAGGATTCCAAATATACAAATTTCAAGGGCTCTCTTCTGTTATTATGTGTCCCTTGCAATAGTCCAATTTCGAACTCAGAAATTAAGTGCTCAATTTCGAACTCCCAAGGATCCAAAACTTACATGACAAAACCAATGAAATTAATTTTTTAAAAATATGGCAACGTATTTTATGAGGAGCGGGTCATTTGCCGAAATAAATGTAGTTTGAAGAGAATGTTACTGTATCAACTATGTCACGAAAGGACTCTTCTACAGAAACAGACCATGGGTACCGATCATGGGAACCGACGGGCAAGCGGGGCCCACTTTGGAACCGGCACGGATGATCCAAGCCATTTAATAACTTTAAAATAAAAAACTGAGTGGGTTTAAATAAAATCAGCTCAATCCAATATGTGTAGGTATTCAATCCAATCTTTCATTTGGTTAACGAATCCGAGAAAGGCATGAAAAAAAATGAAAGATTGGAGTGAGCACTTTCGCTTATCGGATTGAACTGATTTTTTACAAGCTCACTCAATTTTTTACTTTAAAATTATTGAACGACTCGGATCATGCATGCAGGGCCCAAAGTGGGCCCCCCATGCCCGTCGGTGGCCTTAGAGTTTCCGTTCACGAAAAAATTGAATGGATTACTCATCATATCTTTTTTGACAAAAGGGAGAAGATTTTATTAATCTGAGAGACGGACAAACACCTAAACATCAGAGAGAGAGGAACCCCATGGGGGCAAGGTAGTTGTCCACGACCGGACAAACTACAAGAAGAGGCTTTCCTTGCACAAGCATGTGCAGCCCGATTGCAATCACGTTTGACGAAACTAAATTCACACAACTGAAATAAATCCTTCAATGCAAAATAATTTTGTACCAAAATTGCAATATCCGAGGGTGGATCTTTTGACATGGAACAACTTCGTACATTCAGACCAATACCCAAATTCATACCATTTCTAATTGCCATAGCCTCCGCAAGCCGTGAAGAGGTGAGACTTTCATATGACTTAATAAAGATTCCCAAAATGGAGCCATTCGCATCCCGAGCTGTTCCAATAGTGCTCGTTGCCTTTGATACCGCTGCATCAACATTAATTTGTATCATGCCTTCATCAAGTCTCCTCCAAACCAAAGTCTCAGGATTTGAAGAAGCCATTTGAGTAGGGGAAGGTTTGACATTAGCCTCTAGAAACTTAAAAAAATATGTTTGTGCCTTTCCATTAACTGCCTCCGCAGGCCAACTTGTATCATTAAACACCAAATCATTTCGGGATTTTCAGATCCACCAGCAATACGAAAGGCCGTGACCCAATGTTGAAGAGGGGAGATGAGCTAATCGGATACGATCTCAAATACAAACCCACCAGTCAAACATATGTCTACAGTCTTCAAGATCGTCAGGTCTAAGGTAAAAAAGCGAAAGAATCCACACTTTTGAAGCAAAATCACACCGAAACAACAAATGACAAATAGATTCCTCCGCATTTCCACACAGTGAGCAGATTGGATCAAAACGTACCCTCTTTGCGGTCAGGGCTGAGTTGGTTGCTAGAGCTTCATTGAAACACTTCCAAGCAAAAAATTTAATCTTTGCGTGGATAAGCAAGCCCCATAACTTCTTCCAAATCTGTGCCATCACATTAGCAGAACTAGATTGAGCTCTGTGATTATCCAACTCATTGATCAAGCTCTCTTTTTTTAAGCAATATGCAGATTTTACAGTGAATACGCCATTTAGGGAGTAGTGCCATACTTTGCGATCCCTTCTTTGCATGATACTAATAGACAAAGAAAGTATAATGGCTGCCTTTTCCTCATTGAAACTTTCTTTGATCAGTTGCATCTGCCAAGTCTTTGTGGAATTGTCAATAAGATCAGAAACATAAGTTACGGTGCTACTCCTTACCGAACTTGGGCTGACATTAAAAGCCGGTGGTTTTGGCAGCCAAGGGTCCTCCCAAATTCGAATGTCTTTTCCTGAATGAATCTACCACCTCCAACCTTTATTGATTAACTCCCTAGCCCAACAAATGCTTTTCCAAGCCCACGATGCCTAGTTGCTCACATTTGCATTGAAGGAAGTTGTGTTGGGAAAGTATTTGCCCTTGAAAATTCGTTTGAAGAGAGACGGTTCACCAAAAATCAATTTCCACCCTTGTTTAGCTATCAAGGCCCTGTTAAAAGCTTCCAAGTCATGAAACCCCAATCCACCTTTGCCATTGCACTGACTCAGCTTATCCCATTTTATCCAACGAATTTTGCGTTCCCCATCTTTCAAACCCCACCAAAATTTTGCAATCTCGGCAGAGATTTGATACATGAGCCGTTTGGGCAACCAGAAACAGGACATAGCATAGCTCGGAATTGTAAGAGGACTGATTTGATTACTCATCATATCTACTAAGCATGAGATGGTGGATTAGACGTTTGTTCGGGCACAGTTAGTACTACAACTATATATGTACTGCTGTTGTTAAAACTGCATGAAGAGTGATATTTTGATATCGATAATTTTAAAATCTCGTAATGTCATTTTTTTGGAATTAGCAATATTTAGGTGGTAATGATTTTTAAATAGCTTGTTTGGTTATTGTTTAAGGATTTTTTTTAATGATAAATACTTGTATTTATTTGCAAGCAAAGGAATTTTATCTACTTATCTTCTTCTTTTTGGTAAATATATACTTATCTTCTTGCTACATTAAGACTTGTAAAAAGACTGGCCATCTGTAATTTTTACTTCAATTCCCCATAAAGTTAGGGCCAACCGTACCTATTTCTCTCCAATCCCATCCAAAAAGAAGTAGAGAAGTTTTTAGTGAGTGATTGGCAGCTACAAGCAGCTCAATTAATTTTAGAATCAATTTCACTGTCCATTGTCCATACAGGAAATAAAGTAATGGTAAGTCGAACAATAAAGGTTTCAAACCAAAAACTCCAAAAGAAGCGAACTCTTCGTCGGTGTTTGATAACTAGGTCAAAAGTGGAGACTTGATAATGAGCCTTTTTATGAAAAATCCTAGATTGCCTAGGTACATACATTAGCTTTGTATGAACTCTCAATTCAACAATCACTAATCAATATATCAACCAACCGCACAAATATGGCCTTGTTCGTTTGCTAGTTTTGGATATTTTAGTTTTGGTAGTGGATAGAGAGAGAAATAGGGTAATGATTGAAGAGAGAGCTAATGAGTAGAGAGAGAAATAAAAGTACTAATTGAAGAAACGAGGTTACTAATCGTCCCCCTCCCCTCTCACCCCCCTCCTGTCTCTGACCCTTTTACCCCCACCCACGTGCTCTCTCTCTCTCTTTCTCTCTCCCCCAGCACTCTCTCTCTTCTGATTTTTTTTTTTTATAAAATTTTAAATGTTAATAACTTTTTTTTCACGTATTTTTTTTAAAATTAAATATTTTTGAAATCTACTCAACGAAACCTATTAAACGAGCCTAATATTGATAGAGAAATAATGTAAAATGGAAAATTTATATATTTTCGTAGTTTAAACTGTCTAACGAGGTTAAAAAATGTGTTTCAAATTTAAATCCGTTTGAACCAGTGGAAAGGGAAAAAAATTTCTGATCATTTTAGTTATAGTAATCTTTTTGTTTATAACTTTTGATAGGAAAGTCCAATAACGTTCGTTCTTGTTGGAGAAGTTTTATTTTTTCTTATATTTTCAGAATATGTAATAATTTCGGAACTTTCCGACATTGGTTTTTTTCCCTTTTCCTAGTAGGGTTAGGGTTTGCATCTTATTTAAGGAGTTATAAGCCTTAGGGCTGGACAGTTTTTGATTATTAATAATTGACAAAGTGTCTAGAGAGAGTTTCATAAAAGAACATTATGGATCAGTACAATTTTTTATTTTCGGATAATTGGTCAGTTGGGAACGATATTGCGAATAATATTCCTTGTGGGGAGAGCAGCTCCTACGTTGGGCGTGATTACACAGCGGAATTCACGACTAACCAGGTTAGTTATTACTGTTATTATTATGCATATTTGTTACTTATTTTTGTTAATCTTGTGTGCATCTCGATAGAAAACATCGATCGGAAGCCCCCAAACTAAGTAGCACGCAGACATGACAAGTGGACCCATCTAGTTTAGTTTAAAAATGCAGGACACATTAAAACATATACTATGCGATAATGGTTGATTAATTAGTTCAAAGATAATAAAATACAGATTCAGGCAACGTACCTTTGATTAATGCAAATAGATCCGCCGGGACGACGACCACAATTTGGCGGAAATATTGACTAAATTTGTGTATTTATTTATGTTCATGTATTGGTTCTATATACCAAAAAAATACGTGATTTCAACCTCTTCGGATAGTTTATATATAAAAAAATATGGTTAAAAAATTAAGTGTTCCAAATTTCAATCCGTTTGAACCGTTGGAAAGATTTTATTTTTTTGATCATTTTATCCTAAATGGTCATACTTAAATTTTGACTCTAGAGCTTTCGTTGATTAACCCTAAGAGATATTTGATTCTACAACTTTCTTAGGGTTCATCAAAGAGAGCCGTATAGTCAAAATTTAATTATGACCATTTAAGATAAAATGATCAGAAAACTAAAATCTTTCCAACGGTTCAAACGGATTGAAATTTGGAACGCTTAATTTTTTAATCTTTTTAGACAGTTTAAACTGCCACAAAAGATAATTTTTCTGTTTTACATTATTTCACCTTCAATATTAGGCTCGTTTGATATGTTTCGTTGAGTAGATTTCAAAAATCTAAAATTTATTTTAAAAAAATAGGTGAAAAAAAAGTTATTAGTATTTACAAATTTATAGAAAAATAAAATAAGAAATAGAAATGGGGGAGAGAGAGAGAGAGAGAGAGAGAGCAAATGGATGAGGGAAAAATGGAAAATTTCCTATGTGATGGTGTCAGACCCCCCCTGACAAGGAGGGGCGATTAACAGAATAATGATTGGAGAGAGAAATATGATAATGATTAGAAAACAAAATTAAAATAAAGTTAAAATGAGAAATGAACAAAGCCAAAGCAATCAAACACAGAACACCAAGATACAGTATATGTGAAAAACTAATGGATAAAAATTACGAGAATAAATTAAAACACTTCACTCAATGTGTAGTTATAAGCAATCTTACATACGATTATAAACCCTCACGGGCAAAAAAAGCAAGGCGGTTGTGACTTCTCAAAATCACCTTAGAGCTCTCAAAACCCTAGGAGGAGGAGGCTGTCAAATTTGGTTGCAACAGAGGAAGGGTTTAGTTTGTGAATTAATTTTCTTTTCTTTTCTGTTTCTTTTCAAGTTCAAAACACTACACTTGGTATTATCTTAGGCCCCGTTTTTACTAACAAAAAATACTAAAAATTTAACGCATTTTACCATCTCATTTCCATTAATAAAAAAAATTTCCATCTCGTTTCCAGTAACAAAAAAATTCTCAACAAAAACTATTTTTGATACAATAACTCTACGTACAAACCTATCAACAATTTATTCATTACCAAAAATTACTTGACGTTTTTCAACTTATTCACTATCGGAAACACCTAATAATTAACTTCTCAACCACAAATAAAAATCTACAAATTTTTCACTATTAGAAACGCCCCTAAACCAATTTGACAACATGTGCAAGATTCCACCTGTACGACTGGACATATATACCATTGGCATTTTTAAATGGTATAAAAATCAAATCAAGGGTAATGGTTATGACTTTTGAGAGGTGTACGTACTCTTAATTCTTTACATGAGATTCAATGCACCTTTCGCTAAAAGCATACAAGTTGAGATATGCTGGAGATTTATTCTTCCTCCCTACTTGACCACAGAAAAATCGGCTTCTCATCACAACTTGACTAGACAATAATTATAACCTAATTAATAGACTATACAAAAATCGCTTCTCAGTACTCATCAAGCTTTCTTGCAAGCTAGCTAGTTAATTTAATAGGACTACTTACTTTGGGATGAGATTCTTCGGTCATTTTTAAGTACTAGACCGAATAGTTTTTATGTTATGGGTCCACTCCGGTACTGTCTTGGTGATCCAAACTAATTACTATATAGACCCTGGAGAGATCTCCCGCAAAAGTAAATTTGATATATAATCGGATCAATAGAATATACGAAATACGATGGCAAGTATGGTGATGAGAATAGTTGTCTATTTTTGAAGAAAGAAAATTGTTTCCACCATTTGATATTAAAAAATAAAACTTTTGTGAGACAAAGATAATGTAAAACTAGACGAAAAATTTAACCTCTACAGAGTCATCATGACGTTGAATTGACATAAACGAAGGAGCATAAACTAAAGTACTAGAATTGAAACTACATAAACTGAAAGCTTCTTTAGCTAATGAGCCAGTAGCCCTATTTGCTTTTCTCCGCACTTTGGCAAATCTCCCGCACATTTGCATGGGTCATCAATATCCTACAATCACAGGTCAGAGAACTCAACCTCGTTACAATTCTCGAGTGAATTAACCAAATCAATAGCACATTTGGCATCCATTTCAACAACGAGAGTTGTGATTCCAAGATTTAATGCCACGAAGAGCCCAAACTTTTGTCTTTGTTTTATTTTTCTTCCGTATCTTTAGATCAATAGCTTGTCATTTGATCTGTAAGAGTTTTGTCTCTCGTCTTCTCGAGAGTTATTAATTTTGTCTTTGGACAAATATTTCCTCTGCAGATCAGGTTCTTTTAGGGACGATGTTATTTCACAATTATATCTGTGCGAATAGTACTGTTCTTACCCTGCATGATATTTTCGGCGGGACAACTCGTGGTGGCTTGTCAGATCTATAGATTTTGGAAATTTATTGGTGCATCCTCCTTGCATAGAGTCCATCTGATTATCTGAGTATTTGTTGTCTTTTGTCTTGGGATATCACTTTATCTCTTTTGAGGCTGGTGATTTTAGGTAGGAATATACAACAGATATATTATGAGTGCCACTATTTGCATCAAGCTCCACGTCTGTGTCGGGATGAAAGATATCGATTGCTTTGTGTTTTTCTCGTTTCACAATTAGCAAATGATTAGTTTGGTTTTGCCCAAAATATTTGCAATGAACTTCGTTATATAAGTGTCACTATGGATACATATGAGCATGTACATACCATGCACATATGAATTTCGTGGAGCTCACCTTGGATCTCACAAAGATGACCTGAACCGCCCATTATTTTTAAAAACTTTTTTATGGGGCCCTGTAAAATATTATCAATCTGATATCGGTAAGAATTTTTGTCTGAATTTGCAAAAGCGGAACTTCTTAATCGCTCAGTTTCGCCGTTACGAATTCCGAAAAAATTATTACCGATATCGGATTGAGCTAATTTTTTACATAACTCAATTAAAAATATTTTAAAAATAATGAATGGTTCGTATTATCCTTGTGGGATTTGAGATGGGTCCTACAAAATCCATATATGCATAGTATGTATGCTCATATGTACTCAAAGCAGTACTCGTTATTAATATATAATCTTCTCCATTTTGTTAAAAAAATAAACAAATGACATGAGGTATATAAAACCGAATCAAAACATGATCACCTCAGTTAATTCTAAATGTCCATTCACACACGATACTTCTGCAAAATCTATGTTTCATACTATTATCATTCAAATCTTTTCCATATTCTCTATAGCTGAGTGTGGTTCGGATTGCTTCGGTTTTATAGTAAACCAAGAATCAAATCAACACTTATGAATTGTGAATTTGAAAAACCAAACCAATCCATAGAATGCATAGAACCAAACCAATCCAAACAATTAAAAACGGATCGGTTCTGGTTTGAACCACGCGTTGTTTGCCTAAAAATGAGATATCTATCTTTATAAACTATTTAAATTAGTACTAAGAGACATACTATATCAGTCATTATTAGTTTAAAACTTGTTTTTTTCCTATGTAAAGGAAAAACTAATTAAGAGAAAAAATTGTGGCTAACAAAGAGTGAATATTATTGACCGGGAAAGAAACATATGGATACAATTTGCCAATTTATGGTTATTACGTTAGGTTTAAATAGAATAGGAATATAGTTTCAACATAGAAATTTAGAACATTAGATTATGAAATTAATTGACGATGACTTGGATTAGTTTTATTTGGTGTACGTATATATACAGACATATGGTTCGGATCCCGGTTTAGATTGGTTTGAACCGGATTCATAGATCGATGGTTTTTTTTCTCACCCCTTAATTATTCCCATTATACTTTAGGAATTTATAAGAGCCTGTTCCAGAACGCAAATAAAAACTTATTTTTTGTTCAATAATAAGGCTTGTTCCACAAAAATAAGAAGAAGTTACTTATTTTTTCAGAATTTATATAGGTACCAATGCCACCGGGGAGGAAAATCGTACCGACGGCCGCGCCGGGCCGTCTCCGGCCACGGGACGGCCGATCCGAGCCGTCCAAAAATTATAATAAAAAAAAACCGAGGGGGCCATTGTGGGAATCAACGGCATCCGAGGTGTGTAGGATGCTTGATCCGAGCACCCCTTTTTCGTGTATATGATTTCACACGAAAAAGGGGTGCTCGAATCAAGCACCCTATACGCCTCGGATGCCGTTAATTCCCGCGCTAGCCCCCTCGATTTTTTTTTAGAATTTTTGGACCGCTCGAATCGGCCATCCAGTGGCCGGAGAGGGCTCGGCACGGCCGTCGATACGATTTCCCTCCTCGTCGTCCATTACTCATAGCACAACTCCTTATTTTTTAAGAAGGCAATTTTAAGCTCAAAAATCATGTGCTTACGCAAATAATTTTCTTATCAATATGGATCTTATTTGATAGATCTCATTAATATCTTTAATACGGTGCAAAAAAAATTGAATTTTTTTTTCATTTACATTATTTTTGAGTTTGAAAATATGAAATAAACTTTTTATTTGAATTTTGTAGAATGATCCTTCTTATTTTTTTTTGAAAAATTTTCAAACAAATACTTATTTTTTAAGAAGGTTTCTGGAGCGGTGCCTGAGTAGCTTCCAAAATCCTACACAACCTTTTTGTTAAAATGATCTGGACCGGATTCGCGGATTGATGATCGGTGTGTACGGCCGTGCTACCGTAGTACAGGTGGTAGGTTGAATAATACAAAGTCAAGCTGCCAACCCTAATAAACGCAAACAAAGTAATCTAGGGCTGTGTAGCTTCTGGGTGGGGGTCGGGCCCTATTACCTCAAAAAGAACACGTCAAAATTTTGATTGTTGTCCTGATACACTGTACTCTACTTTTATAGCCCACAGAAAACCTCCGCGGTTTTTCTTTTGCAAAATACTAGTAGTAGTAAAACGAGACCACACGTGTGTACATGCACGTGTGTTATACTCGATTAATATAATTGTTCTTGGCTAACTTACAAGTTACTACAACGGATCAATTTATGCTTTTTTTGATGCGTTGTTTACGGATCAATTTTATCATGTATCCACTAGCAGAAAGCGCAGTTAAAATCGAGACAAAAATATACTATGCCGACAATCAATCTCAAAATATCGTACGTTCACCAACAGAAAGCGTAGCTAAAATCGCGACACAATATTTATTATGTCTATTATGTCGACAATCGACCTCGCAAAATTGATAGTTGCTAAAAAGTTAATTTGAAACAGACTGCCCAGTAGTTGGAAAACAAGTTCCTAATTTTAGAAACTTGACCATCCATCCAACCAGAGCAGCTCATGTCGAGGGAAACAAGTACTCCTCCACCATGGTTATTTCCAAACATATTTTTTGTAGGTTTGTATTTCTAAAAATTTGAATAATAAAAACTACAAGACCATGATAAATTCCTTACAAACAGAATATTTCAATCACAACAATCAATATCGGATATATGCTACCCAATCGGCCAATCCTTCAAACTGAATATCTTTTGCCGATGTGAGAGAGAGAGAGAGAGAGAGAGAGAATACGCAGAGGGAGAAATTAAAGTGAACAAAATTGCCCCCAGATCACTTGTACCAACATACGTCTGTCTGGAAAATACTTTTGTGCAATCCTGCGATTAAAAATGCACGAGAAGAGAGGATTTTTCGATACAGAAGATACGAGCTAGTTCTTTACAAGATTTAGAGAGAATGGGCAGCAACATTGGGCACTTTAGAAGGAGACAAGACAAACACTAGTACCAAAAGTGCCATTATCAACATCGGAATAACGAGAAGCGTGGACGGAGGCGGAGGAAGCGGCGCCGGCAACACCAGAGGCAGCACCACGAGCGACGCCGTTAACAGCACCATAGCCACCACCGACCCCAAGCTGAACATCAACCCACGTGGCGACCTTTGATGACCAAACTCGTAGTTAATCATCATCATCTTCCACCATCTTAGCACCATGGAAACACCAAAACGCACAGTTTACGTCTAATAGACAGTGATGGTGAAACATATGTGTGCTCATATTGATATGGGCATATACCCACACACAGAATTTATATGGGTGTATGTATATGCAAAGGTAGAGAGAGAGAGGGGTGGGGGTTGGAATTGGCAAACGATATGAATGCAGGGGGAAAATGGAGCGAGGGATGTGACATTGTTGGTAACGTCAAAAGGGAGACGTCAGCAGACCAACCCAAGAGTTTAAAATTCAAACCATGGGCTGGCTAAATACATCGTACCGGGGGATATTTTCGATATTTTAATTAAGGGCTATATCTGAGTAGTTATAACAACTTTGCTTTACTTCTTTTTTTTTCTTTTTTCTTTTATAAAGATTTCATGCTCCTTGGTCATTTTTGTGTCCATCTTATTTACGCTAGTGATTAACTTATATGAAATAATTTTTTAGTTTTGTCTTTGTTTAATTTGTTTTGCATTTGTTAGTTTACATTAAACTTTAATGTGATATGAGTGAGTAAGAACGAAAGGAATTGAAAAAGTAAAAAAAATTTTAACTTTTACACAAATATTTGAGGAAATATAAAAAAAAAGCCTTAAAAAATCAGTTTTTAGACTTTTTCTTGGATATTTTCAAAATACTTGGTTAAAATTCATAATTTTTTACTTTTTTTATTTATCTCATCCTTACTCACTCATATCACGTATAAATTTAGCGTAAAACTAACAAAACCAAAAAAAAAATTTAAATAAGAACAACCAAAAAATTATGGTGCATAAATTAATCACTAGCGTGAACAAGGCCGCCTGGAGGAGATTTGGCAACGACAAAAAAAAAATGCCAGATTACTGGCTTATTGAAGTGCAATAATCATATATGTATGGACCAAAAAGAATTCCTCGCACGGTTAACCCCTTCTTTTTTTTTTCAGGGCGAGGTTTTCTTTTTCATTTTCTTGTTGGTTTGCTATCCTTTGCTTTTTCTTTTTTATTTTCTTGTTGGTTTGCTATTCTTTGCTTTTTCTTCTCCCTTTTGTGGAGGTTTTCTCTCCGGTTTTTTACTGTGAGTCTCCCAACTAGGTTTCTCCCAGATACGTTGCTTTTGGTTGTTTTTTTGTTTCTGCGGAAAAATGTTTAATTTGTTTGGATATAGTCTGTGTGATGAATTCCCACCGTTTTGGTTACTTGGTCCTTCGTCCGAGGACGAGTTTTCATCTGTAATCTATGGTTGGAGTTATAATATCATCTATTATCGATTGGCAAAAAAAAAAAAAAAAACAAGCCAATAATTGAACGAGAAAATTGATGTGCTTATTTAATTCGAAAAAGCTACGCCCATCAACGCTGGGCATACTAATTCTTCACCGACGGTCACGCGGAGCCCACTCTGGATCTCACACAGAAAATCCGAGTCGTTCAATAATTTTAGAAAAAAAATTGAGCGGACCCGTGAAAAATTAGCTTAATCTGATATGTGTAGATGTTCAACCTGAAGTTAGCCATGCATGGCCATCAGTGGAGAATCGATAAGGCCATCGTCGGTGGCTGTAGAAGGACTCTTGTTGGCTCTCCGTTCGGCGCGCCCTCAAAGAGTCGCCACCTGGATTTTTGAGATGAATGATCCAAGAAATCGAGAACTCATTTGAAAAAGGCTTTTGGTCTAGCGAAAATGTCGAGACTTTAAGTTCGGGAGCCACGTTACGAACGGATAAGGTTTTATTGAAAAGCACCCCATTCGCCTTGTGAAACCGGTCTCTATTAAGCATTCTCACGAGGGGGAAATTTTGAATGTCTTTTGGAACATGAAACTCTTTAATAAACAAGTAGGGAAAAGGGGTATGGGAAGATATATCACATTGGCGTGCACGTGGTGTATACTGTACAGTGATGATGTATGAACGATGACATGTGAAATGGAAGACCTAACAAACTGTGCAGATTACAGCCATCCTTATACAGCCTATCTAAATGTCGTGCACGGCCTTATGATATGCCATACGATTTACATCTTCTACTACCAGACTGTCATTAGTACAATGAACAATGCCCAATGCATCGTATACCACCCACGATGTTTTCTAAAGGCATCAGAAAATACACAACTCCTGATCCATTTTAGAATAATACCATTTCTTCAAGTCGTGGATATAAAACATCTTTTGATATACTTGATCGCTTGTAATGATCAAGAAAACTTCATTTGGAAAACGAAACATGGCTTGTAGATATGGTTTCATTCTGAAATGCACTGATAGCAGTATCTTAGTAACACAAGTAGGCCTGATGAAGAATGGTTATGATCCAGACAGAATGACTCACAAACTGTGAAAAAAAAAAGCATGCCGCACATCTTGACACACTACACCGCGTGATGCTCCAGTACACCGTGCGGCGTGGTATGTCCAGTGCAAGGGCTATTTTAACTCCTGAAAATGATTTTTAAGTCAGTACTTTACCAAAAGGGGTTAAGCCTGACTACAAATAAGTCCTCTCAGGGCTAGGACAGGGCCTAGCCCAAGGAAACTTGATTTTTACCTTTGATCTTAAGCTTGGATGAAAAAGATGGTGATGAAGGAGCGTGAGTGATGATGGATGATGGTGAATAAGTGCAGGTTTGTATCGTTGTTAGGTGTTTAGATGGGTGGGGTCTCAAAGTTAGTAAAAGACCAACTTTGAAGGTGAGGAAAAAAAAAAACGAAATGTTCTTGAGGAAAGGCCTAGAGAATGTTTTTAGAACAACATTCTCAAAACTTGGAAATAGAGAGAATGAGTATATGGGCAAGATGAGAGAGAGATTAGGGGCCTCTTTCACTTGAGTGGAGGAGTGTATTTATAGGAAAGAGCTAATGATTTCAATTTAAAATAGGGGAAGTGTCTTCTAGGTGGGCTGGAAGTGCTTTTTCAGCTAAGCCGTTTTGTAGCTGTGGCTCGAGTGAGCGTGGCCGACAGCTTACTGAGCCAGTCAGAACTTTTACCTAAAATACCGTGCGGTTATCCTCATGACCACCTGCGGTGTAATCAATTCTATTACACCGTGTGATGTAGAAGCGTTTCGTGCGACGCTCTAAGTTTATTCCATGGCTTTTGGCTTATCTGGGCTTCCGGGCTTTTGGGTTAAAGGAGTCCTTCATTCAAGCTCTTGAAGGTGTTGTTTCCTTTATTTCATCATCGGGGCGTTTAAAGAACTTCTGAGGTCCGGATTGGGTGTCTACAGTAGTCCCTCTTTAACGAAACTCGAATACCATCGATTGGTACAAGTGACGCTTAAAGAATAGGCATCCCAATCCCTTGCTCCATAGTCTTTAAAAGGAGACAAAATGTATACAAAATCAGAGTGCGAACAGATGATGATAGTGGTCGCGCTCGTGGAGCTGCCTATGTACCCCATTTGTAGAGATCAGACCAATGTAGTTCGGTTGGGACAATGCAAGTAAAAACGAGTCTCGGAGGACAACTATCAAAATCGTCCAATAATCTTGAGAAGATTGAATGCCTGTAGTGCCAAGTGTCGTGAAATTTTCCAAAACTAGAAGTAAGTGCAAATAGTAGCATAAGTTCAAGACGAGCCTTCGAAGGGCAAAAATTCGAGATGAGCCCTCAGGGGGCAAAATTCGAGGCGAGACGAGCCTTCGAAGGGCGAAGATTCGAGATGAGCCTTCAGAGGGCAAAATTCGAGGCGAGACGAGCCCTCGAAGGGTGAAAATTCAAGACGAGCCCTCGAAAGGCGAAAATTGAGGCGAGACGAGCCCTCGAAGGGCAAAAATTTGAGACGAGTCCTCAGGGGGCGAAATTCGAGGAAAGACAAGCCCTCGAAGGGCAAAAATTCATAATGAGTTCCGAAAGATGAAAATACTACGAGTCCCAGGGGACGTAAACATGGCGAAAAATACATATACGGCGAGTCCTGGGGGACGAGATTATCCTTTTGACCAAGGCACAACATTCTAACAAATTCTTAATACAAGACGGCTGAGATACTTCATTCCCGAGAATGATATTGGTGGTTGGACTGGACAAATCTCAAGAAAAATGAATTAATCCTGTGGAGCCATAATGCCGTGCGGCTCAGCATGGTACCACGTGTATTTCAACTTCCCATGCAACTCTTCGATTTCCAAGAACAATCGGCTGGTTTAAGGGTGCCCATTAATACAAGCGTGCCTTTTCGTCGGCTGGAGCCTTTTTAAAAGCATGGTGATGCCTCATTCCATTCACCTCCATCCAAGTTTTCTCAAGTCTCTTCGAATTTCTCATGTTCTTGTAACGCCCCTAATTTTAGGTACGTTAAAAGGATAATTGATTTCAGAAATTAAATAGAGTCACTGCTCAATATTACATCATAACTCTCGTAAGAGTATTTTAAACACAAAATAGGAAACGAATAGGGAACTAGGGTTCCTAACTACTGCTCCTCTTGTTCCTCCATCCTAGCGAGTTCTTCGGCTCCATATGCCTCCAAAGCGAAGAGTTCGCCCTATTCATCTATCAGATCTGACATATTATACCGACGTTGCCACCCATATAATATGCCAGGGTCACCACAAGGTAACACCATGAGCTACGAAGGCTCAGTAGTAAAATCCTACTTACCAACCCATAACTTATGAACATAAGATCATTATAATATCGATTTCCACATGATATATGTATAAGCAGCTACAAAAGACAAACATATCCACATTCATTACATAACTTTGTTGGTGTCCGAGATTCTTGAGGTTTCTCCTACGCAACTTGTCGTAGACCGTGTTGTTATTGCTACCTTTCTTTTCCAAAGACTCCTTTTTAACTCAACCAACCTCGGTTCCGCCGTTCCGGGTTCCCTAGTATCCTCACAATGGTTCCGCCGCACCGGGTTCCCATTGGCACACATTTACTTTGGCTCCTCTCCGCGGATAACCATGTTACTCACCCAACCTCGGTTCCGCCGCACCGGTCTCCCAAGTATCCTCACAATGGTTCCGCCGCGCCGGATTCCCATTGGCACACACACATTCACACGACTCACATAATACCCTTGAAAAGGTCATTATGTAGTTTCTAAAATATCTTTTTCTTCGGAAAACACATTTCTTCCTCGTTAAACCACACCCTAGGTGCCATGTTTCTACTTTCTCGGTTCTCGTGTCTCGTTCTCATGCAAGACTTCGCGGTGTAGGACTTTACTTACAAACATGCATTTCATAAGATTATTCAATAAGATCATCCAACTCTAAACTACATAGCATGCTTGGAACATCTTAAAAATAAACCGTGTGTTTCCAACTTTCAATAGAAGATAACCTTATCTATGATCAAGTAACAAGCTTCGATTCATACGATACATAAAAGTAAAGTGCAAGGTTAAGCTTTTTATACTTTGGAAAAGTAAGTAGAGATTTTAACTACCGTTCTTCTAGGCGGTGGTCGGCTACGGAAAGTTGGTCGTCGGTTTTAAAATCGGCGGCGTAACAGCCTTCGGTTTGCTTCGAAAGGAAAAGAGATGTTCTTTCTTTTCCTAGAAACAACTTTACTAACTAAAGTAGACTACTTTAAAGATCTATGAGTGGTTTTGGAAGTGGTTTGGTGGTATTGCTCAAGAACTCAAGAACAAAGAGAATTCTTGAATTCAAGAACAAAGGACACTTGAAATTCTAGAGAGAAGGAAGAGCAAATGCTTGAAGGTGTGATTTTGAAGCATGGAATGGCCTTCTATTTATAGGCAAAGGCTCCCTCCCTCTCCCTCTTGGCCAGCCCTCTCTCTCTCTCTCTCCCATTCCTCAATTTTTTTATTCCAAAAAGTTGTGTTCACATGGAAGATTAAGGTCAAGATCCTGGGTTTGCATGGCTAGGGTTGTACCAAGAATTTAATCTTGAACAAATTTGTGGTTGAAAAGAGAGTGGTACAAGATTCTTAGGGTTAAACAAATGGTAAAATGTATAAAGAAAGGACAATGGAAGTTAAGTTTGCTTGGAAGAGTAACAATCCAAAGATTGGAAGTACCTTGGAAGATCAAAGGCCAATGGTACACATCAAATCTCCCTCTCCCTCTCTCCCCCATTCGGCCCTCCCTCTCTCTCTCCTCTCTCGGCTCTCTCTCTCTCTCTCTCACTCTCTTGCAAAGTACTTTTACATATATATATACACACACACACACACACACTACTAGATGAAAGAAGAACAATAAAAGAATAAGTACTTTTAGTACTAAGGATCAAAAGTAGTGTTTTAGGTCTAGATTTTTTATTAAACTAACAAATAAACACATGTGTACTTAGGTATTATTTAAACCATCTAAGTACTTATATAATATATCCATGGTACTATTGTACACTAGGAAGAATCAAAATCCCAATAGAAAATAAATAAAGGGTACAACAAGAATCTTAGTACTAAGTACCTTCTTAATAAAATATCATGTACTTTGACACATGGGTTTAAAGAAAAGTTTAAATTAATAAACCCCATGGTACTTTGCAAGACCAACCCTTAATCCATTGGGTAATAAATCCCTTAACTTCTATTATCCAATGGATAATAGTTGCTAGGGAGATTATATAATAAACTAATCCAAAAATGTCCTTTAAAGTATTTTAAAAGTCTATTTTTTATAAATACTAGTACTTAACCAAGTATACTTTTAATATAAAGAATATGGATTTCTATTATCCAATGGATAATAGTTTCCCTAACTTTCATTGTCCAATGGACAAAGAATAAAACCAAAATAATTAAAAGAAAATGAATAATCAAATCTTAGTCTAGGGTTAAAAAGGTTCACAAGGTTCAAGAGGGGCAAACGGTCCATCTATGGTTAGGGAAAAGTGACTAGATGGCTTTCCAGTTTAGTTTCTCCAACCGGATGGTTAGAAGCTAACTAGACTTACTAAGAGGGGCTAAAGTGCAAGAAACAAAATCTCAAGGGCTAAAGCGCAATTATGACAAACTATAGGAATTTAATGTAATTCAAGCAATTAAATTAATAACTTGAATAATAAATAAATTTATATTTATTGAAATTCAGAGTTATTACAATTCTTCTAAAAAACAAGGTGTTCTCAAGGCTTCCAGTATGGCGGACAACAACTTGGTGGCGCGAGTGGTTTCCTTAGAGGCTGAAATGGCCTTTTATCGCGAGGAGATCGAGGAACTCAACCGACTGATTGTGAGGCTCATCTCTACCATCCGCGGTCTTCGCCACGCCATCTCTAATCTTCAAGACTTGGCTTTTGACCAACTGAACGACAAGCACGACCCCGACTTCACATCGGAGCGCGAGTCCACCGACACCGTGGAGGACTCCGAGGGCAATCCGAATGGTTCTGATGACCGTTCGGATGGAGCAAACGATGCTTCCAGTGAAGGGAGTGATTGAGGATGAGGATGCAAAAGAAGAAGAAGAAGAAAAAGGGCAGTAGGATTTGATTTTTTTTTTTTGGGCAATAAAATACCAGGGGTTACCCCAATTTAATGAAATGAAAATCCATTTTTCCTCCATATTTACCTGCTTTCTTTTACTGTTCTGAGCAAAATTGAACAAACCAAACGCCATGATCTCGATCGTTAAGAAATCCTTTAGGAACTTGAACTGACGAAACAGAAATAATGTCGCGCGGGGCTGTCTAACGGTTCATGGCATATTAAATCCAGTTTGGTTCTTGAAAAATGCACCATTTAATAGGCATGGGGCCCAACAATGAATTCCAGAAACCCAAATAACTTTTGAACAGGGCTCAAGACCCAAGAATTCTACATGTCAGGCTAATATGCCGTGCGTGCATCCTGCAATGCTGTGTGGTGTAAGAACATTTGAACCCGATCTAAAATTAACTCTGAAAGAACAGGTCGAGAGGTATTTACAGGGACAGGGCGTATACAGTATGCCCTACCATTCGAAAACTTGTGCTCTCGTCTCTCTCTCATCTCTCTCTACACTTCCTCTCTCTCTCTCTCTCTCTCTCTCTCTCTCAGCTTCTCTCTCTTTCTTGATCATCTCCCTCTCCCTCGCTTTCCTTCTCTACTCCCGTAGTGATCATGGAGCATGGCGCCGTACCCGGTGGTGATGGAGGAGCGGTTAATGGTGACCAAGTCTCGGATAGTCCGGGTGCAATGGCGCCAAGGATCGAGGAAGGGGCTACAGGCCAATCGGGGGCCACGGGTGGTTTAGAGGAAAGGGCCACGGAGGCCCACGGTGGTGGTAGCTCGAAAAGGGCAACTGACGAGACAGAGGCCTCTTCCGTGAGACAGTCTCGGGCAACTTGGGGAAGGACCCCATTATCGAGGAGGAGCCGGTGGAGGAGCGGGACACACTGGCCATGTTTGTAGGTAGTGGTAAGGGTGCAGGGTCGTCGCGACCTATAGGAATGGGCGACTACTTGGAAGCGACGTCCCTTGAGGACTTAGTCGAGGCACTGCGAAGGGTACTTGGGCTAGCAAGGGCTTTACTTGAGTCTCCCGAGAGGGAGCTTCAAGCTAAGCTCGAGACTGGAGCGGCCGAGGGGCCACGGGTTGAGGAGGAGGCTGAAGGTAAGGTGGTTCCATGGAGGACCGTAGTGGACGAAGTGACAGCGGCCCTTGGGAGTCGAGGGGCTTACGACGAGGCGATGATAGGCGCGTAAATGTTCATATTAGCACTCCCTAATTTATCTTTATTAAGTCCCATTTATATTATTATTTGGAGATTAATGCTTGATTTTTGTGTTGTAGGTATTCGAAGTTTTAACATTTTAATGCGCATTGTTTAGTTGCTGATCGAAGTAAAAGAAGTATGGATTGCGTCTTATAATTTTTCCCTTTCCTACTGTGCTGCTGTCTACGTGGTATTGGAAGTAAAATAGGTTAGCAGAATAATACAAGTCATCAAATTGGTGCGGCCTGAAGCTATACTAATTGGACTTGCAATTGGTCTTCTAAATGGACCTAATGTTTAATAGTTATTTTGACCAAAGATGGGCCCAAGTGACTGATATCTCACAAGACCTGGAACTTAGACCTAGTCACATTTGGCCATAATGAGTTGTACGACTCGAAAGAATAGTTTGAACCGACGCCAAACAGATTTTAACGCCCCAATCCGACTCAAGAATGGGATTTTATTGACTTTTCGTACTACAACCTTGAATTTTGAGAGTTGGCTGGAGGCGAGACATCCCCGAAGTCCCACATACTCGTTGAAATATGTTTTGATAGTTGGCTGCACCCCTGGAGGCCTTAAATCCATTTCCAACCTCTACTGTCAAGACTGCAGAAATTCTGGTTTTGAAATATCGTACGTAGCTATGGTACGCTGTGTGTGGTCTCCTAAAGCACCATGAATTCTCAAACTTCCATGCGAAGTTTTTATAATGTCGTGCATTGTGATGGTACACCGCACGGTATTGGTTTCCTGATAGTTCTGCAGTTTGCCCCTTCCTAAGACAGATTGCACAGTGACTAAAGCTTGACCCCTGTAGAGGTATATCCGGGCTAGTGCATGCTTATTTTGGGTTTCTATGCCATGACCAAGCCTTCCCATGTAAGACTTATGGAAAACTTGCACTTTTTGAAGCCCAAGACTCTTAGAAAGTTGAGATTGTTTTCCCATTTCTCCTATAAATTGGGGCTTCCATCTTCAATCTTTCTTCACCCCAGACATCCTCCTCTCTGCTATCAAATAGCTCTTTCTCTCACCAGTTCACTTCGCCCTTGGTTAGTTGCGATGGACGGTGTTAATTGGCTCAACTTTCAAGCTCATGGCCTCTACTCCATGAGGTTCCTTCACAAAATTTACATCCGTCTAGAGCTTTTGAAGCCGGCAGCGAGCTTTTGGGATTCAGAGGTCCATGTGTTCCGGTTTGGTGAGCAATAGCTTTGTCCTACTGAGGAAGAGTTCCACGAGTACCTTGGGGGCTTGAGCTCAGAAGAGGTTATCATCCCTCCCGTGCGTGTGAACATTTCTAAGGTCCTAGCCGCAGTTCTGGGACTGAGTGGTGGTGTCACTCGCTACTTGGTTAGCGACGGTCGTCTCAACATCATGCGGCTTATCGAGATGTTTTCTCCTCTTGGTGACTTTACTGACATGACCTATCAGTCTCGGCGCATATCGGCCCTTTGCATGTGCTTGTTGGTGGCTTACCTCTTGGTTCCGTCTGCTGGCCATGCTAGCGCAGCATTGGTTAGTGTTGTGATAGGCGCATGATATCATAGATATGAGCGCCTAAGTAGGGCATATTAGCTCATTAGAGGCGCAGTTTATCTCAATTTTCCACTTGATGTCGTTGTGTCCTTGGTTTTTGTGTTTGTGGTTAATTTCAAAAAATAAGGCGGTTTTATCGCCAAGTTTGGTTGGAGAGATGTGGGAATCATTGGACGTGCGTGCATGGCAAGAGGATTCAGTCGAGAAGAGCATGAAAGGTCTTGGAATCCCACGAAAAGAATGCGTATTAATACAAGGAATGTTTGTATTCATACGGATGAGTTAAAATAGAGGAATTCAAATCGATACTGTACTTGGTTGTATCGATGCTTCTGTTAGCATATGCGTATTGATACAGAGTTTGTTAGTATCAATACGTGTCTGTTAACTCCGGAATTTCTTTTATCCGTTTTTATTTTAAAATTACTTTGCTTTTAGGAAAGATTAGTAAAAATACTATTAAGTTTTAGTTTAGTAGGGTTCCGAACTTTACAGAGCAGCTTTTTCTTACGTTGTTTCTTCTAAAGCTCTTTTTCTTTGAAGTTTGTGAAGTTTTGTTCAAGTATTCAAGTATTCGGTAACTCGTTTCAACTTTTGCTCTTAATTAAAGTTGCTCGTGGATCTTATTTTAGTTTCAATCTTTTGTTTAATTTTCATTCCAAGCATGATGCAAGTTAGGGTTTCTTTTGCTTCTCGTTTATTAAGGAGTGAGTATTCATATCGGTAGAGTTGCGGGGTGATTAGCACACCGTGGCCAGTTCGGGCACTGCTCCTATTTTCAAACAATGGAAAAACGATTTTTGATTGGAAAAATACTTCCCGCGGACGGACCCAGGCATTGTCGAAGTCCATGTGAACGGGGGAATGGGGGTCCAAAACTCATTCTTCGCTGCGCATGGGTATACGGCGACCATAGGGTCTCGCATCTTGCGGGGTATTTTTTTCAATTCAAAATTGAACGTTTTTAAGAACATCGAATGGAGCATGTTAATCCGGACTGGTTGCGAGTGCTATGAACCCTATGACCGTACCTCTTTTAATTATTTGAAAAGTACAATCAATTTCTAGATTTTTGTTAATCTCAGCATCAAACTACAAGGGGTGGCTACCTAAGAGCCAGTTTAATCAATAACAACCCGAGTTTTTAGTCTGCACACATCACCGTCTTTCTGGATTCGACTCCGGTCTTACCGGGTATTGTGCTACATCGTGCTCAGCCCTACGCTTGGGGCAAACCATTATTTTAGGTCTAAGAATCGGTCAAGCATGTTGCTGTTCAAATTGAGGCTCGGAAGGATGTGATTCCGATGGTTTTGGCTGAGACTTTGATTGGTTTAGACAAGGTTCGCCTTGGAGAGACCGGGGTCTTTGGGGGTAGCCCTCTCCTCCTACAGGTAGGCTTCTCACTCAACTCTCCTTTTTCTGGCTTTTCTCTTGTTCTCGTTTTACATCAACACTCGGCTTGGCTTATTATAGTTTCTTACTTGTTTTCTCTCCATCTTGGTAGATTTGGCTCTGTGGAAAGGTGGTTGTGCTGACTGTTCCTCCTGGCAACTGTACATATGACGCTAGACTGCTGCCCCATTGATGCTTTGAATTTGCGGACCGTCGTGTTTCTGAGTGGATCCACTTCTTCAAAAGACTATGAGCTGAAACCATTTCTTGGACCTTCCACCCATGACGGTGCACTACATGGGGCCTCAGTGGATCGTACTTGCCGGTTTAGAGGCCTTCTCATTCTACATTCCCTATCGGATTGAGCGCCAGCTTGGTTTGAGGCAAGAGGTTCCGGTGGAGGTTCTGGTGGATGTTGTTTTACCTCTTTTTCGTCCTTCTGTCTTTTATCACTACCAGGAGTTTTGGGGCAACCGTGAGGTTATCGATGCAAGCCCCTATCCATCTGTGCTGCCATGCGGAAGGTATCAGAAGTGGCTCAGGAGGGACATTGCTGCGAGGGCAAGAGCTCGCGGAAACTAACTCACCCCTATCGCTTTGATTAGGAAATAAATTGTAGGCTTGCTTTGCTTTATCGTGTTGCACTTTTATTTTCGAGAAGTATGCTCAGCCTTATGTAGTAGTCTAGTAGAAGTAGTAATTTAAATAAAAGTGAGTTATGAAGGGTTTCCCCCTTCTTGATTCCATGTTTTGAGTTCTCGCAACTTGTATTTTAATTTTGATAGATCACGACCGGGCCTCAAAGCAAGGCTGCCTACGTATCCTTTTTGCAAAGGAATCAGGTCATGACGTAGTTTAGGAAAGGGTTCGCTCTGGTTTTGACACTCTCCTTTTGCGCTCTAAATTTTGCATAATACCGCCCTTTCGGGTTTTCAGCCTAGCGAGCTTTTTTATTATATGCCTTAACTTTTGTCTAGGCTACTCTTGCGGGTTTCAACCTAGCAGGCTTTTGTTTTAACTTTTGCCTGTAACTATCAGCCCTTGCGGCTTTCAATCCAGTGAGCTTCTCTCAAGGATAGTAGCGCTTGAGCTGATCTAGGTTAACCAAAGTTGAGAACTCATTTCCATCCAAATCGACAAGTTGCGATGCTCCCCTAGATAAGATGGTCTTGATGATGTATTGTCCTGACCACTTTGGTCAGAATTTTCCTCATGGGTCATAAATCAATACCGAATTTCCTTCAAAACCATGTCACCTTTTGCCAAGTCCCTAGGTATCACTTTCTTGTTAAATGCTCGTGCAGTCCTTCATTGGTACCCTTGGACGTGATAAAGAGCCTTCTATCTCCATTCATCAAATAACATGAGTTCCTCAAACCTATTGCTTAACCACTCTGCCTCTTAAACCTAACATTCGATCATGGTTCGAAGGGATGGAACCTCTAACTCATTAGGGAGCACGGCCTCCATCCCGTAAACCAAGTGATAAGGTGTTGCTCCTGTTAGTGAACGTGCGAACGTCTGATATCCCTATAGGGCTAGTGGTAGTTGCTCATGCCAATTCCTTGCAAATTCAATAGTCTTTTCCAAAATGATTTTGACAGTCTTATTTGCAGCTTCCACAGCTCCATTGGTCTGGGGCCGATAAGTGGTCAACTTGTGCACTTGGATCTGAGATTCCTCCAAAACTTCCTTAGCTCGACCCTTGAAGTGAACCCCTTTGTCTAACACAAATGCTCGAGGAACCGCATACCGATAGATGACATTTTGCTTGATAAAATGTGCAACTTGTACCGCCGTTAGAGTTATGTAGGAAGTAGCTTTTACCCACTTCGTGAAATAATCAATTGCAACCAAGATGAACTTGTGACCATTGGACGCTGCTGGTGTGATTCTTCCAATAACATCGATTCCCCATACTTAGAAAGGCCGAGGAGAAGTCATTTGGTGCAGTTTTGATGGCAGAACATGCGTGAGATTGGCATGGATTTGACACTTATGACATCTCCGTACATGTTCTATACACTATGTTTCCATGGTGGACCAGAAGTATCCCTATCTGAGAATTTTCTTGGCGAGTATCATGCTATTCATGTGAGGACCGCAGACTTCTTCGTGAATCTCCTTCATCACTCTTTCCGCTTCTGCTCCATGGATACATAGCTTGTGCATTCCACAATGTGACCTCCGATACAAATTTTTCCCGCAGATGATGTATTGGGCTGCGAGCCTTTGGAGAGCAATTCAGTCTTTCTTGCTTGCGTCAGCAGGATATTCTCCCCTTTCCACAAATCAACAAATGTCGTAATACCAGGGGTGGCCATCATCAGGTTCATCAATAACCATAACGTGCTGGTACACCGGGGAATCTCTCTGTTCAATCATAATGGGTCTTAGTTTCACACCAACGGGGATTTCAACCATGGATGCTAGCGTTGCCAAGGCATCCACAAATTGATTCTTGAGCCTCGGTACATGAGTAAAAGTTACCTTGTTCAAATGTGGGATGAGGTCTTCAAGGTTTTGATAATATGGCTTTAACTTTTCCTCCTTGACTTTCCAATCGCCATTGGCTTGTGACACCACTAAGTTTGAGTCTCCCACCACATCCAATTTTTCTATACCAATTTCGATGGTTGCTTCCATGCCTACAATACAAGCCTCGTACTCTGCTTGATTATTGGTGACTTCAAAATTTAGCTTGAATGCAAGCGGTATGTGAAATCCGTCAGGTGCTAGTAACAGCACACCGATTCTAAGCCCCTTCTGATTAGCGGCCCCGTCGAAGTACAACTTCCAGACATCCTCAGCTATGATCATCAAATCCTCATTAGAAAACTTAAACTCGGCATCTTCTCCTCCTTCAACCAGATAGTCTGCCAAAAACTCCGCAACAGCCCTTCCTTTTACTGACTTCCTTGTGATGAAATTGAGTTCAAACTCTGCCAACATAAGCAACCAGCGTGCCAGCTTCCCTGTGAGAGCTGGTTTCTCAAACAGATATTTCAAAGGATCCATTCGAGAGATTAACCTTACTGGGTATGCCAGCATGTAATGTCTTAGCTTCTTGGAAGCCCAAACAAGTGCCCAGCAAGTCTTTTCCAATAGAGTATAGCGTTCTTCGCATCCAACCATCTTTTTACTTAGATAATGCACAGCCCTTTCAACCCCATTGTCTCTTTCCTGTGCCAGCATACACCCCATCACAGATGAAGTGACAGACAAGTATAGGATCAAAGGTTTTCCCATCACGGCGGTGTTTGTACCGGTGGGTTTTGCAGATAGATTCGGATTGCCTCAAAAGATTTCTGGCACTTGTCATCCCATTCAAATGGTACACCTTTCTTAAGTAGGCGAAATATCGGCTCACAGGTTAAAGTCAACTTTGCGATGAATCGACTAATGAATTGCACTTTGCCAAGGAAGCTTCTTTCGTCCTTCTTGGATCAAGGCAGTTCCATTTCTAGAATGGCTTTGATCTTTAAAAGATCCACCTCGATGCCTCGAGTGGTAATCATGAATCCTAACATCTTTCCTGCAGTGACCCCAAATGTGCACTTGGACAGGTTAAGCCTCATTCTATACCTTTGGATTCTTTCGAAGAACTTTCTTTCAGATTCTTTGCCTTGACAATCATGTCGTGTAACAAGGTTGTGGCTGCTTGCTGATAGGTAGACCTTGCGTTTTTCAATCCAAAGGGCATGACCTGGTAGCAATACGTTCGCCATTCTGTGACAAACGTGATTTTCTCCCGATCCTCCGAAGCCATGAGGGTTTGATTGTATCCCGAAAAGCCATCCATAAAAGAGAGCAAAGCATGCCCAGTGGTATTGTCGACTAGTACATCAATGTGTGGCAGTAGAAAATCGTATTTTGGACTTGCTTTGTTTAAAACTCTGAAGTCAACACAGACCCTAATTTGCCATCCCTTTTAGAGATAGGCACGATGTTTGCGACCCATTGAGGGTATTCAGTTACTATTAGGAATCCAGCATTTAGCTGTTTAGTGACTTCCTCTTTTATTTTAAGCACCCAGTCGGGTCTCATTCGCCTTAGCTTTTGCGTCACAAGTTTTGTATTGGGATAAAGAGGAATCCAGTGTTCCACGATTTAAGGATTGATTCTGGGCATATCAGCATGACCATGCAAAAACATCTTCATATTCTTTAAGCAAATCTATTTGAGCTTGATGCTCCTCTGAAGATAGCTCGGGGATTCTCCACATCTCTCAGATTTATCAAAATTACTTCTTCTTTTACTGTCTAAACATGCCTTTCATCTTCCCTTTCGACTAGGGATTGAATTTATTTAGGGATATCCCTATCGAAATCCGTCTCATCATCATCAGGGTCATCGCAATATATTTCAAAGAAGTAGGCGGAATCGGTTTCATTTATTTGATCATCAGCAAAAGCCTCGGGGGCGCCATACACACGAGTAGACTCAAATTCAAAGTACAAACCATGAGGAGTTGGGCCAAGAGGCACCGACTCAGACTCAACAAACTCGGAGGACTGGGAAGGCTCAAAGGACTCGAACTCAGACTCAGACTCAGAATTTGACACATGGCATGTCGCGCTTGGTATAAAAGTCCAATTCTTATATTCTCCATCGGCATCCATATGAGCGAAGTTAGGTCTTCAAGGGCCTCTTGCCCTGGCATCTGCACTTCAGCTTCAATGACTGTACCCATTGGTTCGCCTTCCCCAAACAGGATCACCAGACTTCCCATGTTGAAAACCTCAATCCAACCGGTTGATTCTTTCCTTATGACTACAGCCTTGATGTCATCCTCTTCATCTTCCGACCAAATGTCATTGGCGAATATCTCAAACCCTGGCAACAGAGTGTTGGTTTCATTATCCCAGAATGGCTCTGGTTGGCTTTCTCCTTCACAAAGTAGTCCTCCAACCGGTTTCCCTTTTTCACCCTTTTGCCCTTAGAAGGCTTGTAGCCAAGGCTGGTTGTACGTATTAGAGTTCCAATGATTTTAAACTTTGGAGGTCCTTGCAAATTCTTTCCTAGACCTAATCCTGGCTTGCATGTAGGGAGCGGGGCATTATCCTCAATGGGTGCACGAATTCCAGAGTTTCCATGGATGGTGAGCATTCTTGTCTCAAGTCCCAAATGAATTTTTTGATGGAGAGTGGAAGGTATAGTCATGATGTCCGGTCGATGCAGCCAGGGCCTTCCTAGCAACAAGTTAAAGGAAGCAGAGATGCTTACCACGTGAAATTCCACCTCAGTTTGGTAGGATTCGAAGGTTATAAGAAGCATTAGGGTCCCAACTACATCTCGACGAGTGTTGTCATATGCTCGAACCTTGACTTCTGATGGAGAGAAGTCGTCATTTTTGTACCCCAAGCAATAGGCAACACAGAGTGGGCGGACATTGATTGTTGAACCATTGTCAATCAGGATTACCGGAACCCATTTACCATGGCATTTTAGGGTGACATGTAGTGGCCTATTATGGTTCGTTCCTTCAGCGGGCAGGTCTCAATCAGTGAAAGCTATGGCATGCTTGATGGGTATGATTTTGATGAGTGTCACGAGCTCATTAGGGGTTATATTGGAATGAACTTTCAGATGGGAAAGGGCTTGGATGAGTCCTTCACGATGGCGGGTGGAATGAACAAGTACATCCAAAACAGACATTTTAGCCTGAGTCTGCTCAAGTTGTTACTTGGTTTTTATCAAGACGGGAAAGCTCTTTGGTTGGTGGAGCAAAGTGTTAGAAAGTGTTTTTGGTCGGGGTAGTGAAAGGATCAAATGGCTCTTTGGCTAGGGGAGCTGCAGAGTTGGAGGATTCTCCAGTTTTGAGGTTAAAGGGTCGGTAGACACGGCCGCTCCTAGTCAGATGGTCAATCTGGCGGTACTTTGATTCCTCACTCCAAACATCAACAAAAACCTTGCGCTTACTCCCAATGGTGATATCCCGGAGATCGACAGCCAGATCAGCGATAACCAAATCTTCCCAAAGGTCCTCAGGCTTCCATTGCTCAACTTCCATCACCGCCTTGTTTATAGTCCATTCCTCATTTCCCACTTTTATGTTGACAATTTCGGAGTTTGCCCATGGATTTGGTTTGGCCCCTAGCTCGTCTTCTCATAAGTTCATCATGGCGACATTAGCATCCTCAGGAAAAGTGATCGACGGCTCTGATTCGGCTTCGTCCACAATGTACTCCATTGGGTTAAACTCGCTACTAGCTATCTCTTCTTCATGCCCTGGGGGCCCCGAATTCAAGTACCATGGGTTAAGGCCCACGTTGCGGTACAGGTTATCGACGACAAAGTCTTTGAAATGGGAGAAGTTTGGGCGAAGAGGAGCAAGTTCCGACCATTCATGAATGATCCCTTCCGGTTGATACCTTCGGCAGGCATGATATGTGGGAAAAATGTATTGAGGGGATTGTCTCTTGCTAGAAGCTGATATGCATCTGGGGTCGGATCCCATTCTAGGATTGCCTGAGGGATTTCATGACCCTCGTTCTGATTTTCAAAGATCATGTATAAGGAAAGTCCGTCAAGAGGGTCAGCGTAAATGTTTTGCCAATCAACTTCCCATCTAGGCTCAAATGGTGGTTCAACAATTCTTTGAAAATTAGCGGCTTCAAATTCCTCCCAATCGGCAATCAAGTTTCCCCACGTGTCTTCCCATTCCCAGAGAAAGCAAATGGCAATTTCTTTAAGGATTTCCACAACTGGTCTTGGTTCAGTGTCAGGGATGATGAAGAAGGTTGGGTCAAAGTCTTGGGTGGTTGAATCATCGGCTAAGGCGATTTGGTATAAACAGAAGGGGGCGTTATGCTGCGATAAGGGGTTTGAGATGGTATTTGGCTTATCTGGGGGAGGAGCTTCAATGACTTTATTGTCAATGAGGTTTTGAATCTCATGACAAAGGCGAATACAATTGTCAATAGAGTGACCAGGCATCTGGTGAAACTCACAGTAAACATTTTGGTTAAGGTTTGGTGGGATAGTTTGTAGTGGTGGGAGCACTTTTAGTACCCCAAACTCGACAAGCTTTATTGAGCAAGACAGATCTAGGGGTGCTGAATTGGGTAAAGGTTCGGTTCTGAGATTTTGGCTTTTTTAAGATTTGGTTTACTTCTGCGGGTTTGGTAGAAGAGGTTCCAGCTTGATTGGCATTTCTAAAGAGGACGTTATTGTTCCCAGAGTATGCCTTTTTGGACTTTGATCCTGATTCTTTCTTCTCTAAAGTACCATCCCTCAGGCCTTCTTCCACAGCGAGCCCGAAGTCATAGAAGGTTTCAAAGTTTGGGGCAGCTTGAGAAAGGAATATGTACGGTGCAAATGAGCTTAGCAAGTTCTTTGTAATAATTCGAATTTGTTCCTTCAAATCTGGCTTATTTTGCATCTGCACAGCCTTGGCTCTCCAACGTTTCACATAATCAGCAAAGCTTTCTTTGTCACCCATCTTAGTGCTTTCTAGCTCCCTTGTGATCATCTTTAAGTCCACATTGAAATCGTACTAGGCTACAATAGCTGTCCCAATATCTTCCCAAGTCCTTTTCTTAGATGGTTCAAGGGTAAGAAACCATTGCAATGTAGGACCAGTTAAAGACTCATGAAATAGTTGTGCCATGGCTTCAGTTTTAAGCCCTCGCATTGTGAGGGAGCCAACATACCCATGGAGATGAGCATTTGGATCAGTTGTGCCATCAAACTTTGCAAAGTCAATGCCTTTGAATTTTTCTGGCAGCTTGGCATTTGGGAACATGCACAACTTGCTCATGTCGATCTCCCTTTTTCCAAGCTTCTCGGTTTTTCAAACAGACTCTTCCAACTTTCCAATCTTGGTAATGAAGGCAGCCATGTTAGGATCCGTGACCGGTGTTTCTTCCTTGGGTTGTTCAGGCTGTGAAGGAGGCCTTTCCTGCAACTTATTACTGATTTCTTGCATAGGTTCCGTCATCATGAGCATGTTTTTCTACATTGCATTGACAGAAGCCTTAAGTTGAGCATCGACGTTGGCGATAGACTGCTTGATTTGGGCATCCAAATTTGCCATGTTTTGTCTAAGTTCTTCCACCCCGTTTGCTCTATTAACCATTGACATAGGTTCCTCGAGTGGTATTGTTGCTGGTGGTTCTTGCACTATTTCTGTCGACAGTTGTCTATCATGTAGTACTTCAACCTCAAATAACTGTGTTTCTTCCACGATGTCTGTGCGAACCAATCTGCAGAGCGGACGAAACCAATTGGGTACAGTCTCTTCTTGTGATTGACCAATGTTTCAAAACTGGCAATGAAGCAAAAAGGGGCGACTCAAAACTAATCATGGTAAATTACTCTACCATCTTCATGCCTCCTCGAAGCTAAGCCTAGGACCTACCGTGATCTAGTTCTCACTTAAAGGCGTTTATACAGAAGATTTCTGATCATACGGGTAGGTGTTGTCTTAAATTCCACCACCTAGGGGAACCAGAGCCAATCTCCTTATCTTGACCATCCGAGAGAAAGCAATGTGACTATCGGAATCCATGTACGCACACTTTTAAGGCTAGTTCTGAACCAAGGGAGCCGTTCAGGCAAGACAAACACTGGAAGTATCACAAACTCCATGGATTTATAGTCTCCTAGACTAACTGGGGGAAGGCAAAAAAAGGAAAAAAAAATCCTAAGGGAATCCTGTCCTCTAGCCTGCAAGATGCAATGATGAATGAATGATATGCATATATGGAAAAGAAACGCACATAAACAAGATATATCACATAAGCCTTAACCACGGGTTCCTGTCCTAGTTGGGAAGGTTCTATAGTTATGTACAAGTGCAAAGGCCAGTTTTGGTTTATCAGGGTTACCCAAATTAGAGCCAAGATGTACCTCCCATTGTCAACTGTATTGCGAAACAACGATCGAGTGGTACGATGACTCATCATGGTTGGGGGTTGCTCGGTATCCGAGGAGAGCTTATCACCGGCAAGCTGGGCAAGATTGCCAAAATACAATAGCGAGGCTGTGCAGTGCAAAGTGTACAGAATAACGAGAGTTTGATCCTCCAAAAGATATTGAAAATTCCCCTTTTGAAAATGCCTTTCAAGCTTGGCCCTCTTAGATTATTCAACTCTTTGAAGAATAAAAGTAACTTTCAAAGTTTTGAATAACCATGAACCTCCCCAGCAGAGTCGCCACTGTGGGCTCCCTGCCCGGCACGCCCTCAAAGAGTCGCCACCCGAATTTTTGAGATGGATGATCCGAGAAACCGAGAACTCATTTGAAAAAGGCTTTCGGTCTAACAAAAACGTCGAGATTTTGGGTTCAGGAGCCACGTTATGAACGGAAAAGATTTTATTGAAAAGCACCCCATTCGCCTTGTGAAACCGGTCTCTATTAAGCATTCTCACAAGGGGAAAATTTTGAATGTCTTTTAGAACATGAAATTCTTTAATAAACAAGTAAAGGGAAAAGGGGCATGGGAAGGTATATCACATTGGCGTGCACGTGGTGTATACTATACAGTAATGATGTATGAACAATGACATGTGAAATGGAAGACCTAACAAACTGTCTAGATTACAGCCATCCTTACACGGCCTATCTAAATGCCACGCACGGCCTTTGATATGTCGTGCGATTTACCTCTTCTGCTATCAGACAATCATTAGTACATAAAACGACGCCTGATGCGTCGTATACCACGCACGATGTTTTCTAAAGGCATCAGAATATACACAACTCCTGATCCAATTCAGAATAATATCATTTCTTCAAGTCATGGATATAAAACATCTTTTGATATACTTGATCGCTTGTTATCAAGAAAACTTCATTTGAAAAACAAAACATGACTTGTAGATATGGCTTCATTCTGAAATGCACTGATAGTAGTATCTTAGTAACACAAGTAGGCCTGATGAAGAATGCTTATGATCCAGACAGCATGACTCACAAACTGTGGAAAAAAAAAAACATGCCTCACATCTGGACACACTACGCCACGCGATGCTCCAGTACACCGTGCGGCATGGTATGTCCAGTGCAAAGGCTATTTTAACTTTTGAAAATGATTTTTAAGTCAATACTTAACCAAAAGGGGCTAAGCCTGACTACAAATAACTCCCCTCAAGACTAGGACAAGGCCTAGCCCAAGGAAACTTGATTTTTACCTTTGATCTCGAGCTTGGATGAAAAGGACGGTGATGAAGGAGCGTGAGTGATGACAGATGTGCAGGTTTGTATGGTTGTTAGGTGTTTAGATGGGTGGGTGTATGGGGATGAAAACAATTGATGCTTCGGATCAACTTGGATTGCTATGGCTTATTCGTGCCTCTTCACAGGAACCCTAATTTGTCGTCGGAACCCTAATCTGCAAAACAGACAAGGGGTGAGTGCACCTCTGCCTCTCATGGCAAAGGCCCTCCGATGCCAAAGTTAGTGTCACATACTAATCAATAAATCCTAATTATCAATAGGAGAGTCGTATGAATGCCAAGAATTGCATACATTTTACCTCTAGGTTTACCTCGTATTTATAGACTCATAGATGCTTGCTGACTAAGCATCCATATTGTCCTAGGATTCTTATCACGTATAGGAATCCAGGACATCTTGGGCACTTGTTTCCTTATCAGTTTACTAAAAGAGTCATTTCAAGACTCTCTTCCACAACTGGCCAAAACTCCCACTCACGTTGGGTGTCTTCTCCAGATCATACACATTCGGGATCTCATTCTTTTACAGAATATTACTGTTCTGAAGCCTTCTAGAGCGTTCCTGCCGTCGTAACGTTTAAGACTGCTTTTTTCAACAGTTCTTTCCCTATTCGGCTATTTCATTGCCGAACAGTGTCTGGTCCAATGACCTCATGTGCAACTGATTCTTATCATTATATTTGGACAGATGACTTCTCATGTCTTTTGTCCTTATTATGCCGAACAGACTGTCTGGACCAATGACTTCCCATGTCACTGGTCCATATCGTCGTTCACCGCGCTGACCAACAATATGCCTTCTGTATTTACCACGTGTTCGGCTACTAAATGTATCTATTCGGGAATACCTCCCCACAATTGCTCCCCAGCTTTGCCCGTTGCCACTGTTCGGGGGTTACAAGTAAAGCTAGAATTTAGACCTTGAGCCGAGCTCCTCGAGTCTCGTGTAGATATAATACCAAAACCCATTGATGTTTTCGACGGCTTAATCATCATTTCCTCGAGGTAGTGGTTCCACGTGGCGTATTTTGTATGTCTTGCATTAATTTCGAACTGACGTTCTATCAAACGGCGTCAGAACGGTATCTGCTTTCCATTATTTCAACTCGTAACGGCGTGAGAGGAGACGTTTCGTCTCCACTCCCCACCCTTAAACCTAAGAAAGGGCTCCTTTTGGGTTTTTACCCAGAGAACTTGAATCCCCGTACCTCTTGCTACGATTTAAACGAAAACTTTTCCACCCTTTCCGCCATAACCGCCGCTCTGAAGCTTTCGATTGCACTTCCTACTTGAAAAATCCTAGATCAACTAGGCTTAAAAATAATTGCTATTTTTATCTTTTTAATAAATAAATCCACCAATCAACATATAAGCTAATCACACGAACGAGAAGCAATAAAGAGATGAACACAAGATATACGTGGAAAACCCAAAACGGGAAAAAAACCACGGGAAGGAATCAAACACTACTAAATACGAGGTTACAAGAACTCTTACGATAAGTTTGAACTCCACAAACTTAAACCTAGACGCTCTTACCGAATCCACGTACACCTCTCTGAATGCTTGATTGCTGCTGCCTTGAATCCACAAGCCTTCCGTTTGCCTCCCAGAATCCACCGAAGGACTTTGCTCTGAGATTAACTGAGTTGATGTTGTAAACCTCTTGAAGTTGTATTGAATGCTCAAAGATCCATCGATCTTCTTTTTATTCCAAGATTCAAAACAAAGACACTACTCAAGAATTAATTTTCTCTTTAAAAAGACAAGTACATTGGCTGCTCTAATTAATCTTAATCACAATACACGATTTTATATATGTATGAAACTTGTCCTACTTTCCTTTTCCGCAGCTGCGTGATCCCAACCAAGCCAATAAATCATTGCAATCAAAACCTTATTTCCTTTATCAACCCACTGCCGAGATTTTCTTTCTTTCAGAATCCTTTCTTTTCAAAAACTCCTTCTTATTAGATCCACTCCCAATTCCTTCAGCCATCACGTGCACAATAACTCTCATTCACTCATTACAAAAATTATTGATTCCATTCCACTCCTAAAACAGACACTCTAAAAAAAAAAATGAAATTTACAATTGCACGGACGAATGTGTTTTGACGCATGCCATTGACAATCATAAATATTTTGCCCTTACAATCTCCCCCTTTGGCAATGCATGACAAAACACATCAAATACAAAATCTAATACCTCTAACACCTAATCCCAACAATCATAATGATCATCCTGCAATGTTCTCTACAAGCGCACAGTTAGATCCCACAACATCCCACTCCCCCTTTTTGTCATGGATTGACAAAGAAAGAGTAGGGATAATTGAACAACATATGCTAGGACACATAGAAAATTCAATTAAGCGCATATAGACTAGGCATAAACACAGATATATCGATGAAACCAAGATACTTCCACTCATCAAATAAAGATATGCTCCCATAGAGAGGGGTCTCAAAGAGACAAAAAAAAATGCCATGAAGCACTCAATCACCAAGATATATCACACACAAAAGAAACATCGCATGGTACTCCAAGTAATGATTGCTTTCAAAGGAGTTACCCTAAGAAAATTTCAAAAAATGACCATAGGTATGAAATCATGCAAGTGTCATAGTGAGTGTGTGCAATGATAGCCTTAACAATAAAATCAACTCATCCCTATGAGGTCATATCAACTAAGAAGGGACCGACTTATAACATTCTCCACAAGGGCAGTAGACCAACTCCAACCCGCATGAAGAATAATCATATCAAAAACGGGGTTAAGTGAGTATATAACATGATATTCTCCCCCTCAAGAGATGCCAACCTTATACCAAATAATCACACAATATTTTTGCACCGTCATGGGCGGCTTTCACACATCTAAGGCCGTAGCTTAAATCCATGACGCAAAAAGAGAATATATGAGGTGCAAGTCAATGGTAGCTTACACGTGCACATAGAGGTAGCCCTTTCCTCAAGTCTTTCAATTTTTTATATTTTCCCTTTTTTTTTCTTAACCCATCAAACCAAGCCAATCGACCTCACATGGGGTATGCAAGTCAAAGGTCAATACCCAAAGTGAATGACATACGGTGTCCACCACAAAGACAAATACTCACCCAAAGAGATAAGGATCAACTTCTCAAGGCTATCAATGGGCGTGTACAAACACAAGCAGTGACTGGCATACACATGATTTTTCGATGAAATTCTCATGAAAGTAGCTCTTGAGAAGGCAAGCATGACAAGTACGAACCATGAGATGCACTAGTATGAGATATAGCAATGACATCAAGAAGTGCAGCATGCTCAGTGTGAAGAAAATTTTGCCCTTTTTTTTTTTTGGTATATGTGAATGTTTTTGTCTTTTTCAATCATATATCAAAAAGAAAATCTTTTTGGCTTTCAAAAAAAAAAACGACAGTCTAAGAAACAAAAAAAACACCAGTATAAACTAAGTGCGATAAGAAACTAAGCACAAAAAAAACATCATAACTCTAGGTATAGGATAGACAAGAAAATCAACCTAGACTTTGAAAGGCAAGGTCTACTCCTCTAGATGATCCAGGGTCATCTAAATGGTTGGTAGAATGCGTGTAAGGTCTCAAGTCTGACTTCCTTACCCAAATTGCTCTTGTTTTAACTGAACCTACTTGACTCTGTTTAGTAGGCATAGGTTGAGGTTTCATTCCCTTAAATGTTAGATTCCTAACATTATCATACTCCGTATATTTGGCCCAAGATTTTTTAATATTGTCATGATTTGTAACTGGTTCAAAACGATCAACATTATTACGACTAACAAAGCTGTGAGCAATAGATGGATATCCATGCAGTTCGAAGCAATTTGGTCTAATGTGCCCTTTAATATTACAGTAATGACATATAGGAACAAACCTCGCACCATTAGCTTTTCTAATATGAAGAGGCTTCTTAGCAGAATTAAAGCTATTAGGTTTAGGATTTACCTCTTTAGATTTTGCTCCATTTACTTTACTTGCAAGTTGTTCAGATGACAAAGCTCCATGAAAGCCAAGGCCTGACTTGTCACTTGTTTGTCTTTGAGCACCAAGAATGTCTTCTAATTTCTTTGAACCTGCATTCATTCTTTCAAAAATAGCATTGGCCTTGTCAAGCTCAGCTTGCAAATTAGCTACCTTTAAGTCAAGTAATTTGTTAGATTCAAAAGAAGCATGCAAATCAATACTAAGTTTCATATTCATGCTTTTAATCTCCACAAGTTCATTAAATAAAGAATCCCTATTATTCTCAACTTGACTCTCCCGAGCTTGAGCTTCCAAAAGCTCTTGCTTGAGTTTCACGCAAGACTCATCACTCATCTTCACTTCACTAGATAGCTTAATGTTAGTCTTAGTCAACCTCAAACTTTCTTTGAAAAGTTTATTGTATGCTTTTTGCAAACTCTCTTCCTCCTCACTTTCACTATTGCTCGAATCATCATCATTCACTCTACCATCTCCAAATTTAGACTCACTCACATGAGGATCCAAAGAAGCTCCTAAAGCCATGACTTTATTATTCCCCCCACAATTTTCTTCTTCATCAGAGTCACTATCATCCCAATTCCTGACATTATAAGATTTATTTTTCAGTTTGTTAGCACAATCTTGGGCAATATGACCAAAACCCCATGCACTCGTAACATTGGGGACCCGATGATTTGCTTTCTTTCCTCTCTTTACCTTTGAAAGACCTACCATTCTTATCTTTCGAACTATGACCAAAGGTTTTATTCTTTTTAAAAAACTTTCCAAATTTTTTAACAAATAATGCCATTTCCTCTTGATCCAATTCATCATCATCACTATCCGAGACTTTTAAACTATCTTTAAAACTAGAAAAAGCCAAGGATTTTTCCTCATTTTTATTTTTCTCTTTTTGAGGTCTGTATTGTGACAATTTAGTTTCAAAAGTTAAGAGGTGACCAACAATCTCCTCAACCTTCATGGAATCAAAATTAGGCATGCATTCAAGAACTTCAACTTTTGTAATAAACCTCTCAGGTAATGAACGCATGATTTTCTTAATAATTTTTTCTTGAGAGATAGGCTCACCTAGGTTAAAGCTTGAGTTCACCACTTCGCTCAACCTACCATAAAACTCACCAAACATCTCATTATCTTTCATCCTGATCATCTCAAATTCAGTTATGATGCTTTGAAGTTTTTGTTGCCTCACCTGACTATTCCCCTCATGAGTAATGGCTAAAATATCCCATGCATCCTTAGCAATTTCACAAGTGGAAATACGTTGAAATTCAGGCAAAGACACACAACCAAAAATAGCATTAAGAGCACATGAATTATATGTTTCATTCTGATGATCACCGTTGGTCCATGACTCATAAGGCTTTCGAACAATTTTACCATCCACAGTGGAGGTTGGCTCGGTATAACCATTAACAACTGAGAGCCAGACTCGATTATTTTGAGACTTCAAATAAGCCTTCATCCTAGCTTTCCAGTACGCATAATTAGACCCATCTAAAATAGGAGGTCTCGCAACAGCAGAGTTATGAAAATTAGAATTTTCCATAATAGCAAATTTAAAAAAAATAGGATCCGCTCTAGGAATAAACCCTAATATTATGAGCAACCAGCTCTGATACCAATTGAAAAATCCTAGATCAACTAGGCTTAAAAATAATTGCTATTTTTATCTTTTTAATAAATAAATCCACCAATCAACATATAAGCTAATCACACGAACGAGAAGCAATAAAGAGATGAACACAAGATATACGTGGAAAACCCAAAACGGGGAAAAAAACCACGGGAAGGAATCAAACACTACTAAATACGAGGTTACAAGAACTCTTACGATAAGTTTGAACTCCACAAACTTAAACCTAGACGCTCTTACCGAATCCACGTACACCTCTCTGAATGCTTGATTGCCGCTGCCTTGAATCCACAAGCCTTCCGTTTGCCTCCCAGAGTCCACCGAAGGACTTTGCTCTGAGATTAACTGAGTTGATGTTGTAAACCTCTTGAAGTTGTATTGAATGCTCAAAGATCCATCGATCTTCTTTTTACTCCAAGATTCAAAACAAAGACACTACTCAAGAATTAATTTTCTCTTTAAAAAGACAAGTACATTGGCTGCTCTAATTAATCTTAATCACAATACACGATTTTATATATGTATGAAACTTGTCCTACTTTCCTTTTCCACAGCTGCGTGATCCCAACCAAGCCAATAAATCATTGCAATCAAAACCTTATTTCCTTTATCAACCCACTGCCGAGATTTTCTTTCTTTCAGAATCCTTTCTTTCCAAAAACTCCTTCTTATTAGATCCACTCCCAATTCCTTCAGCCATCACGTGCACAATAACTCTCATTCACTCATTACAAAAATTATTGATTCCATTCCACTCCTAAAACAGACACTCTAAAAAAAAATGAAATTTACAATTGCACAGACGAATGTGTTTTGACGCATGCCATTGACAATCATAAATATTTTGCCCTTACACTACTATTGCCGCTGTAGCCATCGTAAGACTCTTATTCCCTTCTTGTATCTCATTCTAGGATTTCTTTGCTTGAGTCGTCCATCCTTTAGGGCTCTATTCGTACCCATTTCCAGATTTCTCTTCCTAAATCGGGTATATCTATGGCAGGTGACGATGGAAATCCTTTGAAACCCAGCAAGTTTAGGAAATTATGTGAAACCCCTACTGCCATGGCGGCATTTAGGACGGAATACAATATTCCTGACAATGTTGGGCTTGAACTTGCCCCTCTGGGTGCAAATAGAGACGGAGGTTCGTGGGATAGAATGTGTATCCCGATAGTAGCCATTGTTGATGTAAAGACCCATAAAATTAATGTAAATTTCGAAAATCCTTTGTTGTGCATGAGAATAGTTTTATTATTAAAGTCGTGCATATGTTCGTGGGGGTGTTTGGATATACGTATCCGATTGCGTGTCGGACTCTCGGAGAGTAGTAAAATGCAAGTTTTGATGTTATAATGTTGTTTGGAGGTGTTGGTATCAAGTTGGGTTCGTTTCGGAGTCCGTTGATCATTTTTCATTTTTCTGCCTAGCGGGTACCGGTACGGGCTTTTCCGCGTACCGGTACCCACTTTCCAGAGGTGTTCAAAATCGATATTCTTGAAGGCTCCGGTACCGGTACGGGGAAAAGCCTGTACCGGTACCCGCTGCGTTTTTTCTGCAATTTACAGCACGCTTTTTGGGCTTCTATAAATACCCCCCTTATGTCATTTCTCACTCCCAAAACCCACGAAACACACTTGAAAACATCCCCTCTCACTTACCCACCCTCAATCTCACCCAAGATCCTTGATTTTAACCTCAAATCTTCTAGATCCAAAGGTTTCCAACCTTAAAATCACAAGATTCTTGCATTTGGTGAACCAAGGGTGAGTTTTGTGTCCTTGTTCTCTCTTCTTGAAGCTCTACCACGTTTTTCTCTCTCTCTCCTCGTTTATTTGTTGATCATTGCTTGTTATTCTCGTTTTTGGGCTTTATTTGCTCTAGATCTTGTGTCCAAGCTTGGGTGAAGCTTGTCTTTGGAGGATTCGAGCTTATTGTTCTCGGTAGACTTAGGGTTTTGCTCAAAACCCATTTTTTGTAGGGATTTCTCTCTTCTTCTACATGTCTTGCGGTGATTGTGCGTGATTTTAAGTATTTATTTGTCATAAATGGTTGAATGGAATGTTTTATGACTCGAGGTTTGCTTACCCTTTGAAAGTAGTAGTGTGAACTTGAGTGTTGTGATTCATGAGTTATAAGTGCCGTATTTGATTGATTGATGTGAAGCGGGTGTGGAGAATATTGTGTCGCAAGGTGTGGGAAACACAATTACGCGAGGGGTGGAGAACATTGTGTCGCAAGGTGTGGGAAACACAATTTCGCAAGGGGTGGAGAATATTGTGTCGCAAGGTGTGGGAAACACAATGCCGTGAGGAGTGGAGTTTATTGTGTCGCTAGGTGTGGAAACACAATCTCGTAAAGGGTGGAGGACTGTTAGGAGGTGTGTGTGTGTGTGTGTGTGTGTATATGTGTATGAGCATGTCATGATATTTTGTAAGTTGTGTTGACGTACATTCGTTTGGTGTTGATGTTAAATCTGGTTTGCTGCGTTCATGTTCATCATCTCATTACATATAGATTTTGTAGAGAATTTCTTACTGGGCTTGTATAGCTCAACAAAATCCTTCTTTTCAGGTTCAAATGCAGGGCAGTAGGTTGCGTGACTTGGTGTTTTCGGAAACGAGGATTTTTGGAAGCTAACATGATTTAGTTACTCACCCATCTTTGTTTTGGTTTACTTTTGGATAGAGATGGTATTGTAACTAATTTTCGTTATTTGATCTTTTGGCTACAGAATGTAATATCCTTAATACTTTGCACATGTACTAAACTTAATTTGGGCCGTGGTGCCAAAGTTGTAATTTCTTAAACTGGTGGTCCTTGTTGTAATTAAGCAGGCGGGAAATCTCATTTTGGGTATTATTCATATTATGCGAGAACCTTCTTCAAATTGGTTATTTATTTATGTTGAAAATCGAGGGCGTGACAGTTGAGGGAGGAGTTCGATTTCCTCTCCACCCACTACTCCGACATGTCTTGAACTGGTATCAACTCACGCCGATGCAAGTTTCTACCAATGTTTTTAGGTTAGTAATGGGAGTAGTGGCTCTGAACAGGATTATGGGGACCCAATTAGGAATCTGGGATATCCAGTGGTGGTATAGTATAGTTCTAAACCCCGAATACAATACATATTACTTCAAAGTTAGAAGGGCAGACAAGCGTCTCGTGCTAAACCTGCCAAATTCTGCTAGTGACCACGAGATCGATTTCCTCTACATAACGGGAGCATTCGAGCCAATAGGGGAGGACGACCAAGTGGTGGGTTTGCATTGCCCCCACATATGGGGTTACCCACGTATGCTCCTAATTTTGCTTTGTAATTCTCGTTTACTGTTTTCCCAAAGCCTTTATGTATCTCTAATTCATATTTGTGCTCTCTGTTTTGCAGCGGACAATGCTAACAAGCGTCCCAGACGCGAGCCGATTTATGTCCAAACAGAAGAGATTAACAGAATTTTAAAATACACAGGGGACCCTGGTACTCGAACAGCTGGTCGGGGACGAAACACTGACGTATTGCTGGGATACGACCCCTCTTGTAGAGGAGTTATCGACAGGAGACTTGCCCATTCAAGTACCAGTGTTGCTTCCACCTCCACTGCTCCCCAACCACGGAGTTCGAGACTGCAAGCTGGAGTTACCCTTGCCGGACAGCCAGATGAAGTTACTATCCCTGAAGGCGTTCCTCAGACACGCGTGGTGCTCAGAAGATCTGATCGGAGGCAAGTTGTCACCGAACAACAACCCGTTCCCCTTTGCGTTACCAGCCAGTCTTCTTCCTCCGGCTATTCACGATCTCCCCAAAGCCCAGGTACGATGACTCGCCAACCTGTCGACCTTAGCACCCTTCTCACTA
Organism: Rhododendron simsii; assembly: GCA_014282245.1. NCBI lineage: Eukaryota > Viridiplantae > Streptophyta > Magnoliopsida > Ericales > Ericaceae > Rhododendron > Rhododendron simsii. The sequence goes on along the minus strand of CM024956.1, from coordinate 16,412,916 downwards.
TCTCCACGCAGGGACGTGGTGCTGCCAATAGGGTGGCATCAACTGGTGCCGCCCCTACCCCCCCTCCCACGATCTCATCGCAATAGGGGGAATCAACACGATCATCCTCTTCTCCTCGAGAACACGATAGTTCCCTCGAGGCTGCTGATGCTCATCGGGACAAACGTCCCCAGAGCGACGAAGCCGGAGATATTGAAGTTCCAGCTACTTCAGTGCCATTGGAGACTCCTCCGCCGAACATCCCAATCATGCCTGATGTCTGGGCCCCTCAACTCATGAGGGGGGACCGGCTTGTAAACGTCGGAGACAGTGCTAGCTCCTCCGAAACTGCACTAGCCCTAGCACAGGGCTTATCGCTTCCTATCGACATGCAGAAAGAATCCTCATCGTCTGCAGATAGACTTGTGTCCACTGGTCTCGTTAGTGGAATCAAGGTAACCAAAAACTCTTCTTTTAGCCTTACCTTCATTATAGTAGTTAAAAAATCTTTTAACTTATGTTTGGTATTTGTACAGTTTATCCAAAAGATGATGACATTGGGTCAAAAGTTTCAAGAAGCTGATGCTGAGAGAATTAGGCTCTTGAATGACAATACGAGGCTGCTCCGAACAGTCTCAAGGCTGGAAAGAGAGAGAGAGAGAGAGAAAGAGAGAGAGAGAGAGAAAGAGAGAGAGACAAAGCCAAAGCAGAGGCTAATGAAACAAAAAGCAGGCTTGAGACAGCCGAGGATAATCTTAGTCAAGCTCTGGCAGAGATTGACAGCACCAAAAAGGTCGCTTTTGAAGACGGTTATCAAAAAGGATTTGACGCCACAACGGCCAGCTACGTGGAGCAGATGCCAGCCATTTAGGATCAAATCTGGGTTGCAAGCTGGGAAGCCTGCTTGACCAAGGTTGGTGTAGCAAATGACTCTCCTCTATGGACTAAGAACGATCTCCCCAGTGGCCGTGCAGCAGCATCTCAGGAGCAGGATGAGCCTCCTACTGATGATGTCGATCAGCAGATTGACGACTTTGCAGACGCCGATGAAGAAATACAAATGGAATCTCAGGAGGCTGCGATTGAACATCCACTAGATCAGGAGGTGGCCATTGAGACCAACGCCTCAGGGGAGAATGTTGTTGCTGCTGGTGATGGTGTTGTCCTTACAGAGGCTGCAACCAATACTGCACCAGAGATCCAGGACTTGGACTGAATTGCTCGGTGAGTATCTGTTTTGGTGGTTCTATCTGAATTTAGATAATTTAGCTGGTTCTGCGTAACCAAAGTGTTCCAACCCTGCGTGGTACCAGTGTTTTCGTACTTTTAATAACACAGTATCTAGCCCCTCATGGCATAACATATGTTTTTGGATAGTTTGCTTATGGATTGCCTTGCTCGGCCCTTCGTGGCCTGGCATTCTGTGTTTTTATTTCGTAAAAACAAAGGCACAGTTTCTCGTACTGAATGTTCATATTTGCTTCCTTGTACAAGTTTCTTCGTATTTTGCCAACGTTTGGCCTGAATTTCTCGTATCTATCCCTGAGTTTATTCATACTTGGATTTTATTAAGTTCTCACGTATTTAAACAAACTTTAAATTTCTCGTACTTAAACAAACTTTAAGTTTCTCGTACTTAACAACTGCTAGGTTTTCTTGTATTTTTAGACAGTTTAGCTAACACATACTCGTTATGTTTTAAGCTAAGCCAAGTGTTTCATACTTGGCAAAGAAATAGTTATTTCATATTGGTCCATAAGTATCTTCGTACTTAATTTCTGCACATTCTCGTATGCATTCCTGAGTTTTCTCATACTCATATACTTAATGAACTTCCAGTTTCTCGTACTTAGATAAAATCATAAGTGTACAACCCAAGTATTTCATACTCAAAGTTTCTTACTTTTAGTATAGCGTTTTATTCGTACGTTGTGTGTTGTTTAAGCTTTAAACTTTTACCACAAGTATTTGCTCAAGTAATTGTTATTCTAACAGACTGCATGTTTTTTGTATGCATCCCAAGTTTCCCCATACTAGGGGTACAGTCGTGTATGTTTAAGTTTCTCATACTTAGTTTTGTGCTTTCACAAAACAGATCTAGGTCTCTCGTACTTAGTCAAAAGTATTTTAGACATATCTCCTTATGTCTATCACCCGAGTATTTTGTACTTGGAAGTTTCTCGTACTAGAAAGTTTCTCGTAATTAAGTATCGCATACTTTTAAATATCTCATATATGGCATTCATGCCAGCCCCTTGCTCCCTAAAATGAAAAAAAGAAAATAATACCAAACTCCATATTTCATATTTCCAAAACGAAAATTCCAAAAAGCTTAATATGCTAGGAAAGAAATGACTTTATCCATAAACTTGAACTCAAGGGGGCGTTATTCGTACCCCTTGCAACTAAAACATAATAAAATCAAACACTAAAACAAGGGAATTATATTCGTAATTCCCACACAATCACGTAGTGCATCCTAAATTAAAACTCAATCCTTCTAAACAAAGAATTTTCTCAGATTCTGGACATTCCAAGGCCTCGGAATTGGATTACCGTCCAGATCAACCAATCTATAGGCCCCTATGCCCACAATCTCGGTTACTCGAAATGGGCCTTCCCAGTTGGCTCTCAGCTTGCCTTCGTTGGCTACCTTGGTGTTGCCAAGCACCTTTCATAGTACAAGGTCCCCAACCCCAAATTTTCGAGGGTGAACGTGCTTATTATAGCTCTTCATCAGCTATTCCTGGTAAGAAGCTAGATGTACTAGGGCCCTTTCCCTTCTTTCCTCGGCGAGATCAAGCTCAATTTCGAGGGCCCTGTCATTGCCCCCATTTTCGACCAATATAGTCTTATTGGTAGGAAGTCCCACTTCTAGAGGTATGACTGCCTCTGTGCCATATGCCAACGAATAGGGGGTCTCTCCCGTAGACCGCCTAGGTGTTGTCCTATATGCCCATAGAACAAGTGGCAATTCATCGGGCCACTTTCCCTTAGCCTTGTCCAACCTCTTCTTAATCCCGTCAAGAATGGTCTTGTTGGATGCTTCTGCCTGCCCATTACTCTAAGGGAAGGCTTGAGTTGAGTAATAATTTCGTATCCCATACTGGGCACAAAAAGCTTTGAACTTTTTCTGGAACTGGGACCCATTGTCAGTAATCAATGAATAAGGGACCCCAAAGCGAGTGATGATGCTCTTCCATACGAACTTTTCTATCATAGGTTCAGTGATTTTTGCCAGTGGTTTTGCCTCAATCCACTTAGTAAAATAGTCTGTTGCTACTAGCAGGAATTTTCGATTCCCAGTTGCTTTATGTAGTGGACCCACAATGTCCATTCCCCATTGAGCAAATGGCTAAAGACTTGTTAATGGCACTAAGTCTTCTGCTGGCGTTCAAATCATTGGTGAGAATTTTTGACACTTCTCACAAATTTTCACATATACCTTTGCACCCTCCTGCATGTGTGGCCACCAGTAGCCTTGGGTTATTGCTCGGTGGGCAATGGATCTGCCACCAGCATGACTCCCACATAGCATGACTCCCACATGTCCCCTCATGAATCTCATGAAGGAATTTCTGCACCATTTCGGGGTGCACACAAAGTAAGTATGGGCCCGTGAAGGATTTTCCGTATAACTTACCCTCTGGGAATAGCCAAAACCTTGCAGATTTGGTTTTAATTTTATGGGCTTCCTTTTTATCAGTGGGGAGTGTTTCATTTCGTAAAAACTCCACGATTGGGTCCATCCAGCTTGGTCCTTGGTTCACGTCCAGGATTAACTTAACACTCCTCCCAATGCTCGGCTCTGTCAAATACTCAACTGCTACCCTCTGTTTGAGTTCAGTTGGAACAGGAGCGGCTAACCATGCTAGAGAATCGGCATGTGCATTCTGTCCCGAACTTATCTGTTCAATGTGAACCCTTTCGAAGGTATCAAGTAAATCTTTGGCCGCTTCCACATAAGCTGCCATCTTCTCACTCCGAGCTTGGAATTCCTCGGACAGTTGATTAACTACGAGCTGTGAATCACAATACACCCTGACTCGTTTTACTTTCAGAATCTTTGCACTTCTCAATCTAGCTAGGAGTGCCTCATATTCCGCCACATTATTCGATGCACTGAAACCAAGCCGAACAGAAAGTTCGATCATTACTCCTTCAGGAGGAAAAAGGACCACCCCAATTCCTGAACCAATATTACATGTTGATCCGTCAACGAATAACTTCCATTCCATGGGATCCTGTTCGGCTGAGAGTTGGTCCTTCATGGGTGATGCCTTAATCGCCTGTTCCTTTCTCGTAGGAGGCAGGGGAGCTACCGTAGGAGAAAACTCTGCCACCAAATCAGCCAACACTTGGCCTTCGATTGCCGTACGTGGCTGATAATCGATATCATATTGGCTTAACTCGACGGACCACGTTGAGATCCTTCCTGAGAAATCTGCTTTTCGTAGCAGTGATTTCAGTGGGAACTCAGTATAAACCACAACCTTGTGGCTTTGGAAGTGGTGTGGCAATTTCCTTGTGGATGTCCTAAATGCCAGGACAAGTTTCTCTAGGGGCAGATACCTCATCTCTGCATCCAGCAGTGTCTTGCTAACATAATAAATTGGGATTTGCTCGATTCCCAAATCCCTTAACAGGACTGCACTAACAGCATATTCAGAAACAGCTAAGTACAAAACTAAAGACTCACCTGGCTGTGGAGTTGACAGAAGTGGAGGCTCGGCCAGATACTTCTTCAGGTCCTAGAAGGCCTGTTCGCACTCTGCTCCCCATTCGAATCCCTCCCTCTTTTTCAATAACTGAAAAAAGGGTCTGCATTTGTCACTTGACCTGCTGATAAATCTATTAAGTGTCGCAGCCATTCCAGTCAATCGTTGGACTTCCTTAGTAGTTTTGGGACTTTGTAGCCTTTGTAGGGCTACAATTTGATTAGGATTGGCCTCAATCGCCCTCATGGTCACCAAGTGGCCTAGAAACTTTCCAGAACCAACTCCAAATGCACATTTCGAGGCGTTGAGCTTCAATTTATATTCCCTCAGGATTTCGAAAGCTTCCTCCAAATCCGCTATGTGTCCCTGTTTATCTTGACTTTTTACCACCATATCATCTATGTAAACCTCCATAGACTTACCAAGCAGTTTTTTGAACATGATGGTTGCAAGTCTCTGGTACGTTGCCCCAGCGTTCCTTAGTCCAAATGGCATGACGCTATAGCAATACAACCCTCGTGGTGTAATAAAAGAAGTCTTCTCTTGATCAGGCCCAAACATAGCAATCTGATGATATCCTCGATATGCGTCGAGGAAACTCATTCGCTCATATCCAGCAGTTGCGTCAACCAACTGGTCTATCCTTGGAAGAGGGAAACTATCTTTTGGACACGCCTTGTTTAGGTCTGTGAAATCTACACAGACACGCCACTTTCCATTCTTCTTCTTTACAACTACTGTGTTGGATAACCACTCAGGGTAGTAAACCTCACGTATTGCCTTGGCCTCCAGCAAACGATCGACCTCTTCAATTACAGCATCCACATGCTGCACGGTTGCCCTTCGCTTTTTCTGAATGATCGGCTTATGCTGAGGATCAACGTTTAGATGGTGACAAATCACACTTGCATCTACTCCGGGCATCTCCTCTGGCACCCATGCAAATACATCGACTTATTCCTTCAGAAATCTTATCAGTTCAGCCTTTTCGTCTGCTGGCAATGATTCTCCAATTAAGAAATATCTTTCAGGATCAGTCTCGTTGATTGGAATTTTCTCCAGGCCTTCAACCACCTTTTCTGCATACTTCTCCCAACATCCTCAATAGTTGGTTGATCTGGAACTTCTAATGTATGAATGTGAGATTTTTTAATGATGGAGATTAGACACTGTTGGGCCACTTTTTGATTGCCTCTAATTACTTCAACCCCATTCGATCCTGGGAATTTCACTAGATGTAAGTCGAGGAGACAGCTCTCATCTTGTGCAGCCATGTTCTCCCTATAATCGCGTTATAGGAAGAAGGAACATCAACAACTAAGAAATCTGTCTTCAACACCACTGATCCTGCCCGAACAGGTAGCGTTACTTTCCCAAGAGGTCAGACTGCTCCTGCACCGAACCCAATCAGGGGTGTTGTAGATTGCTGTAAGTCTGTTTGGGCCAGCCCCAGCTTCTTGAACGCATCGTAGTACATCACCTCTGTACAACTCCCTGAGTCCACTAGAATTTTCTCGATATCATATTCCCCAACTCGTAGGGTTATGACCAAAGCATCGTTGTGGGGTATTTGGACTTCTCCCAGATCATCATCTATGAATGTTACGCTTTCGTTGCACACATCATCTCCTCGCCCTCTTTTGTTCCCCAATCTCATCACGTGCTGATCGTGCTTGATTTGCCTTTGTAATAGCCTAACCTCATTTCTCGTATAAGGTGTGGCCAACCAATGTATCATATGGATTACCCCTTTAGGATTCTACTCGTAATCCAACTCCATGGCTTTCCCTTTGTCTTTGGGATCCTCCTGGATAAATTCCTTGAGATAGCCCCAAGAGACCAAATCGTCAAGGTGTCTTTTGTACATCTCACAATCCTCAGTCATATGGCCCCAATCCTTATGGTAGCTGCAGTGCTGATTCGTAGCACATTTTGCGTCCCTATCTCCGCCTAGACTTGGGGGCCACTTAAAGTATGGCTGATTCTTTATTCGATAAAGAATCCTATAAATTGGTTCCTTCCAAACCGTAGTGATAGAAAAGAAAGATTTGGGGTCAGGAGCTTGCTTATCCTTGTACGGCTCCTTCTTAGCCTGCCCATACTCCCTTCTCTCTCTGTAGGGCCCTGGCTTATCCACCTTTTTGACAGGTGCCTTGGGCTGTTCGGCAATAATCCTGCCATCCTCACGGAGTATGTCATCCTCCATTCTGGCGTGTTGCTCTATCCGTTCCATCAGTTTAGCCAATGTGGCTACCGGATGTTTATTCAATGAGCGACGCAGCTCTCCCCGAATAGGCAAACCAGTCTTAAAGGTTGCAATGGCATACTCCTCACTGCAACTTTCAATCTCGTTGAAAATTTCCCAGTACTTCTTTGCATAATCCCTGATCGGCTCGTTTTCCGCCTGCTTCATGGTGGAAAGGCTTTCAAACGTTTTTGCGGCTTTTCTGCTTGTCAAGAACCGAGCAGTGAATTCCTTGCCAACTGCCTCCATCCTCGTATGGATCGAGGTGTCAGTTTATGAAACCAAGACAAAGCCACCTTGCCAAGACTTGAAGAGAACATTTTGCATAAGATGGCTTCATCCCCTTCATGCATGAACATAGCCTGCTGATAGTGCTGTATGTGAGCTACGGGGTCCGCGTTTGTCTTGTAAAGTATGAACGTACCGTGTTTCACTCTGCTCGGCAACCTAGCCTCTTGTAGCCTCCTTGAAAAGGGGGAAGCTGCTATGTTGCTTAGGGCCTTTTGTGCTGCTTCTCGTGCAGTTACTGTCTCATCCTCGAATTCTTTCGTCTTATGAGCCGTGGCTTTGGCCCAATCAGCATCAGGTCTCTCGTACCTGTTCCGGTGATGCTTCCTTGTTTCCTCCTCTTCTAGGGTGGAACTTCGGTCTCTGCTCCTCCTTTTTCATGAAGAAGCCCTTCGTCTTTCCGGTGTTCGGCTCTTACTTCTGTTTCTCCTCTTTCGTGGAGAAGCCTCGTATCGCCCTATAGTAGGACTCCTGCTCCTTCTCCCTCATGAATGAGCCTGCTTATGGACTACCAGAGTCCGTCTATCTCTTTCGGAATTCCTTCTTGAAAGTCCGGAATCTTCTGGGTGCTCTCGTATGTAATTCTCGTATCTCGTACTCTCGTTTTCTAATCAAAGGAGCATACTCCTCGATTTCCTTCCTCTTTTTATCGAGGACATCTTCACTGTTATGTACACTCCTTGAATGTTCCACCGATGCCTCTCTTAGATGAGATTTGCTCCTTTTCGTGGAGCCAGTAGTCGTCTTGCCCTGTCTACCATTGGGCTTTTTCGGAGCACCTGGTACAGATTTATCTCCTCCACCACTTAACTAGTCCTTTGGATTGAATGGCATGGCTGGATCTTCTTCCACCATGATTGTTTTTCAGAGAATCGGTTCGTTTCCCACAGACGGCGCCAATTATAGGGGGATGAAAACAATTGATGCTTCGAATCAACTTGGTTTGCTACGGCTTATTCGTGCCTCTTCACCGGAACCCTAATTCGTCGTCGGAACCCTAATCTGCAAAACAGACAAGGGGTGAGCGCACCTCTGCCTCTCGTGGCAAAGGCCCTCCGATGCCAAAGTTAGTGTCACGTACTAATCAATAAATCCTAATTATCAGTAGGAGAGTCGTATGAATGCCAAGAATTGCATACCTTTTACCTTCAGGTTTACCGCGTATTTATAGACTCATAGATGCTTGCTATCCAAGCATCCCTATTGTCCTAGGATTCTTATCAAGCATAGGAATCCAGGACATCTTGGACACTTGTTTCCTTATCAGTTCACTAAAAGAGTCATTTCAGGACTCTCTTCCACAACTGGCCAAAACTCCCACTCACGTTGGGTGTCTTCTCCAGATCATACACATTCGGGATCTCATTCTTTTACAGAATATTACTGTTCTGGAGCCTTCTAGAGCGTTCCTGCCATCGTAACGTTTAAGACTGTTTTTTCAACAATTTTTTCCCTGTTCGGCTATTTCATTGCCAAACAGAGTGTCTGGTCCAATGACCGCATGTGCAACTGGTTCTTATAATTATATTTGGACAGATGACTTCTCATGTCTTTTGTCCTTATAATGCCGAACAGACTGCCTGGACCAATGACTTCCCATGTCACTGGTCCATATCGCCATTCACCGCGCTGACCGGCAATATGCCTTCTGTATTTACCACGTGTTCGACTACTAAATGTATCTGTTCGGGAATACCTCCCTACAGTGGGATCTCAAAGTAAGTAAAAGACCAACTTTGAAGGTGAGGGAAAAAAACGGAATGTTCTTGAGGAAAGGCCTAAAGAATATTTTTAGAACAACATTCTCAAAACTTGGGCATAGAGATAGTGAGTATATGGGCAAGATGAGAGAGAGATTAGGGCCTTCTTTCATTTGAGTGGAGGGGTGTATTTATAGGCAAGAGCCAAGGATTTCAATTCAAAATAGGGGAGGCGTCTTCTGGGCGAGCTGGAAGTGCTTTTTCAGCTAAGCCATCTTGTAGCTGTGGCTCGAGTAAGCGTGGCCAATAGCTTACTAAGCCAGTCAAAACTTTTACTTAAAATACCATGCGGTTATCCTCATGACCGCATGTGGTGTAATCAATTCTATTACACCGTGCGATATAGAAGCGTTCCGTGCGGCGTTCTAAGTTCATTCCAAGGCTTTTCGGCTTATCTGGGCTTCTGGGCTTTTGAGTCAAGGGAGTCCTTCATTCAAGCTCTTAAAGGTATTGTTTCTTTTATTTCATCATCGGGGTGTTTAAAGAACTTTTGAGGTCCGGATTGAAGTGTCTACAACTCTATATTTAGCTAAATGAACCATGACAATTTAGCGAACCGGGCCTTATTCTTCTTCTTTTATTCTTTTTTCTGTCTCTCTCCATTTTACAAAATTGGGATTTCTAGCAATAAAAAATCAAAATTTGAGATTATCACTGACTTGGTTATGGCCCTCTCCCATACAACCTGATATGAAAAGGATCGACTGTCATTAAAATGAAATTGAACACATTTTTCTTAATATTAACTCAAAGTGTCTGGACCGGTTATTGTGCACCTTAATAATTAGTCTTTCATGACCAGTCTCAGGCCCCGTATGTTGAAAATATTAGATGGGCTGGGATTCGTAAGAAGATGGGATTCATAATGAGATGAGATTCGTAAGGAAATGAGATTCATAATTTGTATGTTTGTTTCACACTGGATTAAATGATGGGATTATTAACATCATGTTTGTTTCGCATGGAATTGGATTGGATTGATAATATACATTTCCATTTTTGCCCTTACCCAAAACTAAAGGATAACAACACCATGCATTATGCATCAAAAGTAAACTGGGTAAAAAATAAATAACCAAAGCCGGTATCAACTATTTATATGTTAAAAATATTGCTAAAAAATTAAGTATTTCAATTTTCAATCCGTCTGAACCGGTGAGAAGATTTTTATTTTTTAATTATTTTATCCTAAAGGGTCATAATTAATTTTTAACTTTAGGGCTCTCATGTACAAGCCCTAAGATAGTCATAGAATCAAATAAAGAGCAAATAACTTAATTACGAGAGCCCTATAGACAAAAAAAAATTATGAACTTTCATAAAAATGATTAAAAAAAATAAGATCTTCGCACCGGTTCAAATGGATTGAAAAATTAAGTACTTAATTTTTTAATCATATTTTTAATATATAAATGGTCTTAAAAAATTTAGTACTCTAATTTTTTTATCCGTTTGAATCAGTGCGAAGATTTTATTTTTTGATCATTTTATCTTAAATGGTCATAATTAATTTTTAGCTCTAAAACTTTTATATGAGAGCCCTAAAAGAATTGTAGAACCAAATGAGGACAACTTTGTCTTTTTTGATCAACCCAACTTTGTCTTTTTGGATCAACCCACCTGGGATAGGATAATGAATACCAACTCCCAGGAGGGATTCATAATACCCCCTATGGAGCTCACTGCTCATCCCAACGGAGTAATAATTCAGTTATCAAACACGGGTTTTGGAAGCCCTTGGGATTGGTAGTCCAATCCTAAAGCATAGTCCGGTTATCAAACGGGACGTCAGTGTCAAGTAGTCGGGCCTTAATTAAAGCTACCAATTGGCTCTATAAGAATTGAAACCATTTGAGACTTTTGGAGTGATCAAATGTTTTGTATCATTTGTATTAATGATAGAGAAATCTTTCTTTGCTGATAAAAAAAAATGCGCTTTTGTTTCTGAAAGAAAGGAAGAGAAGGAAAAGAATGATAATTACAGAAGAGAAGTAAAGAAAGTGCAGCGGATATGTGTTGTAACATGTTATTGGTTGGCTCCTTGACATCTTTTTTTTTTTTTACTCGTATCTTTTTGGATGGTGCGTGGCGTATGATTAACTGAGACTTAGGTGCCATCCTCGTTGGAATTTTTGCTCTTAGCTGTGATGCCATCACACCCATTATTCTTTTAATTTATGCATCCTCTATTTTAAAGATTGACAAATTTACTTCTTTGCTGAGAAAAAAGAAAGGAAAATTCATTATCCTGATCATACTTTTTTTGTTCTTTTCTTCTTCTTTTGTCTACAAACCAAATGAAAATTTTGTAAAAATTCTTATTTTCCTTTTTCTGTATGTTCCAAACAGGCTATAAATCCCAAGCCTTCACCACCTGAGAGGTTTTCATACATATCGGTTTGTCTTCAGTTCACTGGCAGATTATGGTCGATTCGACCACTACGACTAGTTAGTCTGATATGATGCTTTATTGGTGATAGTTATTTTCAACCAAAGAAAAACAATATTCATGGCCGCAACATCCGATCCCTCATAGTGTGCATGTATGATTAGGAATGGCTTGATGCTAACAATTTTTTATTGAACGATTCAATAAAAATCTACTCGGATCAAGCCATTCCTAATCATTTTTTTTTGTTGATTTCTCGCGAGTACCCTTAAAATCACGTTCTGAACACATTGAGCAGCTCAAATCATCGCAAATCGATCGGAAAATGAAAAATCCGGACCATAAGAAAATCCGGACGAGTGGACCTGAAAACTACTGCGTGTGTGTGTATGTATGTATGTATGTGTATATATATATATATATATATATATATATATATATATATATCATGAGTTGTGGTAGTTCATAACTGTAACTCATCTGTTCTATTGTTGTTATTAAAAATACACAATAGAATATATCTCTAAATCTTAATACTATCATTCCAGGTGAGGAAAAAGGGGTTTTTAGCCTGGAAGGTTCCAAATTGAGCCAGTGATAACGTCAATTTCTCAGAAATAATATAGTACGTATTTGTTGGTGGTCATGCTTTTTCCGGCAGATATCTTCTCTATCCATGAATGGCATAGTATTGATGATTGGATTAGACGCAGGGCGGCTCCACCATATAATTATCAGGGTTTGAAGCCGATCCAACCCTGGTTCAAAAAATGCATTAAAATTTTGTACCTTTTTTAATAATGTACACACTTTGATTTCTCTTTAATATTGTCGGCAATGAATTACTGTAGAGTAACTAAAATAAATAAAAATTCACTTAACTTTGTAAGCAAGTATTCTCTCCGTCCCAAATTGAATGATAATTTTTGATATTCATGCCAATTTTAATTTCTTATATCTTTCCATATGAATCACAAAAAATATGCAATATGGGTCTTGTTTGAAAGTTCTCAATTAGTTTTACTATACGAAGTTTTCAAACTCTTGAAAAACTTTATAGATTGAAAAATATAAGTAATGAAAAATGACACAAATTTCAAAAATTGTCATTCTTTTTGAGACGGGGGAGTAGATAATATAGTTCAACAAAATAAAATAAACTAGACCCAATATATTATCAACCAAATTAAATTAATTTATTATATATAGAGTTTCGTACACTGAAATTTTCTTTACATTTTCGTCACCGCTAAGTTGAAAACCATGGAGCTGCCCCTTTCTATTGAGAAATTTTTTGGTGTTGGATGGGCATATCCTACGTGGTACCCGCTTGACACATCTGAGCCGTCCAATACACTTTTGGACGGCTCGAATTGAAACCATTTCTCTCCTCTCACGCTAACACTTTCTCTCCATTTTTCTGTCTCCAAATCCAAGCCATTCAAAAATGTTATGGACGGGTCGGATGCACCGAGCAGGCACCACGTGGCACCCACCCGGCACTGAAAATTTTTCCCTATTAGAGGGACCCCATAAGATGAAAAGCATGCATTCTAAACAGTGGTGGGATTCAAGTTCAATGATCACGAATGATTATCAGTTCAAGAACCTTGCATTTGGACATTCTTCTTTTTAATTCTGTGGCAAAAGAGGGGCCGGGAGCATTATTTTTAGAACATTCGTGTAATAATACTATACCTATTTCTTCTGAAATATCCCATTCAAAAACAAGTGGAGATTTGACAATTTTTGTTTTTTTGCTCGGCGTGGAGATTTGACAATTAGCCTTTTTGTTTTTTATATCAGATCGGACACATCGATTATATAAAAACAATTAGGGTTTATACCGATATGGTTACTGGTATTTAACTCTATTGTAACAAATTCAAGTGAATTTTATTGTCTTCTAAAATTTTCTCAAGTTTTACTACAGATAAAAAAAATAAGTTTAGGCATGAAAATTTAAATTGATTAAAGAAAAAGAACATCATATATTTGCTGTCGCATTGGGTGATAATTGTGATATCAATATCTAGCGTTTATAGCATCACACAAAAAATAAGTTACGTACTTACACGGGAATTATATATATCATAACTTTCTCACTTTTGTCTTGGTGTTTGATGGACTCCTCTCTCTCTCATGGACTCCTCTCTCTCTCTCTCTCTCTCTCTCTCTCTCTCTCTCTCTCTCTCTCTCTCTCTCAATACAATGCATGAGGACTAATTACATGCATGCTGTCACTTTCACATTTTTAAAATTCCATTACCATTCTTTAATGCTATTGGTTACAGTTGGTGCACAGGTGATGAGTCATTTTCCTTTCGTCTCTATATTTCATAATTGTGATGGAGATCCCAATCTTTATGACGCATTTTTATAAAAATAACAAACTCAAAATCAAATGACAAATTCTACGAATATAACCCGAAAGAAAAAAGAAAAAAAACAATATTTTCAGGAATTTTTAACAAAAATAGGCTTGCTTTACTTTGTTTAGTTGCACAAGATAATTACTACTTATTTCGTCCCATAAAGTATAATTATTTTCAGGGATTAATTTTTAACAAATACAGGCTTGATTTACTTTGTTTAGTTGCACAAGATACTACTACTTACTTCGTCCCATGAAGAATTTACTTGGTAAATTTAGGTTTTTCGAGTGTCAAAAAGATAATAATTCACGTATGATAAAAATAAAAATAAAAAAGAAGGGATAATTATGCGGCCTCAGGCATTTCAAAGTCAAACAGTAACTTGTCGGAAAATTACTCTCCTATGAATTCATCACCGTTATATTTGACCACTTTCTGAATGATTCAATGCACCCCCCACTCCAACATCAACACACTTACCAACTACTCCATATGAAACAAAATTCAAATCAACATCATCTCTCTCTCTCCCTCTCTCTCTCTCTCCCTCTCTCTCTCTCTCTCTCTCGTATTGGACATACTAATAAAGAGAATGATTGTCCCCAAATGCAGTCATTATCGTCCTAGATTTTCAGCTAGCGGAGGAAGTTTAGCCAAGGAAGTTTGTACAGGAGGGAGAGACCCTCGATGTAGAGGAGGGTTGAACCCTTGATTTCACATTGAGTTGCGAGGTTGACACTATTAAGTTGACTTGTGGACTTATGAAATAGCCATAGTGGACTTATTTATAAACCTCCTTTGTGACAGCATTCTAATTCTGAACTTTCGGAAATTATGAATGAAGTACGGTAAAGTAATAATTAAATGCATTTAAAAAAGGCAAAAAATTATTTTCGGATGAGGTGAAAATCATAGGGTTTTGTAGACACCCCAATTTGGCTTAACGATTATTTCAAGTCCCACCTTAAGGACCATCCCGATGATGAATAGAATATGTGGTTGTTGTGGTTGACTTCATGAAAGCCAGCTTAGGAACTTTGTGGAACTCTTAAGGGATTAAGGAACACTTTGGAATAAGTGATAGGAGTGCCAAGTGACACTTAGAGTGGATAGAAATGTGTTAACACGTGTTTTAGCCTTGGTAGCATCGTTGATCTTCAATTAAGTCTGTTTTCAGCCCATTTTTCATAAACTAAACTTCCTTATTTTTGTGGTTGGATTCCACCATCTTGTAGTACTTTCAAAACCCTCTTTATTGATATACAATAAGCCTTAAACCAATTTGAAATGAGGGAGATACGAGACTTTTACCAAAACAATCCATTTTCTGACCCAGTAAGTGTAAAATCGTCATATCTTTTGATATACTAAATATATTTGATCCAAACTACTTGGGTTAGAAAGTGGACTTAACAAGCTTTCAAACGGTCCAAAGAACACTCATAATCAAGTTCAGAAGTGTCCGGATTGAGCCCGCGAAGTTTGGCCTTTTGTTGAAAAATCCTTTTCACGGCCGTGAAATCCATTGAGCGGCCAAGACATCCATTTGGCGGCCAGCAGATTGTTGTTTTCCAGATTCTAAAATGTTCAACAGCTTTTCAATCCGTTCACCCAAACCCTAGCAGCCACGAACCATTACTTCGAGGCTACGAATACACTTACCATAGAGATCTTGAAGCTCTAAACTTCCATATCAATTGGGTTAATCTCGTCCGTCTCTCCACTCCATGATCCGCCCCCAAACTCTATAGAAATCATCTCCTATCAATCCTCTACAAAATCCCTAACTTCTCGTGAGTAGCCGCATCGGAGAGTAAAAATCCCCAAAGAACTCACTTTGTTCTAGGGTTTTGTGAAGTTGACCACCACAATCAACCACTATTATCTTCAATCAATTTTCTATTAACTGTTCGTATTATGGTGTGAGGAAGAACATCGGCAGGAAAATTAATCCTTCGGCCGATACATTGATCCAATTGGATTCCTCGGCCGTGACATCAATTCACCAGCCGAGGGATTTATTTGCTGGGACATATTTGTTTTCTGCTTATTCTAATGCATGCTTTCATTTATCGTACTGGCTCACCTTATCAACTGTTAAAGACTAAAAACCCGATTATGTGTTAGAATTAAATAAAGCAAATATACATTGTATGTCGAACGATTATGAGCCAGTCTCATGACTGGGCAAAGAGGGATGCCTAACACCTTTCCCTTACTGTACTCTTGACTCCCGTACCCGGAATCTTTGTCCATTTTTCTTTGTTTTAATAAACTAGGTGGCGACTCAATTTTGATGATAACCGTTATCGTGTAGCGATGTTCCTAGCCATGGGGATATCCACGATCTTGGTTTATGAAGTGGAACCAAACAAGCGTGATCAATCTGTATGGCGATGCCCCGTTTGGAAGGTGTCTACAGGTTTTCGCCTCCTATTGTGGGCCCCATCATGAGTTAATTGCAGTAATCTGAACCGATCTTGTAGAGCCCGCAGAGGTGTGTACTCATGCAAAAAATGGGCTTTGTTGGACATCTATAGGTATATCAAAAATTGAATTTCAGTTTATAAATCGGACAACCTGGATTTTGTCAATAATTTTTAAGGTACAATGTCCATGACTGTCTATTTTATATGCCAAAACTTAAAGATATACCTATTGATGCATCGCAGCCTCCTTTTACGAAACTAATTGCAAGAAGAGATCACAAGCTTGCTTATGTTAAAGATTCCCTCTTTGAAACATAAACACAAATAGGTATGAACTAAAGGTACTCCCTCTTCAAACACATGATATGAGATAAATCTCAATTTTTCTTTAATTCAATAAAACAACTCTCTTTTAATGTCACCATACAACTTATTTTATACTAGAAAACTAAGACCGAAAAGGAATCAGCAAAACAGGAAGCTAAATCTCGGTGAATCGCTAATTGACTCAATAATTACTAAAATCAAAAGATTTGAGCTATTCCCAAATTTGATTACCAAAGAATAAAAGAAACTTACCAAAACAAAGAATCTCCTGCAAGAATTTATAACCAAAACAATAAAAACTAAATGTTCTATTTTTCAAATGATATAATAGTTCCATTCTGCATCATCTATCAATGTCTGATCAAGCTGAATTTTGCGTGAATACTCTATTCTGCGGCCTCTACAAGATGAACGGATCAGATTACCGTAATGAACGCACAGTAACATAAATGGCGGTTGGGGGAAACCCTCATCCGGACAGAATTTATTTTCTTTAAAAAAGCCTAGCCTACAAATTTCTTGGAGTAACAGCTAGTTAAAGTTGGAAAAACTTTTTTCTTACGATTTTTTGTTAAGTACTTAGGTGGAATTAAACACCGAAATAATTTTAGGATTTTATACCTTCTACTTTATAATGATGAGTTCTAACATCTCCTTTTGACTATATACATGAACTTAAAGGAAAAGAGATTTTCTTAATTATGTGGCTCTTCAAAGGGAAAATAGTACAATTCAGGTCCTCGCCCTATATTTGTGTATCTACAAAAAATATTTTTCTGTCTTTATTCCCGTGTAATTTCAATCGTCACATGCTTGCATAAAAGGCTCTGACCAGTAATAGGCGTAATCTAATTGCAGGAAACAGAGGTATGATGACAAATGAGTAGATGTGATTTGGTCCCTAACCTGCTGTTGTAGATTAATATCACAAACAACAATCTAGTACTGGCTTGAGAAATGAGAAAAGTCAAAAGGAACAACAATCTAGTACTGGCTTGAGAAATGAGAAAAGTCAAAAGGGAAATTAGGCAGAAAAAGAGGTTCAAATTGTGTGCCCTCACCATGTCAAAAAAAAAAAAAAAAAATTTGTGTGCCCTCATGCTTAGACCAAAAAGCAGTCAATGGTCCAGAAGGAGAATAAAAGAACAAAATCTCTAATGCATATGCACCTCTTTCCATTTCAAGAAAAGAATGGTGGTTCTGAGACAGCTAGCTAGTGCACATGGGAAAGTGCGAGGGTTAAAGGCTAAGAAGGGGGACTATTCCGTAAAGGGTGAGACAAAGTGGGACATTCTTCAAATTTGCACACAGATTACAGACAGTGAGATTCATTAGTAGAATTATTATGTCTTAATTGTGCCTTGCAAATGTGTAGTTAAAGGCGATCGAGGTTTGTTGAAATTGTTTGGTGAGTTGGTCCCCACCATATTAACCGAAAGCTAATTACTAGGGTTTTTTTTTTCAAAATAATCCTGTTAAAAGAAGAATTGGCGGAAGTACTCCCGTTTTCAAAATAATTGTAAAAATACTCTGAATCGCACCTTTTCGATCGTTTTCAAAATAATTGTACAAATACTTTGAGTCGCCTTTTGAAAGAGCGCCACTTTGGTTAGCGTTATGAGTTAGCTTCCGTGGCAACAAAGTAATTAGCACATTCTCAAGATGGCTCTAGATCCTTGAGATAACGTCATTTGAAATAGCGCTAGGACTTTAGTATACGGCCATCGCAACGGACGCTTTGTCTACCTCGCCTCTCAACTCTCCCTCTCTGCTAGCTCTAACATCTCTCTCTCTCTCTCTCTCTCTCTCTCTCTCTCTCTCTGACAAAATATATATGTATGTATATGTATATGCAAATATATGTTGGAATATATAATTTTTTTGTTGTTGCATACCATGTGTTTGTGAAATTGGTCCACTGAGGAGCCAAATCCTTAATTCATGGAGATATTGTGAAGTTGTACTGGCATGTGTGGCTAATCTTGATTAATGTAGGTGAGATTACAATAATAGTGTTGCGCGCGCGCTTGAGGCTCAAGTGTAGGATGAGGGGCATCAAAATCAAAAACAAGTTATATAGGCTTGGTTAGTTATTCTTTTAACCCTAATGTATTTGTATTCCTAGGTTCTTTAACACTAGTGTCAATAACTATGTCTTTTGATGCTTCAAGAATAATAAACCAATTAATTGGTTTATTATTTTTTAGGTGATTACTAAGTATATCATTGCTGTTTTTTTATTCTAAATGGCGAAGAAGAAATTTCTATTAACATTTGAAATTGTTACAAAGATTAACAAAAGCAAGGAGAGAACAATATAGTGTTCAATCCGAGACCCAAATCCTAAATTGACAAGTTGCCAACCAAAGGAAACACCAAAGTGGGACAAGCCCAAACACCTGAAAGGCCTAAAGCCTACATACATGGGACAAACCCAACAGTTAAATCAGATAGGACACAACTCAAACCCCTAAAAGCCCAGAATACAAGGGACTAGCCCAAACAATTAAACCCAAACAAACCCTACCACACAAGTACACAACACACCCCAACCAACGCTGGCAAACTTCACCGCCCACCACCACAATAGTAGACCGCCACCCAAGAAGATGACAGACCATCGCCGCCGCCCCACGATTGCTGTTAGTAGGTCGTTCTATGCAAAGGTGTTTTTTTTTTTTTCCTCTCTTAACAAATATATTGCCCAATGGGACATCCCTGATACATCCTGGCAATCTAACATTATATTGCATCTCTTTCAGTCCGGATGCAAGTTATAGCCATCAAAAGCAATCATGCAATAGGTCCCGTACATGCATATTTGAAGAAATTCTGGCCGGCCACTAGTCGAAATGATTAGTGGGTTCCAAACACCTATAGTTGCAGAACCATCATTGTACCCATAAAAACTCGCTTCCTCAAAAGGGGGCAAGCAAATTGGGACGGATAGAGTAACAATTACCACCCAAGAAGTAATAACTTCAAAACCCTATTATAAGAAAATATACAAGCCAAGTAGAACATCATTTATTGAATTATGTTCACGTGATCAGTTTATTTCTTATGGATAGTTTTCGATGGGTTCAAGTAGGCCAAGCTTTTGGACTGAAACGCATAGATTGAGCCCATGCCCCGCGAGAGCCGTAAACTTCTTGGTGAGTGAAAATAGAAGCAGAGATGTTAGGATACATGAAAAACTATCTAGGAAAGAAAATGAATGGTCCAAATTTACAGTACTGTGAATCTGGACTATTCATTCTTTTTTGTGGACAATTAGGGCTGAAACGCATAGATTGAGTCCATGCCCCATAGATTGAGCCCATGCCCCATGAGAGGCGTAAAATTCTCTGTGAGTAAAAATAGGAGCAGAAATATTAGGATACATGAAATATTGTCCAGGAAGAAAATGAATGGTCCAGATTCACAGTTCATTTCCTTTCGTGGACAATTTCATGGACTGTTTGGAGTATATTGTACAACCCTCTAATAGGAGTCTAATTCTGCAATCGTTTGGGCCCAAAACTTGACCCATGCCCCATGAAGAAGACCGACAACTAAATATCAAAGTCGCTGTTTTTTTTTTTTGCCAAATCGGGAAGAATGG
The DNA here is from genome assembly GCA_014282245.1 of Rhododendron simsii. Taxonomy (NCBI): domain Eukaryota; kingdom Viridiplantae; phylum Streptophyta; class Magnoliopsida; order Ericales; family Ericaceae; genus Rhododendron; species Rhododendron simsii. The sequence goes on along the minus strand of CM024956.1, from coordinate 16,392,802 downwards.
TTGGATGGCATTTTTGTTTTCTCGGCAACAATTATATTGAATTGATAACCCAACAAGGCACATCGAGAGAAAAATAGGAAAAAAACACTCATTAGATGGTTCGATGGCATTTCCACCAAACCGGATACATCGATCTTTCTGAAATTTATCAAACCTTTGGAGTAATAATCGGTTTTTGTTTTATCTTTTCTCCCATCTTCATACAGCATTTACTTGTATTATGGCGTTTTGAAAATATAGTGTGATCCCTTTTTGATTTTACAAAAACTCAAACGGTCACATTATTATTTACAAAAAGTACAGTGTACCCAGGACCACCAAAATCCGTAGGAAGATCTCTCTCTCTCTCTCTCTCTCTCTCTCTCTCTCATACAAATGACAAGAGCCTCTCCCTTAACGTTTCAAACTCCACTCTCTGACCTCCTTGCACCTGTTGAATTCAAAAAGAAAAGTGAAAACCTTTAGCTTGATAAGAATGTTTTCCAGTATTTATGGAGTAAAATATTATTTTATTTCTTAGCCCTTTAATTAATACTTACTTCGTAATTTTACTTTCCAAATCAACTTTATGATTCAGTATGCAGTCAAGGTTATGTTTATATTTTATACTACTATATATCTCTAAAGTATCTGATTTAGTAGAAACGCCTTATAATTAGAAAGAGGGAAAAAAACTGAAATGGTCCATATAGTTAAGTGTTTGTATCAACTTGGTCCCTGTAATTGTAATTGGCTCAATTTACACTCTGTACTTTCTATTTTGTTCCAACTTGGTCCAATTGCTAACCACTGTTAGTCCTTTTAACAACAAAATCAAATGGCCCCTTTTTGGGGGGTTAAAACAGTAATTTTCTTGCTCCCCTCTTACCCTAATAATAGGGGTGTGCACGGGTCGGGCGGTCGGGTTTGACCCTCGAGCCTGACCCTAACCTGACATGGCGGGTAACAAATATTTTAGGCCCGCAAACCGAACCGAAAAAGGGTAAGAACCGTCCACGATCCTGATTCTTTACGTCGGGTCTGGTCGGGTCCGACTAAAAACAGAATTAATTTTTATGAATTGTTCGGGTCGAGTAAGAAACGCACGAACCCGGACCCTGAACCAAAATCTGATTTTTAACAGAAAATGAACCCGTACCCATCCGACGCACATATTCGACCCTGTCCAGGACCCTTCGGGTTGGGTCGGCGGGTGGACGGATTTTTTGCACAGGCCTACCTAATATACCTCTGAACCGAAACACAGCTCATTCTTCCATTCTCCATTAATAAGGAGGCACCTAAGAAAAAATTTGGCTATAGGTTCTGCAAAAACCAACCCTCTAATTCAGCATTTTTATGATCAGCCATAAGGCAACATAACCACTAGTATTGTCTACCTGTCTAACTTATGGACAAACACTGAGGTGTTTTATTTTTCTGCATAGTACTGAAAATGCATATAGAACCATGTCCAAAAGTCACAACATGATATAGATCTAAAAGTCACAACATGATAAAGAATCATGTCCAAAAGTCAAAATATTACATAAACTCAAGGGTTGTTAGGCTAAATAAGCCAAGTGGCTTATTTTTTTGTCCTTATTCAATTTTTTCGCATTTATTAGTTTTTTGGTCAATTTTTTCGGGATTATTGTTTCGTCATGACGAGAGAAACCTAAAAAGTAAAAATTACCATTAAAATCCAATTTTTTTGAATAAAGACAAAAAAATTGGCTCATTGGTTTAGTTTTGTCTTTATTAGCTTATTTTTGTCTTTATTTAAAGGACTAACGGCGGACTAACAGTAGTTAGCAATTGGACCAAATTGGAACAAAATGGAAAGTACATAGTGTAAATCGAGCCAATTACAACTACAGGGACCAAGTTGACACAAATATTTAACTACAAGAACCATTTCGGTTTTTTTCCTTAGAAATATGTACCCTTATCGAGTTACTCCCTCTATCCTAAAATGTTTGTCCAGTCCACAAAACGGAGTGTTAAAAATAATGCAATTGTTTCGAGAAAAAATTCAAACTTTTTTCACAAATTAAAAATAATCATTGATATCTAGTAAGTTGTTAAAAATATTTTGATTTTTTCTTGTAAAAATTGTATTATTTTTAACACTCCGTTTTGCTGACCGGACAAGCATTTTGGGACGAAGGGAGTATCTATATACATCTTTTTGCTATCAAAAAAGAAAGAAAGAACAATGTCCTTAAAACCATGCACAATCAATAAGCACGAACTGGTCGAGATTTCCATCTATACTCCTTGTTGAAAATGCTATGGGAACCAACCTAATAGGCACCGACCGTGCACAGACAATACGTGAGGCCCACTCTAGGTACCGTACGGATAATCCAAGCCTTTCAATAATTTAAAAATAATTTTTCAAGTGGCTCTGTCGGAAATCAATTCAATTTGATACGTGTATGTCCTTGATCCAATCTTTCAATTTTTCATTCAGATTATAGGAATTTGAATGAAAAACTATTATAGGAATTTGAATGAAAAACTGACAGATTGAATCAATCACCTACACATATCAAATTGAGTTGATTTTTCCACCAAGGGCCACTCAAAAAATTATTTTAAAATTATTGAACGGCTTGGATCATCCGTGAGGGACGTACCCAGAGTGGGTCCCGCGTTCTAGTTTGTGCATCATCAGTGCACAAACCATCGGCGGCCATATGGTTCGAACAAGAAAGTGGAACCTCGATCAGATATCCGTATATCCAATGTAATGTAATGAGGTCCAAAATTAATGAAAATGTGTTAATTTTTTTTCTTTGCTGAATGTTACTGAATTTGCATTAAAGTTTTTTTTCAAATAATTAATTTAGTCCAAACTATCTGTAACATGTACCAGACAAAAATTGTTAACCTTATTATGTGTCTTTAATATATGTAGTACATGGAGATTAAACTATAGAACCACTAACTAGCAAAACTTAGCTAATAGAGGGAAAGAAATTTTTTATAAAAAAATAAATAAATAAATAAATAAGAAGAAGAAGAAGTAGTACCTCAAGATGAAAATTGTAGAAAATTTTATCTCCAAAGGATTCAAAACAAGATGCATTTAACAGAATCAGCCCATCTTCCTCCAAATTCAGCAGAATTTCCGATATCAATATACTCTCCTCAATCTTAATTGTGCAAATTTGGATCAAAACTTCTCTCTCTCCCAATGGACTCGCCGAAACAACCGATAAGGTTTTCTGATTCACGCACTTTGTTCGCCTTTTGATGTGAGCTAAATCTTGTATTTTCCTGGACTTGTGAATTCTTGATACGAGCTCTTCCTTTTTCTCAACAAGTCCTTCTACTTCCCCTTGTAAGTCGGGTATGTATTTTAGTACTCGCGATACCGTGGCTGGGATACTTAATTTCTTCTGTAATAAGTGGGAAAAAAAATAGCAGAATTCGCGAATGTGAGTCGCATTCAATTCAAAATTAACCGTAACTTTTATCTCTCCAATATTGAACTAGATAATGAGTTATTACAAAATGAACTATTAACTTTTGTACAACCAGGGAAGCGGGCCGAACTATAATATTTCTTAAACTGGGAGGACGGAATTGTGAATTAAGAAGAAATTTCAAAATTTCTTCGGATTATGAAGAAGTTGGTTGTGCTCTCCTCCGGCTTGATATCTTGTGCTTAGGGTCCTTTTAATTTTTGTAATTTATTTTTAAAAATTAATAAAAAATCCTTTTTTGCCGTTCAAAAAAAAATTGTATGAAGGTCAAAGTCAGGGCATGTTAGCCCAGCCCCCCTCTCCTCCGTAATCTCGTCTTGAGTCAGGGCAAGTTAGCCCAACCTCCTCTCCTCCGTAGAGGAGATTACGGAGGAGAGGGGGGTTGGGCTAACTTAATTGCCCTGACTCTGACCTTCATACAATTTACTAGTCTCCCAACTCACATATGAATTAGTTACTCTCTAGCTCTATCACATTTTGATAGTCTTATATCCCATTTTGCGACGTCCCAAAATACTTTTTGATGGGACATAATCAAAAAGTTAAATATTTTTTAATATAATCATTATGTTCCATTAAAAAGTTGAAATCTCTAAATGGAATGGAGGGAGTGTATTTTTCGATTAACATTGGATGACGCCTTCTGCATTTTTAGGAAACTTAACCCCTGAAATCAAATGATGGTTCATATGGAGTACTCTAACAACTACTATTTGTCTCCCAACACTCCTTAAATAGCTTTCACCAAAAAAAAAAAGAAAAGAAAAGAAAAAGAAAAAAGCACTCCTTAAATACACCCAAGCTAAGTAAACATATACGTACATGGTTCTTACCGTTTGATCAGCTGCCGGAAGAAGTGAACGGAGGGAAGAATACAAGTCATTAATCCTCTTCCGGCGGTCGCGCTCGCTCGCATTATGGTTGAGTTTCTTCGCCGTTATCGTTGGAGTTGTTGTTGCGATATTGTCATCGCATTCACGATCAACATCATCACTCGAATGCTTGCATTCGCCTTCGCCACTATTAATCGCGATTAAGGGCTCATGAGATAAAAGAGGAGGAGAGTTAAGAAATGATGGAGTACTTGAATTAGCTTCTGCTTCTCTAGTGAAAAAATTGTTTTCTTCATGGGTTATAGAAACAGAGTCTTCCAAAGGCCACCCAAAGGGTGAAAACAAAGGAGGGGACCAAGATTGCATTTGTAGAGAGAGAGAGAGAGAGAGAGAGTTTGTTTTTGGAGGAGAGAGAGTTGAAAATTGGGTAACAATTACTTAGTTTGATAAGGAAGTGGATATGATCAGGACTTGTATTTATAGAAACTCAAAATCAATTAAGTACGTAATTAATCAATTAATTAATAGTAGATATGCGTTAACAAAGTTTAGGCAGTAATTAGGGAAGATATATTAGGATAAACCTTGATGTTAAGAATTTACAGTAATTTGTAAGAAAAATGAATGGGAAAATGACAGGTTTAATTAGACATCTTAATTATTAATTAGCAAGTTCGTCATTTGATGTGTGGTATTGTGTGTGTGTGTGTACAACGGCTATTTAATTTCTTCAAGACTAAATCATCATTCTTGGCTTTTTTTTTCCCCTTAAGAAAATGATGCATTCTTGCTCTTAAAACCTTATAATAATAATAAATAAAATAAAATAAAAAAGGATTAGCATGTATTAGAAACTGTATCAATGTCATTGAAGATCTAATTGTCAGATTTTGGAAGATTTGGTTTGCAATTTTCTTGATTTTTCTCGGATCAATATATGATTGAACATCTAATGTTTTTTTTATTCTAAACACTAGTAACTTAAAGGCCTTTTGTGTGCTTTTCTCGGGTCATTTATATTTTGTGGCGTTTCTGTGGCTGGGCTGTTAAGGGTAGTTTTGGGGGCCATTTTCTGTTTTGTTTTCTTTGTTTTTTCTTTCTGTTTCAGGTGGGTTGGTGCTTTGGGTTCTCGGATTGGTGGTCGGAGGTCCACGGTTTGGCTGCGGCACGACGGAGATTGGGGTTTTTTTGGCAGCAGATAGTAGGTTTTGGGAGTTTTAGAGGTGGTGGTGGAGGAAGCGGCATGAGGCGACTTCAGGGGTAGTTTTGCAAGGAGTTTTGCGTTGGTGGAGCATTGACGGCAGTTCACGGCGGTGGTTTTGCAGTTCACTCACGGTGGTGTGGTGTTGCGGCGGTTATGGGTGGTGGTTGGGATGCTGGGCGTTTGCAGCTGGCTCGGAGCGTTTTTGGGACCTGCAATGTATGGCGGGTTCAAGGCAGTCTGCGCAACAATGGCGGCGTTCCTTAGCCTGATCGATTGTTTCTAGGTTTTAGGCGGCCGCATGTTTCATGGCGTTCAAAGGCAAGAGTTCGGGTTTCGAGGTATTTTTGGGTTTTGTTGGTCCTTGACCAAAGCGCTTGGGTCTCAGGTATCCATGGAGATTAAGTAATTTTAATTTTCTTGTGTCTCTGTCCTTTTAATCTCTCTCGTTTTCGAATTCAGTGATTAACAAAAAAAAAATTTGCTGATCAAAAAAAAAATATGAAAGTGGCCTGAAAAACCCACAAATGGCTCAACAAGATGGTCTATTCATTTTTAGGGAACGAGAACATCTTCATCCAAACTTGAACTAGAGAAATATGTAACATTTTTTTTGGCATATAAACTACATGTAATATCTAAATTAACTTTGATGTAACCTCCTAATTTTCCTCTTTCGTACTTGATAATGACACACGCAGGCACAAAAAGAGAGGCGAAACTAGCTGGTGGGGGTGGAGTAGATGCCACCCCCACCACTAGTTTCAGGCCCAAACTCTTTTTTTTTACACTAAGAAAATTCGGTTAGGTGCCTATTGGTAGTCGGACAACTCCAAATTTTAAACACTCATAATGTACATATCTCTTTCCGCAAAATGAGCGGTCTGGATCATCACAATAATATCTCAATAGCTTTCATTTACAGACTACAAAAGAGTTGGTCCAAACTATTTTCTTCTCAATTTAAATAAAGGCCCACAACAAAGTTTAATCATATGAATATCAACGTAATCTTATTTTTCTCACTCTTACGGACAACACGCATGCCACAACAGAATTAAATACTTATAGAACAGTGCCACTCCCGCTCCCGAAATTCAATCCTGGCTCCGTCACTCAGAATTGAGTGTTGGACGTACAAAAAGTGTGGCATGCATGGCATGCACACGCCCAAAGCAGGCTTACTGGTCATATGCTCGAGCACAGGTTGCAATGTAACGTGGGAGGCACACTTTGTACTCACTCTCAACTGAGTCAACTCAAGCCTCCAAACTAAACTCCACCCTCAATCCCCATCGCCATCAGAAACAATTAAAAACTTGGACTTGTGTGTTTTGCTTATAGTCTTTGGCTTCTCATTAACATATAGAGGTATCGTGTAATCCATCTCTCTCTCTCTCTCTCTCTCTCTCTCTCTCTCTCTCTCTCTCTCTCGTACCGGTGGACATAAATTAAGAAGTATGTTTATGATAAAAAAAAATATTAAAAACTCAAGTTTGGAAATTTGATTCTGATCACCGTTGCCAAAAAGTCTTTTAGGCTATTGAAAGTTTTTCTGTTGTTAATTCTAAGATTAAAAATTAGTTAAGATGCGCGTAAACGTAATAATTGGTTTGCATATTCTTCTATTAAAAAAAAAAGACAAAAAAAAAAAGAAGGACGAGACATCTCGTGAATTGTAAATACATCTTTGCAATCTTGAAGCGTCGCAGTGAATGGCCAAGGATAGAATTATGATCTATCACTAAATAAAAGGTCAAGCTTTCTCCAAGATTTGAGTGTCAAACTATATGGTGTGGTTCCAGAGTCGTCGGAATCAACCTTCCTAAAAAGAAAAAAATCATGGGGTAGAGCCTCATCTTCGGTATGAGTTTAAAATGGAGCACATCGATATATAGTTTCTGCAATTATAATGTCCTAAGTTGGTACGCGTGTTGATAAATGTAAAAATCATCTAATATTTATATATGTGAGTTTAAAATGGAGCACCGTGAATTCGCCTCATCACGGTTCTCGATTTTTCTTGTAAAAATCATCCAATCATCTAATAAAATACATACATATATATGTAGTATTTAGCAAATTAATAATTATAAGTTTTACCAATTGTTACAATTTTTTCAGTAATTTTATCTTAATGTGATGCTATATTGTAACAATATATAACCTCACAGGGTAAACTGTATTTCATTCCTAGGAGAGAGAAAAATCGTGTATGTTGTGTTGTAACTAATCTGGAATTCTGAATAATATTTGTGTACTTTACTTCATTTGAATGCTACCTAGTTGCTACCTTTTTGGATATAATGGCAGATTGTAATACTTGTTTTTTTGGTGGCAAGAATTTGGTTTTTTTTTTTTTTTGTTGGATTTGAAATTTATTGATTATGGAATGTAATCCGTGGATAAAACCAGAATCAAACCGTGATTTACAGATTGGATTGGAACCAAACCATAGGATTTTTTATCCGGACACAGATTGTATTTTCTAAAAACCATGACTCACAGATTATGATTGAATTCATATCAATTCGGTCCAATCCGGACAGCAGACAGCCCTAGTGGCAAGTACAAGTTGTTACAAGACATGTAGGCAAAAATAATAAAACTATAAAGGAAGGACCTTGACAATGTCCAAAATTCTAAGGCCTTCCAAATTTTTGCGTGGCCAAAGCACTAAATAATCACAGAGCATTGAGGATAGCTCATTTGCTTTTCGAGCTCGACAACATCACGCGCTCCAGTAGCATCCTTTCTCCCCATCCGTGTTTCTTTACGCAGGTGCTAAGATTGGAGATTGCGGGAAGTGATTGTAAAGATTGCTCCGTTGGAGGAAATCAAGAAAAGAGTACAGAGCCATGTTAGCTGAGGAAGGTAGGAACCTGGATTGACGGGGTTCATTTTCTAAAGCCGCACATCAATCCCCAGACAGTCACACAATATGGTAGAAAGCTACATATTGTACCATTACTCAAGGCCATAGGCAAATGTGCCCATCTCAGTTCTACGGTTCGCTTCGCTAATGAAATCGAAACACTTGATCCTCACTCCAAACGCAAGGAAATAGACGTCGAGTTCACAAAAATAGGTCTACAAACCCAGCGACATCAACTTGGCAAGACCGTGGTCATCAACTATCGAACTCCAAAAACTCTTGGCAATACCAAAAACACCGTAGTAGGGTACCAAAATGAACCTATACATGCCGAGAATTGAATGTCAGAGTTATCAAATTAAGATGTCATTCATTTCCTGCAACATATCTTGAGATCTCAATTTAATTCCGACCCTGCTCTGCAATTTCCAACTTCAGTCAGTATTTAGAAATTGCATCTCTCTGAGTTTAACATCGGAGGTCTAAGTTGGTAGGGAATACACTGAGAAATACAAAACTTTATAGAAACAAAAGCATAAAAAAAGAACTTGTGTACCCTCCCAAACATAAGGGAGAAAAGAATGGGAGAGTGAGTTGAATCCTTGATCGCAGAGCACGTCTGAAACCATATCATCTTGAGTGAAGTCGAAAGCGTATATTGAGCAATTTCAGTCGAGCTGTTTCTTGTGCATGTGTTGTTCATTGAGTCTTCGAAAACAAGTTCACCAAAGAGTCATATCCTGTGCAAACACACCAAAAAAATACCCTTCGGTTTCAATGAAAATTCAATGCCTGCCTCTTCCTCGAAACCCTCCTCTTCCTCTGCCCCTTCCACGACTACCTCCTCCACCACGACTACCTCCTCTTCCTCTTCCTCTTCCTCTGCCTCTAAACCCCGACGGGCCCGATCTATCTGGCTTCAGCCCCAAAGACTGCACTCCCCTTCTCTTTCCATGTCGTTCTTCCTTATCGTCTTCCTCATCTTCCCTGTACTTTGCTGAGCTTCTAGAAACGAAGGAAATCTCTCTTGACCCTCCTGGACCCGATTTGACTCCGTTCATACTACGTGAAGCCTGCCGCTCATTAGTCAGAGCTGCCACCCTTTCGCCCAAAGGAAGAGCATCCTCCTTTGCAAGTGAGATGTTGTTCCCAAATGCTTCTGCATGTCGTTCATCCTTCACTTCATACAATCTACAGGTTTTGTCAAGGAAAGTATTTAGAGAGGGTTGAAAATGCACTTCCATTAGATTCCTATGAGATACTTGAAAACAACAAACAACCCAAAGAAATGAATGTGATTATCGGTTTAACAACGCAATCCAAATGGTTGCATGCAATGCCTGTATTGTCTTTATTTTCCTGTTGTATTGATGATGGTAGATGTTTCCGCACCTATTGGCTAAGACAAGGGCTGTTGGACAAGAGGAAAGTGGGGGCGCCTGAACTCCCTTTTCAAGATCACCACACTAAGCGTTTATTAAAGACTTAGTAGACCAATATACTAAATTTGGTTTCAATTCAGCCCTCTCCGGCCCTTCTTTTTCTTTTTTCGTCCCAAGATTTCTTAGCTTCTTTCCCTCTCTAGTGGGCATCAAATTTCTTCTCAGCCTTCTTTCCCTCTTCTCTCTCCTAACCACTACAATTACCTTTTTCTTCTACCACTATTGACACCTAGGTCGAGATCTCACACCATCGTGTCGCATTAGATATGCCAAATGTTTTCCCTCATTCGTAGTACCTTTCCTACATCCATGTATAAATCTCATGTATTGACGCCGATTAACTTTTCACAAATTCAGTACGCATACACCATTTTGGACCACTTTATAGTATGTCCGCTCTCTATAAACCGGAACATAAAGTTTATGATTTCCACACACACACACAAAACAAAAAAACACTCTGTATAAACCAGTGTATGAACATTAACCTTGGAAACCGAGATCTTTTTTTAGATTTTCTTTTGTCATTGGTGTGGTCATCTTCTGATGAATGAGAAGCTGTTGATGCATCGGAATCACTTGGACTATCCTCATCCTCCATAACTGCCTCAAAATGTTCATCAACCAAAGACGGTTTCTTCAAGGATGCCACAGGATGCAAAGCCAGATACTCAGCCGACGTTTCATCAACTTCAAAGTTCTGGAGACAAAACAAGAACAAAAAAAGGCATCATGGATTGTACAGACTCAAAGCGCTTGTATGTTTTTATGATACCTGTTTGTCAAAGACCTATATCTCAGAGAGATTGATCTTAAACATACCCTACCTTATTTTCAAACATCGCTGCAAAACGTTCATCTTTGAGGATTTCACTGCTGAATCGTTTCTTTTTCTTGGATTTTTTCTTGGCATCAGCCCCATCTTCATCTTTTCTTTCATTTTCCGCTTCTTCATCTTCAAGAAGACGAGCTGCAAGAACCCGGTTGACTTTAGGCAGTTTCCTCTTAATCTGCAGAAGAAACCAAGGAGTTAAAAAATGAGAGATCCAGAATGGCAAGTGCGCATAATGCACATAGTTGTCACATTAGTCACAAACTCCCTCCATCCCTCGTTAGTCTTCTATTCCCAAAATGTTTGTTCTTTAGCGAAAAGTCAAAGAAGAAAGTGTTTAGATATCCAAAAATGACTCCAAACTGACTAGAATTTCTTCTAAAAACTGGGAATCGAGGGGCTGTGTTGGAAATAAAATTTAAATTTTTTTTCCTTCAAAAGTTGAAACCCTGAAAAGGGATTTTTAAAAAGGGGCAGAGCCTTGGAGGGAGTAGGAAGGAATGGATTATACAAAAAGTTTAACCCCTATCATTGCCATTTTATTGGCAGGAGTCGTTAGTCTTCTATTCACAAAATGTTTGTTCTTTAGTGAAAAGTCGAAGAAGAAAGTGTTCAGATATCCAAAAATGACTCCAAACTGACTAGAAGTTCTAAAAAGTGGGAATCAAGAAATCAAATTTAGCATTTTTTTCCTTCAAAAGTTGAAACCCTGAAAAGGGATTTTAAAAAAGGGGCGGAGCCTTGGAGGGAGTAAGAAGGAATGGATTATACAAAAAGTTCAACCTCTATCCCTGCCATTTTATTGGCAGGAGTCGCACTGTAGATAGAAATACAAATCTTGCAATTAGTGGTTAGGTACAGATATCTAGGTGAAATTAAGGAAGAGGAGAGCAAATGGAACTTTAATCCACTGTTTAATTGATGAGAAACATGGGGACAAGAAAGGGAAAATGAAACTGTTTTCATCATTGAATTTGAATGTTAACAATAGGACCTGTTAAAAGAGTTCAAGAACTGTGGCCAAAGGTTCCACAAGGGTTGAGAAGTGTTCGAGACTATGAGTTTAATTTTCAAATAATACACGAATAAGTGCTTTTAAGAACATGTCATGGGATCTGGGGGCGTGTTTCTTTTTGTAGAAGTGTTTTTTGTTCCCTTTTGTTATCAAAAAACGATTCTTATCCACATTTTCTTGATGACATGAAATATTCTTCAAACTGAAGGTTAAAAAAACACTTACTACAAGAAGGTAGCTCACGCTCCAAGTGGCTGATGGGAAACAAATCTATGGCTAGGATCATGTAGTCGTGGGTAATTATTAATTCAATAAAATTAAACTAAGAAAATTAAAAGAAAAGGAAAAAAAAAATCTGTATAACAAGTCAAGAATGCGAAGGCAAAAATAGAGGAATGAAAGATGAAAAACCAACCGTAATACGAGAGGCACGTTCAGCCTCAAGTTTCTCCTGTTTCCTCTTTTCTATATAATCATCATAGGCAAATGGATCTGCCAATGCTTGTGCCTGCAGAAATAAACATACAGATAACAATTTGAAATCGCCTTTACATTTTAGTCAGAAAAGGTTTAATGCAATACTATGACTTGATTAACTCAAATCCCAGATACATGGCTCTTCCAGCTAACTATCTATAGAATGTCAAGCACGAAGATCATAATCAGTTAATCACTATAGAGGAAGTAATAAGGCAGCTACCTATGTCAGATAACCAGAAAACAAACACACTGTATGTCTGTAAGACTAACAAATATATCCGTTTTTCTCCCTATTCAAACAATGCTACATTATTAAATACATCAATCCCGATCACTGAACTGCTCTGAGTGATCTGACCATCTTTTTTATTTTTCAAACAATCAACTACAAATTTCAAATGGAAAAGATTTATCATTGACACGAAACAAAAGTGTTTTTCCATGGAGAAGCCACAACAGGCTTGATATTTCTCAGAAGATGCAGCATTTAATCACAAAATAAGACAATGTAGATAATGAGTCATCACCTTCTTATACAAGCGGTAATCAATGAAGAACCCATGCATGTAAGCTCTTAGAAGATTGGTGCCAATTAAATTTGTCAAATTCAACCTCTCGAGATCTTCTTTGGTTAAGAATTTGAAATCATCATAAATAGTTGTTTGAGCACCCTCCTCCATCTCTTCCTGCAGGGGGAAAAATAACACAAATATAAAACTACAAGTGCAATTATGATACAGCGGGAATGGTCCTAAGACATACAACTTAAACAATCCCATATAAAATCGTCCAATAATCATACCGTCAAGTTTTCAAGGTAAGAACACCACTTTGGCGCAGGTCCAAGGGCTGGTATGAAATAAGATGGTATCTGGCTGCAGTCCAGAGCCAACAGTATCAACCCACTTCCATCAAAGACCCAAATATCATTTATCGCTCCAGCTGTTGGCTCAATGCTGGTCATGCCTTCTCCCTGAAAGTATCAGAAAAATCAATCAAACCCTCATCCAGAAACTACTCCCATCTAGGAATGTGCAATAAAATACAATCAACAATATCCAACATATTTGCCTACGTGGCATTATGGTGATCGCATTTGCAAAAAGTTCAAGAATCAAGACCCTTACAAGTTACAATCACTTTCCAATCTCATACGCTAAGATGACAAATCAAAGAAAACATCAAATCTTAGGTCGGTAACTAACTAGTATTCATTCAAGTTATCTGCTTCTTGCCTTTCCTATTCAAATGAATGGTGAACCTATATTCACGTAAATTAATTACCTACACGCACAAGGCAAAAATATAAAGAAAAGAACACCCTAAGAAAAAGATCTTCAACAGTTCAACTTGTGCTGTTATACATTGTGCTGTTATACAATCTTATGTTAGCTATACTGCAGCCACAATCTTTGATACATAAACATAAAGAACTAAAGCACTAGAGGGGGCACAACCTAGATCTAACCAAGACTATAGGCCCATACGGTCTCCTACATAATCAAAAAAAGAGAAGAGAGACTCCGCAGAGTGTCCGTCCAAGCTAAAATGAAGCTATGCAATAAAGAAGTTTAATCTATGAACCAACATCTCTACATCCTCTAAATAAAGTCTTCAGTATGTTTCACTCTCTTTACATGGCACCAACCCACTCAGCTTCAAAAAGCTAGAGGATCACTCTTGGGTCTTGGCATAACCCACTGCACCAACAAATGGAAAGAAGGAAACTCCTAAACCCGCCAACCACCTAAAATTATGGAGAATGTGAGCTGATGTCTCCTCCGACTTCCTATACTGCATCCACTATTACCAACAAAAATCCATTAATTACCTTCTTTTTGTCTGCAAAACTCAAAAGGATAAAAACCAACTGGAAATGCAGAAATCGCATCATATCTTCAGTCCACAATTTGGACCAAAATGGTCATAAGTTGTAACAAAGACACACCAACTAAACATACAGTACCATGTCCATTCCTCTAGCACCAGTACATGTATAGATAAGCCAATAAATCACACACACCGTCTAGCCATTCTTACATGTTCTAACAATTAAGCACGATTCATCTTATAAGTTTTGAGACAGTCTAATAGCTTGTTCAAAGCAACTATGTTATGTCATATTTTCATGAGGTAACAAGAAAATGGCAGAAAAAACATCGTATAAAGAAACTGTAATATAAACCCTAGAGTCACATCGAATGAAATGAACACGATGAATGAATATGAATTCAATAGTCAGACGTGCCCAGTCATAACTTGAACTACAAAAGCTTGAGACAATCTTATATGATATAATCACATGAAAAAACTAGAAAGCAGCATAAATAAATCCAAGGTCCATAATCTAAAACAAAATACCAGCTTATTAAATTCTACTCACTCAAAAGAAATTGGGAGTATTGCTTACCGTCTCTGGGTCCCAAATCCTGACAATTTTATTATCAGTAGTAATTAACTTCGCTCGCTCGGAGTTAAGAGTTTGATGCCACTTAATATTTGAAATTGGGCTGCCATACCTATAGAAGAATGTTGACAAATGCAAGGAGCTACGCATTAGAAACAAAGAAAAACATAACTATCATTGGATACAAAGACAAAATAGCCAGCCTGTAGATGTAGCTCACATGTGATCCTTCACTCGCATTGGTTGTGAAGAACGCAAGTCATAAATCAATACCTGCATTTAAAATAGCAAGCATTAGTGGAGGAAAAACTCAGCAAAAGGACAATCAACATTTATCCGTAATAATTACGAAAACCACTACAAGTGGATGTTTATAGACAGGATTTGTTGTTCAATGAAGATTAATAAGTTTTTTCATGACTAATGAGATTAAAAATCTATGGCAGATTTCATATAACACGGGGAATATGAAACAATCTCAAATGATGTTTTAACCATACCTTTCCCGCACTACTTCCAACAGCCATGAGGTAGCCTCCTTCCCCATCAAACTCTACTGCAGTGACCTCCTGCAAATCCGTAGGCATTGTTAGAGCATTTCTGATCACCAATTGGAACCTAAAGCTCAACATCTTTTTCTATAACATGGTGAAAGATGATGCAGAGAATTTACTCCATGATCCTTTTATATGTTCCTGTCAAAAATTACATAGGAAAGGAATATGAAAAAAAACTACCAGAGGAGTTTAAAATAAAAGAGCACTGATATCCAAAAACAGGCCATCAATAGAACTTCAGCTCGAAGGACATGCCACAAGGATCCAGCAGGTGATCCATAATGATAGCATTTACATGTACGCAACAAATGCAACCCCATCAAGTTTGGCTATAAGGCATCTGAAGTTTAGGCAAATGGATTCGAGTAGCAAAGTATTCCCCATTAACTAGAAATAGAACTACTAAATACCATTGAAATAATGTACCAAGACACAGATTGGGTACCTGGTCAATATCACCAGCAGGAGCAACAGCATTTATTCTTCCGACTGAAGATCTCACTCTCATGTCAAAGCATTCAACAGCGCCATCTTCTCCACCACATGCAACTAAACCGTGACGCTTGCTGAATTAGAAAATATGAATCCCAAAACTGGATAAGCAACCAAAACAAACAAGCCTCTACCAACTATAGCACTAAAAAAGACATAAGTTACACTAACCTTCTAGTAACTACATTTACAGCTGGGGACTGTGTGTTGAGTGATGAGAGGAAACGTCCCTGCAAAAGAAAAACTCAAGTTATATAAATCAGAATATGCAGCAGCTAATTAATTTTTTTCAACCGGCCCAAGTAGCTAATTAAATCTTATAAAGGATATTCTGAATCACCAAAAATAAATAAATCTCTTATAAAGAAATCAAATGAATCAGAAAGAGAAGCATGCTTAAATCGAGTTGGATTTGAATCCTATGCAGCTATAGATTATGAGGCAAATGTAAGTGTAGACTACGGCAACTGGTAAATAAAAGAGGATCAACTGATCATAACATACCTCTAGTTTTTCATCACCTTTCTTTCCCTTGGTAGAGAGAGCAATTTAAACAAAAGATTGCTAAAATCAAGATCATAATCTCAGGCAAGCCTACACCATCCTATTCTAGGGGAAGGAAAGAGGGCAGCAGGGCTCGAGCTGCCAACCAGGTGAATGGGAGCTTATCGGGTTGAACACTAGGACAAAATCCCGTCTTCCAAGTGCTCGGACACATGAAGATTATATTTTTCTTTAACAAGCAGAAGGCATCCCCCAAGTAACTGCAAGAAGGTAGAAAAAAAGGGAAAAAAATGCCGGAGGCAGATCACTTTGGCAAAACTTTCACTTGCTGTAGAAATTGCAGATACTAATCGACATAGAGCTCCGTAATAACTACAATTTCTGACAATAGTATCATAACAACTCTGAGTAGTGGCAGAGGCTTATATCTATTATTATTCGCTCCTATAAAAAATTGGTTACTTTCTCTTTTCTATCCTTTTCTTCCTTCTCCTTTTCCTGTTCTATTTTTCAATAGTTATCACCCCAAACACAAATACCGAAGCAATAGAGAGCAACGAATAATTAACCCTCCTTTTGCTTGGTTTCTCATTGAAGAGAGCTTCCTTATTTTTCTCTTACTCCTACAAAGACAAGAATCGTACCAAAAAACACTAACTACGACAGAGGACAGCCAAAAACCTGTTCCAAGTTTATTCTGTATACATCTGGAGAAGAGGCAGCACAAATCAAGTCACATGACCAGCAATCATATGCAATATCCCTTCCCATCCTGTTAATATTATAGCAGACATACAGACGGTTAAACAAACACCAGAAAAAGATTAAATTACAAAGAGAACAGATTACAGAATGCAGAAACAGAAGACACTAGATAACAGCATAACAGGTAACCCTTCTGTGCAAGTGTTAAGCATTCAAGTACGAAACTTCGGGGCAACATACAGTTCTTCACTTTAATAAAGTGGGATAAGGCAAAATAAAAGAACAAAAAGCATATGGACCCATGATGCTGGTGGATAGCTCGATAAACAAACATCCATTGTTGGGTTCATATTCCTAAAAGCTTTAGCTTTAGGCCCAAATGGTGATCGGAAATGGCACCAAAGCTTTGGATTCTCGCAGGTCTTGGGGTCAAGTCTCTCAAGTTGCATTAGCTTCACATTTGCATTTACATTCTCGAAATGTACGGATATTTTCATCTGAAAAGGTTACACACAGGGAGGATGCCGGATATTCTCACCTAAATAACAGTAAAGTATAACGCCTTTATTTCAGCATCCTCTAAGTTATTTGAAGTCTATTTGATATTAAATTTTTGGACTTTGTTCTACACTGTCACGTAAACCACTCATGATGTGTATGGCAAGGAAAAAGAAAAAAGAACGAAACTAAACATTGATTGTTAGCTTATAAATACTGTTTTACATAAACAACACTATGTAGAACATGTAATTATGTTATGAAGATCCAAAAAAGTTCCACGTTCGACCTAACGTATTCTGTTCCGAATGTGTGGTCCAAATGAGCCTACCCCTACTGTACCACATTCCAAAGGGGGTAGGGTGCTACGTTCCCTTTCCCATTCCGCTCCTCGTACCGCAGCGATCCACATTCCAGGTAACCTTGTGCCGGATAGCGTGATACATGTAATATTTACCATTATTCAGAAGTAAAGATGATCCAGCATTCCAGCCAAGGCAGCATTTGGAGGGAACCAAGAGGGGCATCGTAACACGTATGTTCGGGTGATCTGTACTACTCTAACCGCTAAAACGAAATGAGAACTAGACTTAGTTTCTAATACTCAGTTCATAAGAGTCCGATCATAATCTATGATTTAACTATCCCTGCTCAAATGATTTACAAACCTATGGTGAATCAAACATCAAGAAGGCTATCAAGGAAAGAACAACAAAAGGCCAGCTCATTCGCCAATCAACTCAACAAGACTTTAATCTCAATTACTTGGCATCAACTACATGAATTCATTTTCTCCAGCTGATGCGTTCTTTTTGTCCACTTAGCTCTAGCCTCTATGAAATGCCATTAGTCATCCAAGAAATTGACATTACGAACTGAAGTATCGAAGAAGTTCAGAGAGGCAGCTGCAATTTGGCAATGAGCGAACAGATCTTCACCAGTGCACAAGGCTTATGCTAGCAACTGGGTCTTGGAGGGAATCAACACGGATACGGATACGAGATACGGATACGATACGGATACGCGGATACGTGATTTTTCCAAAAAGTAGGATACGATACGTTGGGGATACGTTGAATATAAAAATAAATAAAAATAATATTCCATTGGCGACCAAATTTATCCATTACACAAGTGTGACATTCACATGCCAAGCAAAAACCATTGACATGCCAAGCCAAAAAAGAGAGTTCATTTAACATCATCAAAAGTCAAAAGATTCTCATTGTCCATCCAAAATATTGCAATCATCATTGCATTTCGCTAAACCACCATTGCTTCATCGCCAATTTCACCGTCATCGCCATCGTCCGTAAAAACTACGGCCTCCAACTCCGGTTCGTCAAGAGAGAGTTGTGCAATTTCAAGATCTCCAACAACCCCAAATGAACCAAAAGCATCTCCGCCAATGTCCCACATCTTCGTTTGTCCTTCCATGTATTGCCGAGTTCTTCTTGATAAGACGTGGAGGTTGCTATGAATGTAAACCAAGTCTTCCGCACGTTTTGGAGTCATCTTATTCCTTTTAGCTGAATGCACAAATGAGTAAGTACTCCAATTTATCTCGCTACATGATGATGAAGAAGGTTGCACAAGTAGTTTTAAAGCTACACTTTGAAGCAAAGGTGCATTTGCACCATAAGTAACCCACCAACTCTTAGGATCCATTGCATAGCAATCATGGATGGAATCACTATCCCCAAACTCTCCCGCCTTGCTTGAAAAATTGGCAAATTCCATGTTAGCCTTTGAGCGATCCGCCGAATTAGGAAAATACCTTTTCATGCATTTCATTCTTTCTCGTGCAACCTCAACATCTTTATGTGGAGGCACTCTACTAGGACCCTCGTGAAGCCATTCATCACTATAGTACCTTCGTAATACAAAGAAAAGTTGAAGTTTAATTTATGAATAATAGAGTACATAATGTTCACACTGTTTATGAAGTAAACTAACGAAGTTAGAAGTCACCTCGGATTTAGTGAATGAGCTAGGCAATGAAGTGGAGTGTTGTTCTTATCCCACCGATCAACAAGAATTGCGTGAACAACTTCATAAAAGGTAAATGAGTCCTCATGCCACTTTCCTTCGTGCCTATATATTGCAACCTTTACCCTTCTCTATCATTGTATCCCACATGTCATTGTATCCCACATGTCAGAGACCAAATGAAGACAAGGCTTATCCGTGTCACAAATCCTTAACATATCATACATGGGAGAGGTAAAGGAAAGTATATAATCAATGGAGTCCCACCAAATGTCATCTAGCACCTTCTCTTTCACAAACTTTGATTTTCCCGTATCATCCTCTCTATAAGAATTCCACCTCCGGCTTATTACCATGGTTTGAAGACTAGCTTTAAGAAGCTTGAATCTTTTAAGCATAACCATTACAGAAGCAAAACGAGTACTTGCAACCGAGAGCAACTTCAAAGGAACGAAGTCATTGAAGATAGCCAACCTCATGGAATGGTTCATGATGTAATTCTTGATGAATGAAACATCATCCACAACGATCGTGATCCAAGAACACTCGTCATAAGTTACTTGATTATTTTCCACATTCTTTGCTGCACAAATATTTTGCAAGGCAAGATTGAGAGTGTGGACAACACATGGTGTCCAAGAGATGTTAGGATATAATCCTTCAATTAGAAGTCCCGCACCGGCACAATTCTTAGCATTATCTGTGATTACTTGAACCACATTTTTAGGGCCAACCTCCTCTATCACTTCTTTCAACAACTCACAAATGAAATACTTATCTTTTGTGTCACCGGAACAATCCACGGCTTTGAGGAACATAGGCCCGCCCTCCGTCACCGCCATAAAATTGATCAAAGGCCTTCTTTGCGAGTCACTCCATCCATCACTCACAATGCTTACACCTTTCTCTCTCCATGTTCCCTTAATCGGTAGGAGCAATCTCTCAACATTCGTCTTTTCTTGTTGAAGTAAAGTTGTCCTCAACAAATTATATCCCGGTGGCAAATATCCAGACAAAGGATTATTTGCAGCAAATTGATAAGAGCTCACATGGTTTCTTGCCAAACTAAATGGCACACCCCCGGAATAAAACATCCTAGCAATTTCCGCATGCAATTGATCACGTTTACCACTATCAAATGCCTTCTCAACGGGTGATATAGTTTCACTTCTACTCCCACTTGTTCTTTGTTTCTTTGTCTCATAACCTTCTAGAACAAAACCAGATGATCTAGTAGAAGGGGGTAGAGGTACTTTCTTTGGCGCATTTTCTTTAATTCTCGATTTAGCTTCCTCATCTAATTTCTTCAGTCGCAAGAACTTCCTTTGTAACATTTTGACAAGGTCCAATTCCATTTGACAACTTCAACAAATGGCCCATAACTCTAGTGTATGAACTCTTTTTGACAACACTGCAGAAATTGCACTGCCACAAAGTATTTCCCCCTTGATCACCCAATTTCTCTACTTTTGTAACATAACTCCAAAGAGGATTATTAGTATCCACTGCATTCGTTTGTGAGGATGAGGAAACAGAGCTACTACCAGTACCAACAGAAGCAGAAGCAGAATCCATTCGGATTCAATATACTGTTATAAAAAAATATATCAGACAACAACAGTAGCTACTAGCTAATATCTATACAATGTTCCTCTTGGCATGGAGGTTTAGTCACATGCCTTTGGCTTTGGGTATTGTTGCACTTGCACAAGGGTTCGAAACTGGTGTTTGCAATTTAAATTTTTCTGATTAAAAAAAAAAAAACCTAATATCTATACAGCGTTATACATATATACATATATATGTGTGTGTATGTATATATATGTAAATGCTACAAACAAGATGAGAGAAGAGAGAAGAGACAGACGAGAGAGAGAAGAGACAGATGAGAGAGACAGATATGAGAGATGAGAGAGACAGATATGAGAGACGAGAGAGAGAGAAAAGAGAGGCGAGAAGAGAGAGATATGAGAGACGAGAGAGAGAGGAGAGCTTACAGTTCAGATCAAGAGATGAGAGATGACAGAGATGGTCCAGATGGATCGCTTTCTTCCCCCCTTTTCGTTTCTGCTTTTTCTTTTCTTTTCATTCTGCCTTTTCTCGCCAGGAAATAAGGTTATACAACCCTAATTATAGTTTACACCCATATGTTTTAAGTAATAACAAATTTACCCCCGAGCGTATCCGGAGCGTATCCTAGCGTATCCGAAACGTATCGGACCACCAAAAAATAAATTTGAAAACCGGATACTTTAAAAAAAAACGTATCGGATACGTATCCGGAGCGTATACGTATCCGATACGCGTACGGTACGTGATACGGAGGCCAAAATAGAGTATCTGTGCTTCATAGGGAGGGATGGTAGGTGGACAATCTACTCTTCCGAGTAGACGCTGATTCATGCAATTCGAACCAGCGCCAAAGTGCTGCAATGGGAGAGCACTTGCATCGTTTCGGGTCGTGACCTCTCGCTTTACAATTAGGTCTTAAGGCAAAAGCATAGTGAACATAAGCTTAATTTTTGCACGGTTGCACCAAAACAACACTGATAGAAAGGAAAACTATACTACAATATCAAGAGCTAGAAATTCCAATACAAGTACATGGAAAGCTACACATAAACTAATAGCAGCCAAATATACTCTTTTCCAGCCCCATCCTGTATCTCATTTCGTCAAACTTCTTCCCCTTATTTGTTATTGGAAAAGAATTAAAATTTTACTGCTCTCTTGACTTCAATACTCTAAACCAATGTTCTAAAAGTCGCTCGGCGCTAGTCGGGCGGTCGGCCACCTTCGAGCGATTAATCAGTGCATATTAAATAGTAATCGGCGATTAATCGTTAATCGGACCTAATTGGATAGGCCCCGCCAGCTATTAATCAGTGATTAATCGCCGATTAATTCCTTGTTTTAGAACACTGCTCTAAACCTCACCTTTTCTTTGATGAAAAACTAGATAACCTTAGCATAAGTTGCCATTGGTGTGGAGTGTGGGCATGGACGAAGAACGTCACCATCCTAATCCACTTGCTGGAATTCCAAATCTTTCATAATCCTATGTCTAGATGTTAAAATATTAGCACAAAGATTGCTGCAGCCGAAATAGATATAGCACAAGTTCACTAGTTTGATGCAAATAAGAGCATGTTTTACTATCAACTGTCCCTTGGCCTTATGTTCATATTTGAGGTTTAAATAGAACATGTTAGAAGAGAGTTCTTACAACGTCAGTTTCACACCAAAGACTTGGGTAAGTTGCATTGGACATTCTAGAGGAGACTAGTGTATTGGGATTGAGGCCTGTAGAGACTCCTATGGATCAGAATGTAAAACTTTGTAGTGATCAGAGGGAGATCCTTCCTCATCCGGACCAGTATCGTCATGGTTGGCAAGCTAAATTATCGTACCAACACACGTCTTGATATCTCACTTCTTGTTAGTACGGTGAATCAATTTATGTAAGCTCCTCGTCTACCACATTGGGAAGCTTGTCTCCGCACATTTTAAGTTCCTTAAGGCTAATCCTGGACGTGGTTTGTTTTACCGGTCTAACAGGAATTTGCGTGTTTAACCCTTTACCAATACTGATTAGGCACCATCTAATAGGCAATCGACACAACCTGGTACTGCCTGGAAGAGACAAAAGCAAATGATTGTTGCGAGGACCAACACACAAGCAGAGTATAGAGCCATGGCTCACACCAGAGTTGTCAGAGGCGAGGCGAGGCGCAACCCCAGCGCCTTGCTGGCCCCAAGCGAGGCAACTTGAAAAAGGCGAGCAAAAAAGTGACAAGGCAAGAAAAGCGAAAAGGCACAAAAAAGTGCGCTTCTTCCAAATCGATCAAGAAGCGTGCTTTCTTTCAAAAAAGCACAAATAACACAATTATTTTTCCACATAGGTGCGCCTCTCTTCAAAAAGGTGCACGCATCGCCTTGCGCCTCTCACCTCAAGCCAGTGATTTAAAAAGCGCCATGGCGCTGAGGCATGGCGAGGTGCAAGATCTGTGCTTCGAGGGGGTGGGCTATGGCGCAAAACACTGAAGCTCACGCCAAGGCGCATGGCAATGAGGCGATTGCCTTTTGATTTTCCAGCCAAAATCGATCTCGCCCGTAAGATCTATGATGCAGAAAGGTTCGTGATGCGCTGAATAATTTTCTTCTATGTAAATCAATCTCAACCTAGAGAGGATCGATCATAACAGCAGTCTCAGCGACAGCCCCTAATCCTCTTCTCCTTCTCCTTCTCCTTTCTTCTATGTAAGTCAATCTCAACCTAGAGACAATCAATCATAACAGCAATCTCAGCAACAGCGCTTCTTCTTCTTCAGCAGTCTCAGCGACAGCGCCTAATCTTCTTCTCCTTCTCCTTTCTTCTATGTAAATCAATCTCAACCTAGAGAGGATCGATCATAACGCGACAGCACCTAACCTTCTTCTCCTTCTCCTTTCTTCTATGTAAATCAATCTCAACCTAGAGAGGATCGATCATAACGGCAGTTCTTCTTCTTCTTCTTCTTCTTCTTCTTCTTCTTCTTCTTCTATGTAAATCAATCTCAACCTAGAGAGGATCGATCATAACAGCAGTTCTTCTTCTTCTTCTTCTTCTTCTTCTTCTTCTTCTTCTTCTGCTCCTCCTCCTCCTCCTCCTCCTAACAGCAGTTCTTCTTCTTCTTCTTCTATATAAATCAATCTCAACCTAGAGAGGATCAATCTTCTTTTTCTTCTCCTCCTCCTCCTCCTCCTCCTCCTCCTCCTAACACCAATTCTTCTTCTTCTTCTATGTAAATCAATCTCAACCTAGAGAGGATCAATCTTCTTCTTCTTCTTCTTCTTCTTCTTCTTCTTCTTCTTCTCAACTTACAGAGGACTTCTTCTTCTTCTTCCACCTGCTGCTTTTTTTTTACAGCTCTGTTTTTCTTTTCACCTGGTGCTTCTTATTTTTTTTTAAACAAATTTTGTTTCCAGTTCCTCTTCTTCTTCTCACGAATAATTTTCAGATCTGTTTTTCTTTTTCACCTGATGCTATTTTTTTATTTTTTTTTACAGATTTTGTTTCCTCCTCTCTATTTACCAATTACCATTTATGGTATTTTTTCATTTACGGTATCTTTTCTACTTGTTCATCCTAGATGAAATATGTAAATAAGTGATTGAGTTTGTTATGTTTTAAGACATTTGAAAGTTTTACAAGTGTTTATTTGTGTTGAAAACTTGTTCTAATAAATTGCGCCTTGCTGCCAAGCAAAAAATATATATTTGTGCTTCGCATCAATAAAGTGTGCACCTCGTCTTGCGCCTTGCGCTAAAAATTAGGGGACCTTGGCTCCTCGGTGCGCCTTTTGCCATTTAAAACACTACCTCAGGCCCAACAAAACTTTGCGCCTCGGTGCGCCTTTCGCCTTTGACAACTATGGCTCACAGTACATGTGAGATTATATGGGTGCAATCTTTACTTGAGGAGTTAGGGTTTGGCGTGCAATTGCCTATACCTATGTATAGGGATAAGTTGATAACCAGAGAGCAAACCATATAGCTTCAAATCCGGTATTTCCTAAGAGAACCAGGATAGGTAAATTATAATATTGTTCGAGAAAAGGTGAATAATGGATTGTTGGCTACCCTTTATGTCTAAAGGAACTCTGTTAGCTTCACCAAATCTTTGTTCAAACAGCGTCTAGAGTTGTTGTGTAGTAGGCTGCAGTGTTCTAAAACTCGGAAATACTCGGCGAGTACTCGGTGAATACCCGGTACTCAGTGCCTGGCCGAGTAGAGTTAGGGCTACTCGGAGGGAATACTCGGCCAGCCGATTACTCGGCATTACTCGGCGTTACTCGGCGAGTACCAATTACTTGGTGAAACGAGATTACTCGGAAGTGGGGAGAAAATCGAAAAAAAAACTGAAAAAATGGGGTAAAATACATAATATGGAGAGATATGGAGAAGAAGAGGAGGAATAATTGCCTCCTAATTTCGTACTTCGTTTCATTTGGTTTGAACGTTGAACTTTGTAAACTTGGTTTCATTTGGTCTGAATGTTAAACTTTGTAATGGACTAGTAATTTTGTGCTTAGTTTCATTTGATTTGAACTATGAACATTGAACTTCTCATTATGCATTATGAATATCATTTGGGGACCATATAAAAAAAAAATCCAAGTAATTTCTACTCGCCGAATAATCGACGAGTACTTGGCCTACAAGGTACAAGGTGGCCGGCCGAGCGAGTACTGAGTACCGAGTTTTAGAACATTGGTAGGCTGGGTCTTTGTGATATCTATATTCTAGCTCGAGGGGGAGTGTTAGAATCTATAATTCAAAGGCAGTTGTGGGGGGCACCTCGAGGCAAAAGCATAGCAAAAACACCTTTGGGCGTTGATTATTAGGTAGGGTACCACAAAAGCATTCGCCCATCCGTTGGAACCATACAGAGGCGTACGCTGTTCACGCATTTTTCACCCAAATGATGGAGACGAACGTCTCAGAAGAGTCAGTTCTTTTCCTTTTGTAAGGAAAGGGTTGGTTCATTTAAAGTTGTTGCGGCAAAGACACCAGGGTTTCGCATATTTGTGAGGCAATGTAGTATGCTTTTAAAGGTTGGATCTATTAATACACTAAAACATGTTTTTTTTGTGAATTCTACCTACAATTAACTCTTCTTTTTTTTTTTGAGACACCTTTTTATGGCACAAACATTATCCCCTATTATTATGGTATTTTAGTTAATTTCATTAAAATATTCAAAGGCTAACGCCTCAACACTTGAGGCCTACGTCTCGCCTCACAAGAGGTCCATAGACAAAATGCTTGCCTAGTGAGAAAAAAATTCCTATTATGGACTTGACTTCTATTACGAATTAAGAGACGCAAACAATGGTAAACCTCAAAAAGTTGAGACAAAAAAAAACAAACAAACAAACAAACACGAAAAGAAGTGCTCATTGAAAGGGGCAAAAGAAAGACCTTGGAATCCGCAAGCTATAGTGACTCCCATATTTTGCATGTAGACAAACAGATCGATCAGCACATAGAAATGCCATCTTCGAGTAGTCATTACCCAAAACCTGTTGCACAATAGAGGAGAAAACATAAATCAAATTAAATAAGCATCATTCCAAAACCAAGCAATAAATGGGGTTCTCTAATAAAAGGAGTAAATCCTTGCCCTTTCACAAGGTATTCAGGAGGAAGTCTATGCGTATTACCAGTATGGTAGGTGAGGTTGTTTCTCGAACTACGAATAGACAAGGACCGCGGGCGTGGCTTATAGGGCGACAAACATTTTGATCAAGAGATCTTGAATTTGTTAACATCTTGACAAAGGTACATGTATAGAACCTACTACCGTAAGCCAGCTTCTTGGTTGATATAGGAACAAATGGATGAAAATTCCCATCCATAAGGAAAGCTCACAATGAAAAGTCCTTTCAACAGCTATATTGTATTTCCTAGCACAGCATGCGTAGCCTCTTACAAGCCTAATCTTTTCAACTAGTATCATAAAAATTTTGGTGACTAAACTGTTCCAGATACAAAAGAAGGGAAGGTACCTCAAAGTCAATTATCTCTGAAATGAAGTGCCGCTCAAACTTCAACGAAAGTTCCCTCAGCTCATATACCTTGATTTGTGGAGGATAAATACCTGAAATCCGAGAATATAGGATGATTGATAGAAAGATGGACAACCGTACATGGTTGTGACAATAACACGATAAGCTAGAAGTGTAAGTTTACTGTTTCAAAGCACCTGACGCAATAAGATACTCCCCATCAGGAGTTGCCTTGATTCTACTTGTCGCTGTTTCAAATCTCAGATCCTGGACCAAATCCACCCTTTGCATATAATCTACCATAACGAAAACATCAATAAATTCGTAAATGGAAACAGCTTAAAGTTCCAACTTATACGTGATAAAGTTTTCATGGAAGCACATCCCAGGGTAAAATGAACGAACTTAAAATGTTGAACAACAAAAAACACCAAAACTATTGCAAGCCCGTAATCATGTTGCCAATCATACCAGCTTTGGAAAACCAATTCAACCTCTTTCAGATTAAATAACAAGAACGTACTCAAAGCACATAGCAAATAACGATTCTTGGGTAGTCGGGTGACAATGCTTATATCCAAATTCGAAGATGTACAGCACCATTTTCCATCGTTATCATTGTTGCTCCAATAATGTGACTGACCTTTTTTTATACATTCTGTACAAGAATAGGCCATACCGCATCGAAGAATAATTGAAAGTTACTTCAGTAAACTATAAAATAGGTACAGATGCACAACAACGAGGGAGTCTGAATGTCACATACGCCAGCGATGGATAAGAGGCGCTGGCACGAGCGGCCCTATCCCTAACTTTGCAGAATCCAATTATTACAGATCATAGTTTACAAATTTGGTCGTTCTACAAGTTTGCCACTCCATGTTTTTTGAAAAATGTAGCAGCTGACATCCCAAAATCAATCTGACAAGCATAATCTGCCACTCAAAACACATTCGCACCCCAAAGCCAGGATATTGTGCCTGTCCTTGCATAAGCACCCGAATCCAATTCAAGATCCCATATATAACGGGCTCATTTGTCAATTGACAAGTGCTTATCATCAAGGCTTAGAATCATTAAACTTCAAAATATACAAAACCCACGTTTAAAAATGCCTAAATGTATGTTAATTATTTAATTTCAATAAGAATAGGTGAAGTGAATCGAAAAGAGTTAACTATGAAGTGCATTTTGGCATTATCTGCACCTCAACCGCCACCAACATTGGCTGTTGTTAGCATGACCGTAGCTTAAACATACGAATTCCGATAGTTCTGTATCTGCATTTAAATGCGGGAAAAGTTCTGCATTCGAAACCAATGGAGCAGCATCGACAACCCTTCTTGTACTCTAATTCATTATAACCCATCAATAACCCAAACATACTGATACGTGAGTCTAGAAATGGAGTTATGTAGCCAATTTACATTAGAACACGTTCACCTCTAAAACGCAATGAAATACCAATCAGTTAGAAAACTCAGATAGGTACACGCCTGCAATCAAGGGGAAGGGATGGTAATCGTCTAAAAAATGAAAAACTAAATAAAAAAAAAGTGTTGGGTACCTTTATCTTTGCGAAGAGCTCTGAGCTTCTTGGGAGCAAGCCATGTGGCCAAGGAACGGTGTTGGCCAGAAACAGTGTACATCTTCACCCCATTTATGGCTGTCGACTTCAAGTTACCCCCTTGGGTAGACATCTTCTGGTGATGTTTTTTTCAATACACAGCACACCCAATAGTTTGTTATAGCAGAACAGAGGGAGAGAGACGAGCTTGACAGAGAGAGGGAGAGAGAGAGAGAGAGAGAGAGAGAAGGGGGCAGAGCGCCGTGAGGGCAAGACGGTTCGGCGGCTTGGGGTTTATGGTCGCTTGCGGTTGTCGCAATTTTAGGTTTTGGAAGTTACGGCCTGTTTGGAGCCAATTTGATGGGCATGGATGATGCTCTCTTTAACTGGAAAAAAAAAAATGGTATTAAATCTCCACATCAAAATTTTTTAAGAGAGAGAGAGAGAGAGTGTGCGCGCGCGCGCGTTTGATGATTTATAGCCGCAAAAAATTGCAATTTTACTTATATCATTCAACTGGCTTTGCTTACTATTTATTGTGATAAAATTACTCCACTACAATGTAAGGTCATACTTATTGCAAAAGGGGTTCAACCAATGGTTGAGATTTTAAAACAAATCCAACAGTTGATAGAAAATATGGGCATGGATGCTATGTGGAGCCATTTGGAGAATGGCAAAAGGAAAAATAATTAAAATATAATTTTTACAGTGGCAAAAATTTCTTGTTTTTAACTCTTAGTTTTGTTATTTATCTGTTTCCTTTCAAACCAAATAAGGAAAAAAATGGAAGCACCTAGGCCATCCACAGTGGTATAATCAAAAATGAATAACCAAAAGTTGACATATCAGCTTTTGATTATTTATTTAAGAGGTTGCTAAGTTTAACAATGTTGAGGTCCACAATGATCACTTTTAGTCCATAACCAAATTAAGGGGTCCACTACAATTTCACTCTCTCTCCCCTCTGTTTCTCGTTATTCACTTCCCTCCATTACGTTTTTTTTTTGGAAAAAAATATATCAATTCCCTTCCTTAATTTTGTGGAAAAAATCGGTGACTTCCTTCCCAATTATTATGAATTTTTTTGGATGATCGAGAGATATGAACTTCACTTTTGGAGGGAAAAAATAAAACCAATTTGTTGGCGAAAATAAGAAGATATAGAGCAAGCGAAAAAGAGAATAAGAAAATACCAGTTCAAACACATGTGTATCCAAATTTTGGAACCAGTTAACTTATATGGGGTGGGTTCAACAAATTTTGATTATTGAGAAAGGTTGCTAGTTTTGATTATCCAAAACCCAAAATTTGATTATTTTTAAGGATAACTAACTTTGATTATACCATTGTGAGTCATCTTTTGCATCAATATTGTTAACTTTAAAAACAATTGGCTTTTGATTATACCACTGTGGATGGCCTTAGCACAGTTCTTTAGGCGATGGATAATATTTGAAAGTATATTAATAACCATAAAAACAATGTACAAAAATTATAACTCATTTGGCATTATTATATTCATATTGTCTATTGGCTAGTGAGTTGTTGTTAGCAAGACGGTTAGAAAATGTTTAATCTCTTTTCCTTTACAAACAAATCATTAGTATCTCGCAGCCACTCAACTGAACTGTGAGTAAACCAGTTAAACCGGTATGAGAAATAGCTCTATCATAGCCAGACCGTCCTCTGATTGAGGCACAAATCTTCCGTCTTCACTCTCATCTCTACTTGAAAAGGTTGATAAAATTGTCAACAGACTTTAGCCTACTGGCACAAGTACGCATGGGAGGTCTCAATTCAAACTAAATTTGACTTATATGCTACTTATAACAAAATAAATAAAGGATTAATAAGAGCATCTCCAACCCATCCTCTAATCCTTTATTTCTTCCTCTATTTATCTATTTTGGAGGAAATCTTCATTCCAACTCATCCTCTATTTCCTCCTCTATTTTGAAGGATAAAATTTGATACTCCATCTATAGAGTTTGGGAAAAAGAGATAGAGCATCCTCCAAAACTACTTTTTGAATATAAAATACAAAAAATATTAGATTTGCATTGAGAGTGAATAATGATTGGAGAAAAAGTGAGGAAGTTTTTGAAATAGCGATAAATAATAGATGATATAGAGATTTGTGATTGGAGTTTGTATGAAACTAGTGCATGCCCGTGCCTGAAGGCACGTCTTAAAGCATTCGATATTCAATACGAATTCGAGTTCCCTTGGCAAGATGTGAACAAATGATCGTGCGTAAAAAGGCACGAACCCACATAGCTTTATCACTACGAAGAACTAATTTCTCGTTATTTTTATTGACTACATTGATTAATCTAAAATTCAACAGCTTCATCAATAGTTAGTCACACTTGAAGGAAACAAAATAAACTATAGACAAAACTAATATTAATCCAAAAGTAATGTGATTGTGTGACTAATCATAAAATACCAGGCATTGCAAAACCAAACTTAGTACTAATGGAACCCAAAAAAATCAATCCAATGCAATTCGAACTTCAATTAATCATAAAACCATCATACATCAAAGTTCTCCGTTAGATTCTCACCCCTTCTCCGTTAGATTTTCATTTGTCCTCGATCGAACGCATAAAAATGCACAGGGGATAGAAAATGACAAATAGGAAAAGTAAGAAAGATAAACTAATTTCCATATTTTTTGCCACAGAGAAAGGGAAGATTCCATAAACCATTGGATCAAATTGGATGGATTGAATCTCAGTTGTTGAATCATTTACTACCCTTTTGAGTGCACTTTGTATTTGGGAGAGAATTAGAGACGTGAAATGGAATTAATGATTCAATCTCAACCCTTAATTGTGCCACGGAGGACACTTGAGAGTGAGACATTTTGCAAAACCGTTGTGTAATGTAATATAAATGTAAACTTCTCTATATTCACTTTTTGATTAAAATTTATTAATTCAAGCCTCTTAAATGCAGTAATTGAGAATGTTGGGTTGGAGATACTCTTAATGAATACTATAAAAGACAGAAAAATATAAATTTTCCCAAGTGGATGCTCAATCTTTCTAAATCTGATATTTATTTTCAGAAGTGCTGAAAGAGAACATTACTTTCGAAACAGGCTACTCACAAGGCATGTCGGGTCCACACACAACAAACCTATTCTTTATGACTGTATGGCCCCGTTCTGGATTCTTTAAAAAAAGCCTTTTAGAAAAAAAATGTAATTTCAAACTCAAAAATCATGTGTTTACGCAAATAATTTTCCTATCAATATGGATCTTGTTTGATAGATCTTATTGAGATCTTTTAAACAGTGCAAAAAAATTAAAAAATTATTTTTCATTTTCATTATATGTGAACTTGAAAGTAACTTCTTTTTAAAAAAGAAGGGTTTAAAAAGAAAGCGGAGTGGCACCTATGTGTGTTTTGGACTTTTGGTTTGTGGTTCCAGAGTTTTTTTCTAACGAATTAAAATTGACCCGAGCATGAAGCAACCTGTTTACACCCATTTTTAGCCAAAAATCAGAAAATGAATTTATGGGTTAAAAGGTGGCCTTGAAGGTCAGTCTTTGGCCTTGAAAAGCCTTACCATCAATGGCCCACGAAATTGGGCCAGTTTGGAAGCCATTGACTGCTATTTTTAAAGAAATCAACCGATGCAGGTGTGACATCTTTTGATACTTGAATTGTGTTAGAAGAAAGAAGTTCAGTAATTTCATCACTAGCATCGTGATCACGTTGGTCTTCAATTATCATGTTATGCAAAATGACACATGTTTTCATGATGTAGCCTAGGATCCTCCTCATTCCAGAATCGCACCGGTCCTCTCACAATTGCCCAGCGTGTTTGGAGTGCACCAAATGCCTCCTGCATCCTCGCAAAGTGTTGCTTCTTTCTTTCTTGTGGTTGAGAAATGGTTTGGAAGGATTCAATCAAATGAGGCACATCATTCGCTCCGCAATGATCTTATTAATCACCGATGGGCCCGTAATGGAGATGAAGAATGAGGTTCTTGTTCTTGTACTTCATTTTCGAGTCTTGTATTTCATTTTCGAGTCTTGTGCTTCATTTGAGTCTTGTGCTTCATTTTCGAGTCTTGTATTTCATTTTCGAGTCTTGTACTTCATTAGCTAAATAAAATGCATTTTATTATCGAATAGTACCCAACGATTACATCAAAGTCAAGATTATTACATAATTGCTAAAGATAACATATGACAATAAAAAATTACTACAATGAATGAAATTTTGCAAAGGCTTGGTCAAATTGATGTCTAAAATTTCATTATCACAAGCCCAAACCCAAGATTGGCCAAAAACTTAAATTGACCCACTAAGCCTAAGCATTTTATCCAGGCCTAGCCCAGTTCTTAGAAGTAACAAAGCCTACAAATAAGTCCAAATCAGTCAAAGGCCAAGAATGTTCTTACTAGGCTGATCTAGGTAAGCTGCTTACAAGCAGCTCAAGGCCCGAGTCTCTACTATCGTTCAGCATGCAGCAAGGCTTGGGACACATGACAGCCATGTATGGAGACATCCCAAGCAGCTCACAAGCAGCTTAGGCCTGTACAAGCAACTCAAAAGCTTAGAAGATTCTCTCTAACATCACACAAACAGCTCAACCATGCCTGCATTTTTTGCCTTGGTGGGCCCAAATATCCTTTTTTTTTACAAGCATCCATGCACACAAGCTACTCAAAAGGCCCAGGAATGTTGTGTTGCTGCACATTCTTTTTGCTTTAACTTGTTTTTAGGCAAAAATGAAGATTTTCAAACCTGTAGCCATTCTCTTAGAGTGGAGAGAGCAAGTCTTGGATAGATGGCAACTTCCCATTGCAGCATTCGGAAGCAGCTCAAGCCTAAGCCTTTACCAGGGGGACACTTGGCAGCCATGCATGAAGGGCTGTGGAAGCAGCTCAAGGCTTGAAACTTCTGCCTATAAATACCATAATTAAAGGCCTTGGCAAAGGTCCACGACCATCAAAGCCCACGGCTTATCCAATTTATCTTTCAATTATCTTTACTTTCCCGTTCAATCTAGCCAAGCCTAGATTTTATTTCATTTCCTTGTAACCAGACTTTGTTAAACCATTAATAAAGTCCTTTTAATTCTGTTTTAGGCCTTGTTCTACTTTTCTTTCCATTTTCTAACAACGATTAGGAAAATTTTAAGTCTTTATCCTGACAATGCAACCCACGAACCTCCTCACGGTTTTACCCTTAGGCCGTGCACTTTCGTTTGATTAGAAGTCAGATTGAGGCTTCCAAGCCTTGATACAAATTTGGGCAGCAATCCTGCCCTGACACACCCAATTCCAAGCCGATTTGGTTTTGACACTTTTTGGACTTATTGGGATAACTGATTTGGACTTATTTGTAGGCCTTGTTACTTCTAAGAATTGGGCTAGGCCTGGATAAAATGCTTAGGCTTAGTGGGTCAATTTAAGTCTTTGGCCAATCTTGGGCTCGGACTTATGATAATGTAGGGAAAATGACGGCCCAGGATGTGTTTTGATAATTAATACCTTTTAAGGATATGCTAAGAATATTTGTTAATAAACAAAATGTCTTTGGCGGGTAATAATTATCAAAACACGTCCTTAGCCATCATTTTCCCAAATTTTAGACATCAATTTGACCCAAGCCTTTGCAAAATTTCATTCAGTCAATGGCTTCTAAACTGGCCCAATTTTGTGGGCCACTGATTGTAAGGCTTTTCAAGGCCAGAGACTGACTTTCAAGGCCACCTTTAAATCCATAAATTCATTTTCTGATTTTTGGCCAAATATGGGTGTAAACACAGCCCCATTAAATTGATGAATTTCCCCTCCTCTAATGTGGCTGTTTGGTGCTTATTTGCTGGTTGTTGGCTTGTTGGGGTTCGACGTTTGATTAAGTGATTTGGTTGCTTGTTAAGGTTCGGTGGCAGTGGTTTTACGATGGGGGTGGAGAGGTAGGAGTTTAGTTCGGTGGTGGTTTGTTTGCTTGTAAGTAATTCACGTTAAAATTTCACGATTGCGTTATTTTCTTCATTTTCTCTATCGATTTCTATGCTGTAATTGGCTTCTCAACCATCTACTTGCATGAGGTGTGTTGCGTGTACTCTTTACTTGCTTGGAGTGCTAGAGTCACTTGGAATTATCATGACCATTCTTTATTCACAAGTTGCATGCGCTTCACCAACATCTAACCGTCCAAATAATTTTATCGTTGGTGTATCATTGATAGAGTGCAATTTTGTCCACACTCCTTAAAAGAAGTTGAATATTACTCTCTCTCTTGTTGGTTGAAATGGTGTAAACCGTACAATATATATTTTTGGTAAACATGACATCATTTTGTGGTAAAATCCACATTATTTCAACTAATAAGAAAAAAGGGTGAACAAAACTCAACTCATCATTGATGTGTTATTTTTTTTTATAAGAACTCTCTTACTGCTAAAGATATCCGCCTGGTTCTCATTTTTTGAGAGTAACTTTTTACTCTCTGCACAATTTCTAATAAATCTCTCTCTCTCTCTATCTCTCTCCACTCATTAATAGAGTGCAATTTTGTCCACACTCCTTAAAAGAAGTGAATATTACTCTCTCTTATGGTTGAAATGGTGTAAACCAAACAATATATTTGCAAACATGCATCATTGTGGTCAAATCCACATTATCTATGAGATAAAGTTGAATTTAGGGGTTGTTCGGATAAATAAGCCAAAGTGGCTTATTTTTTGTCCTTATTCAAAAAAATTTCGTATTACTGCTAAAGCATATCCGCCTGGTTCTCATTTTTTGAGAGTAACTTATTGCATCTTCATGACAAGAGGAATCTAAAAAGTAAATCTCCCTATCTCTCTCCACTAATTACCACTCATTACATCAAAAATAAATTTCTAAAATGTAAACCAAACAAAATGCAAAGCTTATTTTCATTTTTTATGGCTTTGTTTGGCTTATTTTTGGAGGGAAAGCCAATGGCTTTTTAAGCCGAACAATTAAGCGTAGTATTCTCAAACACTTAGGTTGCAATTTATTGTGCTCGTCAAAAAAAAATTAAAAAAAAATCAACTCTCAAACAGATATGACCGTGATTATACTTAAATAATTCATATAAATAATTCTTGCAGTTGTTTTAAATGGATAAACCATAAATAAAAATCCATGTTTCCTTCCTCATATTACAAGTGCAAGATAGAGGAATATCCCTACTGTGAGAATTAAAAAAAAAAGGAACAAAAACAAAAAATAAAAAATAAAAAAGATTAGAAAATGGGTAGAAACGCGTATTCCCATTTATCAAAACTTCCAGAAATCCTTGGTTCATGGTACCCTCATTCTGGTTGCTGGGTTTACAAGATATTCCACTTCTGCTCCAAACCACCACAAATTCTTCCAATACAGCCCGCTGCACTCAAGGGATAACCGGAAACTGCAAAAGATGGGAGTAGAAAATTTTGTTGTAAGAAAAGACAAGAAAGAATGTGTCAATACTTGAGTTACAAATCGCAACTGAAATGAACACCAGAACGGAAAAAACATAGCACCAAAGTTTGGACTACCATCTGCTTAAACATTCTGGTTAGGGTTAGGGCCAGCGAGCGGAAACCTAAGTTACATGAAACTTGGTTTAATGTTAGAAGTGTGTATGCCCACATGTTTGAATTTTTCTGCTTCCAAAACTCCTAATTTTGTTATTTGCAGTGTTCAATATGGATACATGAACCATCTCGCGCGGTGGTGATACGAGTACTCAAAGCCGATCCCTTAATTCTTCATTTTAGACAATTTTGCCTTTTTACTGCTATGCAACCGAAAAAACTGACGGTAGCATCCATCAATAATCGCCCAAATATAACAGGAAAACTCAGTAACAAAAGATCCTAAGCAAACTCCACGCAAAAATCTCATTTTTTTTTCTCATTCTACGCAGGGGCGATAGAAAGGAAAGAAGAACGAAATCTCAATGACACCTCAGTCCAGTCACATAGTTTAGCATGTGTAAATACGTACGATTTCAAGGATACCTGGTTCTATTTTCTGTACTGGGAGACTAATACTTTGGTGTATGGGTATAAAAATGAAAGGCTCCCTCCCTCCCCCGGTTTCAAGGATACCTGGTTCTAGTAGTTGTACTGGCCACTGGGAGACTAATACTTTGATGTATGGGTATAAAAATGAAAGGCCCTCCCTCCCTCCCTCATTGTTTAGCATGTGTAAATACGAACGATTTCAAGGATATTTGGTTGTAGTAGCTGTACTAGGAGACTAATAATTTGGTGTATGGGTATATAAATAGGTACGATTTCAACGATATCTGGTTCTAGTAGCTGTACTGGGAGACTAATACTTTGGCGTATGGGTATAAAAATGAAAGGCCCTCCCTCTCTCATTGTTTAGCATGTGTAAACACGTACGATTTCAAGGATATCTGGTTCTAGTAGCTGTACTGGGAGACTAATACTTTGGTGTATGGGTATAAAAATGAAAGGCTCCCTCCCTCACACTCTCACACACACACACAAAAACCCATTCCGGCCAATTGACTGCAGAATCTATATTTAGACCTGTCGATGGATTTTTTGACCTTAGGGCATCTCCAATGCATGCTCCATTTCTCCCTTCTCCGAGATTTGGAGGAAAATGCAAATCCAACCAATCCTCCATTTGAGAGGATGAGATTTGATACTACAATCAAAAAAAAAAGAGAGGATGAGATTTGATACTCCAAATTTGGAGTAACAAAAAATTTATGGAGGATCTCCTCCATTTCACTATTTTCATTTTCAGATCCCACTCTTGTCCTCATGAGCATTTGATTCCAAATTTAATTACCATGTCCTTTATGCAATTTGTTGTAGTTTGATAAAATGTCTATACCTTCGGTATTTATAAAGTTGGTGTCGTTGGAAACATATTAGTGGTATCTCTAAAATGAGACTATCATCAAACATATTTATTTGAATTATTTAAGTAAAATTTAATCAATAAATAAAAGTTTACTACAATTAGGCACCACATGCACCTTTCCTACCCCTTTATTTTTTATGTACTTGTTCAAAGCAGTAAAGGTTGGGAAATTTAATAGCATCTAGTGCTATGACCAATCTGTTCAACACTTCCTGGGACAAGTCAAGTCTAGAAAGTTTTAAGGTTTAATTTTAGAGACGAAAAATGGCAAGGAATATGATTGGAGGGAGAGTACTTTTGGAGGGAAGTGAGTGGAGGGAGTTTTGGAGATTAAAATATTGGAGGGAAACTTGTGGAGATGAAATTAGAGATATGTAGGTTGGAGTTGATATGAATAGTGAATTCCTCCAAACCCAGTTTTAGAACATAAAATTATATTTGAATCCTGTCAAATGAAGAAATGGAAGAAGAACTTGAGGATTGGTTTGGAGATGCCCAGCACCTTAATGAATGCAAAAAAAAAAAAAAAATCTGAAATATTTACTGCAACCTGCTTCTTGGAATATTAAAATGTCTCACCAACTGAGCAAATCAATAGATAGACACAAAAGCGACACCGATCCTAAACCTACCTTCATCTATGCAGGAACGGGGTTTGAATGTTTGTCCAAGCGCTACAACTTCCTAAACTCCCAACGGAAACATTGAAGGATATATATATATATTTAAAAGTTGGGTACACGAACACATCCTAATATAATATTTTCATTTAAGAAATGGGGTTTGGGGGGAGGGTGAGGAAAGAGGATTTCTTCCCCCCACCCCCCCACATCAAACTGCGAGGGAAGAATTTTTCTGTACCATCAAATGTGAGTTTTACATTTCTAATAATGTTTAAACTCCTAAGAATCCCAATGTTTAGTTTGGGTACCGTGATAGACACATTTCTGATACCGACTCATAACAAGTGGATATGCAAATATCAGAATTGGTATCCATGCAAGGGTGTTCCCTGACCAGGAAAAACTAACATTGCTGATTTTACTTGGCTACATATAGCTGTGGAGCTTAATTCACCAGTCTCACCACACAATACTGCTATTCCTTAAGTACTAAGTAAGATGCTAAACCATCAACCATCACCCCCATCGAGATAGCAGTAGCAAAGATGCCAAACTGCATGAAAAATTAAATGCCAAGTCCTGATATCTTCATAGCTGTTGTAATTTCTACGAATACACAGTCAAAAGAAAATAAGGGTAAACTGCAAACTAAGAAAACTTACTCGAGATAAAATCATCCACATAATCATTCTCGATTTTCCCATGGGCCATAGCACCGACCTGTACATGTGGGGTTAACATTGTAGATCGAATCAAGTGCATCAAAAATTTCAAAGGCCAAGTTACATTAAGGAGCATACCACAAAAACAAAGTTCAAGTCATCGTTAACAGAAGCCACGTAGTCTCTTATATCAACCAATTTTTGTGAACTAAATGAGAAGCCTGAAATGTAAGAAAGCAGTATTATCATTTGGGCTTGATGCCATCTCACCAGATCAGAACTTCTAAAAGGGATTGCTTACCTATTTTGCGGGAGTTGAGGGGTAAATACTGTGTTACAGGGTTCTTGATCACACGCAATAGTTTTTCACGCTTACCAACGGCAGTGATATTCAATTTTTGTAGCAACTGCACTGAAATGATTAGGAGGAGTGTTAGAAAGCAAAAGAAACCCAGAATGGAATAACTAGAGACATAAATGCAAGAAAATAATATTATCATAGCCTTCTAATACAAATAATAGATTGGATTAGAATCAGTCGCAACTTACACATGATACCAGAAAATCGCTTATATGTCCTTGGAATACGAACATGTGGTTTAACTTCAAATAGAACACCCTTCTCTGTTTTCACATACAAAGCTCGCATTCTTCCAGCTTTATTTAGGGGGCTATCTAAAATTGCTAGGATAGCCTGGGAAACATCAACTTTAAGATCAGAATTGGATAAAAAAATTACCAATACAATTCAACTACTACCTAACTAATGAAGTAGCCAACTGTCAAATGAAAATCTGTAAATGATACTATGTAGTTCTAGATAATGCAGCTTTGCGGCAATGCCCTAGACCCAATTCTAACATCACGAACTCAAACCAACTAAAACAAATAATGTAATCGTTTTCAACTAGACGAGCTAGAGATTAATGAGAAAACGAGAAAATATAGCCATAACAGATTCTTTATTACTAAGAATTTAATAGCTTCATACTCCTGCATCCTAAACTATTCTCCACTTTGGAAGTGCACAATGACATCAAGAAGCGCAGTGAAGACATTTAGACCAGTTGATATTCTAATATTCTGCGTTCTCCTCACAAGGACTTTGCATTACTAGTTCATTTTTGCAAAGTGAAACTCAATAATAGCGTTTGAGTTTGTATGCATGAGTATCTTCACTTGCCAAGGTATGTGGATTACCACATTTGTAGTGAATGTAAGACAAGAAGCATGATGGAATCAAGGGACCCCAGAGAGGAAAAAGGGAAGGAACATGTCACTAATGAAGGATAAAGCCCTGAAACAACTGCGTCACTAGGACCCCAATATGCCAACGTGTATTACATCGACTCGGCAGTATGTGGGGAAGTACCTCTGTCAACACGACAATAAGACCGATGCAGATTTGAGACGTGTCAGATTCACCACCTTTCTATCGGACGCAACTGAATTTAGGAGAGGAAGAACATAGTCTTACAAAGAGACATCTGTCTGTGCAGTGCACTGGGAATAAAGAAGAGGGAAAAGAAGAAATTAGAGACCTACCGGTTTATACAATACAGCTATGTTTCCTCCCTCAGAGCTCCAGTGATGAACCAGGGAAGTTTGTCAACTTGTGGAATGGCAGCACTAGGGCTTCTAGCAAGATGCTTATGTCCCATTTACATTTAATGTGATATCAGCATGAGCATATAAACCAGCTGTAGAGATATAAATGTATTATACACAATCATCATGGACTGAATCGTATGTTGCTCCAATTTAGGCAATCCAGCATTTGGTTTGGGTCGTTATACCAAGGGTAGATGAGATTTGAGTTTTTTTCCTTCACATGGGACAACCATTATAATTCTACGCAAGAGCAATGCCTTAATTTAAGCCACCTAGCAATGAATAAGCAAGTGGCATATAGAACGACCATTATAATTCTACGGTTTCTACCCAAGAGCAATGCCTCAATTTACATCACCTAGCAATGAATAAGCAAGTGGCATATAGATTCCCACCGTGCTTGCACATACTACACCAATTAAGGTGGACTTTTTCCAACTGTTCACTCAACGTTCTACAATGAAACTGGTATCATGTTTTTGGTGCTGGCTTTTCCCGACAACTGCAACTTAGACCTATAGTTGATAATGTACAGATATAAACTTAAAGCAACTAACTTTTGATAGCAATTAAAAGTTCAATAACCTGGTGAGCAATATCTGGACGGTAATCAGCAGGATTTTTGCTATTCCTTCGCAAAAAATTGGCATGATCATCCGAATTCAATAGCTGGTAAGTCTGCAAATAGGAAGAAAACCATATTATGCAAGATACACACCCACTTGCATACACGCGAAAGTGAAGATATATTTAAGTCTACTACTGCAAGGTACTTAAGAAATCACAACCACAATTTAATGACGAGAGGCTGGAGCAGTAATCCTGTAGTGCTTAAAAGTTAAAACCACTAAAAAAGACGCTTAAGAAAGACAAATCACAGCAAAAATCTTAGAGCGCAACAACCCCAAACCAGAAACTATTAAGAAAACAAATGTAAGAGAAAGATTACAAAACTTAAGCAGACCTTTCCAACTTTTGCTACTTCCAATGAAGCCTTCTCAAGAATGAAAATAGCGCCAGTCTTGGTCCCCTGATCAAATGGTTGAATTGGAATGCCTGCAAGTTCATGTGTACCTGATTCTTTATCCTCATCTAGTGTCTCCTCTGTGCCAGCCGCCTCCTCTTTTGTTAACTCTTCAATGTCTTCTCTATCATAGTTATCTTCTCTCTTCTTTCGTTTGCGCCCTTTTATTGCAAAAGGCCGTACCATTTTTTGTCCAGACTATGACGCTTTTCTATCTAGGGAAAAAACAAAATTGATAAGCATGGGCACTACGATTCCTATTCATAAACATATAAAGAGGAAACAAATATCAGTGCCTTCCTGCATCTCCACCCCTTACTCAAATTTGAGTAAAAATATGAGTGAAAGCTTCATTTGGTATTGTGTGCTCCAATGGGCAAACTCAAACCCAATCACAAATATGGGTAAAAACTTCGTTAATGGCAGAGCAAATTTGATATAGGTTCGAGTTAGGAGTGGAGCCTTTTTAAGGATTTTTACTGAAATTTTGAGTTTGAGTCAGTAGAAGAGTAAGGAGTGGAGATGCTCTTAGCTAACAATAGGAATTAAAAGGCACGGAACAAGAAAGCAAAGGACTCATCTATGTTCCATGTATCCTTCTAAATTGTTATACTCAGATAAGGGTATGGGATGAGTGTCTGACATATTTATTTGGACATTCACCAAGGAAGATCATTTCGTCTACGAATTTAAACGAGAGAGAGAGAGAGAGAGAGACCTGAAAAATAATTCGGACTGCGTTTATTTGGAGATTTTCCCTTTTGCTGGCTGGTCGGAGTAGCTGGGCTACTCTTCTTCTTCGTCCGTCGATTATCACGAATTGCGGCTAGGGCTTTTCTGCTTTGTTTACGCGTAAATTACACCGAGTCTCCCTTAGGTTTTCGGACAATGACATCCACATCTCCACCGAGTTTTTAAAAATAACACTGAGACCCCACCTTTGAGGACCTTGTTCGCTAGACACTACTGACGGAAAACGGGTATTTCTGCAAATAAACCCTCAAGTTATTTATTAAGCACAATGTCTAACTTCGTATTTTTGTAAACAGAATTCTAGTAAGGTAGCCTTTAGCCTATATTTTTCAAACTTTTTTTTAACCAAGTCTTCTTTGTTGTTTTCCCTTTATTTTTATTATATTCGGGTAGAATTTTGTGAAATTAATCATCCGTGTATCGACAAGAGAAATTGGAAATGTTTAGAAACATATACCAAAGTCGAAAAAAGGACACTAAAAATGAGAAAAGTTTTAAAAAGACAAAAAAAATAGTCTTTTAGTGTATTTAGCATCGTCTTATACAAACATTTTTTAAAAAAAATTTGGTCTATATTTTTAGACTTGTCTGATTTTGCTTTTGAGACGAACTATGTAATGTAAAAACTTATGGAGAAAAAATCCAAAAAAAAAAAAAAAAGGTAACTAAAATTCAAATAATCCCAAATGTCTTTGTCAAAAATTAATTTAGTCCAAATGCTACCTAGCACTCGATAACAACATCACAAAACACAACTCATTTGCTTTAATTTTACCTCCGATCCTCAATCATAACCGAAAAGGGTGGAAAAAATTATGGCTTCTCAGTTTGGTGAGAAACAAAATAGATCCTTAAAAAAATACTTTTTATTTATTTCTCATCCTTTTTACCATTCTCAATTATTTGAAGTGAAAGAAGAAAGGGCTCTTCTTTCTTTTCTTTTCTTTTCTCATCCTTTCATCATGGACTAATGGAACTGCAGGGGTGGAGCTCTGTTGGGGCCTAGCTCTCTCGGCTCTAGCTCCTAGAGCGTCTAAGTTTTAAAATTTTTATTTTGTATATGCCTGATTTTAAATATTATTGATAATTATTCGTGTATAGTTACTTATAATCTTAATAATTTTGGTTCGATTTGATAAATAACCAATTATTTTACATTTTCATTTCTCAATTTCTTTTATAAATAAAAAATAAGCACATGATA
Source organism: Rhododendron simsii (assembly GCA_014282245.1). NCBI lineage: Eukaryota > Viridiplantae > Streptophyta > Magnoliopsida > Ericales > Ericaceae > Rhododendron > Rhododendron simsii. The sequence goes on along the minus strand of CM024956.1, from coordinate 16,349,613 downwards.
GGTGATGTAGCTGAAAGAATCATTTTAATGTACAAATGTAATGAATTGAAAAGCAAAAATCTTATGATATAATAAGTATGCGTTTCGATAAAAAAATATATATGCCTACTTAGTCGGAGCCCCCCGGAATTAAAATCCTGGCTCCGCCACTGTGGAAATGCATCTGAAAATCCACACACAAACAAGCCTGAAGGCTACATTCCTCCGTGTGTGTGTGTGTTTGTGCTTTACATAACTGCTTCCAATCATACACTTCTATATTACTAATTATAACTAATCTCATCTGCCAATATATATCTCCCTTGATCGTCGATCCATGGTTTTCCACCGACGTCTCTGCTTCGTGCTTCACCTCTACATCCTGTTGAAGACTATGACTGTGTGTGTGTGTGTCATATATTTTATTTCACAAATGATGGTGAGAGTTGCAATTACGGTTGCTTTTTGTCTATTAGGCTTTTCTAGTGTTTAAAAATTGCAGGTAAATGCATAATTAATATCCTATAGTGCATGTATATGTTATTGTAACTCTAAAATTTCAAATTTGCCTGAATGTTAGGATATATAGTAGTTCGGACTTCAAACATTTTGATATTTTTATGAAGTAGTGGTAATGTTTATTATTGAAGAGCTTTAGACGTGCTATCTTTTGGACTCCAAACATTTTGATATACTTTTATGTTTATTATTGTGACTCCAAGGCCCAAGCCCAGAAAATATTAGGGGGACATCTCATGGGAGACCCACACAAGGCCCAAAGAGCTCCTTTTAAGAGCATGTGCACTACTTTAGGCAAATTTTGAGTTAAAAGTGCTAGTGAACAGTGCATATTTTCTTTTACTACTCAGATCTCTTTCAACATTTCAACAATATTATCTATTTTACCTATCATTTATTAAAAATCATTTCCCCCCTTTTTTTAAATATTACCTAAATATTTTGTTTATAGATATATATACATATATATATGTGTGTAACTATTAGTACACTCATTCGATCATACCCAAAACCCAATCTTCTATCCAAATGGTTGTTGTCCGAGGAACTCGTCAATGGACTCACGAGCCGATCAGAACTTGCAGTCGATTGGAATTTTAAAGCCCTAATTTTCATCTGAATCGAAAGGTTTAACACACATAGAGAGGAAAAGGAGAAGAAAAAAAAGGGCAGGGGAGGGGGGGGTGTTGGGAGGCTGGGCGGTGGGAGGCTGGGGGGGGGGGGGGGGGGGGGGGGGGGGGGGGGGGCTGAGATTTTTCGAAACGAAATTGGTCATGAAGGAGACAAAACTGCGAGGGAAATGGAAGAAGAGGAGGGTGAGATTTTTCGAAAAGAAAAAATAATACAAAATCTATTGCTGGTGAATAGTGGTTCGGTAGATACTCCGAGTCACTGTAGCAAAAGTTGCACTTCTATAAACTACCTATGGATATTGCTAAGCTGCTGCATGACGTTTTTTGTGTTTTTCATTCTCCAAAATAGCTAAAAATGGCTTTTACCAATGCTGTTGTACATGCTTTAAGCTAGGGCACATTATTCCCCTGTTTTGGAGTGGGTTAGCTTCCAGTTTTGCTGTTAAAAAAAGAAAAATAAAAGAAGTGGTTTTGCATTTTTTATTACTTTTGCACAAAACTAGAAAGGCTTATCCACTACTTTAGACGTCCCTGTGTTTTTAGAAAGGTTTCAATAAGGTCTTCAAAGTTTTGATTAAGTCGATTTAGTCCTTAAAGAATCGCTCAAATTTCAATTTAGTCCTTATAGTTTTATTCTCAACATTTGTCAATTAAAGTCCTCTTCATAAATATCTGCAAAGTTACAGATTACGGCCACAAGGACAATTTTCTTTATCCAGTAGTATAACATCCCGCTACAATTCTTAACAATCTCATATTAGGTCCCCCTTGTTTTCAGCTTGAAGGCCATCATGATATAAATAATATTTATGTCCTATCAGGGATCTCTGGTTTTGCTTACCGTCTGCACCTCCACTTTCCCGATCGAATTGCAATGATCTGAGCCGCTCAATATGTTTAGAAAGTGATTTTAAGGATACTTGCTAGAAATCGGAAAAAAAAATTGACCGGGAAGGGTTTGATCTGATTCATTGTGTAAAAACGCTATAAATGCATTTTTATGAAAAACTGTTCGGATCAAGCCCTTCCCTATCATTTTTTTGCCGCATTCTCCCAAGTATCCTTAAAATCATGTTCTGAATATATTGAGCGGCTCGAATCATCAAAATTCGATCAAAAAATGAGAGGTGTAGACGGTAACAAAATCCGGAATCCCTGATAAGAGTCGGGCTGATATTGAAGAATCACAATCAGGCAATTTAAATAGTAATAGCACTTCTCTACAAATCACAATTGAAGAAAATAATACTACTTCAATAACACTATTAAAAGAACTTATCGAAAAGATAGAGAAATTAATTCAAAATAATAAGCAAAATGAAATAACTTACAAAAAGATTTTGGGTCTTTTTCTCGTTTTATATGAACTTTTTTTTCAACTTTAGTCCATGGTTTTATACCTTTTCGATTCCTGACATCAACACAAAAAAATATGACGAAAAATTCATATCCCAATCTCGTAGGAATTGAGCTAGAGAAAATAACCAAAAATACCATGCGGAAAAGTCCCTTAAAGGTTTGTCAAAATTCACTCTTAAAGCATAAGAACAAGACCATTGACCATATAGAGTACTAAGTAAAGAAAAAATTGCAAGGGCGCAAACTTATGAAGTACAACTGAATCCGGCGAGTTTGTGTAAAGTTTTAGGAGCAAAACCTGAGACTTTATTAAAATGCATTTTTTCAGTGTGTGTAAAAAAAAACTATCAACAAATTTTGCGACTTTTTGGAATTTCCAAAAAAACTGAAAAATGGCCTGAAACCCAAGTTTGAAAAGGCTATGAGGTGTGGGGTGCTTCTGAGAACAGTTCCAAGTTAGGCATCATTTGAACCTAATTTGTCGTAGCTTATTCCATATCTGAATAAAGGAAGTTCTTCAACCGGTACCAGAGTTCAGAATCTATTAGACTATGACATAAGATAGTAAATTTATACCTAGCCTCTATCGCAAACACGCGTGCAAAAAAAGAAAAAGAAATACTTCCGGTCTTTAGACAAGCAATGCCTTTCTCAATGATGGTCCCTTTTACCTCACACGCGACAGTCAGCGGAAATGTCCAATTTGACCAACCCCAATTAATTATTAGAGTTTCCCTTCTAAACCGTGGGAATTATGTGTCTTCAGCGTGAACAGGAAAGGATAAAATGTAAAAAAAAAAAAAAAGAGGACGAGGACTCAAAATCACAGGATATTGATCTTAGGTCTTGTGGAATAATTGGGCAAGGGTCCATGTCAGTACCAAAAAACAAGGATATACAAAAATCTTGAGAGTGGCCTATAAAATTAAGTAGGTGTCCCTTTGGTACAAGGCATAATAGTCACATAGACAACAACCCTAACCCCACAAGAAGCTTTGCACATGTTCTTTATGCAAGTTATAAAAGCAGAGCATGACCCACAATACCTGCCAAGAATCATGCATTTGAAAACTCCATATCCAAGGAAGAATCCCTTTGTTTTTTCAAGACCAAATCTTCTAGGAATAAGATCTTTGGGACCATCCCATTTGTATGCGCCATAAGCTCGGTGGGTCAGGAGGAAAAAAACAAAAAAAATGGCTCAGTGGGTCAGGAGGAAAAAAACGAAAAACTTTTTTAAAAAAAATAAAATTTGCAATTTGTTGGAGCAAACTTGGTGCTATTTTTTTTTTCTTGACTTCTCTTTTATTTAAACATTTTTTTTTTGTGTGTGTATTTGGGTCCCTGACTCTTTTCTTCTTGACTTTTGTTTGATGGATTCTAGTGAATTGGGCCATATATGGGTCAAATACAGGTTTCCACAAACACTATTTTTTACCTAAGAATGGATTCTGTGTCCCCTTTCGAACATGGGTCTTGTTTCTTTAGAAAACAAGAAAGAGATTAATGTGGTCTATATTTGTTACAAATTACCACCCATTTAAGCATGACTTAAATGGTTCAGATATTACTAATTTTCTTAATTAGCACCCTTAAGTAATGGAATAGAATCATAAAACCAACTGGTTAGCTTTATGAATAGACAACACTGAAAACCTGAAAGTACTCATATTTGAAGCGCCTACGTGACTTCTTAATGTGGAAAATATTTAGCTTGTTGAATTCATCATAGCCTGTTCAACAATTTGCTTTGTTTACTTGTTGAATAATAGATGGTTGGGAATAATGTGATATGGCTAGCTCAATGAAAAATGCAATTAATTCGCTCCAAACTCATAGCGAGATAACACGAATTTAAATCATGAGAACTATCATTCCAACAAGGAAAATGATTTTCACACTCCCCTTTTAACCATTCACATTCTTTTTTTGTTTTTATCCACATGAAAGTTCAATGTTATCCTTCATTGTGTGAAAAAGTGTAATGAATAAAGGATAAAATAGTAAATTCAAGTAGATAAAGCAAAAAAAGTGAATATATTTGAATGGTAAAAACGGAAGTGTCAATTTCCTTCGAACAAAAATCAATACAAGATATAAAAAGGTAAACACAATTTTGGTATTTCTGACATGGCTAGATGGCAAATCCAATTAGTCCTACCTCACCCCATGCAACACAGGTTGGTATAAAATATTAAAAGGGGAAAAATTCAAAAGCATGAAGCATAATGAAAGGGGGGACAATACAAGTTATACAACCATTACCTCTGTGTATATCCCAAAAGATTCTTGGGAGTAATTAGGTTAAAGTTGTAGGGCCATATTACGAATACAAATGTATAGACACAAGACACAGATCCTTATATAACAGTATCAATATGCAGCAAGTTCTGCACATCTGTTCAGAAATTTGTGTCGAACGGATTATTATTATTATTTTTTATTTTGTGATCGATCAAGAGGATTTGCATAATTCATCCATTATAAATATGCACATGTTACCTAACAACGAGATTTTATTTGGTTTAAGGTACAGTAATATCAAATAAAAAAACAGTTTACTTTATTTGTATAATCTCAAGGAAGATATCAAGCAGTTGAACTTTATTAAATTCTTTTCTTTTGGACTCCTGGATCATCGTGCCTTGTGCAGTGTATCTGATTATAGAACATTAAAAATTTCACTAATATTATGACAGTTGTATCTCTTATCTCTTAGAAATCTACATACATTAAATAAGTATTTAAAACTAATTAAAAATCAATTATCTTTTTTCTTGTAAAGCTAATGATCACGACATTTTGATGAGTCTAAATTGTTATGGATCAATTTAGACTCATCAAAAATTGTTATGGATCAATACATCTACAGCCTTTTGGGATGGATCGATCTACCGTCTCTCTCAAAAAGTCGAGAAAGTCAAATCTTTTGGGTCTTCTTTTTTTGTTTTATACAATTTTTTAAAAACTTTGGTCAATGTTTTAATATTTTTAGATTCTTCTCATTGAGATGAAAAAAAAATGATATAATTTTAAATTTCTAATTACTTTGTATAGATTAAGTGAAAGCAACAATTGCCGAGTTAGGCCGTACTCACCCTAAGTTTATTAACCTCAGGTATTTTAATGTAATTGTTGGTAGAGAAAATACACAATTGCTTGGAAATTGGAGTAGTTTCATAGACAAACCACGTAAAATACCTCTGAGAATGTGGTATTAGTAGCTCTCTAAATACGAAATCAACTTTGTTTAGGGGTGTTTAAGAAACCAATCTAATCGCTAAACCGATATGATCTATACCAAACCATGCTATATGGTTTGATTCTACGGTTCATTCGGTTTGGTTCAGTTGCTGGTTACCAATTTAAGAACCGAACCATCCCATTTAGTATTAATATAAATAAATATATATACATATATACATAATTATGTGTTTCTATTGGGCTAGCTAATTTTTTTCCTAGTAAATCTATTTAGACGAGAAATCACATTTATTAGAAAAGTCTTCAATATACTACTTTATTTTTGGGAAGTCGAACCATTAAGGATTCTAAGAGTGTTTAGTATTCAACACCCAATATCTAATTTCATTCTTTTCCTACTCCAGTATTTTCCCAGTTGGGTTTGAATTCTTAATAAAATTCGTATAATTATTTTGTGAGTTGTTTGGTACTTTTTTGGTCCAATATTTTTGGACGGAAAATTGGGACTTATTTATCTTTTCGATCCTCGAAGTATTAGTGAACTACCAATTTGATCCCCAATCTAGATATTTGTCCAAATTTCACTATCCAGCATGCGTTTATTTCTTCTTCTTTTTTTTACATAAGCTTTTAACATCCAGTGCGCGTTTACTTCAAACGGTATTTGTACAATTGGGTTTGGGTTCTTACTAAAATTCCTATAATTATTTTGTGAGTTGTTTGGTGCTTTAAATTTTCAATTATTTTATGAGTTATTTGTTTTTAAAAAGTGTTTAGATGAGAATTGGATAGAACCTAAACCAACTAAAACCGGACCAGTCATGCGGTTTGATTTTGGTTAGGTTCCACACATATATTACTTAAGTTTTGGTTGTTAATTTTTTGAACTTTTTACAATTGTTAGAAATGGTTATTGGTTTCCAAGAAAACCACACCAATCCGGACTGGATTCTACATTAAACTTACAAGCGGGAGCCGTGTACATTGAGTACGATGCATTGCTATTTGTGCATACATAAAGCTAAAAAGGTTGATTAAAATCGATATGTTTGGATATTATAAGGACAGCCACGCATGCTCACTAGAGCCTCCTTTTTGCTCCACAAGGACCAAATATCAAATCAATGCCCATTAGTCATTCCATTTAGAGATAGTATTTCAAATCCCTCATTTGACTAATGATCAAGCGAGACACAAGTTATTTAGTTTCGGTCTTTTTCTGGTAAAAAAACTGTAGATAGGAACAAATATGTTGACTAATATGATGGCGTAAACCTCATTTTCTTTATAATTTTCAACACTTATTTCTTAAAATATGATTTAGCATGTTCTGTACACTATGTGCGCGAGAATTAAGGATTTGTTTAAGCACCCCATTTAGAATACAAAAAAACAAAAAACAAACACCTTTTTATTGAGATCAATTTGTATATGAGTCAAAGGAGATACCAAAGTACACCCATATCTAATAAACTAATTAATGACCTTGTTTAGAGTTCAATGCATCAAATACTCCCGGGATTTTTTTAATCATAAATGTTATCAGCTGCTCAATACTTTTATTGTTTATCCAACTAATAACCTTGGGATGATAATAATAAATAAATAAATAAAAAGAAACTAGTAACATTGGTGGAGGGTGCAATGAATCCAACTCTTACCTCTAATTGTTTATTTTCCTTTCCCTCTTTCTCTTGATTTCATTCGATACGTCTGGATATTGAATATGTGGAAGAAACATTAATATTCATAGAAATATATCAAAGGAAATTAAGAGACATAATCTTTTTCATAATAATGCAAAATGGCATTCACGGCGGTTTCATTTGACGATCTAAGTAGTTCGTTTTGTAGTTCTCTGTGTGTAAATCATTCATGCCGAAAATCAGGTTGATCGAACATTGGTATTTATTTGGACGATTCATTTCTGTCTTAAGAACAAATGGACGGTGATTCGATCGAGCTTTGACTGATTTTTGATAGATCAGAATTTTTTTTTTTTTAACATGAATGATTTGTACATCAAGGTCCAGATAAAAAATAAATGGATCGGATCTTCAAATAGGATCATTTGTCCCATTCGACATTATGTATGAGAGATCAAATGAGGAATTGCCACCTTAGAAAATCGGAAAAGAGGGTTTGGGCTTAAAGAAAGGTGTTGGATCCTCTGTAGTCCATCAAATGAAGCCGTGGATTCAATGCAAGCCGTTTTGGCCTTTTGGGTCCTTTCCGAACTCATCTCAATGATCCAAATCATTTTATTTTTCTCTTCAAGAAGATCAACTCCCATACAATTCACGCTGACCGTCCATTTTTGTTGCTTATTAATTAACAACCAATTAATTAATGTGAATGCGTGTACCTATTTGATTTGTCTTCCTACAAATTTTGTGCCTTCAACAAGTTCAACATTCAAACACGGTGTGGTCATGCTCAATCTTATTATTTAATTTGGAGATTAACATCGACGACGGTGGATTGGATCAGCGTAACGGAATTAATCTTGCCCCTAATATCTGTCCACCGTTTTTGACTTTTGAAAAAATTAAAAATATACATTCATTTGACGCTGACCTAATTAATTATATTCATTGTCACCAAGTCAAGACATTAATTAATTAGCTCTATTGATTCTGACTTCATTTTCCCATGGATTTTTAAGTTGTACTCCGTATATCCACCCAACAAAGTCAAAAGGAATAATATGCATAATGAGACCTTCTTTGAGGACCGACGAAAAAGGAAACCGACCAATCGTGGGGCCAACTTAAGGGTCCCGCGTTAATGATCCAAACTATTGATTATTGTTTAAATTTTTTCTTGTGTATTTCTATAAAATTTCATGTCAATCGGATAACTACAAGTACTTAATCCAGCTTTCACTTTCTGTTTCAAAGTTTAGGATCCTGAATTCTGGCCGAAACATTCGTTTATGTGGATCATGTATTTACATTTATCCAATTGATCACCTGAAAATTTACAGGGGTAACTCAAAAAAATATTTAAAAAATAGTCAACGGTTTAGATCATTTGCGTGAGACTTCAAAATGGGTCCGACAATAGGTCGGTTCCCTTTTCCCTCTGTCCCTGCGTTGAATCACCAGAAGCCATGGCGCATTGACTTTTATTATATATATAGTAGTATATTGTTCAAAAGGTAAAATGTCAAACTCCAATATCCAAATATTCTTTTAATTTTGTAGACCCTCGTGTCATTGCAATGGCTGACATTCGGAATTTTTCTTTCTTCCAAAAATTAATAATGGATTTTGGCCAATAATCTCGATATATATATATATATATAGAATCTGGGGGAAAACGCAGGGAATTAAAAAAGATAGAAGAAGATCTATTGGCAAAGTGTGCAAGCAATGGCAACGGGATGGAATATGTAATCTTCTGGGTGAGTACTTATATTAATTTCCTCGTTATGGCTACTCCTGTTAGGTGTCTCGTATTTTATGGTATTCATAGATAGTGACATTTGGCTTCTACGTGGTTTTATGCACTACGCCAAATATTGGCCTTTTTACCAGTTTTTTAACCGGCGGTAGAGAAAACACTAGTAAAGGGTGTTATTACCCGCGCTAATGACGAACCGCTGGCAAAAGGGAGTAATTGTGTGAATATTAATGACGAACTTGAACCATTAGCAAAGGTAGCTATTAATGACGGTAAAACTGCCCGTAATAACAGTGATTTGTAATATAAATATTACTATTATTCTTCTAATAAAACAGTGCTTGGATACCGTTCAAAGGGTTGTCGAAAACTCAACACTACAATTGTTTTTTAGAGGCGGTAATAATAGGATCACCGTTAATAATATGTAAGAGTAGCTTTTACCGTTAACAAGAGGCCAACGTTAATAGCGTTTTTTTTCTTTCCCAACGATTGTATATACAACGGTCATATTACCTCTGCAAAAACCGCTGGTCATACTTTAATCGGTGGTTTTCACTTTTCATTCCTCTAATGGCGGTTTTTGACCACCAGTAAAAGCATTTGTTTGAGTTAATGATTGGAACTTTAGATGAATATCTTTGGAACAGTGCAAGTCCGCCGCGAGATTGCGGTGTAATCTTTATTGAGTGCATTGGAGTATTTTATAGTTGCAGAAGTTGGAAATATCACAAGAGAAGAAGACACTAGCTAGCTAGCAGATCAAGAACCTATCTTTTCCGCAGAAGTGTGGTGGGAAAATAAAGCGAATAAGCATAAATAATATTGTACTTAGTTTAAGCATATTCATGATCACTTAGAAGACACTAATACGAGTATATAACTCACTGGGGCACCCTAGCCGGCCGGCCGTTGAAAGTTGTCACTAGGATATCAACCTTTCATTTTGAAATCTTTGGTTTTTAAAAGGAGTTGGATTCTCTGCCGTCCAAGTTTTTGACCGGAGAAGACAGTCCAAATGATCTGGACCATTCATTGTTGCAATCAATAGTTTGGATTTAGACTATTTCTTCCGGTAAGAGTCACTCAGCAAATTCAAACCATTGATTATCCCAATGAACAATATGGATTTAGACTCTTTCTTCCGTTCCAAAACTTGGACGATAGAGGATCTAATCCCTTTTCGAAAAAAGGAGATGAAAGTATAACAAGATAAACTGATTATTCATTCAAACACTGATGATTACCCATTCCAGCTGAAACGAAAATAAGAACTTATTTTTTGAGAAAATAATTTTGAGCTCAAAACTAAATGTGTTTACGAAAATAATTTTTCTAGTAATATGATATTGTTTGATAGATCTCATTGAGATCTTTTGAACGGTGCAAAAAAAATTAAGAAATTATTTTTCATTTATATTATCTTTGAGTTTGAAAATGTGAAATAAGTACTTATTTTTTAAAAAGGTGTTCTAGAATCATGGTAGCTCTCGTCACAAAGATCGATTGTAAATCCAGTTTTTTTTTTTTCGTTTCGAAAATTTACAGTCTCTCTAGTTTCTCTAATTTACCCCACACACAACCCCACAACCCCCCAAAAAAAAGTCGCTAGTTTCTCCTGAGTACCTAGCTATGGCCTTTGGAAATGGGTCATTGAAAAAGGCAAGTTTTTTTCCATTGGTTGCCTAATTGTTAGATTTCAGCGACTAAATATTTTTTTAGCCGCGAAATTTGGTCTCCGAATGTGATTTTTCTTGTAGTGAAAACTGTATCCTGATATGGGATCCATTCAATTTATCATTGAATGTATTGTTCTTTCTTTTCTTCTTTCTTCTTTCTTTTCTTTTAGCCCTATGTTTCGCCTCATCCTTTTGTGGCTTGTATCGCTGTCTCGATATACCCTTTGTCTAGTTATTAATAATTGTTATTGCCGATTAAAAAAAAAGATAAACTGATTATTCATTCAAACACTGATACTTATATATACACAACTCATCGTGGTAGCTCTCGTCACAAAGATCAATCATAAATCATGTTTTTTTTTTCCCATTTCCGAAATTTACAGTCTCTCTAGTTTCTCTAATTTACAAACCCACCCCCCCCCCCCCCCCCCCCCCCCCACAAAAAAAAAAAAAAAGGTCTCTAGTTTCTGATGATGAGTACCTAGCAATGGCCTTTGGAAATGGGTGATTGAAAAAGGCAAGTTTGTTCCCCAAAATCTAATGCAGGGGGAGCCTCTTTTGGGATTGGGAGAAATCAAAATACTACTATTTGAGAGGGACCAATTGAACCAACAAATCTTTAAGACAGTGATGAGAAAAGGTGGGGGGGACCATGCATACAAAACAAAAAACCCTAATGCTTATAACCTGTATTGTACCTTTCAATTTAAAAGTGCCCTCAATGTGTGTCGACAAGCCATGTGATCCTGATGAGCAGATGCCCTCTCACTCCAACTTCAAATTTTCCATCTGCATATATATACTGTAGTACTCATTTCCGTTCTGGCTAGCTTGTACTAGCTAGTCCACAAACCCACATACACATACATACATACCCACATCAAATTTAATGTAGTTTTTTTTTTCTAATTTTTTGTATGTGGTTGTTCAAGGTGCATGCATGTCTGGACTGGTTTACGGGAACCTCAACTAATTCCTACTAGACCAGTTCCCACTATTCACTAGCAGGAAGCCTAGTTGAAGCCGAGACAAAGCATCGTAAGAAGTGGCCCAAGAAATCACGTGGGTGGTTTCGAACATGAAAACTTACGATGAAGCAAACTGGATCTTGATTTTCCACGCCTTGACCATTTTTTTTTAATCAGCAAAAGAAAAAATTTATTAATCTAAGATAAGAAACAAAGTTACAAAGATTAAAAGGAAATAGAAAACCGGCATCACAACCAAAAATCTACATCCACGCTTTGACCATTAGGTCAATCGCAAGTGCAGCTTTACTTAACGAATTGTAATTAATTGGTAAAAATGATGATGGAGGATGTTATCATATGTATAACAACAATGAGAAAAATTGGGATGATCATGCGCTTTCTGACCTTTAAATTAGAATCCTATTCATTTGGCTTTGTCTCCCTTTGGAGACATCCGATAAAATTGGAATGATTTGAATTTGTTGGGGAACGCAAATGAAGTATAAACGGATTATTTTCATATATAGGGTACCCTAAAATTTTAGGCACTTTCATAGGGTACCCTACGGTTTTAGGCACTTTTATAGGGTTTTAGGGTTCATTTTTTTAATATAGGGTTTTAGCGGTTTAGGCACTTTCATAGGGTACCTTAGGGTTTTAGGCACTTTCATATATAGGGTACCCTAAGATTTTAGGCACTTTCATAGGGTACCCTACGGTTTTAGGCACTTTTATAGGGTTTTAGGGTTCATTTTTTTAATATAGGGTTTTAGCGGTTTAGGCACTTTCATAAGGTACCTTAGGGTTTTAGGCACTTTCATATATAGGGTACCCTAAGATTTTAGGCACTTTCATAGGGTACCCTACGGTTTTAGGCACTTTTATAGGGTTTTAGGGTTCATTTTTTTAATATAGGGTTTTAGCGGTTTAGGCACTTTCATAGGGTACCTTAGGGTTTTAGGCACTTTCATATATAGGGTACCCTAAGATTTTAGGCACTTTCATAGGGTACCCTAGGGTTTTAGGCACTTTCAACGCCGGTCAACTTGGTCAACGCCGGTCAACGCCAGTCAACACCGGTCAACCTCGGTCAACGCCGGTCAACTTTGGGGGGGCTATTTGTAAATTTTGGACATAATGTCCTTTAGACTTTAGAGGAAAATATTTATGTCCTTATCATGATAAAAACTATTGTAGTATGTCCTCCTACTCAATTTACCCTTCATTTTATTGGTTGAGTTAGGAGAATAGGAAGAAAATCAAACAGGATCGATAAGTAGGAAACATTTTTATTTTCTTTGGTCACTGGTGAAAAAAAAAAAACATTTCCCTTGAAAATCTCCTTTTTTTATTTTTTTTTCAAAATAAATGATGTACTTTTTTCAGAAAGGATAGAAGAGTAATTTCACACACCAACTTACCTTGTCAATTGCTAAATAAATGTACTTGTGTACATGTCCTATTGTCTTCTTACAGGAAATAATTAAAACATTTGCACTTTGAACTACATTTTCCTTCTCAAATATGGACAAATATTCTGGATATCTTTCCCTAAGTTCGGATGCATGCCAGATGTGATAATTTAACTAGCTTGCGGTTGCTGTTTGCTTTATTTCTCCTTATTATTACTCGATTTCTTTAGGACGGGATTCTCTCAAGGGACCGTGCCAAACAGTCTAACAGTTTACGCAACCTTGCAATATATAGACTCATATTGGACAGAAATTTTTTATGGCACCCTTATTAATGGTAAGATAGCTACAGCAGCTGTAGGCCGGAGGCAGTTATCGCCGGAGAGGATTCATTTTCATTTATTTCCAGAATCTGCATGGATATTTAAATTTAATTGTTTCTCCTAGTTATTCGTAATATAAACAAATTAACAAATGCATCCCACCCTCACATGTTATGAATCATTTTCTGCAGACAGTACTGCATACTTTCCGAATACGATTGTTTTGCAAGAGCCGACCACCGAATTTCGACCAATTGTCTTTAGAAATAATTGCAATCATAACAATAAAACAACAAGATCCTGAAATGGATTCAAAGGTCCATCATTCATCAACAACTGGAATATGTTTCAAGCATTGGTAGGTCATAGTAACCATGCATGATCAAAAATTTTATTTATATATGGCCTTAAATCCTTTTTATTTATATACGTATAGAAAGTTTCAAATGAGTACCTCTTAAAATGTGTACCCCCCTTTTCTGATCGAATTTCAATGATCCGAGCCGCTCAATATTTTTAGAACATGATTTTATGGGTACCCGAGCGAAATTGGCCAAACAAATGACCGAGAAGGGCTTGATTTGGGTAGTTTTTTACTGAACCGTTCAATGAAAAACTGTTCGGATGAAGCCCTTCTCGATCATTTTTTTTGCTGATTTTACTCGGGTAGCTTTAAAACCACGTTCTAATCACATTGAGCGGCTCGGATAATCGAAATTCAATCCAAAAATGGGAGAAATGAGGAGGTTGGCATTTTAACTAATATATATATATATATATATATATACACACACACACACACACACACACACACACAGTTCGGATCCAGTCAGGACGTCCGGATTTTGTGTTAGGTCCGAACCACAATCTCAGTCGTTGGATTGTGTTTTTAATGGTCCGAATGCACAGACAATCTATATGCGTGAACAGATATATGTTCACGCGAATAGATTTTCCGCAGATCCGGACCATTGAAAACACAATCCAACGGCTTAGAGCAAAAGTCCGGACGTAACACTAAATCAGGGCATCCTGACTTGATCCTTACTGTGTGTCTGTGTGTGTAGAGGCTAGAGTAGGTTCTTTAACCAGTTCAGTTGCGTTGAAATTATGGAAAAACATGAAAAATTAGCTTCCTGTAACTTTCTTAGTGTTCAATTAATAGGAAAGTCATAGAACCAATAAACTTAAAGTTCTCCATCAAAGAACAAAATATATCTTAAAAAATAGATCCTAAAAAAAACCAAAAGAAGAAGAGGGAAACAGAACAGGCACAGGAAAATGGAAATAATTTTTTTTTTCTTTACTTTAGTTTTTCTAAAACCAAATATTACATTTTTTGAGGTTCCATGCCATTTGCTCTTGCTGCTTTTTGAAAAACTCCTAAAAAAATACTTCCACATAATTCATACACATCCATCATTTTTCACGACTAACAAACTCCGCGACTCTTGTTGTTTTTCGTATTGTTCTCTGATTGAATCGGCTTAATATTGCTTGATTTTTTTTTTTCCGGGAAAAAAAGAGAAGATATTATTAACGGAGAATCCGGTCGGAGGACCAGACATCAACCAAATCAAGATTAGCTAGCCAATGGGGGACAGGACCCGACACACCCCACACCCCCCCCCCCCCCCCCCCCCCCCCCTCCCAATTTTCTAGTCTAATGCCTAATAGGGAACGCTTAGCCAACGAATGGGCTACCCTATTACAAGAACGATTGAATGGACTTGAATTAATGTTCGATTTCAGGAGACAGGTGATTGTATATATTAAAAGAGAAATTGCAAGACAATTTAGTCAATCTTAAATGATTTCGAGATTTGAAAACACATGGGTTCCACTTTGATAGTTTGCTAAACAACTTTTGTTCTATTTTTTTGGATACTCAATCTTGAAAAATGTATGAATGTTTGAGTAAGAAATAGAGAGATGTTTGAAGTTAAAAGTATAAAAATATAAACTGATGTTGAAAAAAATTCATCTAAGACGACACCTTAGACATAATTGGTACTCCCTCCGTCCCTTTTTAAGTGTTCTGCTTCGTAACTCCAACTTATTAAAAAGACATCATCATTATACCTTTCATATCAACTTTTTCCTCCACTTTCCTTACCTACCCATTATCATTACACTTTTACTCACTTACTTTTCAAAATGGAATCTACTTTTAGGGACAAAATAGACAATTTACCAACTTTTAGCCACTAACTTTACAAAATGGACACTTATTAAGGGACAGCCCAAAATGGAATACCGGACTATAAATAAGGGACGGAGGGAGTATTTTTTTTTTTTGTCATAATTTTTTACTTTTTAGACTCCTCTCGTCGAGACGGATGATTCATCCAAGAAAGGAAATGCAAATATAACGAAAATTCAAAAAAGACAAATAAACCACACAAAAAGAAGAAAAAAATAAGTTTACGAGAACCCACCTTAATGTATAATAGTAATAATAAAATCGAACATTAATGTTGTCCTGCCATGCCAGATGATTCGCTGAGGATCTTTACTACAAGATATTGGGACCAAATTGTTGCACTCCAATAACTCCATCAATTGAATCACTCATGCAGCAACTCCTAAACCCATAAGGGTGGTCCAATATAATTAATTGGGTCAAATAAAGGGTACGTTCGTTGCCTCCCCTATAATTCTTCAACCAAGTGGGTAAAAACAGGACCCAAGTTTAAACATGCAGCAGTTTTGTGTTCTTTTTTTTATATATATTTTCTTTCAAGTTAGAGTAGATTATGATTAACGAATGACAAAAAAAAAAATCCCAGAAACTCGCCTGGGACAGATTTACATTGGACTTGCTCTTTAATTGACTTGGAAAAAACTGTATGAGTTGAACAAAAAAGTTATTTGTCAAATTAATTGACTTCGATCGTGACTTAAGAGTTCTAATTTCGAAGAAAAAAATGTTAGCAAGTTTTACCATATATGGATGACGGATCGCCACTTTATTATGTGTGATAGTACTAGGGTTTGCGTGATACTGTTACGAGTTCTAGTCTATATATCTTCCTCTCTGAGACTCAGGGATGTTGCTTAGCAGCTTTCTATCGAGCGGATACAGAGTGGCTGATCCGACCGTTCATCTCGGCATGAACGGCTCAAATCGAATTAAGCGTATACAAATCTGAACCGTCTTATGCTTGGATAAGATCCGAGCCGTCAATTGCCAATATGAATAGCTGGATCGGCCGCTCAACACTGCTCTACAAGGAGATGCTTGGCACCGCTCTACATATTTGTTAATTGGTTTGGTACTGTTACCATTCCATGTAAATACATTTCTTATTTCTATGAATTATATGTAAAACTAATACTAAGTTCCAAGGAGTTGGCTAATGTTCAATGCCTGAAACTTAATTGTATAGGGGCTTGCTTCCTTCTTAGGTCTCATCAGGTTTGAAACCTTTCAGGTGTTATCAGCTCTTTTGGGGTACGTAAGACGTCTATACAGAGTCTTGCTCTGTATTTAATCGAAACTCCTGCAAGTAAGCGGTAGGTTGGTTCCCAAGAATTAGGTGAGGTGTACGTGAGTTAACTCGGACACTTGAGTTATCGAAAGAAATTATCGTTAAGCTCCATTTGTGTATACATATGCGGTGGAGGGGAGGGTGGGCAGAAGAGATAAGCCACCTTGTATTTGCTTGCCCTGCTCCTTGCAAAACAAAAGCAACTTTGGTTTGGTTATACTTACTACTCTATATCCTATCCTGAGCGAGTAGTGCGGACTACGTGTGACAGCTGGTTGTACCCGATATTATGGTGTGTCGGCAGAATCTTTGCTACAAACAAAAGCAATACACCGGACCATCTGTAAATTTGAACGCAAAAATGAACCAAACGATTTTTTTTTTCCTTCCCCTTTTCCTTATTTCCTTGGTATCTGTAATTAATTGGTTAGTTTCTTCTTTTCTTTTTTCTTTAAACTTTGATAGTAGTGGGTTTTTTTTTTAATTTTTTATAATTAACTTTCTGCCCGAGTCAGCTTGTGCACACCTTAATTAAATCTGGAGTCCTGAAATTAATGACCGGGAAAGCCCATTAGCGGTTCCAAAGTTTGAATTCTTTGACATTCATGGAATTTGAACCTTTCGATGGATCTCATAGACGACAAATGCTTATTTCTTTTTCGCAGAGGAGCATCGCACCTTGTGTAACAACTAACCTATTGAAGATCAAATTAGGTCAATACGTTACAGTTCTCTGCAAAATTCATTCTCTTTCTTTTTTCTTTTTTTTGATTGGCAAATTTTTTTATTAAAAATATTTAGAGGGAAAAGGAGAATCCAACCAAAAGTTAGGTAATATACCAAATGAACCGAAGCCCAAACGCCTGAGGTCTAACACGGGAGCCCTAAAAATAAACAAGCAAGCACAGCCGAAACCCAAAGATACATATAAGCCCAAACAAAAACAAAACGGGCCCAGAAGGACCCGCCCGGCAGATCCAACACACAAACCCTAACTACGCTTCCTAACCGCCGCTGTACAAAACACTAGAGACATCACCGCCCGGACCACCACCACCACCACCCAACCAGCCTTGCCGTTATGCAGATCCGGCCACTCCCAGATGTAGCGATCGGCGGCAGGAAGGACCCCAACAGACCCACCAAGATGATGCAACCGCACAAAACTCATTCTCTTTCTTATGTTCACGTTTTTTTCCTCCTGTTTTTTTTTCTTCATATTTTAAAAAGAGTGTGCTATTGGTACAGCGGCTGTTGTACAGCAGCCGCGTACAGATCCCCTTTGCGCCCGTCTCGGGTTCCGCAGCCTAAATTTTGAAGCAAAGTTGAATGATTTGTAAACACCCTTCCGGATATCGGATTGAGGTGATTTTTTATAGGGACCTTAAACGAAATATTTTGAACAAAATGAGCGGTTCCAATCATCTTTGCGGAACCCGAGACGGGCGCAAAGGGGATCTATACGCGGCTGCTGTACAACAGCCGCTGTACCAATAGCATTTTTGTTTTAAAAATTAGTTATATGTGGCTAACAAGGTAGATTGTAGAGTTTGCTTTCAACTTTGGAAAACATGATAGTATATTTACAGTCCGGATCCAATGAGGGATCCTTACGGCCTTATGGTGCGGGACTCCCTATTTCCGATCAAATTGCGACGATCCAAGCCGCTCAAAGTATCCAGAACGTGATTTTAAAGATACTCTCAAGAAATCAGCAAAAAAAATGATCGGGAAGGGCTTGATCCGAGCAGTTTTTTACTGAACCGTTCAATAAAAAAATGTTCGGATCAAGCCCTTCCCGATCATTTTTTTTGTTGATTTCTCACGGGTACTCTTAAAATCACGTTTTGATCACTTTGAGCGGCTCGGATCATCGCAATTCGATCGAAAAAGGGGAGTCCCGCATGGTAGCACCGTGCGGGATCCCTCATTGGATTCAGACTGTATATATACTATATACTACGTGTGTGTGTGTATATATATATATGTTAAGGTTTTAAATTCTATAAGTAGTCAATATAGGAAATTGCTTGAACCAAGATTTTGAATATTGTCGCGTACCGTTTTGTCGCACATACCGATTTATAAAAATCCGGTTCTGTTTGCCTTGCAATTTCTTTCTTTCGGGGTTCAAATGCGACATACCGGAAAGTACCTTAGTATAAAACCGACAGCAAATCAAATTAAAATCGTTTTAGATTTATTTTCAGAAACATGCATGGAGTGACAAAATTACGTACCATGGCCACCTTTTTACAGAATCTTTTTTTTTTTTTATGTGGACCAGCTCTTTGGTTTCTTTTCCATCAATCTTTTCCATGTTCAACATTTTTTTTTCCTTTTCTTCATCAATGACGCAGAGTTCTGATTCATGTCTTGACAAAGGGCATGCAAGTGCCTTGTTACTGCATTTCTGGAGGGTCAAATCAAATTGATTTCATTGAATTAAGGTCTTACAAATGTGGAAACATTACGTACGTACATTGATTTCATTGAAAAAGTCTAGCCGTTTTTTTTTGTGTGTGGATATTTTTAAAGATATTTGGGTTAAAATCATAATTTTTTTAATTTTTCTATTTGTCTTGACAAGTTGAATCAGTAATCCACAAAAATTAAGAGACGAATCAGTAACCCATAAAAATTAAGCGCAAAACTAACAGATACGAAAAAAATTTAAATAAGGACAAAACAAGAAACAACCCTGAAAACCTTTAGCGGAACTTGACCTTCACTATCCGTTATACAATATATTCTCGCATTGGGGAAAAGTATACTTTCAAAATACTCTAGTGATGCATTTAATGCTAGCTAGTAATTTTATTTATGAAGCTGATTTATCTTTTTATTTTATGTCCATAAAAATACATAAAAGGTCGGCCTTGCATGAATTTATGAAAATACGTAGGAGTATTTAAAAGAAGGGCAAAATGATAATAACTCAAAATACCACTGTACCAAATTGCTTCGTTCACCTTCTTTTTTGGGTGGGAAGGGAAAGGGGAGGGGGTCTCTCTAGTGCATTGAGGCACTATGGTGTTGTAATGTTCTTCCGTGGGACCCTGGAGGTATCATCTCTTGGAATTGAACAGTTCATTTTACAAAGTTTGTTGGGTTCTATTCTTTTCATACAAAAGATCGATCCTCGTCTCTTAAAAAACCATTTTACGAAAGATCGAATTATTCAAAAATCGATATCCAAATTTTCGATCAGGACGTCTATGTTTTCGAAAAATAGGTAGTTAGTCCAATTCAGAGAGTTGAATTGTAATGTAAATGATCTACCTAAATTAGGTAGTTATAGATGTCACATTATTTACTGTACGAATTACGTGCCCCGCAAACTTTACACAATGAACTGTTCAAATAGCGATAGTAATATCTCAAACAGTCGCATTGGTCAAACACCCCCGCAAACTTTATAAAATGAACTGTTCAAATAGCGATAGTAATATCTCAAAACAGTCGCATTGGTCAGACACCCTATGAGTTCTCCGTAGTCTATTTGGTGCATTAAAAACTCGTGTGTGGTGGGGGGCGTGATTCTTCGCTTTTTCCTTTTCCTTCATGATCAATTTTCGTCGAATCCATGATCCCAACGACAGTTTTTTTAGGGAAAGGAAAAGCGAAGATCTCAATCTAAAAACATAATTTGAAAGTCAGCAAAGCAATCTTGACCGGACTAAAATTTCATCACTTTTACTTCACCAACTTTTCCTTTCCCATCGCATGTAGAAAATTCATGATAGGATTTCAAAACACGATTTTCATTTCCATTCTACCGCAACCACTGCTTTTCCATCAAAAACAATGACAACAATTTATCACCTTCCAATTTTTGCTTATTTTAATCCACCAATTCTGACTTTAATTGCAGTTCCATTTCACTTTCTAAAGTATCTTTTCGATCACAAATGTAGAGTCATCCTCACAATTAAAACACTGTTTTGATTAACTTTTTTTAACCAGATGTCGGCGCAGTTTGCCGCACCTTGATTAATTTCAAGGCCCTGAAGTTAACGGCCGATCTAACTCTCCATTAGCCTTCTTCAAGATTTGAAATGTTTGACCTGTGGGATTTGAACATGCAACCTCATGGAGGACAAGTACTTATCCGTTCCGCTAAGGTTCTTCTGTTTTCAATACTTATTTTCCACTTTACGACGCAAGTCATTCTCTTATAATACATCGCCTTTAATTCAAAAAATAAATACTTACTTTCTTTAAAGGAACCAGACCTATTGCTTTCTCATATCCACTTGAACAAACCCCTGATTCTGACTTGATTTACTAGCTAAGCTATAGATGGCCTTTCCACCAAAATCCTTTCCCTTTCCAATGGAGTACTCCCTTTGTACCAATTTTCCGTCCCTCGATCATTCTAGTCTAATATAATAAGAAATTTATTTAGATTATCATTGATACTAATACTTTTTGTAAGTGCTATAGTTTGTTTGATAGATCTCATTTAATTCGATGAAATAAAAATTAAAAATACTTAAGACCCCGTTCCGGAAACAAAATAAGAATTTATTTTTTGTGTAATAAGAAGGCTTGTTCCGGAAAAATAAGAAGGTTGGTAATTATTTTGGAAGAATTTATATAGGTACCGACCAGCCGGGGAGGGAAATCATTCCGGCTGACGCGCCAGGCCGTCTCCGGCCACCGGACGGCCGATCCAAGCCGTCCAAAAATTCTATAAAAAAAAACCGAGGGGGCCGGCGAGAGAATCAACGGCATCCGAGGTGTGTAGGGTGCTTGATCCGAGCACCCCTTTTCCATGTAGGGTGTATGATCATATATACACGGAAAAGGGGTGCTCGGATCAAGCACCCTACACACCTCGGATGTCGTTGGTTCCCGCGCAAGCCCCCTCAGTTTTTTTTTATAGAATTTTTGGACGGCTCGGATCGGCCGTCTGGTGGCCGGAGACTGCCCGGCGCGGCCGCTGGTACGATTTCCCTCCGCCGGCACCCATTATCATAGCAACAGTCTTATTTTTTGTATAAGGCAACTTCAAACTCAAAAATCATATGTTTACGCAAATAATTTTTCCACCACTATGGATCTTGTTTGATAGATCTCATTGAGATCTTTAATACGGTGCAAAAAAAAATTGATAATTTTTTTGCATCTACATTATTTTTGAGTTTGAAAATGTGAAAGGAACTTTTTATTTGGGTTTTGTGGAATGACCCTTCTTATTTTAGAATGAGAAGGGGCAAAATAAGTACTTATTTTTTAAGAAGGTTTCCAGAACGGGGCCTTAAAACCTTATAAATTAAAAGTTAAAAGCGATTAAAAAGTTACACAAACTTCCAAAAAAAATAAATTGGGACGCAATACAGAAAAATTATAATTATGTGTAATGCGATTATACGTTACATAATTTGTACATCAATCTCTGAATATAGTTAAATACTTTTTATTTATTCTAGTCGGATTGAAGTAATTTTACAATACCATGTAAAAAAAATCAATTTCTTTCGTAGACGAGAATAAGCGCCATTGCGATTATCGACAAACAAGATAATATCATGTAAAATATAGTATTGTACTACAAAAGATACACGATACATTGAGTAAATTTTCACATGAAAGTATTTCTCTTAAATCGTCCTCTTCGGACCGAAATTCTAGCTCCGCCACAGATGAATGCAACGGATGAAAAAGACTATGCTCACATATGACTCGGACACAAACCCACTATTCATGAGAGGGTCAGTTCCGAGATTTGTGCATGCTGAAGTGCTAAAAGATATAGAAAGAACCATGGAAGGAAGAAAAAAAATTAGAAAGTTTAAAGTTTAATCACATGCATGTGATACTGCATATAATTTGCAATCTTATGCCAGAGCATGTCCCCTGTTTCCCCCGCCAAAAAGAAGAGGCTGAAGTAATTTGTACTCCATAAGAGAAGAAGAAGAAGAAAAAAGGAGAGATTTTCGCACTCTCCAAAGGTTAACTATACTCCTCAAAAGTTAACAATTCGGAGAGTGTAAAAATCAATATGAGTGAATTTTCGCTTAATAATTTGGAGAGCACGAAAATCAATATAAGTTCATTTTCGCTTAACAATTTGGAAAGTGCGAAAATCGTACCCCACAAAAAAAAAAAAAGTTTTACTTTTTTTTTGGGTAATTCAAAAAAAAAAAAAAAAAAAGTTCCTCCGTAAAAACAGGAAAATATTAGGTAGGAAAGAAAAAGGTAAGATGGCAAGAGACATATGGGTTTGTACCAAAATGAATACTACTACTACTATTTAGCAACTAGAATATTTGGACAATAGCAAGCTTGTACTAGAGGATAGCTATTGACTTTCTTTCTTGTTTTTTTAAATCAGAAGTTTGGATAAGGTAAAATCTTTTGATTCAATGGAAGAATCAATCAAGACGACTTAAGTGGCGGTCTACGTACACTATGTCAGTAAATAAAAATTTCTTCTTAATCTAGTACCCGTAAAAAAAAATTAAAAACATAGTGGTGACGACCGCCACCACTTTTCCTCTCGACAATATTTCCTCAAATCTGGCAAGTCAAACTTCGAGTAAAATTGGAATTTGAATTCAATTATTTGATAGTTTGCCCATTTGATTATCTACTACTATGATATGAAACGAGTTGGAATTAATTTTTCGGGCAATCTTACCATTTATCCCGGAATTCACTCTACAAATGCCCAGTGGAGGTTGTGTTCACCACAAGCTTGTCAGTGGAGATGTTCAAGTGGAAACCACCAAAAATACCCATCTGGTTCCAATTTCATTCAACTTAATTATAAATGTTTATTATATGGTCATCTATTCTTCTATCCTATTTACAAAGGGAGAGAAACTTTTGGTATGAACTAAAAACTGAGGCTGACT
The DNA here is from genome assembly GCA_014282245.1 of Rhododendron simsii. Taxonomy (NCBI): domain Eukaryota; kingdom Viridiplantae; phylum Streptophyta; class Magnoliopsida; order Ericales; family Ericaceae; genus Rhododendron; species Rhododendron simsii. The sequence goes on along the minus strand of CM024956.1, from coordinate 16,325,773 downwards.
CACACTATTAATCCCAAAATCACCAATTGATTAATTCTAAAATCACCCACAAATTAATTTCAAAATTCATTTTGAGGGCTTCGGGATAGATGCGTCAATTAGCATTCCAGTAACCAAACATCATTATTTATAACTGCCCATCCGCCACCATTTTATTTGCTTCAATTAATGGTGTGTTTTTTTCCCCTCGCTTGCACGCGCATGGACTTGTGCTCCAAACACTAATTATATATGATCATTTGGCATTGCAACATTCAAAATATTCTTGGTACCTGCGATTTTCTTGCCTCTCATCTTAATTTTTTCCCTATCTACAATAGGATGGTACGAATTATCGTATTATCTTCTCAAATCAAGAGCATCATATCGTATACTACAAAACCAAGTTGTTAACCAAGATCAAGTTAAAAGAATTAACACACTTGCAAATAGGCAAAAGTGAAAATACGTAGGATAGAAATGTGGAACAGTGAAGAAAATAGGTTTCCGGATCCGGTTGGGTTTGGTTAACTTTTTAACCATTAACAAAACCCGACCTGTGTGATCATGTATGGGTGCCTGAATGGGTTACATGCATACGCATACTGCATTTGACAGGACATTGAATGGGGCATGGCCCCCATAGGAAACAAATCTCGAAAGGGAATCAAAAGAAATTGCCATCTCTTTGCACCACTCCCCACCTGCTCAAGATATGGTAAGTGCACATGATTTCACACCGGGGAAAAAGGGCACCGCTGCTGACCTCACCTGTATCTCTTGAGAGGATTTTGGTGCCCCACCACCACCCCTTTCAAGACCCCATAATCACCCCTGGACCTCCCCCTTCCTTTTGCTTTCATCTCCAAACTTTGGGAATATTAAACTTGTGGCCCCTATGGTTTTATCAAAATCTCGCTTTACACCCTTCACTCTCAATGGTGTTAGTCGACCTTTACACTTAAAGTCGAGAGTTAATGTTGACCATCCATCCTGTTTTCGGTTTGATTAATCAGCAAAATTTTTTCTCGAATGGAGAAAAAGAGATTTTATTATTCAAATGGAACACATACAAGAGATTAAGGCCCCGTTCCAGAACACCATCTTAAAAAATAAGTGCTTATTTCACATTTTCAAACTCAAAAATAATGTAAATAAAAATAATTTTTCAATTTTTTTTTGTACCGTATTAAAGATCTCAATGAGATTTATCAAACAAGATCCATATTGATAAGAAAATAATTTGCGTAGGCACATGATTTTTGAGTTTGAAATTACCTTCTTAAAAAATAAGTACTTATTTTCCTTTCCGGAACAGAGCCTAATAGGACAAGAGCAAAACGCTTCACAACTAAAGGGAAACATCCCAGCGAGGTTGACACCTTAAACCCGACAATCATATGCAGCTCGAGCCCACATGGATACATGGCAAGTAAGAAGTCAAACAAGGAATCAAGGGAAGGAAATAACGAACAAAGCAAAACACCCCAAGATGGATGAACACATAGTAGTTCAGACTATCTTATACTTGAAAATAAACCACAGAAGCCAATAACCTCATATGATGATAATAGTTGGTTGGCCTTTCATGATACTCCTGAGTTTAAGCGACATAAATATGCTTATGCGATCTCTTAAAAAGAAGTTGCACCAGTTATGGAGGTAAGGGCCCAGGTCACTCCAACCTTGCTTGAATTACCCCATGTATAGTATATGATACACGTACATTAAATAGTCATATAAAAAATGCTGAATTTTACTTTCGTTGGTAGTGGGTTAACATGCAGTGGAAAATAATTACTTCTCTTAATGTGTTTGAGTATGTTTTGCCAGATATGAATAGAAAATGGCTATGTTCTTCTTGTAGAATACTATTCTTTAGATTTCATGCTTGAGTTGCGGCCCCTCTATAGAAATCAGGATAAATTATGGGCCAGTTGGCCCCTATTCTCATGAATTTCAGCTCAATCTAAAAATGCATCATTAAGGAGAAGCCCATATTTTTTTATCTAGACTTGCAAATAAATAAAAATGGGTCATACTCCTTAATGAAAATTAAGGAGCAATTTTTAGATTGGCCCGTAATTTATCCTAAAAATCATAGCTTCATCCCTGGGTCACACGACCTTTTAATGAACATTAAATAGGCTGAAAGACCCATACACTGCACAAAAAATGTGGATTCTAACTGACACATGGAGAAGAAATGGGTGCAACGTGCAACATTAGTGAAAACCCCAAGGGTGCAAAATGCTCTCTTAACCAAATTTTCTTCTTTTATATGCTTCCTCTCTTTCTCTATATATCTCTCTATATAAATAAAACCCCAACCTTAAGAATCAATACAATAATCCCCGTGTTGCAGTCTTGTAGATTTGTGCATACTTTATTAATCGATTCCACCTTTGTTTCTTTATTTGATTTGATTTTTTACTTTGCATTGCTTGCCTTGTAATTCAAAAAATCAAAACTCAGCAGAGAAAAATTGGGGGAAGATCTTTGGATGAAATCTGGTCAGATCTGCTTTGTGGGGTTGGGGATTTTGGTGGGTCTTATATCAATAGGAAGCAGCTCATCTTCTCTTCACATTTCATAGAAACCTCCCAACCAACCAAGCAAACCAAAAAAGGGAGAAAAAACCAAAGGAAGAGAAAAACAAGTGAAAGTTGTTGCTGAAGGACAAAAGAAAGCAAAAGAAAATCCTTTCACGTATATCTTCCATCTTCCCTTTCTCGTCTGCTTGTTCTTGTTTCTCTCTGATTTTGGAGTTGGATCTTGGATTTGGAGCAAATGGGTCTGGCCACAGAGTCTCAGTTTCATGTCCTGGCTGTTGATGATAGCATCATAGACAGAAAACTTATTGAGAGGCTCCTCAAGACCTCATCGTATCAAGGTAATTAAACTTTCTTGGCTTCCAAACACAATTAGCCAGGTCATTTTTCACATGATTTTCATGTTTTTCTCTTCCAAAAGTATGGATTCTCATCCTCAATGGGTATTGGATTTTTTATTTTTTATTTTCTTTCCTCATGGCAGTTACTACAGTGGATTCCGGTAGCAAGGCCTTAGAATTTCTTGGCTTGAATGAAGATAAGCACAGGGACCCAAATCAACTTTCTTTCTCTCCCAACAGTCATCAGGTATATATGATGGTTTAGCCTCTTTTTTTTTTTTTCTTCTCTCTCTTGGGTATCTCTAGTTTTCATGACAATTCAAGTGATTTCTATTTCTTTCTTCTTGTGTTTTAATTTTTTCTTCCTTTTTTGTGGGATTAGCAGGAAGTGGAGGTGAATCTGATAATTACAGACTACTGTATGCCTGGAATGACTGGTTATGATTTGCTCAAGAAAGTGAAGGTACCCTTCAGCTTTATACAAGTATTCCTTTGTCTTCTTCCTCTGTATTATCATACTCTCTCTCCTCCTCCCAGGTCTTTCCAACCTCCCATCATTTTCCTTTCCTGGAAATACGTACCTGATGAACCTTGCCCAACCAAATTGCCAAACTACCAAATTGAATATTGGGTCCTTTTCTCACCGTTCATTTCAGATCAATGAGAATCTATTGAAAATATGCCCAGAAGAAAATCACGTCCCAAATTGGGAAAGGACCCCTTTTGTTTTCAAATAAAATCTGCTGCTCAAATAGAATTTAGAATATTTTCGAACAGAAATAAACAGATCTGATGAATTAAATGCACCTCCATTTGTTGCAGGAATCTTCATCTCTGAGAAACATACCAGTAGTAATCATGTCATCTGAGAATGTTCCTTCAAGAATAAACAGGTAAGAGACTGAAATTTAATTTTGCATACGGAATTTCAGAAATATTAATTGGGATTTATTTCCCTTTAATTTTTTGTTAGGGGTGAAACTGATTTGTGGGTATTAATTGTTTTGATCAAATTATAACAGATGCTTAGAAGAAGGGGCAGAGGAATTCTTCCTCAAACCAGTGAAGCTTTGTGATGTGAATAAGCTTAAGCCTCATATGATGAAAACCAAATGCAAGGAGAATCAAGAAAATCCAGAGGAAGATGTTCAGCCACAACCACCACCACAACAACAATCCAACAATAACAAGAGGAAGGCTATGGAAGAAGGTCTTTCACCTGATAGAACAAGGCCCAGATTTGGTGGTGGCCTTACTGTGGCCTCTAATTAGTCCTGGAAATTGATTTTTTTTTTTTTTGAACTTTTTCCCTTCAAATTAATTTGAAATAGATTATGATAAACTTTTTTTTTTTTCACTTTTTATGTGTTGGGTATGTTGTTATTACAAGATCAAGGAGGATGTAGAGAGAGAAATCAAGAAAAGATCTTTATCATTATGATGAGATGAGAGGTCTGTACACATTTTACATGAAAATAGTATTCCATTCCAATTTTGTTTGCTTAGATTAGAAGAAAATGAGGGGGGGAAAGGAAAAGACTCTGTGGTGGAAATATTAATCTCCGGTTGTTGTACAACACTTGTGTTTATTAGACAAACATTGGGTCCTGTTTGGTTCCCTTTTTTGTTTTCTGTTTTCCTTTTTTGTATTTTGGGTTTTTGCTTTCAACAAGTTGGACAATTGTTAGTTACCCAAAAAAAAGAAAAAGTTGAGCAATTGTTAATAGGGGAATGATTTTTGCACACTCCTTTTATCAACATGCACTCCTTTTTTTCGACTTTATTTAAATGCAGTTACCAAATTGCATGAATTGATAAAAAAAAAGAGTGCATGTCATTACAAAATAGAGTGCAAAAATTTTTTTGCTAGTAACAAGATGCTACCGGTTTTAACATTGACCATTTTTAGAGGAAAAAAAATTGTGTTTTCACCCCTTTTTTTTAGATAGTTTTAATTCTCCCTCCCTTCTATCCTTAAACTCATGAAATTAATTATTCAATAGTGATCACTCCAAAACCACATATCGGATTGCTATGAAGGGTTGACTACTGGCCCTCGACTCAAATCCGCGGCATCCTTTGCCCATCGTTTCCCTTCTCCGTCATCCAGCTAACATTTTTTTGTTTTTGTTTCCTGTTTTCGAAGCATTTTTCAGAGAGAGAGAGAGAGAGAGAGATAGAGATATATATATATATATATATATATAGTATGTGTTTGTGTTTCCAAATGCAAGCTAAGCATGTCCCCTTCCCTTTTTTGGGATCTTCGGTTGTTGTACCCATTTTATTATACCCAGAAAGAAAATAAAAAATTCCATTTGGCTCCGTTTGTTTGGACATAAAAATAATTTTTCTATCAATTAGATAAAAATGACTCACCCTTAAATCTTCCATAAGTTATTTTTCGAAATGCATCCGTTGCTTTCTACTGCAATTCTCACTGTTCAGTTTCCTCGATCATCAGTCTTAACCCACGTTCAATTCTAATAATCTCATATCTATCTACCGTTTAAACTCTCCATCTCCATCTCCCTCTCTACACTACTTGTTGATTTCCGAAAATATTTTCAAGTGCCAACCAAATATCAAAAAATAAAAATTTGGAGTTTATTTTCTGAAAAAAAAAAAAAACTTTTTACATAGAAAATATTTACATTGTAAAACATTTTACATCGAAACAAACGGAGCCTTAGTAATTTAAATTTTTTTAAAAAAAGCTAGAGTTTTGAAATCGCTTGCTGTAGCATATCACTGATTGTGTTTATCAAAATGTTGGCGACGAGTACTTTCTTATTGGGAAAATATTCCAAGATTTGCGCGTGTAACCTTCTTAATTTTAATAAACAATGTCAGTTGCAGCCTAGCCTAGCCTCGGATCATTCATTTATTTGACTTTTAACCATATTATAGAGATCGTTTTGGGGTTCAATAATAAACTTGTTCCCTCCCTGTCTTTCAAAATAAAATAGAAATTGTTCCATGCAATAGATTCAATGATGTGGATTAAATGTCCAAATATATATATACCTAAACATACGGGAAAAGTTAAATTTGTTTTACAGTGTTCGTCGAGTTACATAATTAGCATGCGCGTACGCGAGCAGAAGAGCGAGCGCGAATGTGAAAGCATTTTGAGAAATATCAAAAACTATTAATATTTGGGGAAAATGATGGCTCATGATGTGTTTTGATAATTAATACCCGCCAATAACATTTTCAGCATTAACAAATGTTCTCAGCATGTCCTTGGCGGATATTAATTACCAAAACACGTCCTTGGCCGTCATTTTCCCAAATATTTGCGAGAGCAAGTACTCAAAGAGCGAGTGCAGTGTGAGGATTGAAAAGACAGCACGTAGCATTTGGAAGGATTATATGATCCATACCAAAGGTTCTTGTTACCGTTACTTGAGTTTCCTTGTAAGAATTATCCAGTAAGTTTAAAAGTTCTTTTGACTTACCTGTCTCGTAAAGCGAAAAATAAATACTTAAAAAATAAGAATCTTAACGGAACGAGGCCGTAAGTCACTTAGGTTTTGTTTGGTAAAGTTGCCAGTTTTTTGTTTTTCGTTTATGAAAAACAAAAAATGAGTTTTTGTTTATTTATTAAAAAATAAAAACAAAAAAACATGTTTGGTGACCATAATAGTTTTTCGGCTGCTAAAAATGTTTTTTAAAACAAATGAAAACCCATTTTTTGTGTTTCTAAAATTTTCGTAAATAGCGGAATTGATTATGCATTTTGTAAATAAAAATAATAACACAAATATATTTATGGTGTCTGTTTCAAAAAATATCAAAAAAAAAAAAACTTTTCCAAACAAAGTCTTAATTAAGAAAAAAGTCACGAGGACTTTCATGTCTACCACCAATAGGATGGGTCCTACCTTTTCTTTTTTGTTTTTCTTCTGTCCCGGTGATAGAAAGGAAGAAATTAAATGCGTGGAATCCCCATTTTCTACGTACTAAATTTATTCTTTTATAGAATAATTACACTTTTATGAATTTGTCTTTTAATTTGGACCCAGCTTTTTTAATATCCCTTTTTTTTGTTTTACTGCCATTTTTTGTAATGAACAGGCAGTATATACTTGCAAAGGGCTTTTACGGAGGGTTTTCAAATTTCTGCCTCGAACCACAACTAAAAGCAAGCTGTAAGTGAAAAACAATAAATATAGTAGAAAAAGTTGATCCAAAATTATTTGTTTTATTGTCTGAATTTTTCAGAATGGGGATGCTGCCAAGCACCCCCTGCCAAGCGGTTGCTGAGTGGCCGATCGGGCCGTTCATCTCGCAATCGACAACTTGGATCTTGACCGATCAATGAACGGTTCAAATATGTATGCGCTCAGGTTCAATACGAACTGTTCGTGCTAAAATAAACGGCCGGATGTTGCTCAACACCCACTTGTCACCGGTGTGATTGGCAGCATGTCGGGGTCCGAATTTTTCAGTTTGTAATAGGAATCATATGTTTCTTTTTGATCTTGGGAATCATATGTGATATGAATCATACGATCGACCTTTGTATGAAGAGATGGTCCAATGGATTTGATTCAAAGGTTTGATAATATAAGCCCAAAATCAAGCCATCAGTTGTAGTGTTACAAAGGTCTCTTTTTCATATTTTCTGTTGGCCCATGTTAACGTGCCAAAATAAAAAAGTTGGCCCATTTTCAAGTCCATTGTGCACATATATTGGGCTTAACTTCTCAAGTTGTCTATCCTCTTTAGTTGTTTCTAAGGGTGAGGCGTGGGTTCAAGATGATTCAGTAGCTTACCCTTGTGCTACTCTAACCTATTACACTAATACTCATGGTTTTTTTTTTCACCGGTCAAGAATGTTTCGGTTAGCTTACGCGCAACTCGACTAATCTCCTCTCCGATCCAATCAAAAACAGGTCATCCACGCCGGAGATAGGAAATTCACTAGCTATACACCAGGTAATTACTCGACCTATGACATCAAAGCGGAGTGAACAATGGAAATTAACCATCAGTTCACCTTTTGAGATTCAAACTATCATTGCGTTTTCATGAACTGAGTTTTTTTAAAACTTCACATTATTTGATAAAATTTCATTTGAATTGTTTTAGTAGAATTAATTTATGGCAAGATTTCAGCTGCCCAAACGGGACTATCTAGTTTATCAATTGTGGTCATATCCCAGGATTGTTTTGTTGCAGGGAGCCAGGTGAAATGATCATGCCTATAGAAATTTAAAAAAAAAAAAAAAAAAAAAGAGGAATTAAACCCTAAGGTATAAATTCTTGTAACTTGCTATAATAACTCGTAAAAAGCAACACATAAATTCATAACGAAAATGCTACTGGTACAGCAATACATGCACAGACTGCGCGTACAGTGTGTTTTTGGGCCAGTCTCGAGTCTAACAAAGATATGTTGGAATTTATTTATGTAGCTCACATGCCACATCAATCCTAATTATATTTTATAGTATTTATGTTTATAACTAAAATATGGGTATCAGATTTAAATGAAATATTGCCTAAATAGTTGGTGACTATTCGTGAAAAGGTTTGGTGTCTATTCATGAATAGATATGGTGACTATTCATGAATAGATTTAGTGACCATTCATGTGTAAGGTTGCGACTATTAATAAATAGGTGCTTATTACTTCTTTGATGGAAAGAAGTATAAAGGGTTGTGTCCGTTGGGAAAGGGTTCCGATCTATCTATATAAAGGCTTGTGATTACCATCAAGTCACATGGTTGAAGAACATTTATATGTTGATTGAATGCATCATTAGTCATCATTGATAGTATGAAGAACTTGATGTTATGCGATAGATTTATGATAATGTTTATGAAATACGTATCATTAGATTGGAAATCCTACTCATTGCTCTCAGAAATCAATTAGTGAGAACTTGTGTTGGCGGACGATATTGGTTTAAAATCGAAATGGTTTCCGGATTTCTCAAGACTTAAACACCATGACAAAAGGTAAGTAATTTTTCCGCTGCGTATTTATTTTGATCTCCCACATAGGCTTATCATTTGTTATCAGAGCAAACCTTCATGTCATTGTGTTTAGTATGAAGTTGTTTGTTAACATCTTAAATCTGTCGGAACCCATTCACTTCGAAATGTTTCTGAAAGGAAAACACTTTTATGTTTCAGTATTGATCTTGGCTCTTGTGGGTTTGTTGATAAAGTCAATCAGAGCATTTCTTTTGCTTCTTTAATTGCTCACTGTAAATCCTGGGACTTGGAGATTGTTGTCGGTTTTTCAATCCATAGTCCAAGATTTTGCCATTATAACATTAGTTATGTACGTGTACTATGGCCTTTTCAAATGTATGGAAATCAGTGAAGTTTTTGGCTATGATTAAAAAAAAAAAAAAAAGGAATCCATTTGCCTCACACCGTTTTATATGTTTGATACTCTATTTAGTTTTGTGTGATTGGCACATGCGAGACTTCATTCTTTAGTTTGACTAAAACGATTCACTTACATGTTCATTGAGTGTCATTTTGTGGTGGCTGTGGGGTGTATAGGCATGAGACCTTATAAAAGATTGTGACTCCTTTGCATGCATTAAATATTGAATCACTGCGTTGGCATTTCGCACATCCATTAAATTTATTGTTGGATACCATACTATACACAGTGATTAGATTATACGGAGAGAATTGTTTTGGATTTGTCCATCAATATGTTTGGGGCTTCTTTGTATTCAGAAATTGGATATGTTTTTGTACGGAGAAATTCTCTTTGCCTATGTATCGGCTGTGATGCGAAATAATACTATGTGCTTCAATACACTTTTACCGAAAGGTGTGTCTTCGATAGCACATGATCGTATTTGGTTTCGATTATGAAAAATGGAGTCACATATTTCTGCCGAGAGCGGAAAAGACAATGGTGGTTGTGACCATTCAATGGGTTTCTTTCATCAAGTTTGAAACGGTGTGACTCTCTAATATGTCACATTGCTCTATATGTGAAGATGTTTGGCCCTTGGGGTTAAATCAAATGGTTTGTCCAAACCACTAAGTTTACATTAAGATCACTGTGACCCTTAGGTTCAAGAGGCGTGACCATTTATGAAATAGTCATTGGACTACGTGTTTGTGTTCTATGGCATTTAACATTATATTGAGTTTGAATTAGTAAAATTAATTATTTTTCCCACAGGAGAATAATTAGTTCTATTAATTCGTTTGGGAAAATTTCTATGTTTTCATGTTATGGAATTTTCACTTTGATGTTCGAAATTCGCAAGTCTTATTACAGTGAAGAAGATTCAGTGCATATTGCAGCCTTTGCCCACAGGGAGGTTTGAGTTTACTTTATTTTAGGTATAGATTCGCATAAAAGTTGAAATTTTAAGTTGAGTAAGATAAACATTTGGAAGTCGAGAATAAACTTTTCCTATGCCCACAAGTACGAAGAATTTGTTCTCATTGTTTAGATTATTTATCTTATTCATAAAGTGTTGTGTAAATTCATGCGTGATGCACCTCTACCCATAGGAAGGTTAGAATTTACAAAATATTGAGAGTCATTATTTCTTGGTTATTGTAGCTATTCATGTTTCTTAAAGTTGCTTCTTGTATTTCACTATCAGTTGTGAAAGTTTTATTGATTGCCTAAGAAGTTTTCTAGTCTGGGATGCATGGATCATAATTTTGCGCTATGTGGATAAAGCATCATACCCACATGATTAAGTTCATGCGTTTGATATAAGTTTGAACATTAATAGTGGGAGAATTAGTCCCTTATGTTTAATGTTCAAAGTAAGAGTATTTGGAGTTTCATAATGTTAAAAGTAAGAGTATTTGGAGTTCCATTTATGCCGTTAACGCATTTATACGAAGATCCAATAAGGTTTTGGATAGCATCCAAAAGAAATTTGCAAAAATATAGCCTTTTGTTTATAAGTAGAGACAAAGGTATGTTCCTTAAAGTTAGTGGGAGCAAGCACATTTCCCTGGACTATATAGATATTGGCTAAGGATTTACTGGATCTATATCCAAGTAACCATGGAATAGAAAGTTACAAATAAAGATTGTGAGGTATTTATAACGAACCAAGAACTATATGTACATGCATGCTAATCAAGAGTAATTGACTAAGGTTAAGCTATTATTCTCTTGCCACGGTATTAACATCCAATTCATAGTGATGTTTATTATGAATGCCAGAATTAGTGGGAGCTATGAAAGTAGCATAACATGCAATATAGGTCTCAAGTTGTCGATGTTATATATGTTGAGACCATTATTAAGTTTACTTTGGCTACAATTTTGTTCTCTAAGATAAAGATGAAAGCCGAATAAAGAATATCGACGTAAAGTACCTCATTAGGGGAGAGAAAGAGTTCATAAACACAGTTCGTGACCATTGAGCATAAAGTATTGAGCTAGTTATTGCCGGCAAAGTGTTTATGTCATGTAGTGAATACATGACTTTTAGCTCATTTCATATTGATGCTCAATTATAGTTTTGTCACACTATAAGTATTCTTAGAGACTAAAGACGTACATGTGCACATAAGGTATGAAGTACGTATACAGTTATCCGTTGGGATAAATAAAGCGGACCCTAAGTGACTATTAGTTGGTCATGATTTACATGTGATACCACATAAAGTTTTGAGAGATTTATTCATTGTAATACATGGAAGGAAATGCTTGCTTATAGTATAGCATAACCGCTATGATTCGTGTTCAATCTTTCTACTATTGACTGTTATTTGGGCAGTTATTGTATAGCCATATACAATACTCAGTATCGTTTACCCAACAATTTTTTTTGGTTGACTTGTCATGTGAGCCAAGTGGGAGAATGTTGGAATTTATTTATGTGGCTCACATACTACATCATTCCTAATTATATTTTATAGTATTTATGTTTATAACTAAAATATGGGTATTAGATTTAAATGAAATATTGCCTAAATAGTTGGTGACTATTCGTGAAAAGGTTTGGTGTCTATTCATGAATAGATATGGTGACTATTCATGAATAGATTTAGTGACCATTCATGTGTAAGGTTGCGACTATTAATAAATAGGTGCTTATTACTTTTTTGATGGAAAGAAGTATAAAGGGTTGTATCCGTTTGGAAAGGGTCCCGATCTATCTATATAAAGGCTTGTGATTACCATCAAGTCACATGGTTGAAAACATTTATATAGATTAGATTGGAAATCCTACCCATTGCTCTCCGAAATCAATTAGTGAGAACTTGTGTTGGCGGACGATATTGGTTCAAAATCGAAATGGTTTCCGGATTTCTCAAGACTTAAACACCATGGTAGAAGTAAGTAATTTTTCCGCTGCGTATTTATTTTGATCTCCCACATAGGTTTATCAAGATAATCGGAGCCGCTCATTTTTTTCAATACATTTTGCTTTAAGGACCCTTGTAAAAAATCAGCTCCATCTGACATAGATAAGTGCATTTACGAAAAATCCAAAATCACTTTAAAATTTAGCCTAAATTTTGAAGCAATTTTAGATGTTTAGTAAATGTCTTTATCGATGTGCTAATTTTTTACGGGGACCTTAAACAAAATATATTGAACAAAATAAGCGGCTCTGATGATGTTTATTGGACCTGAGACAGGTGCAAAAGCACGTTGTGCGGGCTGTTTGTGCGTGTACTGCTGTATAACTAGTCACAACACAACACAACACAGTGCGATTTTTCCATGCGCACTATGTACATTCATTCATAAATGACTTGCGTAATACTCCCAGTTGGATATATTCTAAAAAAATAGGAAGTCTGCCCACGCAGCTTTAAAACACAAACACCTAACTACACGCTTTTACTGTTGAGTCTCCACACGAATTTGACTCACAGTGGGAGATGTTTTCTAAAAATAAAAAGTTTACCCATGCAGCTTTAAAAAAATGGCGGCTCTATGTATTAGGGTGGGTGTTCAAAACAAGAAATGACACTGAGAAATTTTATTTCAGGCTCTGTTTGAACACTCAATCATGCATTATGAACACTCATGAATTCAAGTAAAAATTAATTGAACATCTAATACGTTAATCCAAAACAAAGCTCAGACTCTTAAATGACAAAAATTGGACAAATAGAGAAAAAAAAATGATCTATTAATATTACTGTCGTGCTCTGTCTTTTCCATGAACGACGGTCGACACTATATCTCCAAAAACAAGGGCATATTCTCCAAAAAGATCTGTATGAAATTATTGATCACTACATTTTCCCATAAGAATATCGGTGAATCCATGCACCTGTTTAATCTTGTTTGGCTCAAAAATACAAATTTTTGTTGAGAACAACATAAAATATATAAATGCGTTTTACTATATATGTTTTAATTGCACTACTCTGACTAATTTACGAATTTTATGTATAAATTGTTGGTTGATACAGCTAGTAGAGTTAAAGCAATTCTTGAACATCCTATTATAAATTCATAGAGTTGCTGCTGTTTTTAAAAAAAAATAACACTAAATACAATTGCATTCGAACCCGTCCAATTCATGTTAACCGACATGCATGTAACGAGTAACTCCGAACACAGTAGTAGTATACTTTCAAGAGTCCAAAATGCTAATTCGGAGTCTAGAGAATAACGGAATTACTCAGGATGAGCCGTAACAAAACACAAGCCGGTTTTGACCTATTAAAATTGACGGCTGCCAAGTACAGTAATTATTATTACTCCTATCCAATCAAAAACAATCAAAGACGGTACAGATAGATAGGCGGTAGCCGGTCCCACTTCCCTCCTCCCAAGACGCACACGTGTCGCCCCCTCGATTCTTCTCCCGAAAAAAGACGTCTCCTGCTTTTCCTAAAATACTCGAAAACGCGAAAAACAATCCAAAAAGATAGGCGAACAAAACCCACTCGCGAGATACAAATACTGCTCATACAAAAAAAAGCAGAGGAAATAAAGGAAATCCACTGCTTCTCTCTCCTCTTCGCGCGCTCTCTCTCTCTCTCTCTCTCTCCCCCTCTCTCTCTCTCTCTCCGGCGGAATCGAAGCTCCCCACGCGGCGTCTCTCGATCACCACCAGGTAAAAGGAAAAAATGGATCAATTCTGTTCCGAGTCTGTTTTTTTGCCAGCTGTCGTGCGAATTTTGTGGAGCATATAAAAGAAATTCGTGTATGTTGTTGTGGAGTTTGGTTCGTGATCTGGTGTGTGTAGAGATGAGTTCTAGGGTTATGTTTTTCATTTCTTGTGCTCATCATGGCTTTTGATTGGTGTGATCTTGGTAAAGTTTTGGTCTTTTATATTTTTTTGTTTGAGTTTTTTGTTTTTATTTTTGATTGTGAAATATTGATATTGAAATGAAACCCTAACCTTGATAAAATTGGGTCTTGCTCTTTTATATAGGTTAATATGGGCTCAATTGCTACAATCGAAACCTTTGAAGCAAGTAAAGAATACAATTGTGTTTGAATTTCAAACCTTGAGATTTTTTTTTTGTACTTCTGTGATGAATCTTGATTCTTGGTACCTGTTTTTTTACAGAGGTTCATGTACCTATTGAATTGTCACCTTAGCATAATAAGTTGTGTTATAGATTATTATAGGTCATGTTATAATTGTGAAGAGATCATGACCTCAAAGAGTAAGTGAGTAACTTTTGGGTTTGAGATCTACGATGTATCCTAGATTGCGTGACATGGTATTAGAGTCGAGAGTACCAAGGGCTAGGTAGGGGGGGCACGGGAAGTATTACTGCATCTTTAAGAAATCAAGGTCATATTAGGTAAAACATGAGGACACTTCACAGCTCAAAACCTAACAGTTGGGGTTGAATACAAACACAAGGATGTAACGCAAAGTCTCATACCGTGTAGGTACAAAAGTAATGTGCAGTTTGTAATTGTGGATTTACCTTCACCTCAAGAACTAGCTGTTACATATTAGGGTGGCGTTCAATTCAAGATTGGAACATATGTATTTACATCTCTCACCATAGAAGCATCTTTCAAAAACGTTATGATTCTAAATAAGGTTTTTATTAATTTTGTTGCTATTGTAGTATCTAAATGGTTAGACATTTTTTTTCTGCATCGTTATATTACCATTAAATCCTTATTCGAATTTGATCACAATTTATCAGAGAGTAAAATCATTCTCCATTTGGAAACTATGATGTGGACTATTAAATCTGATGGGACTTACTTGTCAGGCTTTACCTTAGCGGCGTTGGAATTGCTTAATTCTATGTGTTCCTTTTGGTCCGTAAACTGAAAACCTTTGTATTGAGCAATTAACAGTCTTTGTGCAATTTGTCGTGAGGGTGAAAACTTTCCCGGGTAATAATAGTGTGGAATCTTTACAGCCAATGATGCATTAAGAAATACAATACTTTCGGTGTGGTGGTTGTTTATTATTCCCAATCTCTGTGACACATGTTTTATTCGTGAACAATGAATTAGGCCTTTGTTGAAGTTCCCCTTGCACAGTTTTCTCACATCATGAAATGGCTAAGTAGGCCTATGCTTGTGATGTTTCAGGTCATACATATTACTTGTTCTAATCTTCAGCAGCAAATGCTGGTGCAAATATTCCATTGGTGCCTTATTTTAGCATGAAAGCTGGACTTCCATAAGTTTATTTCTCAAGTACTTGGGTAAATGTCTACTGGAGAGGTCAGAAAGGTTTCTCTAGAAGACATACAACTGGTAAGCTCTTTGGTTGAACTTTTGCGTATCACGACTGTCATGGTGATTTTATGGTTGCGCTTACGTGAAGAGGTGATGTCAAAAAAAATCTTGTACATCTCTTCTTTTATGAAGATATGGAAAATGAGTCAATGATAGAGCAGCCGATTTGAAGAAATGGCAAATGCACACTCGCCCACAAACATATCCATTGCATAATCAATGTCTTCGAGTCTCTAGAATTCTTTTGTTTTGTGGATCCAGGAAACATTTTCACCAAGCATGTCACCTGCTAGGCTGAAGGTTGCCATGGAAGGTCACAAGTATTTAGTGAACATCATAACCGAAAAAAATCGAACTAGTAAGGTCCCCCAATACAAGTTTATTGTTTGAAGTACCACATATGACAATGATATCTCTGATAGATGTACAATAAGTTTTGATGGGATTTTAACAAACCAGATATTAAACTGGAATGACTAGCATCTTTTGTTAGCTCATACAACTTGAGTTTGACATCCTTTTAAGAAAATAAGGGTACTTAAACTCATTGGATTGCAACAATGTAGCGTTGGCAGTGTTGACCTTAGATTCCGGTGTACAAAGACCACCTTGAACAGACCACCTGCTTCTGCGATGATGTTGTCTGGCCAAAAAAATGGAATAGGGTTTTGTATCATGATATTTTTGGGCTTATCTTGTCAAAATCAATGTATCTAGATTGTTGGTTATATCCATGTCAAGATTGTGAGTTCATATTTTAGTCCTCCATGAAGACTTTTGTTGAACAGCGCTACAGCTTTATAACTTAGACATGCATCAAATGCATGCAAGCAAATACAAATCACTGATGCCTTTTAAGGCATTTTTGCGGATAAAAAAAAAATACAAATCACCGATGTTCAAGTGCATTTTAAGTTCCTATGTCATGCTTCTTATGATCTATCAGTCTTCTTAGAGACACAAATACCCCATTGATCAGATATCTGAGATTCCTAGTCTCAGTAACTGACAGATCACCGTTCATTTATCCTGCATACTTCTGAAGTGACAAATTATGTTGGTTGATGATCTGCAAAGCATACACGTAGCGAATATTCAGAGAAAGAATGAAGCAATTATATTGTTTTACTAGCATGTGTCATAGCATTTATGGTGCAACAAGAGTAGGGGACTCTACTCTCTTCATATTTGGGACTGATTTATTGCATTTGGGACCAATTTGAAATTGGTTTTCAAAGGCCGGATGGGTGGCAAACTATGTGGATTTAGGATTTCAGGAGGTTCAACAATAAGGTGAACTTATTTGAAAGTTGGACTTAGGCTGATGTTGTGGGCACTATGAACAGTACCCTCGAAACAGTACCCTGAACCTATAATAATGGTTGAATTCATGTTCTCTTGCAACTAGGGTGCTAGGGTGTAGGACTAAAATGCTTGATAGTTCAAGAAGGTTAACTAGATCTTGTTATGACTTTTTTTCCTTTTCTTTTTTTCAATATGGCAGTTTTATACCTCATTTGTGGATATCTGTCCGTTCTTATATGTAGGCTTTTCTGATCTGTCTCTGGATGATTTCAGGTGCAAAATCTTATAGAGCGATGTCTACAGCTCTACATGAGCCAAAAAGAAGTTGTGGATACTCTCTTGGTTCAGGCAAAAATAGAGCCTGGTTTTACCGAACTGGGTAAGCTCATTATTAGTTTGTCATGTCCTATATATTTCATTCGTGATTTCAGCTGTAAGCGTAGCATCAGTGATTAGTAGTTTCACGTCGATTACTTTTTATTGTTTGGTGATTGCCATGCATCACATTGTTTTTCCCCGTTTCTCTTTAACTTTGGGGCTTTCTTTGGGGCTGTGGTGGCTTGTCACATTAAACCAGTTATCCTCTAATGTGAGGAACAGTGCCCTAGGAGTTGCCCAGCTGCTTTCGTCTCATCCTGTTTATAAAGCCAATTTCGAGTCTCCTTAACTTACCATCAAAAGGAAAGTCATATAGTATGACCTGACTACTGTTGCATGTAGTCGAGTCCCCTTTTCGTTTAATGGTTCTCTTGCAATATCCGGGATAGATGTGCCAAGTGTATTGAAGACGGGAAAGAACAGAAAGATTGTAGGGAGAGTAGAATCTAATTGTAGGGGAGTATTATTTTTCTACTCCCCCACCCCTTCTCTTATCCCCAAAAGGGAAAAAATAGTTGAGCCATGTAAGGTTCAAATGAGCCAAAAACATAATCTTCTTCTCCCTTCCCCACTCCATCTCCATGTGAACTATGAAATACATCCTCCTCGTCACCAGAGGATATACCCACTGAATTCAAGCAAAGAATCAACTCCTAAAGCTCTCTGGTCAATGGCCAATGAATGACAAGGGGATTAACTTGTTCTCTATATTGTTTGCACATATAACTCCTATCAATAGTGAACTCACACCACACAAAATGTTCTGCATTGGGAAGTGATTTAGCCTGTAAGGCTCAAATTTATTTTTCCCCGTAACGTCCCTAAGGCTCTATTTGGTTATGGATTTGCTGAGGGATTTACCTTTGGAAACGAAATGGGTCTGGAATCCCAAGCATTGAATGTAGCTTATGATAATTAAAGAAAAAGAATCTCACGTTATCTAGGAAAGAAGCATTTCTAACCTTTCACATGGATGGGAAATAAGAATTCCATATTTTTTAGGCTCATTTTGTTTCAAGTTCCTTCTAAGTAATTTGCAACAAGTTAATGAGAATGTTGTACACCAGGCTATACAGGTAACTTCTATTCTGGATGTGTTCCTCTGCCCATACCTAACTTTTTGAAACATATCCCCCTATCCTAATATTTTGTTTAGGAAGGTTTGTATCTCCAAATATTCTCGTCTTCCCTTCCCCAACCACCCATCTGATGCTCCTCACCCATTTGGAATTTATGACAGAAACCTTGTTGTAGTCCGGTACTCTTTTACCAAGACACTCCCAAACTTTAGAATGCACCATGCTGCAAATGGTTATGGATTGCAGGAAACCTCCAGACAGCTTGAGTGAGTATAAACTGCGTCTCGGTCCACTGAATGGTATTTTAACTCTTCTTGAATGCCTCATTAATGAATTGCATGGAATCTTCTCTAATCGCTAGAGTCTTGCTATTTCTGTAAGGAAAGTACTGTTCCAGTAAGATATATCCTTTGGAGCATCATAGCTGGGAATTATGTACATTAGGAACATGGTTGGAGTTTGATGACTTAATTTTATTGCTTTGGGTGCATCAATTGCCAACTTATTGCCATGGTTGTTTTGACAAAACTATACCACACTTAGTCTTCAATGCATGGATGAATTTCTGGTCCATGTACGGTGAGAGGGAAGAGGAATTTGCAAAGAGTTCAACTCTTTAGCCATTAAGTGACCAATAATTTATGTTTGTGCTTATTCTCTTGAGAAATATAACATGTTTCTTGTCTCCAGTTTGGCAAAAGCTTGAAGCAGAAAATCGGGAATTTTTCAAGGCATACCATCTTCGGTTGATAGTGAAGGACCAAATAACGCTATTCAACCGGCTGCTTGAGAGACAAGTTGAGCTGATGCATCATATATCAGCTGGAGTTGCTTCCACACCTATTTCTAATGGATCTCACATCCAACCATGTAAGAATTTTTTGCCCTCAGGATTTTGGTTACCTGAAGACCCTGACATATATAGCTATCCTTGTCTATTGGAGGATTTAGTGTGAAGGGTGTTGTTTTAAAAAGACAGAAATGAATAGTTAGGTTTGTAATGGATACCAATAGCTAAATGAATTTGGTAGTTTCCTCCCTGATAGTGGTTACAGAGGAAAATTTTGTTCTGTTTGCAACCCATAGTATACATATTCAATTGAGAAAGCAACTTCTTGCAACCTGCCAGCTGATTGGCAACAGTTGATACATCTAAGTCTCATTGATTTATATTAGGTCGCAAAAGCTTTTAGTTCGATTGCATCATACTGCTGTCTTACCTAAGTTACACATAGCCTGCACTGAATCACTTTAAGGAAGGAATGTGTAAGGGTTATCCCTTATGTTTCTCTGATTTTCTTGCTACAATTTCTTGTATTGAAATACAACTTAATATTTTATTACATGCATAAACCAATCCACTTTGTATCACTGATGCTTCTTGCTGTAAGACACCTTTTAATCATTCTGCCATTGGATACAGGTATCTGGGAAAACATAGTTTCACAGGCTTTTTATGTATAAATTTGGACATTCATGTCTTGGATGAGAAAGTTTGTACGTTGGTATAGGCTGGAAGGTTAAAGGCTAACTGTTTGTTTCGAGTTAAATTGGAACTTTAGAAACATCCAGTGTCATGAAAAAAAAAATGTATTTTTTAGCGTGTGCAAACACCAATTTTGATTATCTTCATTTGCACATTACTCAGCTTCTGCCAGCCTATTAAATTTTGCAACTCTGAAGTATTTCTTGAATTACAGGAGTGTCTTAGTTAGCATGTATTATATATTCTACTTGTATCTGGTTTACGTTTCTGCTTTTGCAATAGGAATTTCTACTCTTCTGTTTCTCACTTGGCATCAACCTCTGTCAGTGCACCAGAACTCAGCTGGCTATACGCTGGATCATACTGGACCTGGTCTGAAGTCAGAGAACATATGCCAGCCTATGGGATCAAGTTTGCCTAATGCTTACGCTAATGGTGGGTCATCGTTGCGCCCTTGCATGCAAAATGCTGTTGATATGTCCGCTCATGCCAGAAGGATTGATGTTTCACCAAGCATGATGTTGGCTCAGAGCTCAAATGTGGGAATGATGCAAGGAATGAATGGGGGAATGATCAAATTGGAAGCTGGTTATGGAGGGAGTTCCCGATACATGTTTGGTAATGGTGGCAATGTCCTTGAAACACGTCCTGTAATTGGCGATCCGTCTGTTTCATCTTTTAGTAGTGTAGAGTCAAATTCACATCCCCTGAATGAATCGCTTCTGGATGTCGACAGTACCTTTGGATTTTTGGGGCAGATTCCTCGAAACTTCAGCCTTTCAGACTTGACTGCTGACTTCTCAAATAGTTCAGGTTCTCTCTCTCTCTCTCTCTCTCTCTCTCTCTCTCTCTCTCTCTCTCTCTCTCGTGTGCGCACTCATGGTTTTTAATCTGTGCGTATTTTTTGTCACTTAATGAGAGCTTGTTCGGGCCAAGATGAGTGTTGGATTTAAGTAAATGGAAAATCGTTACGCTTCCCTATCAGACACCTGTACGTTTTTTTTTTCCTTTCCTTTTCTTCATTTTCTTTCTTCCTTCTCTTGTCATTTTTGAAATTTTTTTGCCCACTGATAAAATAAATTGCTCTTCTGTTAATTACCTTTCTATGCTTTAAACTCGTGTCCTGTTGTTGACTTGGTCAAAGCTGATAGGAAGTGTCCTGTATTTAACCGATGATTTGGTCATCGACTCAGCGAGTGAATACCTTTCCGTGCTTTGAAAAGTTTGAGCCAACTGATAGGATGTGTTTGTTCTGTACAATTTGAATTAGCAGACTTGTGTTGTGCTTAGTATTAACCATCTCTCTCTCTCTCTCTCTCTCTCTCTCTCTCTCTCTCTCTCTCTCTCTCGTTTCTGTTTATCCAGATATATTGGACTACTCCAGGTCACCCTTCCTAGCCGCAGATACAGACAGCTTCTTGGATCCTCATGTCAGGGGTGAATACCAAGGTGAGGGCTTTATAAGTTTGTACCTGTATTTATTCACAAAAAGCGTGACTGATATTTGTGTCCTGGACCGTCAGGAGACAATAAGAGGTTGGACACGATATCAGAAGGCTTGAGTTATGAAGATTTTGGCAGTGATTGAGTTGAGTTACTCAGTGGTATTTTTTTGTGTTCCGTATAATTCAATGACTAATCAAGAGTTGTGTTTGAATGAACTCTGCATCCCCTCCTTTCATGAACAGGATCTGGTTTCTTTTCCAAAATGTATAGTAGATTATTTTTGTTTTATTTTCTTTTTTGATGACAAGGGTAAAGCCCCAACTAATCCCTCGAGTAAATGTCAATGTGGCTGGTTCATTTTCAAATTGAATCGCAGTCTTCTAGTAATATCAATATGCATCTAATATCGGTTGCTGAAGCATGCTCGTTATCACTATTATTTTTCTTCTAATGTCTGACTGTTACTGTCTTACTGATAACTCCAATAGGAGTTTTGTACTCCTAAGAGTTACTCTCTCCGTCCCAAAAATGTTTGTCCAGACCGCAGAACGGAGTCGTAAAAATAATAGTACAATTTTTGCAAGAAAAATTCAAAAGTTTTTTAACAACTTACTAGATATCAATGAGTTATTTTCATTTGTGAAAAAAGAATTCTTTAAAAAATTGCATTACTTTTAAGTTATCGTTTTGCGGACCGGACAAACAATTTGGGACGGAGGGAGTACTATTTTGTATCTTGTATTGCCAGCAAACTATTTTGTGTCTTGTATTGCCAGCAATGCCTTGTTACTGTATAATTTGTGGAAGTATAAATTTCTTTCAAATTATGGTATTTGATGGACAGATAATTTTAATGAAAACAAACAGTAAGTTGAGAGAATGTAATTTATTTGGGACTTGTTTTACGACAAACTTACCGACCAGATCACATTGAATTCCGATGTTCATTGGAAACAATTCTTCGCTGCTAAAAATCGTATTCCTTGTTCTGTTGTTTCCAAACCCTGCCTGACATCGTTTGTGTTTTCCTGGCTGCAGGCCCAAATCCACCCCGTTAATGGGAGTCCTGTATATAGCGCCATAGAAGTGGAGAGGCTCCAGAATTAAACTTGTGTAAGCTATTGATTGGATTGTGCTTAGGTGTAGTTTGATAATGGATGACATTAGGTTTGCTTTTAGGAAAGAGTTCGTGATTTGCTACAAAACACATTTGTGAAGTATGACAATGATTTTCAGGTATAGTTGTGGTGAAAGTGATATTGATACTAGGAATGGTGCAATATTTTGATTATGTTTTCCTTTTCAAACCAGAGGATGTGTTGATGAATGAAGAAATTCCGAACACCATTTCTGGTTGTGGGTGAACTATTATACATAAACACTTTATGCATTCTATGCATCATGCTCACAAATGTAATCAAGAGGATGCACCATTTCTTCATGGATATTTGTTTTTGTCAGATAGTGTTTCGTGCACCATTTTTTCGTTGCCATTTGCGGTGTGGGAGGAGTCTCGATCTTCAATTATGTTATTGAAGTGTTCTCATATTTAAGGAAATTTATTAAGTATCTGTGATAACGGTGCTATAGGGAATGTAATTTGTAGGCTGCCTTTTCCTAATCTGCTATGTTTGAGAAGTGGATCTCTGCAATTATTAGAATTTGGAGTTCCTAATCTTTTGGATTCTCATTAATCACATCCACTTCATTCTTCTGGTATGGGCTTTAATTGAAAGGAACAGGATCCTCTTCATTCTTCCGGTCCTATCCAGGCCACTTCCAGGTCATTCCCGGGTCTATTTTGATGATCTAGATCATGATATATTTTAGACCTTGTCAAAAATATTACACTTAAAAATTTATGTTAATCGGATATTGTTTAATATAGTTTTGAAACACATTTATCTCGTCAAAAGTGGGTACTTATCCAGTGTTTGTGAAGTAACCGTCTAGTCCATTAAAGGGACTGGAGAGAATCCTAAACTGACCTATACTAGAGCCAACCATAAGATAATATTTACGGTACAATGATTAACCTGAGTAATAAGGAGCAATGGTTATCTGACCCGTTCATGTGTTCAAAAGTCACAACAGACAGAATTCCCAATGTTTGTAATAACCTGTCATGTACAATGCCACCGTCACTACACATATGGATGAATTAAATATTCATCCCAATCTGCTATACTACGTAAGTGTTCATCCTTTCAATATATTTATGCACGTAATATTGCAAGACCTAAAGAAAAGGAATAAAAAGAAAGGAACAAGAAAAAGGGGAGGGAAAAAAATGCCATTTTCCTAACAACAGACAACTTGCATACAACTCAACTAACAGAGGATGCTTCGTCCTTTGCTTAGATAGAGAAACAAAGCCAAAATCAATTTGGTAACGTTAGACCCCACTTCTACCTGCATCACAAAAAAAATAAGGTCAAAATCTTTAACACCAATGTTAAACAATTGTTGTTGCACATGAACAAACTCCCTCCGAAACCAATCCCTGCAACGAGCAGGGCCGGCCCAAGGGTAAGCCCCGCAAGCCCTCGGGCTTGGACAACCCCCAAGCTAGGGCAACCAAAAGAATTTTTTTGATAGTATATATTATATATATTGTTTGACGAAGACATTCCAGAAAGGAATCATCTTTGCTGTTGGTCAGCAGCATGTGTTGGGAACTACTAATAGACATAGGTTTGACTCTCGCAAGAGGCGGTTCTCTCTTTTTCCTTTATGAGCTTCGACTCCCACATGCTTAAAAGGCTCTGAATACAGGTTCAACTTTTGCTGCCAACAATGGGAATTTTTTTTTTTTACCTTCTAACTGAAACTAAAGCTCTGTTTCGAACCTTGGGAAAGGATAGAAATAATTAAGAAGAAAATTAGAGAAAACCTGGAAGAAAGTTGAATTGAGATTTAAAATTCTCTTTTTCTTTAAGAACCAAACAAGGAAAGGAAATTTTTAAAAATTTTCCACTTCTTTTTATAAGTCCAGACAAAGCCTAAGGCTATAGTAAAAATTTTATGTTTGTCACTAAATAATTTTTTAGTAACGATATCTTAGAGACAATAATTTTTGTCACTAATATAGTTTAATGACAATTTTTGCATGTCAATATAGGTTAATTTTCTTGTAGTTTGATTTGAAGAATTTGCTTAAAAAGAAGATATTTTTAAAAAAAAAACCAAACAATCGGATTGTGCTAATCATAAAGCACTACAACCCGGGATTTTTTTATTTTTTTGATGTAATTTAAACTAAAAGCACAATATAACCTTAATTTCACATTTTTTTTACTTATATACACACACACACACACACACACACTATTTTTTAATTTTTAGTATTTAATAATAAGCGGGCAACCAAATTTGGAGTTGAGCTCGGGCAACCTAAATGTCGGGGCCAGCCCTGGCAATGATGCAATTATATTCACCCTATATTAAAATTTATCAACCTCTTGTTTTTTTTACAGGGTTAACTATTTATGTGGGTTCCACCGCATTGAAGGAGGAGGAGTCGGCCAACGGCTTGTAGATTCCAATCTCACCATTTCATTATGGCAAATTCAGTAAACAAAACACAATTAAGAAGATTATTCCAAGCCACCTTATGGTATGCTCAAACTTGCTTTAAGAAAATCTTTGGCATATGGCAACGCTTTGTGATATGGGTCCAGCCTTCACCCTTGAAGCCTGGCACCGGACGCATCTAAAGAAAATCATGTAAAAATAAAGTCTTTTAACAAGTTTTTACAAAAAAAATTGTTCCACGTCAAAATATCTGTGCAAGTATAACTTCTGAACTGATAAGAGTTGATGCCTTGACTCTTGAGTAAAAGATTCTTTTCGAGGGAAACACAAAGACTTCAAGTGCATCCAGAATGCCACAAATGTTAATTTAAACGGCTAAAAGAGTACATATAGGAGGCAAGAAAATTTCACCTTTGTTTTGACTTAATAGTTCTTCTAACAGAGGCCGAAGCATCACCCGTTTGACCTTTCATGCTGGATTTCTTGGCTTTTGATGATTTAGAGGTTCCTACAAAAGGAAAAGCATCACTGGAGATTCACATATAAGCAACAAACAAGTATATTTATGTTATAGAAGTGTCTTCTTAGATGAATGGTAGGAGATTCAATACAGGCAACAAAATGCGTACTTGTACAAAGAAAGGAGCTAAGAGCTTAATCTACCTCGTGGATGTATTGTAGGGGATTGAACTTCCTCCAGAAATGTCTCCGATTCCGTCACCACACTGGAAGCCTGAGAATGTTCATCCAACTCAACTTTGGACTTTGATACATCACTCGATGACTGGGCGGCCCCTTCCATTAATGGATCAGTGACTTCGGAATCTGCTTCATCTTCAAGTACAGCCGATACAGCAGCAGAATATCAAATGCATGAAATACAATCTATATTCAAGTTTATGGGACAAAAACATCCTGTAACCTTCAACAAACTTTGCAAAAAGACCTGCAAATTCAGTTTCCCTTTGGGAATAGCCACATCCCATCGTGACTAAATTTACAGCCTCGTGTGATTAAGCTTGTTATCCGTTCTTTAGCAAATTCCAGGTGTTAAGGCCTCCTGTAAGGCCATATGATAAATGATCCATGGGATCCCCCAAGAGACAATATTTCATTTGGAACAATTCACCTAGGGCTAGAGAGAAGCTTAAATCTTGGAGTTGCGCAAGTCACTGTGCAATATATACCTTAATCTACATGGAAAATGAATAACAGGAAAAAAAAATGCTCAAATGCTGATTAAAAGATGGATTTTGTGCACCAACCTTGAGAAATTTCAGATTCTGCACTTTCCTCTCCATTTTTAGCCACCACAAAACTTTCTAAGCTACTAAGTTTTTGTTGATGGGTTTGGGCATTTTGGGCAGTACGTTCTTGTTCCTTCTTCTCCAAGTGAAACTTAACAAGTTTCTCCTCAAACTCGTCAATACATGATTTCAGTTCTGGTTTGGCAAACTTCTTTGTCTGACATAAGATGACATGAAATAATAGAGTGTGTCAAAGCATTGAAACGAACATATAACTAACCTCAGTGAATGCCAAAGCACAAAATAATTAAATACCTTGTTAACAATATTCCTGAAATTATCCATCACAGAATCCTCAGATAGGATATGTTCGTATGATTTAAATGACTCCATCAGCTTCTTCATACCCTTTTCAGTGAATGCCAGCTGAGAAAGGCAATAAGAAATGTATTCCCATTGCCTAACATCTGAACCGAAAAACAACCCACAGTGATCAAGAACTTTCTTTCTATTCTTCACAACTGATACCGGAAAACAACTAAGAGTATGTAACCCACTTATAAGTATAACAAAAGTAAAGAAAATATTAGAGGCGCAGAGAAGAAATGCAGATCTATGAGGAACATAAAACATGTATGTCAGAGCAACTTTCTGTAGCTATGAAAGCTGTTATATCAAATATGTGTCTAAATGATGACGCAGCTCAACAGAATAGAACCCCCTGTTGTCCTTGTAATTGCAAAATGTGCAGGAGCCTCTCCACTTCAAAACTTAAAACGGTCATTTTCTCCTTAATAAATATGTATCTTGACTACAGGAGATATACAACCTCATCTCAATAATCGATTTAAAACCTTCAATACTTTCCACTGGAAAAAAAGTTGCCAGGCCTGCATCATGGACTGGAATTTTGATCTACGTGCAAGCTGATTGAAACATTGCTAGTTTTTCAATCACTAAGAAACATTTCGGTAAAGCATCTAATAAGAATTATGATATATTCAGGAGAGCTGTCGATGCCCTGACAGGGTCATACTTGGACAGACCAAATTATGATGGGGCAAGTACCTGCAATCCAAAGCTTTTTAGGCAGCACATGGGTTCGTACTATTTCATAGTACATAGGAGGCATAGCTGCAATTGCCAAGTGTGATCCTGCCCCAATTGACATCTGACATTTGTCTAGACAAATCATGAAGCTAGGATTTCATAGAGAATGATGCATGTGTAATTCTTTGGAGAATTTGCACTTACACCCCTTATACTTCAAATTTAGGCACTTACACCACCTATACTTTGGACTTAAGTACAACCGTTAGAAAACCTGTTAAAATGGATAGAACAGCTACTGGCGGGTGATTTTTCTCCAAAGTGAGGGAAAAAAATTCCCAAACTAACCCTGATAGCCATTTATAATTCTCCTTCCCAAAAACAGAGCATCCAAACCCCTTCCTTCCCCTAACCCACTCTCAGACTCTGTTTCATTATCCACTTTTTTTTGGTTTTGTCCTTATTTGAATTTTTTCGCGTTTGTTAGTTTTGCACCTCACTTTTTCAATTTTCTTATTTTTCATTTTTACTTTTACCCAAATATTTTGGGAATTAACCACTTTTTAGCAACAAAAAAAGTCAACGTTTTTTACTTAAAAGTGGTGATTTCCCAAAATATTTGGATAAAAGTAAAAAAAATATTACTTTTTCAATTCATCTCGTCAAAATGAATCAACAAGTCACAAAAGTTTGGCACAAAACTAACAAACGCAAAAAAAATTCAAATAAGAACAAAACCATAACTGTAAGAAAAGGTTGAGTGGAACGTATCTCTCTCACAAGATGCTTCCCAAACATCAAGAAGCCGATCAATTTTATGCCAACTGCAACAGCAAATTGGGTGCATCCTTTGGCTTGAAATTGATAGGCTTCTTGATGTTTGAGAAGACATCTTGTCTGAGAAGAGAGAGAGTGGTTTTGGGAAGGGGAGTTTGACAGGGCTTATAAATGGCTATCAGGGTTGGGTTGGGCATTTTTTCCCCGTCATTTTGGAGGGAAATCTCCCGTCAGTAGCTTATCCATCCATTTTAACGAATTTTCTAACAGTTGCGCTTCAATCCAAAATACAGGGGGTGTAAGTGCCTAAATTTGAAGTATAAGGGGTGTATGTGAAAATTGGTGATAGTACAAGGGGTGTAAGTGCAAATTCCCCTAATTGTTTTGATGCTGTTCTGCTAATTTGTGACACTGCAGTCGATTATACTAGATTTGCTCCAAGTATATAGTTGTTCAACACAAAAACGTAGACTGAAGATATGATGCTTGATCTAATATTACCTATGATCGTAGTATACAACTATGCTAAATGATGACACAACAGCAAGGGGAGCAGAATTCAGCAATGGAAGATAATTGTACCATACTAACATTCTAAAATATTCATACCTGTAACCCCACAGAATCTATTGCAAAGCTTCTCAACTAGAGCTTCCATTTGTTTCTCCTAAAAAACATTCGAAAGAAATTAATGTACAATCGCACCTAAGAATAGAAGCTTATCACTAAGATTAAGGAAAAATTCAAATACCCGCTTGATGGAACCAATTAAAAACTGCATAATGTTGCAGAAAGACTCTCTCTTCAAGTTCTCATTGGATAACTTGCCAAGAATATCAGGTAGTAAATTATATACAGGGTTGTGTCCTGTAGGAATGCAAAAGCAAGTTAAGGACCATTTCATGCTAACCAATACAGATACACATCACATAATAGTATCAAGTACATAGTAAGCAAGAAGGGAGCTAATGTACCTTTCTTTGACAACTCGTTAAAGAAAAGTTTGGCTAGATTCGAGATCCTTTCTTCTTCGTCTTCTAGGCGCATTGCCATTTCATTTATGTATCCTTTCACCTATTAACAAATTGTAATAATCTGACCTTTAACAATCAAGAAAAAAATGACAAAGATTGAGGAGTGATAAGAGAGCTTAACCTTCATCATGTCATTTAAAATTAGATGAGAAAGAACCAATACAGCATTCTTCCTAACAGAAACAGAAGCATCTCGTAGACGAGCATATACATTCTCTGTCCATGGTTCCACCAGATTAGGAAAACGAACTGCTAGATCTCCAAGAGCGATCGTGCAATTGGAACAAACAGTTTCTGATGGAGCACTTTCCACGACAGTGAAGAGAAGCTGGAGATTTGCTTCACTGGAAACCAATTGACTGTTAGCTGTCGTTACTGCTACACATGGGCGCGGAGTCACAGACACACCAAGAAGTCTATAAACAGAGAGACAGATCTTACCAAAATTCTGCATCTATAATCATGAACCGACACAGAGCAAGCATTCCAGGTGCCTGTAGCTCAGGATACTAGAGAAAATAAAAGGATCACGCTAAATAGTTCTTCAATAAATTTGGACAACAAACAAATACAGTTGTTCATCGGACAGTACTATAAAGGCGATATAAATAAGTAATAACACATTCTGATAAACAAAATCTAAACAAGTGTTTCTAGCCTGATTTTTGCTAACAAGAGAAATAGGTTTATGACATATACACGTGTTATTTCACAATCATCATTTATACGCTCAGGCCAATCATCTCACAATATAAGAGAATCGAGATACAATAAGGGCTCAATCTATCATATCTAGCAAGGTACCTAATCAAAATTTTGTTTTTCCACTTGCATAGCATTCCAAACAACAAACTGGTAGACTTATTATTGAATTCTTTGAACCAGCTTTGTTATTCCTACTGATTCTAGCCGGTTTCTGAATGGATTACTCAGCGTGGGTGTCGAAGGTTCAATTTACACGAAATAATTACCTGTTTTAAGAGTTCAAATTTTGGGAATACACTTAGGAATTATTTTTCAGGTACAAAAGATATCCAAAAGACACTTTAGATACATAAAGAAGATAGAGAAGGAACAGAAGCAATCACCTTCTGCATCAAACTAAAATTTCTGCAAAGTTTTGATAAGAAATATGCGCAATGTCCAATCAAGTTCCTCCTCCCAGTGGAACCACCAGAAACAATTTCTTTCTCTGCTCTTTCTGACAGGGTATCAAGCATTGCATCTTCAGAGGCTGCAACACCTAACTCAGCATTGATGCCATTGTCCTTCGAAACCCAGAGGGATGTACATTAAAGCAAGAAATAATACTCACTGAATGCAAAGGCAAAAAATATAAAAGCCCTATGCTATCGCTATTAAAGTATTGTTGAAAGCATATCTCACCTTTGGGGTATCAACAGACATTGTGCAACTGTTTTGAACATTCTGGCCCTCAGAATCCGATTTTTGTTTCTTTGCTCTCTCTTTTTGAATCTTCCGCACACAAGTTTCAATATATAGCAATTGGTACATGGCAACTTGGCTCGTAACAAATAGATATCTACTAAGATTTGTGACTTGTACTGTGGTAAGGAAATTGGTGTTACCACTGGAAATGTCATTTTGCAACTCATCTCCTCCAGAACAATTAAATACAGAAGTAAGAGATTTCTTCACCAAATCAGCGGCTAAGGTTTCAGGTGTTGGATGGATTGCATATATTGCTGCTATTGCTTTATCGGCAGCAGCATACCATATGTTCTGTGGAAGCCAGAAGCCAGTTATTAAACTTTCTAAAATACCAAAAACCCGGCTGCCATTGCTTGATAATAGTTTTTTCTTGTCCTCTTCAGACAATCTCTGAAGTGCAAGGCATGCTGTTCTAGCAAGCAAAGGGTCCACTTTTGCCCAACGACCAAACCCAATATCTATGATGTCCTGTAAGTGGGAACCAAGAACCGCAGTAGATGATTTTGCTGCCATGCACAAAACAGATAGAGCACCCCGGCTTTGCTCTGCAGTGGTTCCACTAATATTGAAGCAAAAGAAATCCCATAATGCGGATATCTGCATAAACGAAAAAGGATTTTACCCATGAGATCATGGGAAAAAGCAAAACAAAGAAAGAAAAGACAGAAATCAAGGACTAACATATGATATTCATAAAAAGCTGAAATGACAGTTGAGCTATAAAGAAAAATAGCATGCAGCTCCATTCTAAGTAGAGGGCAGAGGGCAACCTGAGGGCAGACAAAAGTTCCCACATCAAAATGGGATTCATAACAACAGTCCAACCTTCTCATCAGCAGTTCTCACAAGCACCACAAATACAATTGTGGGTTTCTGGCAAACCTTCAATTACATAATGCATTCACCCAATCCAAATTTATTTTTCTGAACATGATCTCCACTAAATACATCTAAAACCCTTGTGTAATGTCTACAACAGGCAAGCTTAACAGCATGTTTTTTCTTGTGATTTTTCTCTGTTAAGTGCTTTCTTATCCTTATTTCTCCAAAAAATTGATAAGCGTCACATACGGCCATTTTCTACAACTACCACAGTATACAGCCTGCTCCACTCCTTATCAATGGCACTATGGCAGCATGTACTAAAGCTAACTAAAGGAGTAATATTGGTGTCATATTTATTTGCATAAAGTAACAAACAATTTTTTCCTTGGCTGTAGCTCAGCCAGGTTTTGTTGATTTCAAAGTGAATAAAGTATAATCGCAGTAAAACAAGAACAGTCATTCTCCTCAAATATTTCAAGGTAATATTCTCCGCAAAGAACTTTATTGTTGACAATCATTCCTGAAGCATGCGTAATAGAGGTAAGCATTTTTTCATTATTACGCTACTTATGAACCATTTTCTCTGCAATCAAAGGTTTTTCTTCATTTCATGTTCATCAGATCCTATCTTCACCCAAAATGGGGAGGTCCGATGAAAGTGTGGGGTTGGTTTCTTTCTGTAACTTATTGCACCTGGATCCTGAGAAAGGAAAAAAGGTTTCAAGATATTGCAGCCTTTTCTAGGGTAGCAAAAGATCGAGCCCAGCAGAAAGTAAATTTAAGAGACGAATTGAGATTGAGTTTAGCATACAACTTGACAACTTAAAGGAGCCCAGAGATATGTTACCTGGAATGCGGTATGCCACATGCTTAAATTGTGGTACGCTTGGGGTAGGCTTCTATAGATAACAAAACTAGAACTTACTCTTACAGGCGATAAACATCCAGTGCAAAACATTTCTAGGAGTATAAAGACTGAACTTTTTACACTTTCTCCCACCGAAATTCCTTTTTTCTCTCTATTTTTACCATTATAAGTTGACATTTTGGGGAAAACTAGGGGAATTGCTTTAGATCGCTAAATTTACCGTATTGGAACGGTAGGGTACCATGTTTTGGAACGTTGGTACCAAAACGTAATTCGCTAGGGTAGTAGAGTTCCATGGTAACATAGGCCCAGAGAACCTTTCATGGATCAATTCACGAGACATCGTCTCATCTTGTATCAGGAATTCAAACTCTACCTTCTCTCTAGTTCATCTCTAGTCAAAGAAGATGAAAGTATTTCAGTATGGTGTAGTTCATCCCTTCCTTGTTGTCTTCATTACTCACATCTAATGTTTGTTTTTGTTTTTATTTGTTTCTTTAAATTTCTAGTTTTGCTAAGTTGAGCCATATATCAGTTGTAGCATAGATCCAGGGTTTGCCCTCTTGTTTTTCTACCTGGGAAAACCTATCACAAACTCAAATCAACTCAAGCTTGGCCCAGACCCTAAGTACTTCTAGCCGACTCCAAGAATCAAAATTTGGTTCATCTCAGTTCATTTGCAACCGTGAGCAATCTTGGCAAGAGCTGGACTAATTAGGCCCCAAGCATGCATGATAATTTGGAAAAAAAGGAAATCTTTTCCTGATCTGAATTTGCTCAACTATACACTTTAAACTAACTCACAAATTGTGAGAGATTATTCAATGACGAGAAACGAGACATACCGTGCTTGTGGTTATATCACCTTTGGATACCAATGCACCCACTATAAACTCCAGAGCTGCAAGATCCCCAATGTTGGAATCTATAGCAAGATATAAAAGATTTTTTGCAGTTTCTATGGGGTTCTTCCTTACAACATATATTGTGATGAATGCATCCTCCACAGCTTCATAAATTGATTTGTCTTGTGAAAATACCTGTTGGCAGAAACAAATATGCATACTCACCTTTCACGTGATGAAACATCGCCTAAGATTCAAAAGTAAGCAAACAACATGGAGGAAAGACAAAATCACTTGCATGGTAGAATGTTGACTAGCTCTTCGAACTCCTAACATACAATTAGAAGTAACATCTTACCAGAGGCAACATTTTGCGGAGGCAGGCTTCTGACCCATCAATTTGGAACTGCTTGCACCTCATTAATAGGAGAATGGTATTTTCAACGTCAGTTGCTGAAGACGAAGCCATCAGTTGAACTAGAGTTGGCATAGTGGCAGATACACATTTTGAAAATTTCAAGCCTGACTCCAGCGAAGCAACCAAGGTCCTAGTCTGCTCCAGATTCCCAAGATCTGGAACCGAACTATCCTCCTGAGGCAAGCAGCTATCAGCTAAACTCTCTTGCTGCTCCTTGGACACCGCTTCAGCATCTGCATTATCAACCTCGCCATCTTCATTTGAAGTATCATTATCTGATGTAACTCCATCCAAAACACTCTCTGAAGTAGCATTTGGTTCAAGATCACTTAACTTCTTCTTGTACTGCTCCAATGTTGCTTCAAAAGAAGCTATTCTAAGTTGTGGACCGAAAGGATTATGCTGCAACATCATTATCAGTAAATTTAATGCAGATTTTCTAACAATTGCACTCTTGTCCTCTAACCTTCCAGCAGCCACTGCTGCAACCTCATTCCACAACCCAATGGATATGGAATGTTCTTCACATAGTTCGGCCCAGACTTGAAGAACACGACTCCTGGTGTAAGCCGAAACATCTCGGCACCGTTCGACCAAAATTTCCAACATTGCTTGCTTAGTTCGAAGACGAATGCATTTGGAACTCACTTCACCCTCAACATCCTTGAAAGCCTTTCCAACCAACTTCCCTAATACCCCAACAAGAGCATTTCTTATCTTATATGATTCCCCACCGAAGTGTGGGACCAAAATACCAATATTAGCTGAGAGCAACTTTGGCAGCCTGTCGGCAAGCTCCACCAGAAAACGCCCAATGTTTTCAGCCCCAACCGTGTCCTTCACATAGTCTTTCGGGTTAGCCCTTCCAATTTCTCTAATAAGGGAGATGGCCAGGCTTCCATCGGCATACTTTTTCTCAGCCCCAGCAGCCACATCAGCCAAGTGGGTGATCACAAAGTCGTATTTGTGAATGATGTGCAAAATTGAAGCACATGATTGTGCTGTATAGTGATATTTGGTGGCACAAGTCCCAATTATACGACACAAACCCTCTTTTGTCTCTGAGTCTTTTAGCAGACTCCCATTCTCAAACATTGAGAAAGCATTTCTACAAGAAACCAATGAGAAAAGTTGAGTTACAATGTTAGTTGAAAGATAACAGATGATCCGGACTTCATGGAAGTACATAAAAACAACTCACTTGACAATGAAAGACAGATAATTTTCATCCGGGTCTGATGATCCAAAGAGCAAGGATAGGTTGATCTCTAACGAATTGGCAATCAAGTTTAGTATTCGACCCCTTTGGGATTCCCAATTCCATGAATTTGTGAGGGGTTTCTTCCGACTACTTGCCACCACCTAAGATCATAAACAACTCATCAAAAATCAGGCAAATTTCAGCTATGCACATACAGGAACGAACGCAACTCAAACAAATGTAGAAGAAACCCAGCATTAGCCTCATAAATTTATACCAAAACCGTCAAACATCGGCAACAAGCATATTAGCTTAAGAAGCATGAGATGCATATAGGATACAGCACGTCATGATCAGAGAATCAACTAGAATGCGATTCTATGAAATATATTAAAATGGGGTACTCAAAGTCTCAAACAACTATAACATTATTAAATTTTTACCATTTTATTACAATCAATCTCAAGAATGCAGCTAAACCATGAAATTTCTAATTCTTTAGATGATAGGGATAACTTCAGGAGTCAAGAGCACTACGTTTTATACGTACATAATTCAAAAGAGTACGGAAAGTATTGGAAGACTATAGTCCTAATATTATGAAAGAGGTTCCATTATTTCACATATATGGAAGTTTGGATATGGGACCTGGAGTATCAAGTACCAATACATCCAAAATATAAAAAATTATGTTGCAAATTAAGGTTAGATTGGAAGGTGTCAGATACGTTGTACACGTATCTAGGACTACACGAGGAGGATAAGTATGTCACACAGGTACAGTACGACTGCTTAGATATATCCTTGTTTCTTCTGACTAGTTGCCGCCACCTAATATCATAAAAGAGATATCTATAGTTGATTCAAATTCCATCTACGCATGCAATGCACTTGGATTAACAGACATGCAATGCACTTGGACTACACTCCATTCCTTGGCCTCCCATGAGAATCATCATTCACCTAAACTAGTGAATGGTGATTTCATTTGTAATGAGTCTAATGACCATTACATCATTTATAATTGAACCAAACATCCCAATGAGCATTCTAAAGAAATGAGTATTCTCTTCCAGCTTCATTCTAGTTAACCATTAACCACCCATGTCATTAAATTCCTACAAAAAAATAACCAAACAATGGCAACAAATACTAGCAAATACATGTGCACAAAACCATATATAGCTTCTTTGGATTGTGAGGATACGGTGGGAAAAGAACAAAGTACAAAAGATTTTTCTTGGTCCATTTTTTTTCTCACTAAAAGGTGAAACGAGTGAGAAGCCACAATCTTTTCTTTCCTCTTCCTTTCTCACAATCCAAAGCACCTGAAAAACAGCACCTCAAATCCTCTCTACCGATAAATTGGTGTACCCAATGTATTTTGGGTCGTTAGATTGTATGAGAATATTTAATGTTTTAAAACTTTTATGCGATCCAACAGCCAAAAATGCACCGGTAAAAAGGAATTTCGGTACAGAGGAATTGAACCCGAAGAACAGACTACCTTGGAACTATTATTGGAACTAATGTTAGACTCCTCAATAAGCACAACATGGATAAGAAAAAATGTGTAGATTTTGAACGTATTTCTGTGCGAAGCGACTCGATCAACGACCGGGGCCTCCTCCTCCTCCTCTGAAGCCCGAGAATTCCTCGATAGCGAATCGACGTTCGGGAGCAGGACACTGAGGTTCGACCGGAGGCTCTCGACGAGATTGAATTTACAAGCGGGAGGGAGAGCAGCAAAGCCCTTGACGACCGAGTAGGCGCGGTCGAACACGTCTTGCTCTTCGATGCAGAAGAGCTCTTTGTCCGAAAGGTCGAACGAGAGGCCTGTATTTTGGAGTGAAAGAGGACAAAGTGGGGAATTAGGGTTTTTTTGTGAATTTAGGGGAAATTGGGGGAGTGGAGAGGAGGAGAGAGCAGTAGTGTACCTTTGACGAAGTCTTCGAGTTGGGAGGGGCGGAGGGAGGAGACGTCGGTGGGGTTCTGGGCGGAGAGGCGGCCGTCATCGTGGTCGGCTTCGAGGGCGTGGAGGGTTGGGGGGAAGATGAAGGGTGGAGCCATGGAGAGAGAGAGAGGTGAAGAGATGGGTGAAGAGTTTTCTGTGCTTTTGATTTCGAAATCGAAGTGAAATAAACAGGCGGGAAAATGGACGTGGATCATTTTTCTGTATTTACATTTGGATTCAGATTGTCTCTGCAATTGGCCTTCTCGACCTATCTCAGCAATCAATAGTTTAGATTTTTAAAAGGCTCTTGAAAAAAAGTCCTTCAATAAAATCTAACCATTAAAGATATTTTTAAATTTATGAAATTACACAAACTACTCTATGCAATCCAAACACATACTACTGTAATTCTTTACATTCTTTTTTATTTCGGCTATTTGGGAGTTGATAATGGAATGAATTCTATGAAAATGCAGTTTCAAAAACGAATTGCAAAATTCAAAAAATCATTTGTAGAGATGCAGTTGATAATGGAATCATTTGCAGTCCAGTTTTTGTAAATTTGGCTTGTCTGTAGTCCAAAACGCAAAGATACGGTCCAAGTGATCGCAGCTGTTGAATGAAGTTTTTAAGGGTCCAGATCTGTTTTTAATTTATGACCGGTAACAAATTTAACAAATCTAAACCATTGATTTTCAAGATGAACAGTCCGCACGGCCTTCTCTGCAGTTGACTGCAGAGAAACCGGGTTCTTTGATTATACTTTCACTCATATAATTTTTCTGCAAAATATATTCTCCACATATCATTCAAACGTTTTTTTACATATTTTCTTTGTAATTCAAAATCTATATAATCTAAAATCCACAACTTAAAAAAACAATTGGGGCTGTTTTGGGGTAAGACTACACGGATTCTCCCTTTTGCATTTTGGCATAAAAGGTGTTTGGGAACCTTAGAGTATCCACAATGCTATAATCAAAAATTAATAACCAAAAATTGTCACATCAGTTTTTGATTATTCATTTAAGAGATTGTTAAAGTTAACAATATAGATGTCTACAATGTCATAATCAAAATTAGATAACCAAAATTTATCATGTCATATTTTTCAAATTACAAAAAACTAAAAATTGTGAATAGTAGAAAATAGTTTTTCTAAAACCAATTTTTAAACTAATAAAAACTATTTACTAGAAATAGAAAATAGTTTTTGAAACTTTTTTTTAGAAAAAATTATATTTAAAAAACTTTTTTCTAAAAAAAACCGATTTTTTAGTAAAATATTTTTTTTCGAAAATATTGGTTGAAAAGAAATAGAGGAAAAGGGAAGAGAGATAGAACATTTTTTTTTTAGTTATTGATGTATTTGATTGAGAATATTTAGAATTTATTAAATTTGGTTATTGTTAAAAAGTTGCTAGTTTTGATTATTCAAAACCCAAAATTTGATTATTTCTAAGAAGATTGCTAAGTTTGATTATAGCATTGTGAGCCATATTTCACACAAATATTGTTAACTTTAAAAATATTTTACTTTTGATTATAGTATTGTGGATAATCTTAGGTGGGAATGTTTGTTAAAATCACACAATATAAGAGTTTTTCTATTCTTATTTTGTGTTCAGATTTTCTCCAAGGAAGAAAATATCGAATTACCCCTACCTTTTTATGATATATCCAAAGTTTCCTTCGTCTTATAATCAAGCCCTAGCCATTATTCTTTCTCAATTTACCTAGGAGTTATTTTACTTTAAAATAATATTACCTTACAATTTTGACTCCGTCACAGATACTATTACCTTAAATTTTTGAGGAACTTAAATAGGGGTCCTCCCCTATTTAGATATTTAAGTCCTAATCCTAATGGGTTTAAAAACTTATCTTTCCATCTTCAAATTCAA
This sequence comes from Rhododendron simsii, assembly GCA_014282245.1. Classification (NCBI taxonomy): domain Eukaryota; kingdom Viridiplantae; phylum Streptophyta; class Magnoliopsida; order Ericales; family Ericaceae; genus Rhododendron; species Rhododendron simsii. Next base: position 16,287,455 of record CM024956.1, on the reverse strand, counting down.
ATAAATCCTAAACTACCATTTTCTCTCTCCTAATCTTCCAAATCTCTCTCTCTCTCTCTCTCTCTCTCTCTCTCTCTCTCTCATCTTTTCTAATTATCACAATTCTCTCTCTAACCTTTCAAACCTTTCAAACATTTCTCTCACCTAATATTTTAATTCTTTCTCTCCTAATCTTTTCTCTCAAATTTTTATTTTCTAAAATCTTGGAAAAAAATTTAAAATTAAATAGTACAAAGTCATAAAATATCAAACTATTAAAAAACAGAAATCATGATAACTTTCGAACAAATAAGCCTAGAGTATCTCGAACATGATAATGAGATTACAAACATGATACAATTAGGTTACAAATATAATAATCTATCATTAATTATAATGACAGATTTTTTAAAACAATTAATATCACGTATTCAAATGTACAATCATGAAATATTTTATTTCATGTTAAACCAATCTACCATAAAATTCAAACAAACCAAATGGAATAAAAAAAGGATTCTTGATCGAAATTCGATCATTGGAACTGAAAAATCATGATAACTTTCGAACAAATGCAAACGAACACAAATTTCTAAAACCAACATTACCCTTATTTGCATAATACTAATGAACATGATCAATTTGCAGACACTAGTGACAAACATGATAACCCTTATTTGCATACTAAAAGTAAGGTGTAATACCCTCTAAGAGCTTTTCAAGAGGCCTTCGGCTTACATAGAAATTGACATAGAGGAGGTTTCACTCCTAAACCTATGTCGGCTATAAGAAAAGAAGGGCATCCCTTATTCCATTCCTTCCTCATGTCAGGAATGGCGGGATGCTCCTTTCCTACGACTCCGAACCGTACAGGACAACGCCAAGGTTGATACCAAGCGCTGTGTGATGCAAATCCGAGCGGACTTAATTGAGTTAATTATACTTTTTCGTCCGTCGATGTCCCGGCGACCTGAAGATGCTAAACTTGCTCAAACTCTTGGTGTCATGGGTAAAGAAATAGAAAATCACTCCTGTTACTTGGCCATTCCCTTCAAGATACTGGTTTGTTATCAATTTCACTACTGATCATGACGAATTCGCAAATACTATGAACAAACATGATAAGAAATTTTTTTTATCGAATACAAACATGACAACAATATTTGAGATCCCTGTTGATTACCCAATAAAAGGGGAGAGGTTTGATCGGTGGTGATGGGGAGTCACTGGGGACACGACAAAGACAAAACCCCGCACCACTTGCCTCCTCCTCTTGATCCTAGAAAACGATCCTCCTAAAACGATGTTGTGAAGAATCCTATCCATCGCTTCCGTAGGCGAGGATGGTGACGGCCATGGCGGCGGCGCCCATGGCTACCAATACAAGCTTTTCTCTATTTTTTTGTTTTTGTTTTGCTTGATGCAAAAATCAACACCAATACCACCACTCTTGATCCTCCGAAATGACCTCGTGGCAACAGTGGTCATCGATCAAGAGAGAGAAATCCGAATGATGATGGGTTTGGCGGTGTCGGTTAGCGACTATGGGGTTGACAACGATGGTGAGGTTGATCGGAGACGGAAGGGTGGAGATGGTGGAGGTGATCGGCCATGGCGGTTGCGGCCATAACTGCCGATACAAGATTCTCTCTCTGTCTTTGTCTCTCTCTCTCTCTCTCTTTGTCTATCTCTGGCTATGTTTCTCTTTTGAGAGAGAGAGAGAGAGAGGTGGTTACCAGTGATGGAGGAAATGTTGAGGATGAGGGTTTGTTTACATCCTAAAATATGCCACCCAATAGGAAAGTTACACGTGACACCAAATAGTGTGTTGACCAGTCAGAACACATCCTGATTAAACCTGAGATACAGAGGATTGCGGGGTTAAATGGTGATGTTGTTTTAGTACTATACGGTATCGTTTTGATTGGAACCGACAGCGTTTAGACTATAATTAAGGATGGTTTTAAAAGCAGTCTGATTTAAACCGTTGATTGATCTTTGGAAACATCGAACGGTACCATTACTGTTTGGTTTATAATGAATGGTGGACATGATTGTAGGGGATTATTCTGAGCCAAACACTAACCCACGTTGCTTGGAAGTGGGAACCGTTATTTAAACATGGAGCCACGAACACCACGATCGAAGCAAGCAGGAGAAGAAGGGATTCTGGAAATATCAGGATAACTGTTCGAAGACCCCCCTCAACCGTTTTATGTGGCCAACGTGGATATCAATCGAAGACGTGGGGGTTTCGAAGGCAAGTTCAGGTCTATAAATAGAAGAAGCAATTGAAGAGAAAGGGACACAAAAAATCCATATCATCTGACAATTCTTACAAAATGATTGCTCAGAGATCTATCTTAGATTAGTTTTAGTTTAGAGTAGGGTCTTTTTTGTAAGTTGAAGGCTTATTTGCATGTAAGACTACTTTCGATTAAATTCAAGTTTTCTTATTTCCTTTAAGTTCTTTTCTTACCAAAGAATAGTTGTTTGCAAGTTCACTTTTGATTAAATTCAGTGTGCTTGCATTTCTTTATTATTCTTGATAGAATCTTAAGAGTGTTTGTATACAAACTTACCTTTGATTAGATTCAGGTTTGTTTGTGTTCAATCATCTTTTCTGATTTCGAAGCGCGTCAATCTTTTATTTGGTTGATACCTTAAGGAAAAATCCTCTTAGTTGAGGTAATCGAACGGATAACACAATTGCCTGATTGAAATTAGTGGTTTCAAATCATTTTGAAAAGAGTAATTTCTTCTTTGAAGTTATTTCTTTTCTGGCACGCCCGCACACAATTATTTGTCAATTGATTTGAGTTAATTCAGCCCAAACAATTTTTGGCACGCCCGGTGGGACCTCGAAGGTACCAGAATGCCAAGGCTTCGAAAGCAAATAGGGACACCTGTTGGTGGTCAAGTGCCAGAGGAACAAGCTGTGCTAGAACAGGCCGCAGAACAGGGAACGCCTATGAATCATGAGTTTCCCCAATTGGCTTCCGAAATGGGAGAGCTCCCTTATGAGGGGCCTTCTTATGAAGTACCTCCTTATGAAGGGCCTCCAAATTCCCAAAAGGGACAAGCCAGTGGTAAAGACCATGATAAGGAGGAAATGTTCAGAGAAATGATGATAGCTTTTCGAGAGATGGCTCAAACCCAAAGAGCCATGATCAAAAGCATAAGAAGTAGGTTGCCCAACTTAGAGGTAACAAGAAACAGTCCAGGGAATATTGGGCTAGATGATCATGCTAATTCAACTACTCACCAAAGTCCCTTCGAAGGAAGGCTTGGAGAGGATGTTGGTCAGGGTAAGATAAGGTCTAGAAAGGGTAAGGAAAAAATGTATCCAGAGGAAATACCACAATCTTGGTATGAGCCTTTAAAGCCTACAAAGCCTGTCTTCGAAATCCCAGATCAATCTCATGGAATTCCTATTGGGATTCCAAGAAATGCCAGAGACAGGCAAAGCGTTAATCCTCTTTTCGAACCCACACTTGGGGGATGGGAGGATGATGTAGAGCTAGAACGAGGTTATAGACCTGAGAAAACGAGGGATAACACACAGCCTTCTCGTCAAAGTCTTCCAAATACCAAAAATCCCACCACAGCGGTTTATGGAAGCCATAGGCCTGCTCGGGTGAACACTACGGCTGACCCAATGCAGCAACCCTGGTATGGGAGACTTCCCAGAGAAAACCAAGGGGATTTTAACCAATAAGGGAAACGCATAGAGATGACTTGGTAGAACCAAATCCACCGGTAGGAAATCAAGAACAAAATTTCCTTGTAGGCAACCCAATACTAAGAGACCAAGTTATGGATCTCATACAAGAAGTTTGTGGGCCTCGAACTCGGGGGGTACAACCTCAAATCTATAGAAAACCATATCCAGAATGGATTGACACAACATTTCAGATCCCTAGAGAATTTAAAATCCCAGACTTTACTTTGTTTTATGGGGATGGGAGACAATCTTCTATAGAACATATTGCTAGGTTTTCTGCCCAATGTAAGAACTTGGCTCAGAATGGTTTCATGAAGTTGAAATTGTTCCCAAATTCTTTGTCTGGGCCAGCTTTTGCATGGTACACAAACTTGCCTGCAGAATCGATAACAAGTTGGTTTCAAATGGAAGAGGCATTTCATGCACAATTCTTTAATGCTGAGCCTGAAGTCTCTATGGCAGATTTGGCTAGGCTAAAGCAGAAACCGATGAAAAGGTAGCAGATTTCATATCTAGGTTCAAAAGGGCTAAGACCAAGTGTAAACTCCATCTGCCAGAGGCAGAGTTTGTGAGATTAGCACAGGATGGTTTAGAAAGAGAGCTTCGAAAGAGGTTTGATTCTACAGAGTTCAGGGACTTTGCAGACCTAACCTATAAAGTTGCTAGATATGAATCATTGCTAGAGGAAGATATGGATAGGCATAATTCCTCTTATCCAACATACTATAGGGATCCTAATTATGAAATAGATGCTGCTGAAATTATAGAGCACGAACCTTGTGTTTGTGAGCCCTTAATTCAAAAGAATGTCTCTCTTGGGCAGAAGTTCAAACAAAAGGAAATTACTAAAGTATATTCTTTTGATATATCTAAAGCTGATGAGATCTTTGACTTCTTGTTAAGAAAGAAAATCATTAAGCTGCCTTTGGATGTGAAACTGCCCACAGCGGAAGAAAGGAATGGAAAGACCTATTGCAAATGGCATGATTCTTGGTCTCATTCAACTAAATCTTGTAATGTTTTTCGTGACAGGATTCAGGAACAAATCAAGAAAGGAAGAATCAAATTCCCTGAAAAGACTATGGGGATAGATGCAGTGCCCTTTCCAAAGGTAGAAGAGGTCAAACCAGTGTGCCCTCCTCACTGGCTCGAACTGTCAAGAAATATTGGCAGGACAAAGAAGACCAGTGAACATGAATACTGTTCAATATGGAAGGGGCAAGCCATACGCTGGCCACCCTCGAGGCATGGGAGCGAGGCCAAGTTCCTATAGGCGAGCCAATGATGGTTTTTCTTTACAGAAATTCTCAGGTAATAATCACCTGCCTATGCTAGAAGCCTCATTTTTGGAGTGCTTGTGTGTAGGATGCAGGGCCAACTATTTGGTTTTCAAAGACTTGGATAGAAAGGGCGTAAGTTTTTTCCCAAAAGAAATGGGGATGAAAAGAATGGCCCCAGTTCAAGCAAAGCCAAGTGACAGCAAGTCTTGGTTGGCACCAAAAAGGGACATGCCTACTAGCCCTGTTCCAGCTATTCACAGAAGGGAGCTGCCACCTTCGAAGAAGGCTAATGTTGGCCAGACATCGAAGGCGCAAGAAGAGGCCAAACAAGAAGAATTCACCTTGGTGAAAGGGGTTCCTGACTGGTTTCTGAAGCAAGTTAAACCTGATTTGTTTCAAGGATACAAAGGTTCAAACAGGAATGCGAGCAGAACTTTCAAGCCACCAATTTCGAACTCTGGAAACTGGGTGTTGATTAGGGATCCCAAGTCTCAATTACCACAGATGGTTCCATTGCTCTCAAGAACTCAAAAGAGAAAGCTCCAAAGGAAGTATACGCTCTTCCAGTCAGGAGAATCTTCAACGGGGAAGAATCAGGCAGACGAGCAAAACCTAATCCAAGGTTCGACAGGATTGAAAGGGACCCAGAGGAATTTCGAACCCAGTATCACGAGAGGGAGACTTTGGAAAAGGTTGCCTCTGCTATGCTCGAAGAGGATCTGGATTCACCTTCTCCTAACTCGCTGGCTAGTTATCAGTCTGGTTTGCTCGAAGCCATGGTGGTGGAACAACAGGGGATGGAAGAAACCTTTTCCCCTATGGAGGTATCCACACAAGAATTCGAAAAGAAGGGTGCTGTGGAGACCGAAGCAGTTAAACCAATCAAAGAAGTGGCTTCGATCCAATTTGGAGATCAGCCAGAAGTACAAGTTAATATGGTTTATCCAAGTTCTATGAATTTCTTCTCAAATGGTCAGACGTTCAAAGATCAAGATACTGCTTGGTCGAGCTTGAGCGAGCCAGAGAATTCTGAAGAAACTCTGAGTGATAAGGAGTTAAATATCATATGCAACGACTGTGACTTAAAAGAAGTATCTCAGATCGAGATGGGTAAGAACTTGGTACGTGAAATTGAGCAGAATCAAGAAAGTTTGAGGTAAGCTCAAAAGAAAGTGCTTGTTTCGTGTCAGATTCCATGTCCGACGTCGAATACCCCCTGGTAATAGATTTAAATTATGTGGAAATTTCATATCCATTTAAATTACCTACTAATGCAATGAGACAACATTTGCGTCCATTGTATATCACTGCACACTTTGATGGAGTCCCACTTAATAGAATCTTGGTGGATAATGGGGCTGCGGTGAACATTTTGCCTTTCCAAACTTTAAAAAAGTTAGGAAAAGGAAAAGCAAAATTAATCCCAACCAGCACATCCATTGCAGGATTTACTGGGGAAAGCCAACATGCCAGGGGAATCATTTCCATTAGATTGGCAGTAGGTGGAATAGAAACTGATACCGTTTTCTTTGTAGTTGACACATATGCTAAATATAATGCTTTATTGGGAAGAGACTGGATTCATGTTAACGGATGTATTCCTTCCTCTATGCATCAGGAATTAATGATTGTTAAGTATGACAAAGGCAAGGAAGTGGGTGTCGAAGGAGTCAAAGCTGATCCACATCCATTTGCTGCCACGGCAAATTTTGCTGAAGCAGAAATGTACAAATCGGATGTAGTTCCTTTGAGTGAACTACTTCAAGCAGCCACCCATCCAACCAACGAGATGGAACTGGGGGAATTGGCAGAGCTAAAATCGAAGCTGAAACAAGCTGTTGACTATGAATCAGACACCCCAAAAGATGATGCTGCTTGGATGTGAATCCAAGAAAGAGGCTGAAGAAAAAGCCAACTCATTGGCTTTAGTAAAGTATGTTGCTCTGGGGGTCGAACAGAAGATCCAAGAAGAGAACATATGGGAAGAGGTTATGCAGAACAATAACCCTCATGTGCAAGAAATCCAACTCACTTCTGAGGAACGGGTTGAATCACAAGATCTGTTGGAAGAAGTAAGGTTGGGAGATGCACAAAACCCCAATCCAGTGCTTATTAATAAACAGCTTGAGCCTGGTATGAAAGCTGAATTGGTGGCACTATTGAAAGCCAACAAGGAATGCTTTGCATGGAGTTACAAGGAACTACCTGGCTTGGACAGGGGATTGGTGGAGCATAGGTTACCTATCAAGCCACAATTCAAACCTGTGAAACAACCAACCAGGAAGATGAGTCCAGAAACTATTGCAGGTGTTAAAAAGGAAATGCAGAGACTTCTAGATGCAGGTTTCATTAGAACAGCCAGGTATGTTGAATGGCTATCTAATATAGTTCCAGTCCCTAAAAAGAATGGAACTATCAGAATCTGTGTTGATTTTCGAAACCTAAATACTGCGACTCCTAAGGACGAATACCCAATGCCTAATGTGGATACACTTGTGGACAGTTCTGCTGGCCACAAGATATTATCCATTTTAGATGGGCATTCAGGGTACAATCAAATCTGCATAGCAGAAGGAGATGTGCATAAAACAGCATTTGCCTGCCCAGGTAACATTGGCATCTTCGAATGGGTCAAAATGCCATTTGGGCTAAAGAATGCTGGGGCCACATATCAAAGAGCAATGAATACTATTTTTCATGATTTAGTGGGAACTTTTCTGGAATGTTACATAGATGATATCATTGTGAAGTCAAACTCTGATGAGGATCATCTACAACACTTGGAAAAGACATTCCAACAAATGAAACGCTATCAGCTGAAGTTAAATCCAGAAAAATGTGCTTTTGGAGTATCAGCTGGGAAGTTTTTAGGGTATCTAGTTCACAGTAAAGGAATACAGGTTGACAAGAACAAAGCTAAGGCCATCATTGAGGCTAAACCACCTTCTTCTAAGAAGGAGTTGCAAAGGTTTCTTGGTCAATTAAATTTCCTTCGAAGATTTATATCTAATACTGCAGGAAAAACTAAAATCTTCTCTTCTTTGTTGAAACTGAAGGAAGGGGAGGAATTCAAGTGGTCAAAGGAGCATGATGAAGCCTTCGAAGCCATTAAAAGATACTTAGCCAACCCTCCTGTATTGGCGCCTCCCATTGAAGGAAAGCCAGTAAAGTTGTATTTAGCTGCAACACAAGATTCAATAGGTGTTCTGTTGGCTCAAGACAATGAGGATGGCAAGGAAAGAGCAGTTTATTATCTTAGTAGGTTTTTAAACTCTTGTGAATGCAAGTATGCTGCAGTAGAGAAACTATGTTTAGCTTTATTTTACGCTTCTAAGAAACTCAGGCATTATATGTTGCCTAGAATAACTTATGTTATTTCTCAAACTGATGTAATTAAGCACATGCTTTCTAAGCCAGTGCTTAGTGGGAAGATTGGGAAATGGATAGTGTCTTTAATTGAATTTTGTCTTGAGTATGTGCCTCAAAAGTCGATAAAAGGCCAAGCATTGGCCAATTTTTTGGCCGATCATCCAAATGAATACAAAGCACCAACAACGTTGGAGGCTAGTACAGTTGAAATCAGGCCATGGAAATTATGGTTCGATGGATCAAGAACTATTCAGATGGCTGGAGTGGGCATAATTCTGGAATCCCCCCAAGGCTTGAAAACCAAATATGGTTTTAGACTCAGTGAGGGACAATGTTCCAATAACCAGGCAGAATATGAAGCATTGATTATTGGACTAGAAATTTTGCTTAAATTAAGGGTTAGTGTTGCTGAAATCTTTGGAGATTCTCAGTTAGTGATTAACCAACTAAATGGACAGTTTAAATGTACTAGTCCAGCGCTGATAATTTATTATCAGCATGCTAAAGAGCTGATGGATCAATTTCATATGCTTACTTTAACTTATATTCCTAGGTTCTTTAATGAAGAGGCTGACGAAATAGCTCAAAGAGCGTCCGGCTACAAAGTTTTATCAGAAGTTGAAAAGGAATTTTGTCAATTAACTTTGAGGAAATCCCTGCCTATGTTACACAATAGGTTGACGGACTTCGAAGTATTAAACGTCAATGCTTTAACCCATCGAAATGCTGATTGGAGGCAAGCATTGATTGAATATTTAACCAAGCCAGACAGCGTTGCAGACAAGGCAACCAAATTAAAAGCAATGAACTATATAATGTATAATAATGAGCTATTCAAGAGAGGAATGGATGGTCTTCTTTTGAAATGCTTGAGCAAGGTAAATGCATTTAAAGTAATGGCTGAAGTGCATGAGGGAATCTGTGGAGCACATCAAGCTGGCATAAAAATGAGATGGTTAATAAGGAGATACGGGTATTATTGGCCCACCATCCTCAAAGATTGTATAGATTATGCAAAGGGGTGTCAAGCCTGTCAAAAAACAGGTCCACTCAAGCATTTGCCAGTCACAGATTTGCAATATGTAATAAAACCGTGGCCCTTTAGGGGATGGGCTATGGACATGATTGGGATGATTTATCCTCCTTCATTGGAAAAGCATAAATTTATCCTAGTAGCTACTGATTATTTCACAAAATGGGTAGAAGCCCAAGCCTATCAGGAGGTCAAACAAACCCACGTAATAGATTTCATAAAGGGAATCATATACAGGTTTGGGAGTCCTCAAACAATAACAGTGGACAATGGTTCCATATTCGAAGGACGATTGGTGAAGGATTTTGCCACGAACCATGGAATTTCATTAATATATACTAGTACTTATTATGCTCAGTCCAATGGTCAGGCAGAATCAACTAATAAAATTATCAAGAAGGGGATCCAAAAAATGGTGGATCAAAACCCAGAAATTTGGCATGATCTGTTACTTGATGTGTTATGGGCATATAGGAATACAAAAAGGACTAGTACAGGTACCACACCATTTGCATTAACATATGGGCATGACGCTGTGTTACCCATGGAGATCACTGTAAGATCCCAGAGAGTAGCATGTCAGAATGATTTAGACACAGGATCTTATCATCAGGCCATGCATATGGAATTGGAAGATATTGATGAGGCTAGAATAAAAGCCTTAAACCAGATTATGCTACAAAAAGCAAGAATAGCCAGAAGCTATAACAAAAGAGTGGCTCTTCGAAGCTTCGATGAAGGAGACCTCGTATGGAAAGTTATCCTCCCTATTAGGGATAGGAGAGTTAAAAAAGATGGATTAGGAAAATGGGCACCAACATGGAATGAGCCTTTTCAAATCCATAGGGTTTTGAAAGGGGGAGCTTATCATTTGAGAAATTTGAATGGTTATGTTCATCGAAGGAAAATAAACGGAAGACATCTGAAAGCTTATATTCCTTCCATATGGGAGTCCTTCCACAAGAGGTAGTGGAAATAAGTTTGGTTACACACATCGATGGTTCTGACTGGCTGATTTAGTGTTGAGTGATTTGATGTTAAAAACTTTTTTTTTACAAAAAAATTACTCTATTAGCATTCGAAGACACAAACGAGTCACCATACTACCAATCGAAGCTATAAAGAATCGAGAATAGCCAAGCAAGAGTTTCATTTCATTAGTAAAAAAAAAAAAAGACCCAAGCAGGTCTAAGTACAAAACAGACCCAAGTAGGTCTGAACAAAAAAAAAAAGACCCAAGCAGGTCAAAATACAAAACAGACCCAAGTAGGTCTGAACAACAAAAAGACCAACTCTGGTCCAAAAAGCAAAAATGAAGACCATTGGTGATCTTCATAGTCCCAAAGGAGAATCTTCAAGAGGATCCTCCCTCTGGGGGACTTTTTGCCTCATGGGCCGAGAGGACGGTCGAAAGATCATCCCAGGTCCTAGCCAAGCAGAGGCGTGAAGCTGTTTCCACACACACCAGCTGGCTTCGAAGCTGAGCGATCTCACTTCGAAGGGCCTGGGACTCAGCGTGGACGTCTCTCTTCAGCTCCATGATCATGTTAGTCAGGTTGGCCAATTGACTAGTGAGATCATCAAGATTTGGATGGTTTTCAGCCATGTTGTTTGTTTGAAAGAGATGCTGTGATCTATCGACGTCTATGTGTATTTATAGCCCAAAGAAATACGGGGAATCCGCCTCATTTATTACCATTATTAAATGGGTTTGCAGACGCTAAAGCCTGGAAGGTGAAGGGTTTGAGAGCGTTAGGCGTCATACGTCAGAAATATGATCTTTTACAACTTACGAGGAGACGGCTAAGAAACTACTGGAATTAAATAAGTTAGTTGAAACGATTGGAATTACACTAGATTAGTTTTCGAAGTATCAACACATTTCGAAGCAAAAGTAATAAATAACATAAAATAAAGGAAACACAGTATTGGAAGGAGGATTTCTGTTTGTATTTTCCTTCATGCTATCATGTTTTCATTAATAACATTAAATAGAAAGGGATGGCTAAGAACACCAGTTTATTGGTCAAAGCCATTAGAATAAAGATCGATACATTGGTAAATAATTTCTTTGCTCATAACAGTTACACAGAAGGTTACATTGGAGAACCTATCTAGGGCATAATAGTATCATGGAGGAGGATCTCTAGGGATCAACCAACTGAGATCCAAAAGACTTGAACCTAGCTTCATGGGGACTTGATTCTATCTCCCTACAAAGCTCCATTGGTAGGGAGATAGAGCTCAAAGCCCATTCTTCCTTCGAAGCAACAGCCCAGTACAAGCACATCATGAGTGTTGATGTGTCTATACCTAAGGGCTTTAGGGTTCAAGGGAAATATCATGAGGGTTGATGTGGCTATGTTTCGAAGCTTTTCTTCACAAATACAAGATGAGGCTTCATGATAGTTATCTTTCTTGTAGCCTTACTTGAAAGCTTGGTTTGAATGATACTACAGGAAGGAGAAGTGGAGAAGATGATCTGTAAGTTTTTTCTTTTCCAGAGACCTCTATTTATACTAGTAGATAGTCATTTATGACTCTTTAAGATACGGTAGGTGAGGAGTTGGCACAGTAAGCTTTTAAGCAAAAGAAAATAGGAACTAGTGTCGATCTTAATTACAGTTGTACTTATCCCAGAATTGAATTGAATAATAAAAAAACGTACAAGCTGTGTGAAGTTACAAAAAGGGGCTTATTACATCACGAATAGTGGTTAGTAGCTCTCGAAGAGAATTAGAGTTAGCATCCAAAAGTGAAGTATGGATAGCTTTTCTTCTCTGTTCCTTTCGAAGAAAAGGAATAAGCTGTGGAAGCGTTGATTGATCCCGTAATGCTTCGTCTTCAAGCTCTGGAAAGCCATTCGAAACTTCAGCTATCTCTTCCCTGACCTTCTTCATTTCTTCTTGTAACCACTTCATCTTCTTGTCAAGTTCTGAAAGTTTGTCCCTTCGGGCTTGATAAAGAGACAGACGAGAAGCAGTCTCAAGTGCTTTGGCCTCCAATTTGTTGGTTTTCTCAATAGTTGTGCCAATGCTTTCAGACAAGAAGTGATTATAAGCAATCAATTCACTAAATTGTTTGAGGTGCTTTTGAAGAGTGAAGTTGATTGAAGAAGGGAGTCCTTGGGAAAGGGACAAGGCCTGATAGCATACCTCGAAGTGATAAGTTAAACTATGATCAATTAAAGTAGGAAGTCCTAAATGATTTAAAGATTTTAGAAAACTTTTTAGTGTTAGAACTTCTTCCTTTGAAGGAACATGTTTAATTTAAAGGAAGGTAAGTCAGAGGGCATGGAAGGGCTCAAAAGTTGTTGAAGGCTTTCGAGAGAATTCGAAGAGGAAGGAAGAATGGGATCAGCAATCTGATTACAAAATTTTTCCAATTGACTCTTAAAGAGGGATATGTCGAAAACCACTAAGGACAAGTCAATTGGAGCAGAGGAAGATGTGGGATGATCTTCAGGAAAAAGGGCCATGCCTATTCCCTGCATAAGAATTATAAGTTAAGGTTAAATAGAATGTAAAACAAGAAAAGAAAGGTATGATTAAGTATCAAGAGTACCTGATCTGAGGAGGAGGTCAAACTGGAGCCTTGATCCTCAGCATTTCTAAAAATATGGCTCTTCGAAGCCAAAATAGGGTCCATCCTTAAAGGTCCCTCCCCTGAAACCGATAAGGAAGTAAAGGGGAAGTCTCCCTGAAGAATGGGAAGTGGCCCCAGAGTCTTCGAAGGAGCCAAACTGGCCACTACCTGTGCAAAGGTTGGCTCAGTAAGGAATGACAGCAAGGCGTGTATGTCAATATCCTTTGCAGCAAATTCTTTCTGTATAGAAAGAGCTTGAACAGGGGATGCCTGTAAAAAAGCAAAAGAGAGTTAGAGTAAATCCTTTCATAATTCAAAAGGCGAGTATTCAGAAGATACCTTGTAAGGGGCATCTGCTGGTATTGGGATTAAGGGCTCTATCACTTCTTGTTGAGGGCAGGGAACAAGAGCTAGGTCCACCGCCTTAACAGGGAAGACAACCTGAGCCTAAAAAGAAGTTAACAGCAAGTCACGAGCACAGGAGACACATGAGAATGTATGCAGTTTAAACTAACTTACCTCTTTTGAGGAGGAAGGCTTCTTTGGAGAAACAGGTCTCTTGGGAGGAGTTGTTTTCCTCACATAGCGGAGGGTCTCCTTCGTCTGTCTTGTTTCACCTGGTTTGAATTTAAGAATTAGAATTACAGAAAAATCCTCTACTGAATCGTAGATGAGGAAGGAATTTACCCCTTGAGGCCAGCATCTCTGTGTCACTCTCTGTCTCTTCATCACTAGAAGAAACCTGAGGACCACGCTTCCTGGTGGTCCTTGTCCTCTTCGAAGCTGAAAGGAAAGGGGTAAGAGGGTGGCTCGGATAAATGGTATGGGGGTTTAAAAGATTAATTGGAGGGAAGGAAACCAACCTGGAGGTGCAGCTGAGGGCTCAAGATAGTGCTTAGTAGGAATTACTTCTGTAGGCTGAGAAGTAATCTTTCTCTTCTTCGAAGCACTTTCTGGAAAAGAGGTGGCACCTGTAGGATGGAATGCAATTAGGTTTGGTTTCAGCAAAAGAGAAGAGATATTCAGAGATAATTACCTCTTTTTTGTGTTACCCTCGTAGATTGTCTTCGTGATGGAGAGGGGGGAACGATCATTGCTATTGGGGAGGCTTCGACTGGAGTCAATCTTTGTTCAACTTCGCCTCCAGCAATGTCTTCGACCCCTCCAGCCAAACCAATTCCGTTGTCAGAGGAAAAAGATGACGAGTTATTCTTTCCTCCATGCCCAAATTCAGACTTCTCGAACCCAATGTGGGCTAGAAACTGTTTAAAGGGTTTAATCCCTGAGAGGAAGGAGCAGTTGGAGTGCCACCAGTTGTCAAATGCAGGGGTGGTGCGCACTTTAGGTTCCCTGAACTCCTGAGTGACTGTTCTCCTCAATGCATGTCTGGCTTGGGCAAACCCCGTCAGAAATTGGTCAGCCATGATCGGTGATCGTTCAGACATACAGATGTTGGCGAGGCCACAGTAAGGAGTGGGTATGCCTTGAACAAAGTCCAGTTGCCTAGCAAATTGTGCAGGGCAATATACCTCTGCATGTGCTATGGACTTGAGGGTATTCGACGAGGAAATGAAGATCTCTCTGCTTGTAAGAATATTGCCCCATGCTTGGAGAGCTCGAGAGGATCTTCCCCGTTTGTCTGCCAGAATGTCGAACAACCATGTTGGCCCAACAAGAGTAGGGTATGGATTGGGCCACTCCCTATCTGAGGCTAGACCAGCAAAAAAGCAGAGGTAGTACACCAAAGTCTGTGTTGTGCTATCCTCTGGGTGAACGTAGTTGTCACCATGAACATTGGGCGCCTCGACGACACCAGTAAGGGATGTGGGTGCTTTGAAGGGACCCAGCTCAGGAAAGTAAGCATGAAGCCAAAGTTGGATAAACCATTGGGGCCCTCCCTGCGAATGGTTCAAACCCTTCTGGTAGAAGTCGAACCCAGCTTTGTAGACATGGCCCAAGAAGCAGGAGGCGAAGTCAAACTCTTCTCCTCTAGCAAGTGCCAGTGCCAATGGAACAAATTCATTCATCACTCTTTTCCCGGAGTGGCAGAAGATGTGTTTGCAGAGGGTGTAGAGAATGTAGGCAAAAAACTCTGTCTCGGTCACTTCTCCTACCAATTTCCTTTCTCTGTGGTAGAACTGGGAAAAAGCCCCGTTGGTGGCAGTCAAACGAGTAAATCCCTCGGGAGGATGGAACTCCTTGGTAGGGTCGAATTGGGGGCCATACGGAATAAGCCCCAACATTTGGGTAACATCCAGAACTGTGGGTGCCATCATGCCACAGTTAAAGCGAAAGAAGTTGAAAGATGGGTCCCAAAAGGCCAAGGCGGCCTGAATCAGAGGAGGATTTTGTGGGACCCCCCTTCGAAGGAGGGTAATAATTCTTTTTAAAACCCACCTTCTCTAAGTCGTCCGACTTCGCAGCCAACATACGGGTGGTCCATATCTTCCAATCCTTGTCCAATGTGGGCCAACAGGGGAAGGATTTCTTTGGAAAATTTTGCCAATCGAGGTTCGAACAAGCCCGGATTTCAGCATCCCCCAATCGAGGATAGTAGAGAGAAAGGCTAGCAGGGATTTCTCCTATGAGTTGAGGGCCTAAAATATAAGTACCTTCTTCGCTAGGGTTTGGAATGAAGACCCTGGCATCGAGATAGGGCTCTTTAGTCGGTCCTGGTGTTTGTCCTGACACGAACCGTCTCAAAGCCAAAAAGGGAGTAACATGTTCTCGGGCTGCTGGATTGCTGGAAGAAGCCATTGATTCAGTTTGGGTTTAGCGTTGATGACGAGGAAAAGGAGAGAGGGTTTCTGTTCTTGGGAGTTTTGAGTTTGAGAAAGCTTGAACGAGTAGAGTGTAAGGGGTGGTTTTGAATCAATTCCGCTTTTATACTCCTGCAGGTGGGCCAGGCCTGTAGTGGGCCCGTACTCCGGGGTCCGCTGGGGTTGGTTTTTTCTCTTTAGTAGAGTTTTTTATTATTAGAATTTCTATTTTAACAATAAACCCAAGTCCAGCGTGTTGAAAAAAAAGGAAATTTCATTGAACAAACCTACTGGATTACAAAATTGAAATTTACGTATTTACAAAGAGAAAAAAAGCAAAACAAGGGAAATTCTAGTTCCTATGAAAAGAAGCACAAATTAGGCCTTCGAAGGGCTTGGGTGCTGAGCGGTTGCTTTTTTATTCTCAAAGTAATGAGGAAAGGACCAAGTAACAAGGCTATGGAACTTGTTCCATGCAAACTGGAGGAATTTCAGCTCCATTTTCCTCATGTCTTCCTTGGAGTCTGACTCCAATTTCTTCTCCAGCAGGGGCTTAAAGCGGAGCACCAAAGCTTTGGCTTTCCTTCGAAGCCGAGCCTCTTTTGTTGGACGCTTCATTTGTTGCCTTTTGAAGCGCCTTCGAAGCTTTTTGTCAGCATGGCCAGGCACCACTTCGAAGGACTCAGTAGTGAAGTTATGGATTTGGTCATGCAGTTTTTCAATCCTTTCCTTAGTAAGAGCATAGTCTTGAAGGGTTTGATCGAAGCAATACGCAGCAGTATTGGCTTCGAGCCATGACTTGATCACTGGTAAGAAGTCCAGGAAGCAGTGGATTTGATAGGAAACCGCAGAAGGGATGGAACATAGCACCAGTGTTTCACAAGCCCATTTGAAATTGGTGAGTGGGACTTGTTCTTCCAGGATATGGATATCCAGAAAGGAGAAAGCTGCAAGAAGCTGCAAAGCTTTGCTCTTGTCAGCAGAGTAGATGGAATAACCATATTGCCATTGGAAATGAGGGGTGTTAATGGCAAGGTTATTCACCTCATTGAACCAGTCGGGCTCTTCAGGAAGAGGAATTAATTTGTTAGTCTCTTCGAAGTCAGCTGGGAAGTGTGGGGTTTGCACCTCCGTGAGCCAGAGGGTTTTTTGGGCTTGGGCCATGCGTTTGAAGTCGCAATAAGGGGCCGGCCCAAGATAGTTTTCTTCCTGTTTGAGGAAAGGAGAAAATTTGAGAGAGGAATAGATGGATTCGAGCATGCCCATGTGAACGGTATCGTTACCACTCAGGGGAAGGAATTGACTCCCAAAAAGGGTTCGAAAGTGATGGAATTTATAAGGTGTGGGATCAGGCTGATCGAACCGGACCAGAATGGTGCCAGTGTTGGTATTAGTAGGGTTTTCTTCCCATGAGCCCCAGTTGGACCCATCGAACGAATTCGAACGGGTTAAAGAGGAGTCCCAACCTGTGGTAGATGGGTTGGGGGTATGGAATGTTCGATCCGAAAGGATTTTGCTTGCTAACATTCGAGGAGAGTTTGGAGGAGACATTTGAGGAGAAGGAGTTTGGCAATCGAGATTGTCCAAGATAAGATTGATTTCTGGAAGAGAGTCCATAAACTTAAGATTCCTTAATAAGGGAAAACTCAAATTCGAAGGGGTTTATGAGGGGTAATGTAATTTGTTAAACCTTATCATTAACTGCCATTTATAGGGAAATTATTGTAGCTATCTTTGGGAAGCTCAATAGACGTGCATGGGAATGAAGTCCTGTCAAGCTTCGTGCATCCGAAGTTGAAGGGATATGGGCAGAGAACGTGTGCCATTAACATTTATTTAGCATAAATAAAATGTTAATGCGGGGGGTGTGTTTACATCCTAAAATATGCCACCCAATAGGAAAGTTACACGTGACACCAAATAGTGTGTTGACCAATCAGAACACATCCTGATTAAACCCGAGATACAGAGGATTGCGGGGTTAAATGGTGATGTTGTTTTAGTACTATACGGTATCGTTTTGATTGGAACCGACAGCGTTTAGACTATAATTAAGGATGGTTTTAAAAGCAGTCTGATTTAAACCGTTGATTGATCTTTGGAAACATCGAACGGTACCATTACTGTTTGGTTTATAATGAATGGTGGACATGATTGTAGGGGATTATTCTGAGCCAAACACTAACCCACGTTGCTTGGAAGTGGGAACCGTTATTTAAACATGGAGCCACGAACACCACGATCGAAGCAAGTAGGAGAAGAAGGGATTCTGGAAATATCAGGATAACCGTTCGAAGACCCCCCTCAACCGTTTTATGTGGCCAACGTGGATATCAATCGAAGACGTGGGGGTTCGAAGGCAAGTTCAGCGTCTATAAATAGAAGAAGCAATTGAAGAGAAAGGGACACACGAAAAATCCATATCATCTGACAATTCATACAAAATGATTGCTCAGAGATCTATCTTAGATTAGTTTTAGTTTAGAGTAGGGTCTTTTTGTAAGTTGAAGGCTTATTTGCATGTAAGACTACTTTCGATTAAATTCAAGTTTTCTTATTTCCTTTAAGCTCTTTTCTTACCAAAGAATAGTTGTTTGCAAGTTCGCTTTTGATTAAATTCAGTGTGCTTGCATTTCTTTATTATTCTTGATAGAATCTTAAGAGTGTTTGTATACAAACTTACCTTTGATTAGATTCAGGTTTGTTTGTGTTCAATCATCTTTTCTGATTTCGAAGCGCGTCAATCTTTTATTTGGTTGATACCTTAAGGAAAAATCCTCTTAGTTGAGGTAGTCGAACGGATAACACAATTGCCTGATTGAAATTAGTGGTTTCAAATCATTTTGAAAAGAGTAATTTCTTCTTTGAAGTTATTTCTTTTCTGGCACGCCCGCACACAATTATTTGTCAATTGATTTGAGTTAATTCAGCCCAAACAGGGTTACCCGAAGTGGGAGAACAGTGGCCTGGTAACATATTTGGTTTGAACTAATCCATCTTCGTGAAATGGGGGGTGGGGCATGGTAATTAAAGAAAATTAAATTATATTAGTAGTAATATATAGAAAGGGGTATAATAGGGTAACATGACAATTAAAGGATGAGAACATAAGCATTCAAATCTACTAGGATGGATATCTAAATAAGTCTTGTAAATAGGATATATATTTAATTTCTTCTAAATTTTCCAAAAATAATATTTAAGACTTTCCGGTGAGGAAAAAAATTGGGAACTTTCAAATCATTGTCCTTCCATTTTTATTTTATTTTTTGTAAAATAAATGGTATCCGACTATATGGCTACCAATATCCAATTAATTTAACTTTTTTCATGAATAATTTATGGGGCAACTATTCGCAGCCCCATATTTTCTCCCTTAGCCCGTTAAAAAATTTCAATTATACTCGACAGTTAGTTACCGAAATTGAGATACATTTTCAGCATATAATTACCGAAATATAATATTTTTTTCAACAACTATTTAACGAAAATATATGTTCGGCAGTTATTTACCGAATGTTGAACATATTTTTGAAATGTAGTTACGAAATATAATTTTGTTTTCAACAGCTATTTACCGAATGTTATGTATGATTTTTAACTACTTACCGAAATGTAGTGGGCTAAAAACGAAAATACGGGATTACAAATAGTCACCCCCTAATTTACTTAACAATCCTAACAAAATAAACGATTTAAAAAACCATTATAAATTATATAGAGACTCTACAACCGAAGGCACTACAGGAGTGTAGTGTAGGGATGGCAATGGGGACGGGTCGGGGACGGGGGGTACTACCTCCACCCCCTACCCATTACCCCCTACCCTATCCCCATCCCCGACCCGATCCCCAATGGGGATTTGTTTTTTTCCTCCATTCCCGACCCGAACGGGGAACGGGGATTCAAAACGGGGATTCGGGGATTTGTATTTGCGGCACATAATAGTACCTCCATTTCTTACACCTATATTTCACAATTTCAGCATATACTACCAATTTCAGCGCATAACAACACCTGTTATTCACTGTTTTAGCAAGTACTATCAATTTTCAGCACATAATAACTAATTCCAGCACATAAGTTAATCTACAACATTGTTTTTCCAACATTAAGTTAATTCCAGCCAGCACTAATTTCATAGTTTCATAGTTCCATAGTTTTTCCAACACTGTTTTTCCAACATTACCAAAACAGGACTGATATATAATATAGTATATATTTCTTTATTTTTATATATAAATATATATTTTGGGGATTCGGGGACGGGGCGGGAAACGAACGGGGAACGGGGACGGGTAGGGTTCGGGGCGGGGACAGACCTATCCCCGTCCCCTACCCGATCCCCGAATTTTTAAAAAAAAATTTCCCATACCCTACCCGATCCCCAAACGAATCCCCGAAGTTCGGGGATTTTTCGGACGGGGAACGGGGAGGGTTCGAACGGATCGGCCGAGATTGCCATCCCTAGTGTAGTGCTTCGGGCCACTACGGAACGTCGGAAACCCCAGATCCTCTTTGCCTTTGGCTTAACCTTAAAATGGACCAATAAAGGCATAAAGCCCAAAGGCAATCTGTCGTTCATGCAGAATCATTTCTCTTTGTTTTTTTTTCGGCAAATGCACCATTTCTTAGTGAAGATGAGTACTTGTACCAAACAAAGGTAACTCACCCAATCACCGATTACTCCAAGAAAGATATGCTCTACCCTTTTTGTACTTTTGTACACATCCTTTCGGTTTTATACCCATTCGTGTATCCAAATTGAAAACTGAGCCTTGATCCTCAAAAGGGTTTCCTTTGAACCCAAAAACCCCTACTGGGTCTTGATCACTATCGCTGTCAGACAAAGGAATTCGAAGATTGGGAGAAGAAGATAGTAGGCCATGGCAGTGCTATGGGGTGTGACCCTTTGCGTGGCTAGAATGGTGTTGCTGGCCCTAAGTGGGTGGATCACATCATGCTTGTCTGTGGCAGATGAGATCGCTATCTCCCTCCGATCCGGTGGTATAGGTCCTTTTCATGTTGGTTGATTTGGAGAGATTTGTGCATTCAATTAAGCCCATGCTCTGGTTTCTCCTTGTAAATTCTCTGGTTAGTGTTTGATTTTTATTTTTCCTTTTGTCCAATCCATATACAAAAACTGGGTTGGCGTTCATGATCTGAATAGTTGAGTGCCTTGATGATTTGAGTTTCAAATTATCTAATACGTTGGTATTAATGCATCTTCCTTTCTCTTTTGAAGTGTGGATTGTTCAACTGGGTCTCAACTTGATGTTGGTGTAAAATCGAAGTTTTAGTACAACTTGCCTGATAAATAATTTGATCTTTTAAATCTTTGTTGGTTTGCAATTCCAATTTCACTTCATGTTGTGTATGGAACTATGGATGTGTGTTTTTATATACATGTTATATGTTAGATATTTGTATGAGCCCATGGGCCGTGGATAAGGCCTTAGGCCTCCCAGGATATAATGCCCATAAGATGGTGATAACGCAAGCAACTCCCTCCGAGATCGTTGAGTCTTCCTCATACTTGCACGGGTTAATTACTCTCCTCGAGAATTTTAATTGAAACCTGAGTATAAATTTCTCAAACTTAGGTTTTGGGGTGTGTTGAGTGAAGTCATATCATGGCCAACTCAAATTAGTGCAGGTGATATTCAATAGTTGGGGTCCATGATTTTGATAAATTAGCATTGAAGCGAGTTGAAGAATATTTTACGTAAGGTTTTTTTTACATGGTTAGTTTCTAGAGGAATTGGCAACCATACGGTTTCCCTTTTTTCTAACAAGTTGTTTTATGGTGCTCATATTTGCACAATCAGTTTATGACCAAGTTTCCTTATCTGCCATGGCCTTATCTGAAATAAGAGGGTTCAATTCTATGTTTTTTCCATGTTCTCAGAAAATTTATGTTCTTTCCATGTTGTTAGAACATTCTCACTCTAAACTTTTCAATAGGCTTGTGATCGGATAATATTCCAAGACAAGTTCCAATTTATAGATCTTTGAGTTATCAACTGCCACAAACATAATGTGTCTGGGAAATTTACCTCCCTGTTCTTTATTTAGGATTTACAAGCACGACATGGACCAAGTACGTTCGTGAATTAGTGTTTTTGCCTTTTTGGAGGTGGACTTCAATTGTCCTGAAGGTTATCGGCCCCTAATGTAGAGCTTGTTTGTCATGTTTTTGTTTAATCCCGTCTTTATTGTTCTGTAATATGTGGCTACTAATGACTTAATTTCCTTTAGAAATTCTCCTTTCTCATTTGAATGTTGCTTACGGTGAGTATAGACTTTTACATGTCTCTCATTCTCTGGATTTAGTTGTTCAATATATATTGTTCATAGCTCCTTTCCATCTTCTTTATCAACTTCTTCGAGCAATGGAATCTGCCCTCCCCTTATTTAAGATCTCCTTCCATTCAGCCATCGAACAGTCTTTACAAAAATCCATGTTTTGTTGTAAGTTGTAACCAAGGATTTGACGTGTCTGTATTGCGAATTTCAGGTGGTACTAATAAAGTACTAATTTGAATAAACAAACTCTGTAACTAAATGGATATCCAAATACCAAACCAAACTATGCCTTGTGTCTCAGTCAATTGGGGTCGGCCATAAATCCTATTTTTCCATTAAGCTCTGTTCAGGGCTACCTGTTCACTTAGATTTGGAAAGCCCAAATCCTTTCGTATCACAGCATCCAATCTCAGGTAAATGAATGTCCAAATATAAACTGAAATTTCCTCTAAAAAGTACCTTAAGTTCTTGTTGGGTTATCTGCAAAGCCTGGCTACCTCTATGGTACGATACAAAACATTTGGCTTACCATGTTCTGATGTTCTTGTTCCTGTTCTTCAAATGGCCGTGATCCACATTATGTGCACAACTTTTTCCATTGTTGAGTTGTTTAATTCACTTTAAATTTCTAACGAAAGCATCTGAAAATTATTTGTTTCACTAGGTTCAGTAGGTGTTTAGCTAATATTGGCGTCTTGTGGATATATGATTTCACAATTTGTCTGTGTGTTGTAGGATCCTGTAATGAGATTAGAAGTTATTGTTTGCTTTCTTCTTTGGCCTTGATGAATTTCATTTTCAATGGTTGGAACAGCGACAGGATGACGATAAGTCTCATAACCTTGTTATCAGTTTTCAGTTTCACAATCTCGTACCAATGTGTTGTACGATTCAGCTTCCTTGAAATATCTTACAAATGTACTGTTTAAAATGCTTGATTGTTTGGATTTACTTATGTATGATTCATAGATTGATATAGTTTCTCATCCTTTTAAAACTAGTTCACCCGTGGTATCTAGTTTCTCATTCTTATAAGATTAGGGTGATTTATTGGACAAAATGGTCCAATTCTAGGTTTTGCCCCTTGCTTTGAAAGATTCTCATTTGAACTCTTATAACCACTTTTGAAATTTCATTTGAAGACTATTTTTTTTCTCTCCTCCTTTTCACTGAAGTATTAGTTTTCCTTCGGTTTCTTCTCATTATTTTGATTGCATCATATACTGGAACCATATGCTAATTCATTCAATTTTTATTTCGACGTATGCTGATCATCAGTTTCGTTTCAAATTCATAGATTCTTGCTCAAAGTAGTTGGGATAAAACCACTCCCATGTTTGCTGTCAAGAAGTAACATGCCCGGCACGGTCTAATCATTTTAGCGACTATTGCCAATGTCCAGAAGATTTTCGGCGCAATAGAGCTTGTTTATTGTGTAACTGTTAACTTAATAATGTTAGTTGCTGACAATCTTTGCTGTTACTTTAACTAGTTCCGTCTGAAGTTCTTCTCTTAACTTCTCATGCAAATCTTGGTTGATTTTCGTTTTCTCAATGTTTCTGTTCATATAACGACAGTTATGTTTCCGAACATACTAATACTGTCATTGAGCTTCTTTGGCTAAAACGGTTGCTTTGACTTTTCAGTTATGTGTAATAACGGACGTACCTAGTGCATGAAGCTCCCGCTACTTGGACACCAAGTGAGAATAATGGGCCTCCTCTCATTTTTCGACTGGGTGAATTTCGTTGCAGTCTAATTTTGAGCGAGAGGGTATTTATTTAGGGGTCTTTTGGTGCATGTTCCAGCTTACTTTTTGAGCCTTTCTTTCCTTATTTTTTTGGCAGTCCGTTGAATTGAGATAGCTCCCAGATTAAAATAGCTTACCAGATGATGGACATAACAAGTGCACGGAACGGGTTTTTGGTTGCTTTTTCCTATTTTGAACGTAACAAAAACGAAAATCAATCATTATAAGAGAAATTCTTTGCTTGACTAGGCTATCTGCTTAGTTTCCTTCATATCTTCGTTGTACCCTTCCAAAATGCTGCAAATATAATGAAGGGTTAAGCAACCATCAACGAACATCATACGAGCGCCCTTGAACCTTTTTGTTAAGCCCTCGGCGTAGCACATCCTCCCATCACTGGCCACCTTGACAGTTCATTAATCTTTACTATATATCCATTTTTAGACAAACTCTCGTACCATTGCAATCAAGAGGTTGGAGCTCTGTTTTCTCATGGTGGCAGGGACCAATGCATACCACCCCGGGATCATATGATTCCTTGTTGGTTTCAACCTCACGAAAAAACGGTTGAACAGTTTGTATCTTAGGCTTCTGCGAACCGAAGACTTGTTTCCCTCCTCCGTAATGGAGGTTAGCCATGAGGTCTCACCAGGGCCGGCCCCAAGGTTTTGGAGGCCCAAGGCCAATCCTAAAAATTGGGCCCTAACTAGATAGTTTTTGTCAAAAAAAAAAAATTTCAACAAACAGTCACAATATAAAAAGAAAAGACTACAAAAAATACTCCGCTTCAGTATATGACAAGAACACAAAATACAAAGTTTCAAAAATATATTTCATCACGATATTCCATGACTATCAAATATATATCATCACAAAAACGCATGACCATCACTTGAATATTACTCTTCTTGTATTTTTAGAAGCAAAAGTATCGATTACATTTGTATAATCAATTACTAGCTAATAGACTTGAAAAGAATTTATTAATAGCCCCTTTTTGAGAATTGATTAATGTTTTACCTTTTGCTTCTTTTTTCTTTTTTCACACCCAGATGGGTAACTTCTAGGAGGCATGTGGGAAAAAAAAAAAAAAGAAGGCATTATAACACCAGTAATGTATGCGTATACTTCCTAATTAAAATGCTACGAGTTTCATTCCCTATAACTAACTGATTATAATACTCTAATTCTAACACACCACATGAATAATGAATTCAAGCTTTTTTTTTTATATATATATATATATATATATTTATTTATTTATTTATAAGTAATCCATCAATATCAAAACAAGATTATTTTAATATACACAATATTCGATACATAGTGTATTACACACAAACACATATAGATGATACATATGCAGTGATACAGTATTTTAAAAATTAAATTTAAGAAACATACAAGGTAAAAAGGGGGTAATCTGATTTGGGGAGTCAATCACCGTGGTCCCATTACACACAAACCTATATTTGGGAAGAAATTTAAGAAACCTACTGGAGTATTTTATATATGCTGTGTGGTTTCAAACTTCATTCACCGTGGTTCCATGGGAGTCCAGGAGTGAAGTTGTGCTGCGTGCAAAAGGGTCTCGATTTCTGATTTGAGGAGGAAGAAAAGAGAGTAAAGCTTTGTCTTGAACGGTAACGTAAAAAGTGATGATCTGTTTTCGGTACTGAAGGGTTTTGAAAGTTTTGTCAAGGGACCCACCCAAAAGCCAACAAATGGGCCTTTAAAAAGTTATTGGGCTCAATGAATTAATAGATTTTGGGCCCTTTAAAGGTATTGGACCAGCCAAATTGGACTAAAAAAGACTCCTACTAAACCTAACTAGCAAAAATATTGCGGGTGCCCTTTTTTTGGGCTGTTTTTTGAGGCCCAAGGCCCAGGCCTCTTGGGCCTTTCCCAAGGGCCGGCCCTGGGTCTCACCACCCTCTTTGATCTCAATGCTTACGGATCCATCCACAGAAGCAGCAACAGCATGAAGCTGACTGATGTTGCTCCCCGTCAATAGCTTCTCTCAGAGACATTCGCTGAGCAGCCATTGTTGGCATGAGCTAAACATCGGTGGTTGTCTACCTATGTACTATTAAATAGTGTACCGTGGAAACTCTTTTCCTCCGGCTTCCATTTTCTGGATAATGCTTGAGGACTCTTTGCTGCCTTTCTAATGCAAGGTCTAAACCAAAAATGTTTTCTGAATTTTTTTTCTGTTCCAAAGAAAACAATACTTGCGGACTCTTTGCCAAGCGAGGTCTAAAATGAAGATTACAAATTCAACATTCGCGTACCTAACTTGAAGTATGATAATGATTTTTCAATGCAGTTGAAACATGGAAAGGAAATAAATTCGAGATCTTGTTTGTCGCCTTGTTTGACGAGGACTCTGGCGGAATACTCTGCCATTTTCATGGAAGCTGAACCGAACTTGGAAGTGTTGCTCGAATTCCTGCTATGGAATTCGATTTGAAATTTTGATGTTTGGAACCAAATGCGTCCTTGTTGGTGATACATTGATTGGAATAATAGAACTACCCACCCTATTTTTTCCTCTCCAACAGGCAGGTCTATATGCATCTAGGGAACAATTTCACTGTTCACTAGCGAGAGCCCATTCAAAATGAGAGCAAATCTCCATATAAACTAACCCTTGGGGTTTCATTATTCCTTTGCAGACGTTGCTTATATCTTTTGTCCTTTTGACTTTAGATATATCATTTCATGGACTTTCAAATAGGGACACCCAGAACAGAATCTACTCACCCAAATTTCTTTTATTTAAAGGCTTTCTTTTATTTCCCGTAAATATACTCATCAAAGACTCTTTTCATGACCACACACTAGACACACATATCTATATCGATCTTTAAGATAAAACACGCATCTCACGAATCAAACAACTTTTTGAAAGTAATAATGATGAGGAGAACTAATTGCATAAGCGTATCATACATTCTTTTTGAAAGTGCGCCTATATTTGGTATTCAAGACACGGCCGGATGGAATTCTAGTACTTATCGGCAGTGAAAACGGTGAAATATGTCTAAATGCAGCTCAAGAAAATAGCGAACATTGTGTCGTGCGGATGAGAGGTGCCTAGCGCCTAGGCTAGCTAATTGAAGAATAAAGATTAAGAAAATTTTCTTGGTATACCATTTGCTTCTCTGTTGATTACTTTAGCAACTTAAAAATTACTTTACGCTCCGTATTATAAAATGAACACAATGCAGAAAAAAAGGAAGAAGCAGCCAAAACTTAAGCATCCCATCCATTCTTGTAAACTTGTTGTTCTTCTTTGTTTTGTGTGTTTTGTTCGTCTTTTTTAGAATTTTTGTTAGATCCATATCAATATTTTTAGATTAATCATCCGTCTCGACGAAAGGAGTTTAAAAAGTACAAAGTTATGATGGAAAGTAAAAAAAATTTCACTAAAAGTAAAAAATGTATCAACTAGCTGTCTTATTTATCTAAAGTGTCGTTTTATTTGAATTTTTTCAACATCGGTCCATATTTTTTTTTATACTTTTTCGATTCATTTTGTCAAGCCGAACGATTAACCTCAAAAATTACGATAAAAAGTTAAACAAAGAATTATAAAAAAATAAAAATATATTGAAATAAGTTTGTTCTAAACCTCTGAATTGAACTATTCAGAGCATCTCCAATCCATCTGCAAAACCTCAAAATGGAGAACGAATATGATATATAGAGGGAAAATTGTGTAATTTATCCCCTCATTTCTTTTGTACTTTTGGGAGAATCTTGGTGGGACGTCATTTTTAGAAATTTAGTCTCCAAAATGAAAGTGTGTTATCCATATTTGGAGACCCAAAAGGACGATGACTCTCCCTAAAATTGTCCCAAAAAGTGAAGAAAATATGAATAAATTACAAAATCTCCCCTTAAATATATCATATTTATTCTTCATTTTGGAGTTTTGGAGATGGGTTGAGAACAAAAATGATACTCATACAATAATTCAAACACAACCACACACATATATGTGAGCTTCACAAACACTATTATGTGTGGACCCTACATGTATGTAAAAGATTATGTAAGTTATTGTGTTTGGATCGTTTTGTGAGTAGCATTGTTGAGTTGGAAATGCTCTCAAGTCTCACCTAGCTAGATTTCGGAAGGAAGTGAAGTGGGCCCATGCCCTACTCGTGGTGCCACCGTTGCCAATCATACATCTCCTCATCCACATTTTTCTCGAGCCATTATAAATCAGAGAGAACGAAAGGGAAATACTTTGCCCCCAATTCTCAAAGGAGAAATTGCATATCAGTGGAGAAAGGGGTAAATAATGTCCAAGTGAAGGAGAGGTTTTTCCAAAATTGCATAAATATGGAACGGACGAAAAAAAACTCTCCATACATGAAACGGAGAAAAAAATATTCCCCATACATGAAGTTAGTTGAAGTCGAATTTGGGTTTTCTAAGTTGCCCTTTATATGAATTTAAGTTGTCCCTTCTATGACTTAAGTTGTCCATTCTATGAACCTAAGTTGTCCCTTCTTTAAACTTATTGGGTATTCAATTTCTCGAGCATTTCTTCAATCTCCTTACTATTTCTATTATTTTATGAGAAATTTGGGATCTGGGTTACTTGCAAATGTGCATGAAACGGACCAACTGAAATTCTCCATGCATGAAATGGAGGAAAAAAATTCCCAAAACATGAAGTCAGTTTGTAGTTAAATCTTACTTTGAACCTAAGTTGCCCCTTCTATGAACCTATTTTGTCCCTTCTATGGACTTAAGTTGCACCTTATTTTTTCTAAGAAAAGCAGCCAGTGAAGTAAATTGATAGCTAGTAGCATAATTTCTTCACATTTTCAAGTAAAACCAAACAAGAAATTTCAAATGGCAATTCCTAGAATCTAAAAGCAAAAGTATAAAGTGGATACTAGAAAACATACATCTTATTTTCTCTATCATTTCTCTTTCTAAAAAATTACCCAAAATACACTAATTTCAAAGTACTTTAAAAACTCAAATCTGCAATTAACTCAGATCTCAAATTTCTCATAAAATAATACAAATAGTTAGGAGATTGAAGAAATGCTCAAGAAATTGAATATTCAGGAAGTTCATGGAAGGGGCAACTTAGGTTTATAGAAGGGGCAATTTAAGTCCATAGAAGGGGCAACTTAAATTCATAGAAGGGGCAACTTAGGTTTAAACTCAGATTTGACTACAAATCGACTTTATGTTTTGGGAATCTTTTTTCCTCCATTTCATGCATGGAGAATTTCAGTTGGTCCGTTTCATACAAATCTGCAAGTAACCCAAATCCCAAATTTCTCACGAAATAATAGAAATGGTAAGGAGATTGAAGAAACACTCAAGAAATTGAATACCCAAGAAGTTTATAGAAGAGACAACTTAGGTTCATAGAATGGGCTACTTAAGTCATAGAATGGGCAACTTAAATTCATATAAGGGGCAATTTAGGAAACCCAGATTTGACTACAACTAACTCCATGTATGGGGAATATTTTTTCCTCCGTTTCATGTATGGGGAATTTTTATTCCCCCGTTCCATATTTATGCAATTCCGAAATAACCTCTCCATCACTTGGGCATTATTTACCCCTTTCTCCACTGATATGCAATTTCCCCATTCTCAAAATTGGAGCTCATAATTGTTAGTTTTTTTCTTGTGCAAATATATTTCGTTCACGTAGCTATTGATATTTGATCCAACTACTCCAGCCCGATGAACTGTACAAAATGAACAATACTGATCATTGTTGTGGGCTTGGGCTGAAGCCCACAACGGCAAAACTGGACCGAACTGGACAATACTCCTGCCGAATTCCACGCCAGTCGGATGCCATGTGGCTAAGTAATGCCACTTCACTTGCACAATAATTTTCTCTTCAATTATTTCTTTTTATGCTTTGTTTGGTTGAAATTTTTTTTATGAAAGTAGTAAATGTAATAAGTGGAGAGATAAAAAAAGAAATGATTGAAAGTAAGGAAAATTTTTTGAAAAATATTTCTCAAAAACTAATGATGTGTTTGGAACACTTTTTGAAATTTTTTTTGAATAAGTAGTAGGAGTAATAAGTGGAAAAAAATAAAAAAAAAATGATTCGGATCAAGAAAAAAATAAAGAGAGAAATGATTGGAAGTGAGAAGAATCAAAAAGAAAATCTTTCAAAAAATCCTTTCGGCTGATTACTTCTGTTTTACAGAGTTTTGGGTCAATTTGGAGCCCTACATTAGTGGGCTGGTGTGTCTATTGGGTTGTGGATTGAACTTTTTGATTTCTCCTGCATCGAATTTCCGTGTGTAGGAAGAGAAACGTTGAAAGAAAAATCTCAACCAATATTTCACTCTTCAAAAATGTCACCCTCAATTTGCCTCATCAGTCCCTTCACTGCACCCCCACAAACATTCCACCGCATTCCCCTCTTCAGACCCATCAAACCCCCCACTATTTCCGCTCCCCAAGATCTTTCAAAGCCGCGCCCCGTCAGATCCGTCGTCAGAAATTCCGGTCACCCCCCTGTTTCTGCAGCAAAACCCAGATGGGAAAACGTGCTCTCCGCCGCGGCGAGCCTGTACCCGGTCTATGTGACCGTTGGAGGGGTTGTTGCTTGTTTGAGACCCTCCACTTTTTCGTGGTTCGTGGCTAGAGGGCCGACGTCGTATAGCTTGTCGCTCGGGTTTATAATGTTGGCTATGGGTCTGACTTTGGAGCTCAAGGACTTCTTCAGCTTGTTCATGCAAAGGCCGCTTTCTGTGAGTTTGTAAATATAGTTCCGAAATTTGTTATTGTTGTTGGTTTTTGATAGAAGTCATGCTGTATTGCTATGTAATTGGATTGTTTGAGTGTCATTTTAGGAAAATGGAGGAGTTTTTCTTCATAATGTGGATCATGTAGCCTATAGGATTTTTAGGTGCAATTGTGGAGGAATTCGGGAAAGTTTTTTTTGGAAGTTCATTTAGGGCTTCTCCAAATTTGGCGTCGAATTTGGGATGCCAAATTCTTTGGAAGGCTTATGTGGTAATTGGACATGTTGGAATTTGACATCACTAATGTAAAAGTGCCCACTCCAACCAGTATGTGAATTTCTTTTTGGTTTTGGTATGTTTTCACTTTAGTCTTGTTTTGATCTTTTGTTTTATTAAGTACTTGACCTTATATTAATTAAAGAAAAGATTTACATCACATGTCAAATTTGACATGAGAGAGGAGATGTCAAATGACACATGGGCAATTGACATCTTCGTTGAAATTGGTGTAAATGCCAATTTATGTCATGTCAAATAGACCGGTAGTACTAGTTTGACATCCTACCAACATTTTAGCAGGAGTACTAGTTTGACTTAGTGACATTATACTTGTTAAATCTGGCATACTACCAACATTTTAGCAGGAGTACTAGTTAAATTTGGCATCCTACCAACATTTTAGCAGGAGTACTAGTTTGATTTAGTGACAAACTGACAATATACTTGTTCATGCTAGTTATTGAACACTACGCAATATGGCATTTCAAGGATAAAGGAAAATAGAAGTAGTGTGTTGCCATTGGAAAAGGAAAATAGAGGTGGCAACACACTTAGAGTTGAGCTCCACGATTCACTCGATAGGGTTTTACTCATATTAACAAATATTGTATTGGTTTTCCTTGGA
The DNA here is from genome assembly GCA_014282245.1 of Rhododendron simsii. NCBI lineage: Eukaryota > Viridiplantae > Streptophyta > Magnoliopsida > Ericales > Ericaceae > Rhododendron > Rhododendron simsii. The sequence continues at coordinate 16,256,016 of CM024956.1, read as the reverse complement.
CTAATGAAGTGTTTGACAGAATTAGGGCTTCAGTATTCTTTAAGGAATGCTTTAGTTGTATCGGGGTTTCATTGCTTACAGTTTCTTGTTTTCCACTTTGAGCAGATACTTTTTGGGTGTGTTGCTCAGTATACAATTATGCCAACTCTTGGATTCATAATTAGCAAATCCTTGGGGCTTCCTCCCTCTGTCTCAGTTGGTTTAATATTGCTTTCATGTTGCCCTGGAGGTACTGCATCCAATGTGGTAAGGCTTAGAAGCAATTCCTATCCTGTCTTTTATAATTTGCGGAACCTACCAAAAAATTGCCAAACCTATTTTTCTTTGTTCTTATTTTTTAGACATCCTTTAAGTGGTATTTGTAGAAACTAAATTCTGAGACATATTCTAGCCATATCCTTACCCTACTTTTGTTAGGTTTCGCTGCACCGGCATAAGTGTGTTGTACAACTAGTACCCATTCACTTGCTTTGTAGCCCACACACGAGAGAAACTAAATGCCAATCTGAACAAGAAAATTTGGAGTTTTTCCATATGTAGAGATGGACAAGGATGTTTCGTTCAAGTTCAAATGGGACTGTAAAACTGTTTCATACTAACACAAGTACTTAAAACACAATCGTCAATTATTGTGGAAATTTGCTGCTCAGTTCAGTTTCTGTGAAAAAGTGTTACAGGTGACCTTGATTGCTCAAGGCGATGTTCCATTATCAATTGTAATGACTGTTTGTACCACGCTTGGAGCAGTGCTTCTTACTCCTCTTTTGACTAAAATCCTGGCTGGCACATACGTACCTGTTGATGCTGTTAAGCTTTCCATCAGCACCCTACAGGTTAGTGGAATTGAACCTTTCAAATTCGTAGTTTGTATCCAATATTCATTCAGAGAATTTTATTTCTTTCTTTAATTTCTAGGTGGTTGTTGCTCCGATTCTACTAGGTTCTTATGCACAGAGTACATTTCCTGCAGTTGTGAAAGTTGTAACACCTTTTGCTCCGCTACTTGCTGTTCTAACTTCATCGCTGCTTGCGTGCAGGTTTGGTTTCGATACATCATATTTTGTTGTTCAATGGTGCTCTCTCTCTCTCTCCTCTTTAATATGTCTTCTTCTGGTTATGTGTCAGTGTATTCTCTGAGAATGTTGTTCGCCTGAAATCCTCTATGCTTGCTTCATCATTATCATCTGAAGCATCACCTCTTCTTCGGGCTCAAGAAATTCTTTCTGGTGAACTTGGGGTCATTATACTTTCCGTGCTTTTATTGCACTTTGCAGGATTCTTTGTCGGGTAAGACTTTTGTGCTTTGTTTTCTTTAGCTACTTTAATATCAAATCCCTGCGTTGTGCATCGATATCTGAACGTATGTTTGTGACGATAATAAGTTTATTGTCCTTTCTATCTTTTGGCTGTACATTACCAGTCGTTTCGGGCTTTAAGCGTTTCTTTGTTATCAATTTCTGAATTTCATGAAAGCTAAATTTCTTGTTTTTTGGGAATTTTACCTTGTAATAGCTGTCACACAGGACACATGATTCAGGACCTACCTCAATATTGTGCTCAAATCGTTTGGTGGTGTTTGAGTTAACAGAAATAACTTTCTTGTCACCCTTTAGCAATTTCGTAACAGAAATCTTATGTTTATCTAAAGAGTCTTTTTTTGCAGGTACATATCGGCAGCTATTGTTGGATTTAAGGAGCCACAACGACGGGCAATTTCAATTGAGGTACTACTAATCATCTGGAATGAGCACTTTTTCAAAACTTGTCTTTATGGCAACAAACAAAACCCTGTTTGTACTGGGAAACTAAAAGAGAAATGTTGCCCATACATCCTCACTTTTTTCGGGCAATTAACTCATTTTTTCTTATGCAAACATCTATTTATTTTCCTAGCACACTTAAAGAGAAGGAATAAAGGCATTTTTTTTCTCATTTCTTTCTCCTTTAGCTTTTCTTTTCCAACACAATTCCAAGATTCAAATGCAGGAACATTTTTGAAACGCTTGTCCTATATTTGTTGCTTTACTCCGTTGCAGGTTGGCATGCAAAATTCTTCACTAGGTGTGGTTTTAGCGACTGCCCATTTCACCTCGTCGATGGTTGCATTACCCGCTGCCATGTCTGCTGTGATTATGAACATTATGGGTAGTAGTTTGGGTTTCTTTTGGCAGTTCATCGATTCTTCTGATTCACAAACTTCTACCAATGTTGATGACAAGTGACGGTATGCTGATGCAAATGAGGGTTGTGTTCAAGTGGTTTGTGATTTTAGGGTTCCACCACTATGCACTTCGTCCAGAGTGAGAGAGGCAACGACGGGTAGAGTTGTAGGAGGATTGAGGTTGCGGTTGTAATGGTCAAGTGTAAATACTTGTTTTTCACTATGGTTTGAAACTGGACTCTTCTGGTTGTCCACTTAGAAAGATCTTTGTATGTAGATCACCAAATCTGATTAGTGCAAATCCCTTGGGGTTATGCACTTACTGCTTGTTTTTTCATTTGTTGAAGATAAATTTGGTTATTTCAAGCGACAAGAAATTGTTGGGGGCAAGATAACACACACAAGCGGGAAATAAAAAAGCTATTGAAAGAACAGGTCGCACGATATATGTGGTTCCGATTTAAGCAATTTGCTTAATTGTACTCCACAGAGTGCTAATGAAAAGGACACAAGTTATAATGGGGATGCCTATCTTTTTGCCCAAGGAATAAATTGCATAAGCGTATAATACATTCCTTTTTGAAAGTGCATCTATATCCGGTAATTAAGATACGGCCAGATGCAACACTTGAGCTCGGTTAAGCTTGCTTGGCTTTTGGTTTGTTTAAATTCATTCAAATAAATTATAAGCCAAACTCAATCACTTTTTATTATTTTTTTATAAAATTAAATAGACCCATTACATTTTCAATCCGAAGAAATATATTTAGAGTATCAATATAGTGTTGCGTGGTTTGTACATATAATTTGAGTTTAATTTACTTATCCTACTGTGTTAACGTGTTTGAGAGATGTTTCGGCCGTTGAACTGTGAGTTTCTTTAATGTTTTAAATACCACTACCAGAAAATTCTTGGGCAGAGAGGCACATAAATTTTCGGCACAGTGAATCTTGCCTCCATTGAGAGATTTTTTGGCCGTGAATTGTGAATTTCTTTAATGTTTTAAATACAACTACCCGAAAATTCCTTGGCAGAGAGGCACATGAATTTTCGGCACAATGAATCTTATCTCCATTGAGAGATTTTTCGGCTGTAAAATTGTAAATTTTTTAATATTTTAAATACAACTACCAAAAAATTCCTGACCAGGAAGGCACAGGAACGCTTAGCCATGAAGTTTCATTTGATTTCTGAACTTTCTAGTTGCCTCCTAACCACTTACGGCAGCCGCGTACACAAATATTATAAAATAATAAAATACTACATACTTCCGTTCAAAATCAAATCTCACCCCTTTTGAGTTTGTCCGTCGCATTTCATATGTGCCTTCTCCTCCGTCGTTTCCACCACCACAAACGCCACCGCCATCCCGCCATCACAATCTGTAACGAAGCATAAGAGAAGAGAAGACAAGAGAAGAGAAGAGGCAATGGAAGCCAAGATCGGCAACTTCTTCGACTCAGTCACCGCCTTCTTCGGCGGCGGAGACCACATCCCCTGGTCCGATCGCGATACCATCTCTGTAAGCATCTCCATTTGTCACCACTTCTCTTTTTAGTGTGTGTGGTATTTTTTTCCGCATGTTCTGTCTTTATTTTATGGTCCCCAGATTAGACGAGGCGCCCAACACCTGGTTATCAAAATGCAAAAAAACGTGGGGCGTGAAAAAGAATACAAAAACTTTGTTAGCGACCATTGGGACTTAGGGGATGCATTCCAATTTTATTGGCCGGATTAGATAGGAATGGCTATTAAAAAAATCGGTTGAGGCGCGTTTTTCTGGCGTTTGAATGCAACGATTTGGTGGAGTTGATTATATATGCTCTGGACAAATAATCCTACAAAATACTGCTATTGATGATGCTTTGAGGTCTGGGAGTGGTGGATTGGGTAAAATACATTAACTTAGGCGTTATTTGCACTAAGTCGTTGCCCTCAAGCTCGAACCCACAACCTCAAGGTATTAGGCACGTTTTGACCACTGAACCTGTGAGCCCTTCTATTGGCATCTAGTATTTTACATCGTATGTGAGCCTTTCATGTAGAAGATAATGGAAGTGTTCTAAATAGGCCACGGAAATTTCTGTCTGGTAAGCAACAATTCATGGTATCGGCATAGCTTTACATGTAGAGTTTTGCTCAATAATTTTTAAGAAGAAATCAAAATGCTTCATTGTTTACTTTTCTTCCATTCACATGGCTGTTTTCACGTACGTGGGATTCTCTTCCTGCTTCTTCCACCAATTTGTCTATGTTCTGAGGACTGTTGTATATGTAGGGCTGTGAGAGAGAAGTTGCAGAGGCTGTGAACGGTGTCTCAGATGAACTCAAGAGTGAAAGCATTATGCGGTTATCATGGGCCCTCGTTCATTCCAGACAACCAGAAGATGTGCAGCGTGGGATAGCTATGCTTGAAGGTTAGAACCAATCGGTCAATACCAACTAAAATTTTCTTTTTGATGCAAGAGTTCATCCTTGTTGCTTACATCGCCTGTTATCCATGATCCAGTATATTAGGATTCATGCAATCAATGTCTTACCTGCATAAAAACCTTGTATTCCCTGCCCTCTCACTTTTATTGTTGGAGTTGTTGGTCTTCCTTGCCTAGTTTTGTGCTTTCAACTGTCTTGCTCGTTTATTTGTAGTATGTCATATCTTTGTGACCTCAATGTATTCGAAGTTTAAACAAATTCAATTCAGTAGCCTAATCTTCGTTATTTGATCATTGAGCTTCTTGTTACGAACAATACTGCTCCATAAAACCCTGCATTTCTGGTCATTCATAAAGTCTGTGGTACCGTTAACCCATAAAGTTTGTGATACCTTGAATTCAAATTGCTTCTAGTTAGTCAATGAAAACTGTGCTTTTATACTAAAAAATACGAGAACATTTGGCTTCAAGTTACCACCATCATTATCTATCATGATCAACATTTTTCATGTTATTTTTGGTTGCCTTTCACGGAAAAAAGTTATTGGTTTCCGCTTGCGGTTAAAGGGGATTTAAGCCATTACGGAGAACTCAACAATTTGTCTTTGGCAGCCTCACTAGCCAACAGTAGTGGTCCATTGCAAAAGAGGGAAAAACTTTATCTTTTGGCTGTTGGATATTACCGAAGCAGTGAATATCCAAGGAGCAGGCAGCTTGCAGAACAATGTTTGGAGGTTTGTTTTTCCTTCTAGTTCTTTAGTACTTCCAGATAATTACTACAGTTGGTATTCCCTGAATGCATCCATCAGTATCTTCCTGTAGTCGGGTACTTTCATATAGCAATACTGCATTATCTCTCTCTCTCTCTCTCTCTCTCTCTCTCTCAAAATTCTTTTGTTTTTCAATTCGAGCATAATTCCTCATCTTCTCATTCATGCCACAGTACATGATACTCCATCTGATGTGAGGTAATATTTATTTTCTCACCCCCAGTTATTTTAAATGCCCTTCTCCCACTCTAATGACTTAATTCCGATAAAACAAAAAACTCCAATGACTTTAATTTGATTTTTTTTACAACGATTACTAGGGCAATTTACATACAATTTGACTTTCTTGAATAGTGTGGCGCAGAAAATAGTTCTCTCTTTTAGTTTACCATTCTATAATTGTGGCAAGTTTTGCATGCATCTTGAATTGAATTATGAGTTACGTATCATTCGTTGCAGATTGCACCTGATTGGAGGCAGGCTTTGACGCTCAAGAAGACTGTTGAAGATCGAATTGCCAAAGGTAACTACTTGAATTTATGTTGAGATTTGTGGAATGGGAAAGAATTGTACGAGAAAAGCTGCTCAAACAACTAGAAAATCTCTTTGTTTTACCCTTCCATTTTCTTGTCCTTCACAATCCGAATCCAAACACAGGCTAAATATACCAAACAGAAGCAACTGAATAAAATTTTTTTTGTTCTGCAGATGGTGTTATTGGAATTGGGATTACTGCTACTGCTGTAGGACTTATAGTTGGTGGGATTGCTGCAGCTTTGGCTCGAAAAGGTTGATAATGAGTAACATAGTACTGCCATAATTTCCTCCGGTTACATCCGTTTTTGCTTTTCCCTAAATCCTTTTTTGCTTTTCCCTTCCTTTTTTGTGAATTTTTTTTTTTTGGATTGAATAATCGTAGGAGTAGGAATTCCCTACCAGTTGGTTTGATTCTCTAGATTTTGGTGTACTCGGTCAATAAATATAGATGAGCCATTTTCATTTCAAATCATGTTATTTAGCTGTGGATAAAAGCTTTGTTGCAAAGGCGATGATTGGTGCGTCTCTCCCTGCTGGGATAATGATATTCTCTTTAGCTTTTCCATAATGATTTTCTCTTTTCGCTTTATTTGCATCGGGAATTCTAGACCGAAAAGGCCACGCATTCACTCCTCGGCAATAAACGGAGTAAAACGTATAACGTCCAATACTCCAATTATGGAGATAAGCTATCAAGTTGCCATATTGTTGTATTGCACCTTGCCTCAAAGAATAGCGAAGGAGATAACTGGAAGACCTTGTCCCATCAGTTTGGGGTACATTACAATTCGAATTGTGTACGAACAAATACTAAGAATCACCACATAGCGGTCATGCTAAATAGTCAATTCCATGTATCACTTGGTTTGTAGACAATCAAGTGTGCGTGTCAAATAGTTACCCTACCGAAAAATCCTCTTCCATTAACCGATCGACTTTTATTACATGTCCAGCCTCCATTTTTGCATGAAGATCGTTAAGTAATGGAAAAATAAAATTAGACTCACTATAGGATTCGTCACCAACTACAAACACATGAACCTTATTTCCGACATCAATCCAGCTACAACCCGGTTGCTTCTTCAATCCCTTGTCTTTCATTTCCATCCTAAGTTTTGCAGCTTCTCTCCATCTCCCGGTTGAAGCATATATGCTAGACAGTGACATATACGTACCTGCGTTTTCTGGCTCCACCTCCAAAATTTTCATAGAGGCAAGCTTCCCTATATCTGTGTTGCCATGAACATTACATCCGGCAAGTAGAGCCCCCCAAACGTTTGCAGAAGGCTCAGTTGGAAGCTTCTGAATGAATTCACAAGCCTCCTTGAGCTTCCCTGCTCTACCACAGAGATCAACCAAGCATGCATAGTGTTCTTGTCTAATTTGTATGGATTTGTCTCTTGTGAGCTCATCAAAGTACTTTAACCCCGCATCAACCAAACCAGCATGGCTGCATGCTGAAAGTAACCCAACATATGTAACATCGTTCGGTTGTATATCAAGGCTGTACATTTCTTTGAATAAACCGATTGCCTCATCACCACATCCGTGGTGAGCATAGGCCGCAATCATTCCATTCCAAGAGACCAAATCTCTCTGGCTTGAAAACCCATCATCGAACATTTTCCTAGCAGTACCTAACTCCCCACACTTTGAGTACATATTTATAAGTGCCGATACTACAAATGCATCGTTTTGATGTACTGTCTTGCAAATTAATTGATGAATTTGACGTCCCTCACTGAGACCCGCTAAATCACTGCAGGCACCAAGAACGCTCACAAAAGTTCCTTGATTAGGCTTTACGCCATCAGCAGCCTGCATTTTTGAAAAATTTCTCAATGCCTCTTCACTTTGACCATCTTGGACATACCCTGTAATCATGCTTGTCCAAGAGATCACATTCTTTTGTGGCATGTCGTTGAACAACTTCTGCGCCCGCTCTAAGTCTCCGTTTTGGACAAACCCTGTGATTATCGCATTCCATGAAGGAACATCTCTCTCTGGCATCCTCTGAAACAAATCAAATCCCTCTGCCAACCTTAAATTCTGGGCGTAACCCGTAATCATAGCATTCCACGAAACCACGTTTCTTTTGGGCATCGAGTCAAAAACCACCCGAGCTTCGTCAATCCTCCCATTCTTCGACAAAGTCGAAATCATCGAGGTCCAAGAAATCACATCCCTTTTAGGCATACAATCAAAAAGCTTCCTAGCCTCCTCAATCCTCCCACATTGGCCCAACGCGTTTATAATTGTGTTCCAAGAAACCACATTCTTAACGGGCATTTTCTCAAATACACTCAAAGCCGAATCGATTAGACCGTTTCTCACGTACCCATCAATCATGGTGTTCCAAGAAACCTCATTCTTGTAAGGCATCTCATTAAACAGCTTCTCTGCTTCGGAAACATCATCCGTTCGTCGTAAGTACCCATTTATCATGGCAGTCCAAGTGACCACATTTTTCTTAGCATCCACCCTATCAAACAACTCCCTTGCTTCCCTAACCATTCCCCGATTTATATGCGCTGAGATGACACTCGTCCACGCTATCACATCTGGGTCGGGCATTTTATCAAGCAGCCGCCGTGCTTCTGCAGGTCGACCCTCTCTGCTTAGTTTTGCAATCATCCGATTCGACATTGCCATGTTTTGGTACCCTGCATCGTTTATTTGAGGTATCGATGATTTGGAATTTGTGGGTTTATTCGTTGAGTGATATTGGCAAGATTGAAGGTTGAGATTGCATGACGTGGGTGCAGGGGTTCGAAAAGATCTCAAAAGGGGGTTTATAGTAAAATCTCTGCGTCGTCTTAAAGCGATGGAGAGCCTAAAACGTGCTACCATTTTTGAGTTGGGTTTTGAGATAGAACGTCAACGGAGTGAAGCGAGAGTTTTGAACTGTACGATGGTCATCGACTGTCGTAGACTACTAGCTCGTTTGGATTGAAGGGTTTCAGGAGAAAAGAAAAGAAATTGAGAGAGAGAGGCCTCTCTCTCACGTTTGGATGATCAAAATGGTGAGAAACCGTGAGAGAAGGAAGGGGAGGGTGAGAATCAAGAACCCTTTAAAACCCCTATTTCGTTTCTCACCAATATTGGTGAGATTTCGTGAGAAAGGGACCTTCTTCCAATTTTACCCCTTGCGCAGCTCCCCTTGCTGCCGCCGCCGGACCACCACTTCGTTCTGGTCGTGACCCATTTTAGGGTTCAAGGTTGGGTTTTGGGTCAACTGGGTTGGGTTTTGATCGGAAGACTCGGAATTTGTCAGAGAGAGAGAGAGAGAGAGAGAGAGAGAGAATTAACTGTGAGGTTTGTCGAGGACTCTGGTCTAGGGCTTCAAAACCAGGACACCGGGGTTGGAGGAGTGAGGAGGACAACTGTGAGTTTTTTTTTTAATGGCAACAACTGTGAGTATGTGAGGTTATGGGATTAGAATCACGTTAGGCTGGAATAAAAGAGAAGGGTATATTGGTAAAAATACATTTAATACTCTCTTTTCTTTTCTCACCTATATTTTGCTCCTCCAAACGAGATGGTGAGAAATCACACTCCTTTCTTTTCTTTTCTCACTAATAAGGGAGACAACACACCTTTCCTTTCTTTTCTAACCTAGGTTGCCAAACGGGCTGTACATGTAAACATGGGAAAATTCTTGAATGTAAATTCTCTCCAATTTGACAAAGAAATGACTTGTGTTTATGTACAAATGGGGAGGAAGGATTCCCGGCGGGAGGTGACCGGAGAGAGGGAGTGGCTGAAGAAGGTGTCATAAAAACTTGGTTTCCGCCAACGGCTTTGACCAGCCTGGCGAGCAAACTGTTTTTCCTATTGGGACGGTAGGCACGTGTATCCTTGTATATCTTGGTACCGTTCTCGATTGACCTTTTTTTTTTTTTTTGAAAACCAAAGCACTCAAAGTAGAGAAATAAAATAAATTTAACACTTTTGATAAATTAGTCTTAATAACAAATTAAGATGATTAGCATATTATAGATTCTAAGTTTTGTTGAATTATCTTAAAAATTTCAAGCATTTTTCAAGGGAAAAAACTAGGTAATTTTTTTTTACGGCCGAGATTCTGATACAAGATTGGTATCGTCAAGTATAGGCCGGTACGGGCAAGGGTCCTATCCAGTCCCATTCCAACCACTTTGGTCCAGTTTGGACCATTTGTGGGCCCTTCCCCAGGCCACAACAGTGATCGGAATCATTCACGTTTTAAAGCTCATCGAGAACATTGACCACGCCAAAATGACGTTGATCGAATATCGTTTGATATGATATCAAAATACATTTATCTTCCGATAATTGTGTCAAATGAGTTGCAATCCATTGTTGCACACCTTTTTTCCCCAAACTTAATGCATTGGGTATACAAATACATAATAAATATGGGTGAAAATTGCCGTGGGCGATGCGGTAACATAAGCTGGTTAGACACATGGGTTATCGAAAAACACTTTGTAGCTGAAGGTGGTTCTTGTCTAAGTCACGCAATTCGCGTGCGAGAGCGTGAAAGCGTGTTTGAAAAATATCTTCAACTTCTAAAATTTGCAAGGACAAGGATCGAGAACTCGAGCGCATAGTTAGTATCGGAGCAAAAGCAGAGTTAGAAGAAGCTTTGTTGTATTGTAAGCTGGGAATGGAAATTGGAGCTGAATCCATCTTTGTTCTAGACTTTGCGTAGAATGGGAGTAAAGAATAATACTCGAGGGTTGCCGTCAGTAACTCATATTACTGAGTAAATGTGTGTGTATCTTTTCAGGTCCAGTCATCCGAATTTTCTTAAGGTCTAGACAGGAATTTGTGGCTGAAGTGTAATCTTACTCAAGTATATGCATGGGGAAGATGCAAAATGCTTTATTCTACGTATTATTCTTTCAAGGACAAAGTACGGATTACCTTCCTAAGGTTTTCGTGTTTAGCAGATGACCCCCCTATGATTCATTAATTATCACATCGCTCCCTTGTGGTTTTGGAGTAAAGTGTAACCGTTAGACTTTCCGTCTAAATTAACGGAATGTAGAGTCCACGCCCATTTTTTGTCAGTGGAAAAGAAAAAACATAATAGATGAAGTCAAAATCAATTGTAAAATGACTCTTCTATCCTTTTCCTCATATTCTTCCTTAAACAAACTCAAAACTAGGGGTGAACAAAAAATCCGTCAAACCGTGAATCCAGTCCAAACCAATCCAAACCGGAGGGTTTGGTTTGGATTTTTAGTAGTATGGTTTGGTCATGGTTTAAAAAAATTAGAAACCGCGTTATATGGTTTGGTTTATGGATTCACGTTTACGGTTATGGTTTCAAACCAATCCGAACCGTATAATACATACACACACACACAGATATATATATATATATATAAAAATTATGATTCACCCAATAAATATGGGAGCGTTTAGTCAACTACTTTATTAATTTATTGATTTCATTAAATTCACTGCAATATTTAATTTTCCTTCACTGCCAAGATAATGATATGAACCTTAATGTATAGTGATATCACAAGTTGATTTCTACCATGTTACTATTATTGCTCTTTTGCTATCTCATTTCAATTCAATAGTTTTAGAAATTGTTTTTGGCCTTTTATTTGGTTAAACTATCTTAAAATGTTTAGTAGTTGGTATTCTTAGTTGGTTCATTTAAGTGACTTACAAGCATTTTATTTTCTTAGTTTAAGACTTGAGGCAATTTTTGGTTTTCTACTCTTAATTAGTTTGTTAATATTAGTGTGTTTTAATAATTTGAATGGAATTGGTTTAAATATATGTATTTTTTTAATTTATCTTAATAATGTTAAGTACTTCAAATATTTTTTGAAGACAATAACTTAGTTCAAAGCATATCGTGGTTTAAAACCGAAATCGAACCGTATTTAAATGGTTTGGATTGGTTTGGTTTTATGCCTTTTGTGGGTTGGTTTGGTTCTCCAAATTCATAATCCGTACGTATTGGTTTGGTTCTTGGTTTAGTATAAAACCGAACCAATCCGGACCATGCTCACCCCTACTCAAAACCATATCCATTTACCCCAACCCAATATTGCCAGCCTCGAATCTTTTTGCCGCCACCACCGTACACCTTTTCGACACATATTTCCAGCCTTAAATCAAACCCTAAAATTCAAATTAATATGGTTTCAGGTGGTTTGAATTGGTTTGGTATGAATCACCTGAAACATCAGCATTGTTTATAAGAACATCAATGGTCCCAAACGCATCCCAAGCCCTCAGCACGGCCGCCTCGCCGACCGGCTTGTCGGCACTAATGTCAAGCTTCACAGCCATCGCCTGCGGAGCGAATTGACTGGCAGCTGATCGACAACCGCATGGGAGGGAGATTTGACTGGGAGAGAGAGAGGAGGGGGATTCGACATCGGAACTGATCGACCACCACATGACCGAAAACTAGTCGGGCCTGATTGGTTTGTAGCGGTAGTCGAGCGGTAGCAGCTTCAGCGACAACAGCTCTCTTTCCAGCGAGTACTACCTGCCGTCCTCAGAGAAGACGGCGCTCGATCTCGACGATTTGCTCTGGGTCTGGTCGAAGGCGGCGGATATGTCAACGTGTAATTATAATTTATGCATTTCAAATTAAGGAAAGTATCTGATAAAAAAAAATTAAGGAGAGTATTAGCTGTCATCTCCCTCTCTCTTGGTGTTAAGAAGAGTAAAGCACTTTATTTGAGAAAGGGTAACATGGTCTTTTTACTTCTACCATTAACGAAGTTAGTCATTGCATTTACTCCAAAACCACAATGAGGCGATGTGGTCATTAATGAATAAGGGGGGTCATCTGCCAAACGTGAAAACCTCAGGGAGGTAATCCGTACTTTGCTCTTCTTACAAACTTTGTTGGAAAAATGCATCCAATACTTGGTTTCAGAAATAAGAAAAGAAGATACTTTGTTCCAACCACCAAGCTACATTTTAATCAACAAGAGTATCCAGAGTATAGTATATTATGTACATAGGCAGATAATCAGAGTCTTTCTGTACATACCAACAATGGCTGCTCAGAGAATGTCTCTGAGAGAAGCTATTGAGAGGAGCAACAGCAATAGACTTCCTGCTGTTGATAATAACTGTGATTCAGTAAGCATTGAGATCAAAGAGGATGGTGAGAGCTCATGTTGTTCACATAGCTCCAATAAGTGGCTAAAGTCCATTATGGAGGAGGGAAACATGTATCTGCACTCCGGTTTGCAGAAGCCTAAGATACAAACGGTTCAACCGTTTCTTCGTGAGGTTGAAACCAACAAGAAATCATATGATCCCAAGGTGGTTTCCATTGGTCCCTGCCATCATGGAAAACCAGAGCTCCAACCTATTGAGAGGCTTAAAAAACCAATGGTACTACTGTATGTCAAAAAAAGGCAAGTAAAGATTCATGAACTCTATGAAGAGGTGGTCAAGGTGGCCAGTGATGCGAGGAAGTGCTATGCTGAGGGCTTAACAGAAAGGTTCAATGACGAGGAATTCACTCACATGATGTTCCTTGATGGTTGCTTCATCCTTCACTACATTTGCAACATTGTAGAAGGGAACCATGAAGAATTGAAGAAAATCCAGCAAATAGCCTTGGTGCGTAGAGACTTGTTGTTACTAGAGAATCAACTACCTTTCCTAGTCCTCAGAGTTTTAATGAGACCTCGTTTTGGAATTGCTGATGGGGAAGAGATGATCACCGATTTCATTAAGCGCATAAGGGGAGAGCTCCCAAAAGCAGTTACGCTGCCGGAACGAATAAAATACTTCATTCGACAGCATTGTTTGGGATTGAAAAGCCACTCCGAGGTTCAAATGCAAGACAGGAAGGACAAAGATGATGACGAACCAGTTCACCTTCTTGAACTTGTTCGAAGGCAATTCATAGATCCAAAAGCTTTTGGATTTGGGTGTGTCATAAGCAGTAGTTGGTACTCTCGTCGCTCAGCAAAGGACTTCAAGACTGTTGGGATCCACTGCAAGCCTAGCAGGACATATCAGTTCACAGATATAGAGTTCAAGTCTAAATTCAGTTATGGGATTCTGACTCTTCCAAAGATAATCATCGATGACACAACAAAGTCTATGCTTTTGAACTTGGCGGCCTATGAAGTATGCCCCGATAATGCCAATGACCTGGGGGTGACCTCTTACATATGCTTCATGGATTCAATCATCGATCAAGATGAGGACGTGAAGGAGTTGCGGTCTAAGGGCGTAGTCATGAACTACCTCGGGAGTGACAAGCAAGTGGCGGATCTTTTCAATGATATAACTACTGAATTGGCTCCTAGCCCTCATACTTATCTGCAAGTTAAGAGTTGTATTGAGAAGCACCATCGGATCAGTTGGAAAAGTTGGATAGCAGAGTGGCATCATAGTTACTTTAGGAGCCCTTGGACTTGTATTGCAGTTGCTGCTGCAATTTTGGCCATCACCTTGGGTGTTGCTCAGACTGTTCTGGCTGCATATCAGACTTACCTAACAGCCCATCCCCCAAACAATTAAAGGGTGGTTTTATTAGGTGATGGTCCCTCAAATGGTAAAGATATGGTCTAAGAAGCAAGGACACTTCTGAGAAGGCGACACAACACTCGTCGGGCACTGGGTTGTCCAACTGATCCTTTGTTATTTAGACTTAGAGATACTGTTGGAATAAAAAACTTAATTATTATTGGTCATGTGTGAGTGTGCAAGAGAAAGGAACAAAGTGAGAGAGCTAGTTTGTGTGGGGTTTCTTTGTGTGTTTAAATATATGGGTGTATGTTTTATGCAAAGTGTGGAGAGAGAGAGAGAGAGAGAGAGAGAGAGAGAGAGAGAGAGAGAGAGAGAGAGAGAGAGAGAGAGAGAGAGAGAGAGAGAGAGAGAGAGAGGTGTGAGATGAGTGTGAATTGTAATTGTGTAAGTTCGATAAATAAAGAGTAGTGTTTGATTGTGTGGAATTGACATATGTGATTTACGATGTACTGGGTTCTAGATTTTTTTTTGGTCAGCTACTGGCTTCTAGATTTTGTTTCCCTTAAATGGTGTGTGTTTTATTTTACTTATTCTTTTTTTTTTTGATAAGTATTTTACTAGTTCTTTTGGAATATTTGTGAATGAATGTCTTGAAAAATAAGGCTCCTTTAAATGTGAATTGGGATTATGTCTATGTTTTACTTTTATTATATGTCTTAAAGTTCAATGAGCAAAGTTTCAAACCAAATTAAATTAAGTACTTGGGAGAAGAAGAGAAATATACTTTGAAAATATGGAAAACCGACGAATCTCTAGATGGCGATTCTAGCAGGCCTAGGCGGTAGGCACTCCTTGCGGCCCGACTAGCAATTTTTAGGATACCTTCTTTGGTTCTTCCTCTGTTACAACATTGTCATAGCCACCCCAACCAAGGATGATGGTTGGGACACTTTACCTTACAAACAATAGTAAGAGTCGAGAATAAAGTGCAAAACTTCCACAGGGAAAATGAAGGGTCTCAAGCTGATCTATATTTCCATTTCTTTTCCCTTCCTCCCCTAACCAAAAACAGAAGATTCTCATGTGATTTACGTGTCTACAGTCAATTTTTGGTTGTTTACAAGTTACACGGTGCAGACATATCACCACTTTCGTTTTGTTAAGATTCAAGTCTCAGTCAATTAAACATGAGTCCAAAACAGCAGACATTTTAAAACTGATGTTTTCTATGTATAGGGTGGAACATTGATTCTCTTTGAATGCATTAACTTTGGAAGGTGTGTGAAACATGCTTCTCACTTTTGTACAAAAGAGAAAAGATACTTCACAATCAAGACAGACTCCAACAAAAAAGAAAAGAAAAGAATGAAGGGACAGCTTTAACTTTCTCTAAATATTGCAGATATACCAAAGTACTAAAATTCGCAAGATCGGCAGGCTCTAGTGGAGGATTATGTTACTAAGACCTAGACTCACAAGAGAACTTTCAATGGTAGACGAATGCAGCTTCCAACGAGTTGCTAGCCAATGCGCCACTCTGTTACTCTCTGCCGCACCAAATGAAAGACCAGATTGTCCAAGTTGCCGATATCTCCAGATTGTTCCATTAATATATAACTAAGAGGATTGCCTTTTCTTTTTCTTGTCAACCTAGTATAGTGGGTTGTTTTTTTTTTTTCCTTTTTAATTGATATTAGTTACTCCTATAAAGTTGATGGAGCAATTTTTGGACTCGTAATAGATTATCGCTTGAAAGCAGTCTTAAAGTACAGTTAACAGTTTGCATACTTCTCTTATTTGTTCATCTATACTACTAATATATTGCCTCCAAAGGTTGTTAATTTAACAAAAGAACTCCCCAAAGTGTGGGAACTTCCCAAAAGTGTGGAAGACCTATTTCCTTTCCATGTTTCAGCTCTGTTGAATTACCTTTGTTGTGCTTTAAGTTAGGTATGGCAAATTAAGTCGAATGTAATCTTTGTTTTAGACCTCTCCTAGCAAGGCACTGAAGAATCCTCAAAACATTCTCTTGAGCAACGCATTGGACAGAGTAGGATAACATCATTGTTGGAAATTTTCGGCTGCTGCAAATACCGAACTGTTGACGAAATCTCCACCAAACCTGTAACACGCTTCAAGTCACGACTATGTCGCTTTCCTAAAGACAGTATTTGCCCCCACCAGATGGTATGCAAAGGGTTACAGCAAACCTGCCTTCAAGATAAATCGAAGCCCGAACTCGAAGTTCTTTCCGTTTGTGTTTGCACTAACGAAACGGACAGAATATCTGCTAGTCGAATATAAAAGAACCAAGAACCGATATTCTATTTCTGCAGAATAACAGAATATCTGTATGCCTAAAATTCTAGGAAGAGAGTGTGTAGAGAGAGAGCAATCCAATATGGAATTTTTTGGTGTGTCAAATGACTTTACAAATGAGCCTATTTATAGACTTATAGGCACCCTTTTGTGAAGGGTTGTGTCCTTGGAAGGAATACACATTACGAAGGGTCATGTCTTTTAAAGGCACTAGTTAGGAAAGATCATGTCTTTTAAAGACAATTTGTAATTAAAGGAATCATGCCTCTTCGAAGGCACCCTTTCATGAAACATTTAATTGGAAGAGTCATGCCTCTTGGAGGCACCTCCATGTTTCACACCATTTCCTAACAATCACATCCTTTCCTAATAAACACATCCCAAACTAATGGGTGTTACATCCATTCATAAAAAGTCACATCTCATGTGAAAAGGTATTGCAACCTTTCACAAAATAAACCTCTCTCAACACATTTTCAAAAATAACCCAAACTAAAACCCAATATTTCTAAAATCTCTAACAATTAGTATTGACTTCGGATTATGATACAGACAAAATCGAAACGTGTTGGAGAATTCAAATTGTAACTTCTTGATGCTTCCCTATGATCTGTAATTTAAGCCTGGTTTATGGGACTCCCCGAAGTGTGGGAGAATGAGTTCCTTTTCGGGCTTCAGAAGTGGGAGGATTGAAGAAGCTTTGTTGTATTGTAAGCTGGGAATGGAAATTGGAGCTGAATCCTGTCTTTGTTTTAGACCTTGCTTGGGAAGGCAGAAAAGAATCCTCAAGCATTCCCATCAGCAACTCATATTACTGAATACGTAAAAAATACATTCTTCCCCCGGAAAACGGAAACTGGAGAAAAAATCACCAACCTTGTAAAGGTCCAAACAAGAATATATGGTTGGAGTGTAATCTGTGCTGAAGTATATGCATTTGAAACATGCAAAATGCTTTATTCTACATATTATTCTTACACAATTTGTTGGAAAAATGCATCCAACAGTACTGGGTTTGAGAAATAAGAAAAGAAGATACTTTTTTCCAACCACCAAGCTACCTTTTAATCCAAAAGAGTTTCCATAGTTTAGTATTAGGTACATAGGCAGATAGTCGCAGTCGTTTGGTTTACACCAACAAGGCTGCTCAGAGAATAAGCTATGGAGGGGAGCAGCAGTAGTCAACTTCCTGCTGTTGCTGTTTCTATGGATGGGTCAGTAACCATTGAGATCGAAGAGCACAGATCCAAGAAGTGGCCAAAGTCCATTGTGGAGGAGGAAACCAAGTATCCGAGCTCCGGTTTGCTGAAGCCTAAGATACAATCATACAACCAGTTCAACCGTATCTTCGGGAGGTTAAAACCAACAAGAAATCATACGATCCCAAGGTGGTTTTCTTTGGTCCCTGCCACCATGGCAAACCAGAGGTCCAACCTCTTGAGAGGCTCAAAATGTCATTGGTACAGCAGTATGTTGCAAAAAGGAAATTGAATATTGATGAATTGTATGAAAAGGTGGTCAAGGTGGCCAGTGATGCGAGGAAGTGCTACGCTGAGGGCTTAACAGAAAAGTTCAATGACGAGGAATTCACTCACATGATGTTCCTTGATGGTTGCTTCACCCTTAACTATATTTGCAGCATTGTGGAAGGGAACGAAGAAGATTTGAACAAAATCCAGCAAATAGCCTTGGTGCGTCGAGACTTGTTGTTACTGGAGAATCAACTTCCTTTCCTAGTCCTCAGAGTTTTAATGAGAGCGAGTTTTGGAATTGCTCAAGGGGAAGAGATGATCATCGCATTCATTAAGCGCATAAGAGGAGAGCCACCAAAAGCAGTTGTGCTGATGGAACAAATAAAATACTTCATTCGACAGCATAGTTTGGGATTGAAAAGCCACCCCGAGGTTCAAACGCAAGACGGGAAGGATAAAGATGATGACGAACCAGTTCACCTTCTCGAACTTGTTCGAAGGCAATTCATAGTTCCAAAAGATTTTGGAATTGGGTGTGTCATAAGCAGTAATTGGTACTCTCGTCGCTCAGCAAATGACTTCAAGACTGTTGGGATCCACTGCAAGCCTAGCAGGACTAATCAGTTCACAGCTATAGAGTTCAAGTCTAAATGCACTTTTGGGATTCTGACTCTTCCAAGGATAATAGTCGACGACACAACAAAGTCTTTGCTCTTGAATTTGGCGGCCTACGAGGCGTGCCCCGATTATGCCAATGACCTCGGGGTGACATCTTACATATGCTTCATGGGTTCGTTCATCGATCAAGATGAGGACGTGAAGGAGTTGCGGTCTAAGGGTATAGTCATGAACTACCTCGGGAGTGACAAGGACGTGGCAGATCTTTTCCGAGATACAAGTATTAAATTGGCTCCTAGCCCTCATGCTTATCTGCAAGTTAAGTTTGGTATTGAAAAATTCCATAGACGAATCAGGAGGAAGCGGATAGCAACTTGGGTTAGTGAAGTGAAGCGCGACTATTTTAGGAACCCCTGGACCACCATTGCTGTCTTCTACGCAGTGGTTGTTCTTTTCCTGAGCTTCATTCAGACATATTTCACCGTCTTCCCCTCTCCCGGTAAGGGCTAGAATTCTATCTGGCCGTATCATAAAATACCAAATACAGCTGCCATTCTTTTCCATCTCCTCATCTTTCTTACCTCCAGAATGTTGTTTGATTTGTGTGATCTTTGTTTTAGCTGAAATGCTTCAAGAGTAGAACATCTGAGATTACTGCGATGCCAAGAGATGTGTTGATGGAGGACAAAAATGGAAAGTT
This sequence comes from Rhododendron simsii, assembly GCA_014282245.1. NCBI lineage: Eukaryota > Viridiplantae > Streptophyta > Magnoliopsida > Ericales > Ericaceae > Rhododendron > Rhododendron simsii. The sequence goes on along the minus strand of CM024956.1, from coordinate 16,236,549 downwards.
TTTATATTTTATTGTTATTATTTTAGAATAAGATTTTTACTAGAAATATTTTTATATAGGTAACAACTATTAGCTTTTCGTATTCGGTTTGATTTTGATTTCTACCTTTATTAGGATTCTTGATCTACAATAATTAGGATTTTATTTTAATTAATTAAGAAATATCTTTTCTTTAATGCCGGTTGTTTTGGCATTATTTAGAATGGATTTCTAGGGTTAGGATCTTATAAAAAAAATTGTAACCTATTCAATTATAAGTTTTTCCATCAATAATATTCAGACTTTTTGTTTTTCTTCTTGTGGATTCAATCAAGAACTCGTTCGTGGACTCGAACATTTATCTCGTTTAGATTAGTACGCAACTAATTTTTTTTGTGAATTCCGTTGCGTCATCTATATAGATGTATGTCTTGTGTGTGGTGACGATGTGGGAGAAGAGTCTTTGGTGAGTATATTTACGGGGAATAAAATTAAGAAAGCCTTTAAATAACAGTAACTTGAGATTGAGTAGATTCTGTTTTTGGTGTTTTGTTTAGTGCTTTGTAACGGGAGAGTTCAGGATTGTATTGTGGAGTGATCCAAGTGAGATACCACATCTTCTCCCCAACAGTTTCGGATTTCTACCAAGCATCAATTTCCCCAAATGAAGGGTTGATCCCATGTCCCTTGGCTCTCTCTTTTGGCTATTAGTCAGATGAAAGAGATAAAAAAGACTAGATGTTATTTTATAAACAAGGAATTTCTAACTAAACTATAAATTTTTTTTTGAAGAAATTAAATAAGCGTCCTGTTTAGGGAACTTATTTAGGTGTCCATCCTGATGGATTTGAATACTTATGTTCCCATCCTCAGATTGTCATGTTACCCTATTATGCCCTTGGTTATTAGTTTAATATCTATATTGTAGTTTATATATCCTGAATTAATAAGAGTGCAGGACGTTTGTTAGCCCTAAAATTCAGGGATTATTATTCCACTTTTCTCGTCCAATCTCAATCTCTCTCTCTCTCTCTCTCTCTCTCTCATCAGGACGTTTTTGGTCCTCTCTGATTATCTTTCTCTACCCTATTAACAGATGCCACGCAACCCCAAGCTGCAGTTCTCCACCCAAGCTCCGGTCACGTTCCCCGCCGCTACCGACGTAGAGGCCAACTTACATAAATATAGTTTTTCCTTAACTTGTATTGGTGTGGATTATTGCAAGTAGCGAAAAGCTTTTTCCATAGATCGTAACCCTTTGTCTCCTTCGCCGACGTCGGATCCACCCATTTTAGCACTAGTGTGAGGGTGTTCCTCTCGAAGCATGCTGCCCTTCTGCCATCATCCTCCCTCTTCCTCATCTGCTAATGTGGCAGATCCCTCTTTGCGTCGACGATCTGATGGCGGAAGGCCCCGACGTTTCACCAGCGCTGGTGCGCTTCACCCTCATGATTCATCTCAAATTGACTTTCCAGTTTCCACTACATATATTCATACTTTGGTATATACCCATCTCCAAATATTGATGTCGACCAAATCGAGGTTAAATGTGTTTCTGGGTTTTGTTTGATTCTGTGTATTTTTGTTTTACAAACTTTGATTTTGACCAAATTGACAATACCCTTTTCGACCCCCATAGGAATTTGGACTGTGGTGGCGGTAGAGGTCAAAGGCTTTTTCTTTTTCTTTTGATTTGATTAACTGGTTGTTCAAGGCTGGTGTTGGGTTTGATTTGATTAACTGGTTGTTTTCGATTTTTGTCATATTTGTGAATTGATGATTTTTTGTTCATCTATCTCGATTAAAACCTATACTTTTTAAACCTTGTCATGTTTTTTGATTTTTGTCATTTTTTATTTGATCATGTTTTGTTCATTTACCTCGATCGAAACCTACACTTCTCAAAACTTGTCATGTTTTTTTTATTTTTGTCATATTTTTTATTTGATCATGTTTTGTTATCTACCTCGATCGAAACCTACAATTCTCGAAACTTGCCATGTTTTCCGATTTTGTCATATTTTTTAATTGATCTTGTTTTGTTCATCTATCTCGACAACGTTTTGTGAATTGATCATGTTTTTCCATATTTTTTGGCTTACACAATCGTTTTTGTAAGAGTCGTGTTTTTTTTTTTTTAGATTTTAGAGGAATGAAAATATGAGCGAGAGAAGATTAGAAGAGAGAAAAAATTCAAAAGATTAGATGAGTGATATATTTGAAAGAGGAGAGAGAATTGAGATAATTAGAAAAGTATTAAAAAAAAAAGAGTTGGGTAAAAAGGATAGTTTAGGATTTAATTGAATTTGAGGATGAAAAGATAAGTATTTAAACATATTAGGATGAACATCTAAATAAGTAGGGTAAAAAGGATGGCTAATTAAGTTCCCTTTTTTTTTTTTCCGTCCAATTAGGAGATTAGGAAATCACTATATTTATTGACCAAGCGCATAAAAGCTCGAAAAAAAGATATAGGATCCTATTAACCCCTAATTACTTCTGGGCCAACTTATTGATGAAATCAAAATCTAATCATCATGAATTATTTGAACCCATTTAAAAAAAAAAAAAGAAGAGAAATAGAAATCATCGAGGTCCAAGAAACCACGTTTCTGAGCGTAACCTGTAATCATAGCATTCCACGAAACCACATTTCTTTCTGGCATCGAGTCAAAAACCACCCGAGCTTCGTCAATCCTCCCATTCTTCGACAAGGTAGAAATCATCGAGGTCCAAGAAATCACATCCCTTTTAGGCATACAATCAAAAAGCTTCCTAGCCTCCTCAATCCTCCCACATTGGCCCAACGCGTTTATAATCTTGTTCCAAGAAACCACATTTCTTAACGGGCATTTTCTCAAATAGACTCAAAGCCGAATCGATCAGACAGTTTCTCACGTACCCGTCAATCATGGTGTTCCAAGAAACCTCATTCTTGTAAGGCATCTCATTAAACAGCTTTCTCTGCTTCGGAAACATCATCTGTTCGTCGTAAGTACCCATTTATCATAGCAGTCCAAGTGACCACATTTTTCTTAGCATCCACCCAATCAAACAATGCCCTTGCTTCCCTAACCATTCCCCGATTTATATGCGCCTGTTTGGGCTGAATTAGCTCAATCAAATGCAAATGATTGTGTGCGGGCGTGCCAGAAAAGAAATAACTTCAAAAAAGAAATTATTCTTTTCAAATTGATTTGAAACAACTAATTTAAATCAGGCAACTGTGTTATCTGTCCGATTACCTCAACTAAGAGGATTTTTCCTTAAGGTATCAACCAAATAAAAGATTGACGCGCTTCGAATCAGAAAAGATAATTGAACACAAACAAACCTGAATCTAATCAAAGGTAAGTTTGTATACAAACACTCTTAAGATTCTATCAAGAATAATACAGAAATGTAAGCACACTGAATTTAATCAAAAGTGAACTTACAAACGACTATTCTTTGGTAAGAAAAAACTTAAAGGAAAATAAGAGAACTTGAATTTAATCAAAAGTAGTCTTACATGCAAATAAGCCTTCAACTTACAAAAGATCCTACTCTAAACTAATCTAAATACTAATCTACGATAAATCTCTGAGCAATCATTTTGTATGAGTTGTCAGATGATATGAATTTTTGCCGGGGGGCCTTTCTCTTCACTTGCTTCTTCTATTTATAGACGACGGGCATACCTTCGATCTCCACTTCCCACGTCTTCGATTGATGCCCACGTTTGCCACATAAATCGGTTGAGAGAGGCCTTCGAACGGTTACTTTGATATTTCCAGAATTTCTTCTCTCTCCTCATGCTTCGATAATGGTGTTCGTGGCTTCTTCACAGATCGTGGTCCTCCTATCTTCATGCAACGTGAATTAGTGTCACACGATTGACCCAAATGATTTCCTGCAATCACATCTAACTTCCGTTATAAACCAAGGCAATAATGGCACCGTTCGATGATTCTAAAGATTAATCAACGGTTAAACCCAATTGGTTTTTTAAAAACCATCCCTATCTATTAACCAAACGTCGTCGGTTCCAATCAAAACGATACCGTTTAGTACTAAAACAATGTCACCATTAAACCCTGTAATCCTCTATATCCCGGGCCTAATTGAGACATGTTTTGATTGGTTAACGCACTATTTGGTGCCACGTGTAATTTTCTCATTGGGTGGTATATTTTAGGATGTAAACAGCGCCGAGATGACACTCGTCCACGCTACCACATCTAGGTCGGGCATTTTTTCAAGCAGCTGGCGTGCTTCTGCGATTCGACCTTCTCTGCTTAGTTTCATGATCATCGATTCGACATTGCCATGTTTTGGTACCCTGCATCGTTTATTTGAGGTCTCTATGATTTGGAATTTGTGGGTTTATTCGTTGAGTGATATTGGCAGGATTGAAGATTGAGATTGCATGACGTGGGTGCAGGGGTTCGAAAAGATCTCAAAAGGGGGTTTATGGTAAAATCTCTGCGTCGTCTTAAAGCGAAGGAGAGCCTAAAACGTGCTAACATTTTTGAGTTGGGTTTTAAGAGAGAACGTCAATGGAGTGAAGCGAGAGTTTTGAACTGTACGATGGTCATCGACTATCGTAGACTACATGTAAACATGGGAAAATTCTTGAATGTAAATTCTCTCCAATTTGCCGAAGAAATGACTTGTGTTTATGTACAAATGGTGAGGAAGGATTCCCGGCGGGAGGTGACCGGAGGAAGAAGGTGTCATAAAAACTTGGTTGCCGCCAACGGCTTGGACCGGCCTGGCGAGCGAATTGTGTTTCCTGTTGGGACGGTAGGCACTGGTATCCTGTATATCTTGCCATCTTGGTACCGTTCTCGATTCACCGGTTTTTTTTTTTTTTTAATATTTTGAAAACCAAAGCACTCAAAGTAGAGAGATAAAATAAATTGTAACACTTTTGATAAATTAGTCTTAATAATAAATTAAGATGATTATCATATTATAGATTCTAACTTTTGTTGAATTATCTTAAAAATTTCAAGCATTTTTCACTGCCAAAGATTCCGATACAAGATTGGTATTGACAAGTATAGGTCGGTACGGGCAAGGGTCCTGTCCTGGCTGTCCAGTCCCATTCCAACCACTTTGGTCTAGTTTGGACCATTTGTGGGCCCTTTCCAAGCCCAAAACAATGATCGGAACCATTCGCATTTTAGAGCTCGTTGAGAACATTGACCATGCTAAAAATTACGTTGATCGGATATCGTTTGATATGATATTAAAATGCATTTATCTTCTGATAATTGTGTTAAATGAGTTGCAATCTATTGTTGCACACTTTTTTTTTCCCAAACTTAATGCATTGGTATACAAATACATTATAAATATGGGTGAAAATTGCAGTGGACGATGCAGTACATACGCTGGTCAGACACATGGGTTATTGAAAAACACTCTGTAGCCGAAGGTGATTCTTATCCAAGTCAAGTAATTCGCGTGCACGAGCGTGAAAGCGTATTCTAAAAATATCTCCAACTTCTAAAATTCGCAAGGACAAGAATTCAAAACGCGAGCGCATAGTTAGCATTAGAGCAAAAGCATAGAGCGAAAGCAGAGTTAGAAGAAGCTTTGTTGTATTGTAAGCTGGGAATGGAAATTGGAGCTGAATCCATCTTTGTTCTGCATTTTGCGTAGGATGGGAGTAAAGAATAATCCCCAAGCATTGCCTTCAGCAACTCATATTACTGAGTAGATGTAATATATATATATATATATTTATATAGAGTCCCCTTCTTATAAGGACTACCTTATTTTAATAAAATGCGGACTTCTCTTTCCCAATTGAATTTCGATGATCCGAGCCGCTCAATGTGTTCAGAACGTGATTTTAAGGGTATTAGTGAGAAATCAGCAAAAAAAAAGACCGGGAAGGGCTTCATCGAGCAGTTTTTGTTTGTTTTTTATCTAACAGTTCAAATAAAAACTGCTCAAATCAAGCCCTTCCCGGTCATTTTTTTTGCCAATTTCTCGCGGATACCCTTAAAATCACGTTCTGAACACATTGAGCGGCTCGGATCATCGAAAACAGATCGGGAAAGGTGAGAAATGAGAGGTCCCCATTTAAGGTCCTCATTTTAAGGTCCTTACTTGAAGATTTCTGTATATTATATATATATATATATACACACACACACACACACACACACACTGTATCACTCCGGTTCCCTTCAGGGATCCCGGACCACAGCTCCCGTCCGCACCCTATTTAAAATCCACCCCCAAGCCTTCCCACGCGCTCCTCCAACACCCAGCTCATTTTCCTTTTTCATTTGTACGCGTAAAGAGAGAGAGAGAGAGAGAGAGAGAGAGAGAGAGAGAGAGAGAGAGAGAGAGAGAGAGGAGGCGACGAACGACGAAGAGAGAGAGGAGGCGACGAACGACGAAGAACTAGAGCTCCGCTCGACCCACCCGATGCACGATGACGACGACGAACCAGACCCAAGCCCGATGATGACGAACACGCCAAGGTATCTGTTTACACCAATTTTTGGCCAAAATTCATAAAACCAATTTGTTGGTTAGAAGAAGGCCTTGAATGATGGTCTCAGGCCTTGAAAAGCCTCATGAACGGTCATCCATGAAATCAGGCCTATTTGAACGCCACTAATCGAGTTGAGTTTTCAAAGATCCGGGCCAAATTTATGCCTAAGATTTCGTTATCACAAGCCCAAGCCCAAGATTGGCCGAAAACTTGGGTTGACCCACTAGATCTGAGTGTTTTATCCAGGCCTAGGCCAATTTTTAAAAATAATAAGGCCTTTTAAGTGGGCCTAAATCAATTAAAGCCCAAGTTTTCTTTCCATACTTGGGCTCGCATGGCTTACAAAGAGAAGAGGCCTATTATGCTCCTCAAGCTCAGGCCCATGTAATAGATGGGCCTACTTCTTGAAAAAACATCACATATGGCCTTTAATTGGTAGGAAAAGGCCTCAAGCTGCTCACAAGCAACTCAAAGGCCTAGAATGTTCTTGCATGATAGGTCTGGGTAAGATGCTTGTAGGCCTGAGTCTCTACTATCCTTCAGCATGAAGAAAGGCTTGGGACACATGGCAACCATGCATGGAGACATCCCAAGCAGCTCACAAGCAGCTTAGGCCTGCACAAGCAGCTCAAAGGCCTAGAATGTTCTTGCTGGGTAGACCTGGGTAAGTTGCTTACAAGCAGCTCAAGGTTTGAGTGGACCCCATCCTTCAGCATAAAGCAAGGCCAAAGACAGGTGGCGTACATGCTGCCCCTTGGAGCTGCTGGTAAATGAATCATGCAGACCTAAGCAAGCTGCTCACAAGCAGCTCACCCAGATCTGGCTGAGCCTTTGTTTCTCGATTCTTCTTCCATAAGGAGTCAAGATTAGAGGATTTAAGGACCCACAAGGGATGCAAGGACCAATAAAATGGTGGGAAGGCCTGAAGAAGTCTTGGTCCTCAGCTTTGGTGGGCCCCAAGGATGTCCATTCAAAGGCCTGGATGCTGAAATTCCTTTTGCTCTTTTACAAAGTTTTATGCAGAAAAGAAGGATTTTTTAGGCCTTTGCCGTTTTCTTGGAGTAAATTAAAAGACACGTTTTGTTCAGGGAGCATCCCCTCATTGGAGCATTTAGAAGCAGCTCAAGCCTAAGCCTTTACCAGGGGGACACTTGGCAGCCATGCATGAAGGCCTATGGAAGCAGCTCAAGGCTTGGAACATCTGCCTATAAATACCAGAGTTGAAGGCCTTGGCAAGGGTCCCCGACCATCAAGCCCACGGCTTATGCAAATTTATTTTTCAGTTATCTTCTATCTTTAGGTTCCCGACCATAAAAGCCCAGCGCTTATGCAAATTATCTTTCAATTATCTTTACATTTTCAACAAATGTCTTTATCTTTCATCACACTAGCCATGCCTAGTTGATGTTTTATTTTCTTGTACCAACTTCGTTAAACCGTTAATGAAGTTCTTTTAATTTCATTGCACCTTGTTTCTTTTTCTTTCCATTTTCAACAACGGTTGGGAAATTCTAAGTCCTTATCCTGACAAGGCAAACCATGACCATATACGACCTCATCCCTTAGGTCGTACGCAATGGTCTATACGGAGTCAGATTTGAGGCATCCAGGCCTTGATACGAATTTGGGCAGCAATGCTGCCCTGGCACGCCCGCATTAGGCCTAGAACTGCACTACTCGCTGTTCCTAGGCCAATTTTTACTTTTCGAAAGAAACAGTGTCTCTCTCATCTCGCTTTTTCTCTGTCGAATCTCGAAGAAACCGTGACCCCATTTCTTTCTTGCTGTAAAAGCAGAAACACGAAAAAGAAGAAGAAGATTGAAGAGAAGATCGAAGAAGAAGAACTGGACTGAAGAGAAAGAATGAACGACTGGTATCTTTCTTTCTCGATCTGTTTTGTACCAGAAATTTGGGCATAACGGTTCGAACTAATTGGGGTATTAGGGCTTTCTCTCTCTCTGGCTCGTTCTCTCTCTCACCATGTCGATTAGGGTTGAGAGAGAAAGATACCAGTCGTTCGTTCTTTCTCTTCAGTCCAGTTCTTCTTCTTCGATCTTCTCTTCAATCTTCTTCTTCTTTTTCGTGTTTCTGCTTTTACAGGAAGAAAGAAATAGGGTCACGGTTTCGTCGAGATTCGAGATTCAACAAAGAAAAAGCGAGATGAGAGAGATACCATGGTGTGTTCGTCGTCATTGGGCTTGGGTCTGGTTCATCGTCGTCGTCGTGCATCGGGTGGGTCGGGCGGAGCTCTAGTGCTTCGTCGTTCGTCGCCTCCTCTCTCTCTCTCTCTCTCTCTCTCTCTCTCCCTTTACGCGTACAAATGAAAAACGAAAATGAGCTGGGCGTTGGGGGAGCGCGTGGGAAGGCTTGGGGGTGGATTTTATTCCCAGCCGTTGGATTAAATCCAACGGCTTATAAATAGGGTGCGGATGGGAGCTGTGGTCCGGGATCCTTGAAGGGAACCGGAGAGTTTGTGCGTGTATATATATATATATACAGTCATTTTCAAATGAGGACCTCTCCATTTCTTTCATTTTTCGTTCGAATTTCGATGATCCGAGCCGCTCAATATATTCAGAACATGATTTTAAGCGTAACCGCGAGAAATCAACAAAAAAAAATGACCGGGAAGAGCTTTATCTGAGCAGTTTTTATTTGAACTGTTCGATAAAAATAAACAAAAATGGCTCGAATGAAGTTTTTCTGGTCATTTTTTTTTTTGCTGATTTTTCGCGGGTACCCTCAAAATCACGTTCTAAATATATTGAGCGGCTTGGATCATCGAAATTCTATCGGAAAAGGGAAGTCCTCATTTTATTAAGTTAAGGTGGTCCTTAGGAGAAGGGGACTCATATACTCCATCCGTCCCGGTTTGTTTGTCCCCTTTTTGACTTTTTGAGAATGTTTGACCTTTCAAAAAATTGGCCATAATTTTCAATTCGTAATGTTTTTAATATGTAATATGGATCTTGTTTGATAGATCTCAATTAGTTTCATTATACAAAATCTTCAAAATCATAAAAAATTTGTAAAATGTAAGATATAAGTATATTTTTGAAAGACACGTATTTCGACAATTGGACAAATAAATTGGGACTGAGGGAGTATATATATATATTCCGGTTCCTATCCACACATCTTCCCATCCGCACCCGTCGCAACTCCCAGTTCCGGATCGAATTCCGATGATCCGAGCTGCTTAATGTGTTCAGAATGTGATTTTAAGGGTACTCGCGAGAAATTGGCAAAAAAAAACACTGGGAAGAGCTTGATTTGAGCAGTTTTTTATTGAACCGTTCAATAAAAAACAAACAAAAACTATTCGGATGAAGCCCTTCCCGATCTTTTTTTTTTCCAAGTTCTCGCGGGTACCATTAAAATCATATTCTGATTACATTGAGCGACTCGGATCATCGAAATTCGATCGGAAAAGGAGAGGTGCAGACGGGAAAGGGTGTGAACTTGATCAGGACTAATATATATATATATATATATATATATATATATATATATATATATATATATATATATATCCTTTCACTGGAAAATGGAAACCGGAGAAACAATCACAAATCTTGTAAAGGTCCAGACAGGAATTTGTGGTTGGAGTGTAATCTTACTCAAGTATATGCATGGGGAAGATGCAAAATGCTTTATTCTACCCATTATTCTTACAAACTTTGTTGGAAAAATGCATCCAATTCTTGGTTTCAGAAATAAGAAAAGAAGATACTTTGTTCCAACCACCAAGATACATTTTAATCCACAGGAGTATCCAGGGTATAGCATTATGTACATAGGTAGATAATCACAGTCTCTCAGTACATACCAACTACGGTTGCTCAGAAAATGTCTCTGAGAGAAGCTATTGAGAGGAGCAACAGCAATCAACTTCCTGCTGTTGATAATAACTGTGATTCAGTAAGCATGGAGATCAAAGAGGCTGGTGAGAGCTCATGCTGTTCACATAGCTCCAATAAGTGGCTAACGTCCATTATGGAGGAGGGAAACAAGTATCTGCACTCCGGTTTGCAGAAGCCTAAGATACAAACGGTTCAACCGTTTCTTCGTGAGGTTGAAACCAACAAGAAATCATATGATCCCGAGGTGGTTTCCATTGGTCCCTGCCATCATGGAAAACCAGAGCTCCAACCTTTTGAGACGGTCAAAAAAGCAATGGTACTACTGTATGTCGAAAAAAGGCAAGTAAAGATTCATGAACTCTATGAAGAGGTGGTCAAGGTGGCCAGTGATGCGAGGAAGTGCTATGCTGAGGGCTTGACAGAAAGGTTCAATGACGAGGAATTCACTCACATGATGTTCTTTGATGGTTGCTTCATCCTTCACTACATTTGCAGCATTGTAGAAGGGAACCACGAAGATTTGAAGAAAATCCAGCAAATAGCCTTGGTGCGTAGAGACTTGTTGTTACTAGAGAATCAACTACCTTTCCTAGTCCTCAGAGTTTTAATGAGACCTCGTTTTGGAATTGCTGATGGGGAAGAGATGATCACCGCTTTCATTAAGCGCATAAGGGGAGAGCTCCCAAAAGCAGTTACGCTGCCGGAACGAATAAAATACTTCATTCGACAGCATAGTTTGGGATTGAAAAGCCACTCCGAGGTTCAAATGCAAGACAGGAAGGACAAAGATGATGACGAACCAGTTCACCTTCTTGAACCAGTTCACCTTCTTGAACTTGTTCGAAGGCAAGTCATAGATCCAAAAGCTTTTGGATTTGGGTGTGTCATAAGCAGTAGTTGGTACTCTCGTCGCTCAGCAAAGGACTTCAAGACTATTGGGATCCACTGCAAGCCTAGCAGGACTCATCAGTTCACAGATATAGAGTTCAAGTCTAAATTCAGTTATGGGATTCTGACTCTTCCAAAGATAATCATCGATGACACAACAAAGTCTATGCTTTTGAACTTGGCGGCCTATGAAGTATGCCCCGATAATGCCAATGACCTGGGGGTGACCTCTTACATATGCTTCATGGATTCAATCATCGATCAAGATGAGGACGTGAAGGAGTTGCGGTCTAAGGGTATAGTCAAGAACTACCTCGGGAGTGACAAGGACGTGGCGGATCTTTTCCAAGATATAAGTATTAAATTGGCTCCTAGCCCTCATGCTTATCTGCAAGTTAAGTCTGGTATTGAAAAATACCATAGACGCGCCAGGAGGAACCGGATAGCAACTTCGGTTAGTGAAGTGAAGCGCGACTATTTTAGGAACCTCTGGACCACCATCGTTGTCTTCTATGCAGTGGTTGTTCTTTTCTTGAGCTTCATTCAGACATATTTCACCGTCTTCCCCTCTCCCGATAAGGGCTAGAATTCCATCTGGCCGTATCATAAAATACCAAATACAGCTGCATTCTTTTCCTTCTCCTCATCTTTCTTACTTCCAGAAAGTTGTTTGATTTGTGTGATCTTTGTTTTAGCTGAAATGCTTCAAGAGTAGAACATCTGAGATTACTGCGATGCCAAGAGGTCTGTTGTTGTCTTGTTGATGTAGGACAAAAACGGAGAGTTTTTATATTTTATTGTTATTATTTTAGAATAAGATTTTTATTAGAAATATTTCTGTATAGGTAAGAACTATTAGTTTTTCGTATTTGGTTTGATTTTGATTTCTACATTTATTAGGATTCTTGGTCTACAATAATTAGGATTTTATTTTAATTAATTAGGAAACATCGTTTCTTTAATGCCTCTTGTTATGGCATTATTTAGAATTTCTTTTTCATTAGGATTTCTAGGGTTAGGATCTTATTCAATTATAAGTTTTTCCATCAATAATATTCAGACTTCTATTTTTCTTCTTGTGGATTCAATCAAGAACTCGTTCGTGGACTCGAACATTTATCTCGTTTAGATTAGTACGCAACTAGTCTTTTTGTGAATTCCGCTGCGTCATTTATATAGATGTATGTCTTGTGTGTGTTGACGATGTGGGAGAAGAGTCTTTGGCGAGTATATTTACGGGGAATAAAATTAAGAAAGCCTTTAAATAACAGCAACTTGATTAGTGAGTAGATTCTGTTTTTGGTGTTTTGTTTAGTGCTTTGTAACGGGAGTTCATGATTGTTTTCTGGAGTGATCCAAGTGAGAAACCACATTTTCTGCCCAACAGTTTCAGATTTCTACCAAGCATCAATTTCCCCAAATCAAGGGTTGATCCCATGTCCCTTGGCTCTCTCTTTTGGCTATTTAGTCAGATGAAAGAGATAAAAAAGACTAGATGTTATTTTATAAACAAGGAATTTCTAACTAAACTATAATTTTTTCCCCCCCGTCCAATTAGGAGATTAGGAAATCACTATATTTATTGACCAAGTGCATATAAGCTCGAGAAAAAGATATAGGATCCTATTAACCCCCAATTACTTCTGGGCCAACTTATTGATGAAATCAAAATCTAATCATCATGAATTATTCGAACCCAATTCAAAAAAAAAAGAAAAAGAAAGAGTTGCTCGAACCATTTGTAGTTTCTCCCTAGTTTTCCACCTGCGGTCCTGGTTTCTGATTTTTACCTCTTCCTTTTCATCCGTAGCTCAAACATAGCCCTTCTTCTTTTTTATTTGATGGGGATAAATACAACAAGAAAAGGGAAAGGCTCCTAGGAAACCTTCTACTCCCTCCGTCCCACATTGTTGCGCCTGTTTTCTTTTTGGGACGTCCCAAAAAATTGCCTATATCTCACAATCTATAATATTATTTATGATTTCGAAAACTTTGTTTAAAAAAATAAATTGAGATTTATCAAACAAGATTCATATTGAATATATAAAATATTATAGATTGTGATATATAAATAATTTTTTGGGACGTTCTAAAAAGGAAACATGCGAAACAAAGTGGGATAGAGGGAGTATCTACTAAGAAGAGTGTCTAGACCCCCAAAGTCTCATAATTTGTGTGTGTGTGTGTGCACACGTGAGCAGGAGCATGACACAAACGTTAAAGCCTCTTTTAACAAACTAGTGCGATGCCGACGCACTATGCGCGTCGGTTCATTATTGATCAATGTATTGATTGATAAATAATATTCATATTAGATTGCCAAATTGACATAAGAATTATAGATAATAATAGAAACACTTATGTTTTATCTACTTATATAGTTCTGTATTGTTTTGGTTGGATTTGCGTGGTAAAATTAAGCAAATCTAAAGTGAAATTTGGAACAATTATAGCAGTTCTACTACAATACTAACTAATTATAATGCAGAATATAGTGAGGCTTCTTGGGTTGTAAGGAAATTGTTGAAGTTGCGTGGTACCTGCCAGGATTGGATTAGATACATTGTTGGTGATGGCGGAGAGACGTTTCTATGGACAGATAATTGGCATCCTTTGGGTGCTTTGTACAAGAGGTAGGGTGATGCTGTTGTGGCTCAAAGGGGGAGAGCGTTAAGAACAAAAGTGGACTCCATTATTGATCAAGGTTTTTGGAAATGGCCAAGGCAACGCAACTGATTTATTATGGAGATTATTAAGGAAACCCCAGTTGATTTTTTTCCTAATGCATCCACCTCTGACAAGGTTATTTGGACTCTTACAAAGGATGGTATTTGTTAGGAATATAAACCACGGTCTCTTTGTGTTGGCGAATTCCACAATAAAACACACATATAATTGTATCCTTATTTATTGAGTTGTAATTAATTTTTTTTTTCTAGAGTGTCTGTTTAGGAAGTGGAAGAAATCAAATATTGTGTAATTGAGAGAATAGTTTGTCAAAGAAATTTGGTAGAGTTGGTTAAGGAAATTGGAGTGAATAAAATCAAGACTCTCAAAGGATTTTGTGCACATGGCAGCTGAATAAGGAAAGGGAATTAAAGATTCAAGAGTGAGATTGATAAGGTAATTTGCAAGGAAATCAAAGGAAATGAAGACTTGGCAAAGTATTTCGTGGACAAGGGAAGGGAGTCACGAAATCAAGACCCTTCATATATAGAAACATGCGAGAATTTTTCATAAGTCCACTATAGCATTTTCTAAACCTATCTAGTCAACTTTTAAGTTTCATAACCCACTAAGTCCACTAATAATTTTAATGACAAAAATAATCCACCTAAGAAACAAGGGCCTTGTTTGGCTAACACGAAAATATATTTTTTCTATTTTTTTTCATTTTTGTTGCAATCAAGCAGCCGCCGCCGCTGCTGCCGCTGCCACCACGGCCACCGCCGCCACCACCACCGTCGCCGCTGCCATCACGCCACATATAACGTTATATGTGTAACAAAAAATGTATTTTTTCATTTTTCTCGATTTTTTTTTATTGAACCTGCTACACTTAACATTTAACATTATATATGTGACAAATTTCTCTTTTTTTCCTATTTTTCTTGTATTGATTTTTTAACATTTATGAGTGATAAAAATTTTCTAACATATAACATTATATGTGTGGCAAAAATTTTCTAATATGCAACATTTCTTTTTTGGTTTTTCTTGTTTTTAGTCTTTTAACGTTATATGCTAGTCCATACAAAACATATAACATTATATGTGAGTTTTTGAATATCTAAATAGCGCCAAAAAAAAAAAAAAAGAACATATAACATTATATATGAGCTTCTACAGCTCTGAATCTCACAAAAAAATAGAACAGAACATATAACATTATATGTGAGCTTCTATAGTTCTAAATCTCACGAAAAAATAGAATATATAACATTATATCTGAGCCTCTGTAGCTCTAAGTCTCACAAAACATGACATATAAAATTATATATTCTCAAAACAACATTATATCTTCCCAACAATATTATATATCTCAAAAATAACATTATATGTTCACATATCATGCCACCTGTAACGACCCTAATTTTGGCCATAAAATTTTCAAATAAAAACTCGTATTGTTACCCTAAAATTTTATTAGTTAACTAAATTATAAGTATTTTTATTCAGAAATTATCTCCTAAAATAATAATAATAATAATAATTAGCTAGTCATATATCTTATTTCTATATTAGTCAAAAATCCTAATATCCAATATATATAAATATATACACGTATATATGTTAGTGTACATGGTAATTGCTCCCTAATATTGTGGGATTGTGTTCCCCAATTCTCATCTCTCCTGACTCCCTCTCACCTCTCCCGAATCTCTCTCTCTCTCTCTCTTCCCTTGTTTCCTACGGACCCATCACCCCACTCTCCTCTCCATTATCTCCACCTTTTTCCCTTTTTTTTTCCTTATAAAGTGAACACCCATTTCTTTCCACTTCTTTTCCATTTAATTCGGCAGAGAAAGAGAGAGTGCTGTGCAGTGAAGGAGAAAAAGGGAGGAGAAGAAAAGAAAGAAGAGCAAAGGAAGAAGGCACCACCATAATTTTATTTTCGTTCATTCCACGTACCTGTTTTTATGGCCATTTTCCTCCTAGTTAAATTCGTTTTCAGGCTGTGTTTTCTTCATGAAACTTGTAGAGGGTGTCAAGAGCTTCGATTTCGACCCAAGAATCACCCAAAACGGTCAAGAATTAATAGAGTTATTGCCATACAAAGTTTGGTAAAATTCTCGGATTCTGATATCCAGGCAGATTCAGCGACCCTTCTAAATTCCCATTTTTCTCCTACTTAGAGTGGTATTCGGGCTTAGACTTCTTCACAAAAGTTGTAGAGCGTTTCAAGAGCTTCGCGTTAGATACAAGAATCATCCAAAATGGAAACGTTTTGGTCAAGTTATTCCAGTCCAAAGTTGCTGCTAAAATACCAATCTTTCGCCGCCAAACAAAAACCCACCGGACTCCATCGAATCGCTTTGTCCGGATTAAAGGTAGATTAATCGCTCCCCTATTTCCTCCTAAGTATATTTAGTTTTTATATGTCGATTTTGGCAAGTTTTAATGGAGAAAATAGTAGCCACGCATCAAAATTTTGGACACACTCATGTGCTCTGTTTGAAAAATGGAACGAAACGCTATTGTACATGCACGGGTTGCTTCTAAGTTTAATATCTTTATTACACTTTAACCCTTAGTATTGTGATTCTTTGTGTTTTGGCCGTAGAATTTGTAATTAATGGAATATTCGATCTTCCATTTTACTAAATCGATCCCTGACTCATAAAAAAAGTTATTAAAAATTATTACTTTGATGACTGTTTTAGGTGATATGATTTCAAAATCTTGATAAATGAACCTACATCAAGGATTAAGACTACACTCAGAATTATTAGAAAACTAGGATTACTATAACATAAGAAGTTCAACTCTTGTATTAGTTGACTAACAAGTAGATAAAGATTAATAAAAACTATAATTAATTTATTCGTTCAACGAGCCTTAAGGGCATCGGCCCAATCATAAAATATTATGTGTTTATGTATTTGCACAATACCAATTGTTATGCTTGCCTTCATTTTGAAATATGTCCTGTTTGTTGATTAAGATATTATGAAGTATTATTGTTGTAATTGTTAGATCGGACTTAGGTTAACGGGGTGGTTACGAGTAGTGAATCATGTAGACGATGATAAGTAATGGAAAAATGGTAAAGTGTTGAAAGTGTGAGTTTGTGGATTGTGATTTGAGCCATGACTATGGCAAGGGTAACCAATGGGGCCCTGTGTTGAAATGGGTAACCAATGGGGCCCAGTATTGAGAAATGTTGGGACGTTAATGTATGATACGTCATGGGAAGTTTCTCTTGGGAAAAAGAATGGGTCCCATGAGACGGTTATAGTTAGCGTGGGATAGTGGATGTCCGACCCTAATGTATGATGCGTCATGGGATGACTCGATCCTCCTGTTATGGTCTTAAGTGAGAACATGCTCGGTATATAACTTAGGTGCGCTCACCTAGGACTCTGGTACGGGATAAGCAAGAAGAAGAGTGGACCCATGAGACGGTTGTAGTTAGTGGATGTGGGAGGAAAGGATCTCGTGGAGATGATCCTTAGATTTCATGTAAGATGATGGATAGTAAGGAAAATGACGATGTGCTATTATTTTTACCTCTCGTGTGTTTTCAATTGGGATATTATTGTTATTATTAAATGCTAATTGTAGAGTAAGGGGTTGGTAGGATTGGGATTATTCTACTGAGTGAATTATCACTCACGGATACGTTTGTATTCTGGCAAATCGTTTGCGTCGGCGTTCAATTTGCCAGAGTGTGCAGGATTCTACAGTGGAGCAGTTGATACAGGTGGGATTCCTGGAACGGAGTCTGGGCCAACGTTGCTTGGAATTTGTGTCAAAACTAGAGTCGCTATGGAGTTGCTTTTGTTAAATAAATGTACATAGATTTTTGTATTATTTTGAAATTGTAGTTTTTGTATAAGGATAAATGGGAGCCTAGAAGTTTGTAAAATTCAGCATATTTTAAGAATAATGCACCCGAAATTCCTTGGAAAATCGGGGCGTTACACCACCATTATCCTTGTTTTCAATCGCGCCTTGAATCCCAAGTTGAATGTTGATGAGGCTACAGGGGGTCGAGCTTCATTTTTTTACCCTTTCTTCATCAAAACTTTCATCGAATCCTTCAAAATTTGTGATTTTTTGCCTCCGAATAGCATTCCCATAACCTCTATATCTACATATATACATATTCAAAACAACATAAACAACATTAATATATCTACAAAATGAAATATAATATTATATGTTTAACTCTAAGAAAAACACATATTATACATGACAGAAGTTCACATATAACGTTATATGTTCCATTGTCCATCACTTATTGAATTGGTCCGCGCAGTGGCCTCTTTGACTTGCTTCTGATAATATATGGATATATCCATATGTGCTTTTGAGAGGCCGCTGCGCGGACCTATTCAATAAGAGAGCATATAACGTTATTAGTTCCTCTTTTTTTTTTTAAAAGTTTTACAGGAAAAAATCCCATATATAACGTTATATATTCTCTGTGCAAATTGAAATATTTTTTTATGTCAATACAAGCTCATATATAACGTTATAACCATATATATAATGTTACACGGTACAAAAGGTCATATATAACGTTATATATTCTCTTTATTAAATAACATGGAATATTTTTAATTTGGGATGTTATATATAACAATATAACGTTATATATTATTATATATCTCTCTAACTAAAAATGTTTTAAAAAAATGATATTAAATAACAACAAAAACACAAAAAAATATAACTCTTGTACTTGTATCTTTAGTAACTCTCATTTGTTTGCCGAGGAAGACCGTTAAAAAATAAGCATGTATGCAGAGCAATGTACATAGAAAACCAAATCTAATATGAAAGTTAATTGTTTGAAAATTTTATCATAACATAGATGTGCAAACAATGAGAAAGATACATAATATAAATCTTAATTAACATGCAACGGGGGAATGGAATTAAATTCTGTAAGGCTTCATTCATACCAGAAATCTCAACTTTTTATCAGGGGAAACCCTTTTTCTTTTGTTAGTATCCTAGAGGATTCCTGTATGATTGTTATGAATGTTTTTGTGTGACATGAAAAACACAAAACACACATATGACCTTATATATTTTTTCAAAAAACACAACTTGTTCCAGCCTTATATGTCTAGCCCTATAAAAAACACACATATAACCTTATATATTTATTCAAAAAACTCCAAATATATGAGAAGCAAGTTGGAGAGGCCACTGCGCGGACCAAATCAATAAGTAATTGATGAAAAGCACAAATATAACCTTATATACTTATTCAAAAAACTTCAGATCTCTAACCCTAGGAAAAACACACATTTAACCTTATGTATTTATTCAAAAACCTCCAAATCTGATGATAACCGGACACGAGACAAACAAAAGACTGGATCAACCTTCTTATAATATTACCAATAAAAAATAATAATCCTCCAATAAGGAACAACAAAAGAAAGAGAAAATACCCTCTAAGAGCAAGCCGTCTGAGAGCCTTCTTGACCTCAGATTTCGAAGCCCCAGGCTTAACCATGAGGGTCTTGTACGGGTCTCTCGTCGTGGTAGAAGAAGAAACGCAAGAAACCCGGCAAACCATGTCACTAACCTGGCCTCACCGCTTTGTTCTTCGATCGAATCCAAGAGGACCCATAAGCGCCGCCGCTAACAAACCCAACCGCAGTCACCATTCTTTAGTATCAAGAGATGTATTTACGTGTTGTGTTTATGAATATATGAACCGAAGGGATTGAAAGAGAGAAACGAGAACCCAATTTGGGAATGGTGTGGATAATGGATAAGGAATTGTGTGTTACAAAAGAAGGCTCGTCCTTATTCTTTTCCCAGGCGGACGGTTCATCAGGGAAGGGGAGGAGAGAGAGAGGGGAAGAGGGGAGGCCCAGATCTGTTTTGTGATCTAGGGTTTCTCTCTCTATATATTATATAGGAGGGATTTTTGGTCTTGAAAAATATCTCTTTTTAAGTAAATTGGAGTTATTAGGTTATATAACTATATTAGTGGACTAGATGGGTTATGAAATTTAAAAGTGGACTTAGTAGGTAACAAACATGTTATAGTGGATCTCCCACCAATTTTTTATAGAAACATCTTTCCGCACATGGTGCTCGAGCACTACTTGCAAGTTCTTTTCGAGTTGCTCGAGCAACCTTCCTGTTTTCCAGCAATATATTTATATACGGTTTAGTTGGATTTTCAAGTGGACTGAATATATGAGTGCAGCTCCTCCCTTGCTCCAAAACTGAGAAATACCCAATGGAGATTTTAGTTTGTCTCTTGGAGTAAACATATGATTCGTTGATCATTAGACTTTCAGAATAACTCTAAGAGTTCTTTTCAAACTCTGATTCTATCGAGTGATTTATTCTTCCGGTGGATTCTGGAAGTATCTCGGAAGGCTTGAGCGATTCAAGGCAGCGGTGGTCAAGGACTGGGTGAGGTGAACGAGCGATTCGGCAATCAATCTTGGTCAACCGAGAGCGATTCTAGGTTGTAAGTATAGGTTTGTTTGTAACCGTGCAATGAGTTATAGTGCATGATTTCCTTCCAGTGGTTTTTTCCCGTTTAGGGTTTTCCACGTATATTCTGGTGTTCTTCGTTTATTGCTTTTCAATTCCTTTATTTTTCTTGATTATTGGATCGGTAGGAAAATAGGAATTTCAGTATTTTACAGCCAAGTTGGTTTGGGAAGCTTGTAGGCATAGAAATGCCTTTCAGCCTTGGCATGCTCTTGTGTGGTTTGGCCAAGTGGTTCCTAGATGGAGCTTTATTGCGTGGATTGCTACCTTGGGACGATTGTCTACCAAAGACAGATTACTAAGCTGGGGTATGGAGGTCTCTCCTCAATGCTCTCTCTGCCAAAATGGGATGGAGTCTCATACTCATCCCTTCTTTGAATGTTGTTTTTCTTCTGCAATTTGGTGGCAAATTTTAGCTCGGAATGGTTTGAATAGGCCTCTTCTGCCATTATCTCAAGAGTTGGAATGGGCTGTCCAGAATAGGGAGGGTAAAAGTCTTCGTGATACAATTTATAAGTTGTCGTTAGCAGCTTCCATTTATGTTCTATGGCGGGAGCGAAATCTCAGGATCTTCCAAAACAAATCCAGGGATGTGTATGGGGTGACTTCCGAAATTTTCAACTCGGTTAGAGCTAAAGCTAGCTCTTGGTCTACCATCAAGTTTTCTGCTCAAAATCGTCAGATTTGTGATACTTGGTTGTTGGACTCTAGTATTTTTGCACTTAACAATTCTGTGCATGTTACCTAGTTTTCTTAGGTCGGCTGTAGGCTTTGTTGCTTTTGTTGTTTCGGGGGAATGCCCCTTTGTTCTTTTGTAGCATTTTGCACTTTTGGTGGTTTAATAAAATTTGCTTACCAAAAAAATTATAATGCAGAATATGGAATACAATGAAGGTAATTACGATTATGCATTGGTGATGATTTCACTCCAAATTATCCAATTTTCATAATGCAAGGCTCTCCGCCAACTCATCTTGATGTATTAGGCCTTTACCGTCATTGAAGAAACTGTACCGAAGCTCCTATCGAAGGTTGGTATTCACCGACATGAACCCAACAGGAAAGGTAATTGAGAGTTTGCACCAGAAACAAGGAACTATAATCTTTCACCTGACAAATAATTGCAAATTATACAAGGGCACCGATATTTATCCACAAGAAGGAAAAAGACAACAATACTACACAAAGGAAGTCGCTCGTGAAAGAAAAATGAAGGAATGTGGAACATATATCACAAAAATGAAAGCAAGAAAATTTCGACTTTTCCTTTGTCACCTGGCCCTTATCAGCACAAGAAAAGAATTAAATTAAAAAACGCTCGTAAATCACTGCAAGCACCAAGAATGCTCACAAAAGTTCCTTGATTTGGCTTTACGCCATCGGCAGCCTGCATTCTTGAAAAATTTCTCAATGCCTCTTTACTTTGACCATCTTGGACATACCCTGTAATCATGCTTGTCCAAGAGATCACATTCTTTTGTGGCATGTCATTAAACAACTTCTGCGCCCGCTCTCAGTTTCCATTTTGGACAAACCTTGTGATCATCGCATTCCATGAAGGAACATCTCTCTCTGGCATCCTCTCAAACAAATTAAATCCCCCCTCCAACCTTAAATTCTGAGCGTAACCTGTAATCATAGCATTCCACGAAACCACATTTCTTTCTGGCATCGAGTCAAAAACCACCCGAGCTTCGTCAATCCTCCCATTCCTTGACAAAGTCAAAATCATCGAAGTCCAAGAAATCACATCCCTTTTAGGCATACAATCAAAAAGCTTCCTAGCCTCTTCAATCCTCCCACATTGGCCCAACGCGTTTAAAATCGTGTTCCAAGAAACCACATTTCTTAACGGGCATTTTCTCAAATAGACTCAAAGCCGAATCGAACAGACCGTTTCTCACTTACCCATCAATCATGGTGTTCCAAGAAACCTCATTCTTGTATGGCATCTCATTAAACAACTTCTCTGCTTCAGCAACATCATCTGTTCGTCGTAAGTACCCATTTATCATAGCAGTCCAAGTGACCACATTTTTCTTAGCATTCACCCTATCAAACAACTCCCTTGCTTCCTTAACCATTCCCCGATTTATATGTGCCGAGATGACACTCGTCCACGCTATCACATCTGGGTCCGGCATTTTGCCAAACAGCTGGCGTGCTTCTGCGATTCGACCCTCTCTGCTTAGTTTTGCAATCATCCAATTCGACATTGCCATGTTTTGGTACCCTGTTGGAAAATTGGCCGCTGCAATCTGTACTGTTGACGAAATCTCCACCAAACCTGTAATACGCTTTGAGTCACGACTATGTCGCTTTCCTAAAGACAGTATTTGCCCCTACCAATTGGTATGCGAAGGGTTACAACAAATCTGCCTTCAAGATAAATCGAAGCCCGAACTCGAAGTTCTTTCTGTTTTCATTTGCACTAACGAAATGGACAGAATACCTGCTTGAACGAATATAAGAACCGAGAATCACTATGTTCTATTTTCTGTAGCAAAACAAAACGCAGAATGAATGTTAGAAAATATTGAGAGACATGTGGGAGAAATTCGGATTATGTGTGTGTGGATTTTGACAAATAGTGGTCTATTTATAGGCCACTACGCACCCATTAAGCATGGGTACACACCCGATCTAATCTGACCGTTGGATCAGATCCTACGGTCTGGATCGATCAGTCACACCGAACTGGTGTACTGTTTCACTCACACCCAATCGGATTTGATCCAATCCGTTGGATCGTGCCCGTTCGCGATCGATGCCTGTGATCGTAACTCTACGAACCAACGCACTTGTAGGCTCGAGTTGCACCCGATCGAAACAGCTCCATGTGACTCACCTGCCACGTGTACGACACACGGCATCCACGTCAGCGCCACCTTACCGCAATAAGAAATGGCTCCTACAAGGCGCCTAACGCTGACGTGCTAAGTGCAAAGTGCGCCGCTAAAGCGCCACAATGCACCCCAGCCCACGCCGCGCGCGCGTGCGTGCGTGTGCGTGTGTACAGGCTCTGCGGGTATGGTGCGAAGCACCATAAGGCTGCACCACACTAGATCATTGTTTATTCATATTAGGAATGTTTTCTAATATATACCACTCCAACTTCTCTCAACTAACCTATGTGGGACAAAGCTCACAAAGAGGAAAAACCAAGCATTCTAAGGAAACAAGGAAATTTTACAAAACCAAAACGACTCTTTTAGAGATCTAGAGCAGCGGTGAATTAGAAGCGTTTCACGTCTAGTTCACCAATTGTGGGGTTCGTGATCTTGGATTTGAGCTCCTCTTCGATGGATCTGATGAACGCCTAGCCTCCTTGCCCTAACCTACACAAGGAGCGCACAACTAAGACCTAGCTGGAGTGACTCCAACAAGGCCCTCCGGTGAAAGAGTAAGTATGTGCAAAGAGCAAAGCAAGGCATTAGGGTTTTGAGTGTGAGTTTTGGTGTACCTCTTTAGAGCTGCATCACTTGGTATTTATAGAGTTTGCTTTGCTTGCTCTCCAAGTCTAGGCACATGTCTTGCACGGGGTGGCTGGCGTCACTATGATGTAAGGGATTAGGGTTTTGTAACCGTTTTGGGGATGAGCTGGCACACCCATGTGCGCTCATCATTGTTTTTGGGTGTAACAGTTTCCTGCGCGTGGGGAAGATGCAGCCGAACCTGTTTGAGCTTGGAAGCTCTGTAGAGGCCTGTATTTTTGGAATTTACTTAAGAGATTATAGAAATGCAAGGGGTTGGGGTTAATATGAAATTTGTTGAGTTTATGTGATTTGGGGCTAGAGTGTTGGAATTATTAGTAGAGGGAGTGGTTGTGTAATTTGTATATGTGCTAGTATATATAGGTTGGTGTGTGTGTAGGGGATCAAAATCCCATCTCTCTCTCTCTCTACACACACAAAACACCCCTCTATCCCCCTCTTTTCGGCTCTCTCTTATTCTTACACTCTCTCCCACCAAACTCATTCCCAAGCTCTAAACCCACCAAGATCCACCACCAAATCAACCTTCTCAAGTGTTCTAGGCCTCGGGTTTTGTTTGTTCAAGCTCTGAGGAGGAGTATTTCACTCGGTTTCAACTTTGGAGAACTAGGGCTTGCTTGCTTGATCTCTTGTTTGAAGCTTCTAACTTTGAGGTAGGGATTTCTTGCTCATTTATGTGTTTATGAGTTAATAATGTGCTAGATTGTGCATTGGTTAGTGGTTTATTGTTGGGGTTTCGCCCTTTCGAAGTTTGAAAAATCGCTGAAAACCCCTGTGGTATCGATGCCCTTGTCTTCTCTGGACCAGCAACTGCCATGGTATCGATACCTCTCCCTTTTCGGGACAGTTTTGTATTGCGTTGTCCGTTCCGTGCCCGTTTTAACCCCTATCACTTCTAATACTTCTTCGACACTTCCAAACCACTTCTTAACATTGTTACTTGCTTGAATTGTTAACGTGTTCTTGGACCTTATTTTGAGAATTAAAAAGGGTATGCTAACTTGAAACGATGTTGGAGTTATGTGAGTAATGTGGCATGTTATTATGAACGATACGGACTTCATTGATGTTGTGCTTTATGATATTAAGGTTTGTGAATTGATAAGGGTAATTGAAATGATTGAACGATACTAAGAAAGCCATAGATCCACCATAAGGTGAGATGCCGGAAATGGGGCGCGCGGGGTCCCTAATACCCGGAAGTGCTGCCATGGATCTACCATAAAGTGTGATGCTGGAATGAACATGGGACGCACGGGGTCCCAAACAATGAAATTATGATACGTGACACAATGAAAACGGAAAAGCCAAATAATAATTGAGCCATGTTGTATGAGATACAATTGTTCCTAGTCGTGAGATCATATTTTTTTGTGGTGCCTTGGTGGTTGTTGATTCCTCTTTTCAGTGCATTGGTTATTTATTGGCATATAGCTTGAGTATAGATTTCTCTATTAAGCTAATGTATTTCACCCTATCATTATTTTCAAGTACACCTAAAGGATAATGACATGACGTGCATGGCGTGCATGCTTGATCATTCTTTTGAAAGCTAACATAGAGGAATTACTTTGACATCTTTTGTAAAACTCTTTTGGAGATGTAATTGTAATTTTCAATATATAATCTTTGACTTGGGAACATGAAATCTCTAAACTCTTTCTTTTGACTAATCTTTAGAAATTTGGGACCGGAGCGCCATTATTGTAATCTCTTAAACTTGGTAGTACTCTTGTGAATGGATTTTGGGAAAGTCTTTTGGGTATTAATATGTATATTGCTATGGATTTTCCTTTAAAGTTGTTATTATTATTAAGTTGAAAATCGAGGGTGTGACAAGTTAGGAGTTGATCTAGATGCCTCAGGGGGAGGGAGACGGAGAGTGGCTCCTTGTCTGAGATTCGGCCTTGGCCGAACGTAGCAGTTTGTCCTCCTGTTGAGGCAATGAGCGGATGGTGCGAGACCCTCTGTCTGAGCTCGGGGATGGCCGAGCTTGAGCGCCTGACACTTGGCTTGGTCCGACGGATACAGGCGAGAGTCACTGTCGGACGGCACGGATTACTCCGGCTTAGTCCCAGGCCGTCTCGAGGTCCGAGCCGTAATGTTCGGCCTACTACAAATTCGATTGGAAAATTACACAATCCCTTATCAAAATCAACAAGGTTTAGGACTGAACACCACTGTTCTATCAAGATTTTGAATCTGTGCAGTTCTAAGGGAGAAGACGAAAAACCCCAATGGGTTAGCCTAGAATTTTTTTTTTTTTTAGGGCTAGTGGTTAGTGGTTAACGTCTAGGACCTAGGGGATTGCTCCCTCCTAAGATTTCAAGTTCGAAACGTACTATCAACTCCTTTAAATCCCTTTCATACAGAGTTTTGTTCTAGCTTTACTTTGGACCCCGCAAATAAGCGGTGAAATTGGTCCCTCGGCATCAACCGAGATGCACAAAAGCTGGCCCGGACACTCAATGAGTTATCAAAAAATAAGGGAGGAGACAAAAGCCTTGGTTTTTATTCGTGGGTCAAGATGGACGAACCCTACTATTGCTATGGACGATGTGGAAACCCATGGGGTGTCAATGGGCACGCGGGGGCTATTTCGGGTCCCGCAGGAGTGATCCGAGACGTTCAATAATTATTTTTAAAAAAAAAACCAAGTGGTCCCACGAAAAATTAGCTCATCAAATCTTCTATTTTTTCATTCAGATTTTGAATCTTGAAATCTGAATGAAAAAATAAAAGATTGGATCGAACACCTCCTCATATTGGATTGAGATCGGTTTTTTTTTAAAGAAATTATTGAATGGCTCGGATTATCCGTGCGGATCCAAAGTGGACCCTGTGTGCCCGTTGGTACCGCTCGGTTTCCACCTCCTAAGGAGTGATTTTGGAGTCCTATTTTACTTTTTGCATTGTGCATTTGCATTTGGTATTTTAGACTTTTTAGATTATGATCAAGTATATTATTCGATCGGTAAAGTATGAAGAAAATATGTGGAGGATGCATTTTGGAAGATGAATAGTGTTTTAAGAGATAGCCGCGAAATAAAATTTGTAGGTCTTTATGTTAACAAAAACGGAAGTGAAAAAAAGGAGAAGTCAAAATGCTACTCCCACTTACTTTTGCATTTCGTTCTCTATACTCAAATGCCAAACACCCAAAGGTGAAACATGAGAAACTGAAAATGTAAAGATGAAGATCCAAACACCCCCTAATTGGGAGTTGTACGTACCTCTGTGATTCAAACCGTGGTTTAGTTCGGGCCGGGGGTAAGGAGGAAATACTGACACTGGTGATTACATCATCAGTTACTTCATACAAACAGTACCTATACATAATTGGACATTACTGTTTTGCCACACATAATTGGTACATGCCATTTATTGCCGTAGCCTTTCTTACTATCTATTTCAAACTAGAGTACATACAACTTTACACATCATCTAATCTAATAAACAGTACACACCAATAATTTCACCCTCATCCAATAGATGGGCCGCGATTTCTTTAATGGTCAGTGATGTGTTAAATGTTCATTGGTTGTCCGCCATTTCAGTGATGTGTTAAATGTTCCATCTTTCTTACTTTCAGAAAGTTTTTTGATTTGTGTGATCTGTGTTTTAGCTGGAATGCTAAAAGAGTAGAAACATCTGAGATTACTGGAATGCGAAGAGATCTATCTGTAGATATGCATGTGACTCGAGCCCCTTTTTAAAGTCGGGTTGGTCCGGGTTGTGTTCTCCCGGGCCCACTCACTGACCGGTCAATTAGGTTATCCATGAAAAAAAAAAGAGGAAAGTCCACTTTCACCCCCTGTGGTTATCGTCATGTGCGGATATCCCCCATGTGGTTCAAAACTGACCACATAACCTACCTGTGGTTTTAAAAATGTGCGGATAGATCCCTTGCCGTCATGTTTTCCATCCATATTAACGGAGGTGTATCTCACACATCTTTAGAATGTAATCTGAGTCGTTCATAATGTATTAAATAAAGAATAGAGTATCTCTGTAAAAAATCATCTCGATCAGGCATCAATAACCCATTGATCTAATTTTTAGTCAATTCAAATTTGAAATTTTAATTTCATAACAAAATCGATTTGACCATGAGCTTTTCATTTTTTGATTGACTTGAATTTTGGCATAAACGTAGTACTCGTCAAAATTTACAATATCAACAGTTTGGATTCAATTTTTGGTATACAGGATGGTGTGGTTAGATTTAAAAAAGAAGAAGAATCAAAGGACATGATGGGGGTATAACGGTCTTTTAATGTTGTGTCCGTTAATATGGATGGAAAACATGACGGCAGGAGGTCTATCCGCACATTTTTAAAACCACAGGTAGGTTATGTGGTCAGTTTTAAACCACAAGGGAGGTATCCGCACATGGCGATAACCACAGGGGGTAAAAGTGGACTTTCCTAAAAAAAAAAAGTACAAGGTTTATCTAGGATAAGAATAGCCACATTGCGGGTTGCGTTTGTCTTACCAATAATGAACAGTTCATTAGCAAAATAATTTTTATCATCTACTGTTTTTGTGGAATCATGTGGCTAACATGTCTAATTACTTAGACTTTTCCAAGGATTAATATTTTTCTTTTCCCCCATGGATGATCTTTTCTTGCAAGATCGTACATAATGAACAATTGAATCATGAAGGTGGTGGGCTTGGATGCCAACAAGCAAGGTTATGAATCTCGTACCTTAACGGCCGGTACGTACTGGTATTATCCAAATCTGGTCCCCTACACGTTTAATTTTGTTTCCGCTCAAATACCGGCCGGTACCGGTACCTGAGATACCAGACGATACCCGACTACTTTTAAATCTATTTTTTTCTTCAAGTACCGATAATACCGGATGGTACCGGAAAAATACCGTACTACTTTTTATATTTATTTTTATTAAATGCGTATTATACTATAAATTCTTTTATGTGAGAAAATAATACTAATAGCGATAAAATTCGAAACGGTACCCGGTATCTCACCGCATACGGTATCAGTAGAAACACCGGTACTCAAGCCGGTACGGTACTCAAAACCTTGCCAACAAGATCCTTCGGGAACTGGAAAGAAACGGCCTCCTTCCGTGTTTATGTAATGCTCACATATGCATATGGATTGGCATCGATCCAATGGCCTGCCCAGCCAGTTCGTTTTTAAAGGCTTCGGGTTGATATTTACCTGTGCAGCCATAGGAATATTATGGTGATTGTTATAGTATTCACTTAGATTTACTTACATCCAAGTGAGAAAAACAAAGAATCCATTTTGTTTTTTGCCAAGTAAGAACATTGAATAGAAGAAAAGAAGATACTTGCTTTGAGAAATAAGAAAAGAAGATACTTTGTTCCAACCACCAAGCTACATTTTAATCCACAAGAGTATCCAGAGTATAGTATTATGTACATTGGCAGATAATCAGTCTTTCAGTACCTACCAACAATGGCTGCTCAGAGAATGTCACTGGGAGAAGCTATTGAGAGGAGCAACAGCGGTCAACTTCCTGCTGTTGATAGTCACTGTGATTCAGTAAGCATTGAGATCAAAGAGGGTGGTGAGAGCTCATGCTGTTCACATAGCTCCAATAAGTGGCTAAAGTCCATTATGGAGGAGGGAAACAAGTATCTGCACTCCGGTTCGCAGAAGCCTAAGATACAAATGGTTCAACCGTTTCTTCGTGAGGTTGAAACCAACAAGAAATCATATGATCCCAAGGTGGTTTCCATTGGTCCCTGCCACCATGGCAAACAAGAGCTCCAACCTATTGAGATGCTCAAAAAACCAATGGTACTACTGTTTGTCGAAAAAAGGAAAGAAAAGATTCAGGAACTCTATGAAGAGGTGGTCAAGGTGGCCAGTGATGCGAGGAAGTGCTATGCTGAGGGCTTAACAGAAAGGTTCAATGACGAGGAATTCACTCACATGATGCTCCTTGATGGTTGCTTCATCCTTCACTATATTTGCAGCATTGTGGAAGGGAACCACGAAAAATTGAAGAAAATCCAGCAAATAGCCTTGGTGCGTAGAGACTTGTTGTTACTAGAGAATCAACTACCTTTCCTAGTCCTCAGAGTTTTAATGAGCGCGAGATTTGGAATTGCTGAAGGGGAAGAGATGATCACCGCTTTCATTAAGCGCATAAGGGGAGTGCCCCCAAAAGAAGTTGCTCTGATGGAACAAATAAAATACTTCATTCGACAGCGTAGTTTGGGATCGAAAAGCCACCCCGAGGTTCAAATGCCAGACGGGAAGGATAAAGATGATGACGAACCAGTTCACCTTCTTGAACTTGTTCGAAGGCAATTCATAGATCCAAAAGCTTTTGGATTTGGGTGTGTCATAAGCAGTAGTTGGTACTCTCGTCGCTCAGCAAAGGACTTCAAGACTGTTGGGATCCACTGCAAGCCTAGCAGGACTTGTCAGTTCACAGATATAGAGTTCAAGTCTAAATTCAGTTATGGGATTCTAACTCTTCCACCGATAATCATCGATGACTCAACAAAGTCTATGCTTTTGAACTTGGCGGCCTATGAAGTATGCCCCGATAATGCCAATGACCTGGGGGTGACCTCTTACATATGCTTCATGAATTCAATCATCGATCAAGATGAGGACGTGAAGGAGTTGCGGTCTCAGGGCATAGTCATGAACTACCTCGGGAGTGACATGCAAGTGGCGGATCTTTTCAGTGATATAACTACTGAACTGGCTCCTAGCCCTCATGCTTATCTGCAAGTTAAGAGTGGTATTGAGAAGCACCATCGGATCAGTTGGAAAAGTTGGATAGCAGAGTGGCATCATACTTATTTTAGGAGCCCTTGGACTTGTATTGCAGTTGCTGCTGCAATTTTGGCCATCACCTTGAGTGTCGCTCAGACTGTTCTGGCTGCATATCAGACTTACCTAACAACCCATCCCCCAAATGGTTAAAGGGTGATTTTATTAGGTGATGGTCCCTCAACTGGCAAAGATATGTTCTAAGAAGCAAGCACACTACTGAGAAGGCAACACCACACTCGTCAGGCACTGGGTCGTCCAACTGATCCCTTGTTATATAGACTTAGAGATACTGTGTCAGATGACATGTGTGATTTATGAAGTACTGGATTCTATGGTGTCATGTGTGTTTTGTTTTACTTCTTCTTTTTTTTCTTTTGATAAGTATTTTACTATTTCTTTTGGAATAATGTAAATGAATGTCATGAAATATAGGGCTCTTTTAATTGTGAATTGGGATTATGTCTATGTTTTACTTTTATTATGTGCCTTAAAGTTTCATATACGCGACAATTAAAATACATAGAATCAATAGCTTTAAGTTTGGCATTTTGTGTCCTGCATTCTAGTGAAAATTTTTGCGTCCTTGTGTGTTTGTGCTGTGTTCGTGCTATGCGGGGGATGTTCTGCGCTTCTCCCTGTGATGAAACAAAGCAAGGTTTTGCTTCAGTTACATTTATCTGGTCATGAGACTCATGATCTATCAACATCTTGTTATACGGAGTAGCATGCAACCAAACATTTTGTAAAGATCACGAGCTTCGTTCTGAATACTATTGGTTGTGTGGACAAGCAACGATATTTCTGAACTTAGTGCAGTGCGTTTTGGTCTTCTTGTGGTTTAGAACACTCGACCTCCTCATTTGTGTGCCTTTGTCACTGCATCAGCATAGCTCATACGTACGAAGGATCCTTGTATACAGACTTGTAAAAGAGGGCTCATCATTGAATTAGGTATGGCAACGAGGATTGCTTTATGCGGGATTACTCTTCCCTATTCTACACATGTAACATGCCACCCCAAACCCGACCCAATCCCAAATTAAAGCCGGTATGGATAAAAGTAGAATTGTAATCACTTACCAGCTACTAAACCAACAAAAAAAGGGATCAAGCATGAAGAAACTTGTAAGCGAGAGTTGGCTAACTATTTAAAAGAACAAGCAACTAATGCTTACTTATGTTACAGTGTTATAAAGTCGGCCTAGGCCCTAGGCGTACTCCCAACGCCTAGATTCATTTGAGGCGTTTTTACAGTATTCGGCAATATAATAGTCACCGATTAATTGGCTTTGTTTGCGAAGAACTCAAAAAAGAAAAAAAGGATATCAAGGAGGCATTCCATTGAGTCTATTAGACTAATTGCGGGCACAAAAAAGTGGGAGGCATTCCAAAATGAGTCTATTAGACTAACTTCCAGCAAGGTGTCCGATTAATGGGCTTTGTTATTAAGTACTTAATTTAATTTGCTTTGAACTCTGCACATCGAACTTTGTGTTTTGAAAATATGAAAAACCAACTAATCTCTAGGTGGCGACTAGCTGGCCTAGGCGCTAGGCACCCCTATCCCACCCGACTAGCATCTTCCTCTGTTACAACACTGCCATTGCCTCCCCAACCAAGGATGATGGTTGGGACAAACAATAGTAAGAGTCAAGAATAAAGTGCAAAACTTCCACAGGGAAAAAATGAAGGTTCTCAAACTGATCTTTATTTCCATTTCTTTTCCCTTCCCTAACCAAAAAAGGAGATTCTCATGTGATTTACGTGTCTACAGTTCAATTTGTTTGTTGTTTACAAGTCATATCACCACTTTCGTTTTGTTAAGATTCAACTATCAGTCTATCAAACATTAGTCCAAAACAGCTGACATTTTAAAACTGATGTTTTCCATGTGAAGGATGGAACATTGATTCTCTTTGAATGAACGTACGTGAAACATGCTTTTCACTTTATAGAAAAGAGAAAAGATACTTCACAATCAAGATAGACTCCAACAAAAAAGAAAAATGAAGGGACCACTTTAACCTTCTTTAAATATTGCAGATATACCAAAGTACTGAATTTGCAGGATCAGCGGGCTCTAGTGAAGGATTATATGACTAGGATCTAGGCTCACAAGAGAACTTTCAATGGTAGAAGAATGCGGCTTCCCTTGCAAACAACGAGTTGCTAGCCAATGAGCTCCTCTTTTTACTCTCCGCCGCACCGGGACAAAGACCAGATTGTCCAAGTTGCCAATATCTGCAGATTGTTTTCCATTAATATAACTAACGATTGCCTTCCCACACCTTTTCAAAGTGTGGAAGACCTATTTCCTTTCCATGTTTCAGCTCTGTTGAATTATCTTTCTTGTGCTTTACGTTAGGTATGGCAAATTAACTTGAATGTAATCTTTGTTTTAGACCTCTCTTAGCAAGGCAGTTAAGAATCCTCAAGTATTTTCTTGAGCAACGCATTGGACAGAGTAGGATAACAATATTAGTATTTACAGCGGAATATGATACAGACAAAATCGAAACGTGTGTGAGAATTCAAATTAAAAATTCTTGATGATTCCCTATGAAATGTAATTTAAGCCTGGTTTATGGGACTGCCCGAAGTGTGGGAGAATGAGTTCCTTTTCGAGCTTTGTAAGTGGGAGGATTGAAGAAACTTTGATGTATTGTAACCTGGGAATGGAAGCTGGAGCTGAATCCTCGAGCTTTAGGCCTTGCTTACGAAGGCAGTAAAGAATCCTCAAGCATTCCCGTCAGCAACTCATATTACTGAATATGTAAGAAATACATTCATTCCCCGGAAAATGGAAACCGGAGAAAAAATCACCAACCTTGTAAAGGTTCAAACAAGAATTTATGATTGGAGTGTAATCTGTACTGAAGTATATGCATTTGAAACATGCAAAATGCTTTATTAAAATTATGACGAGGAATTTAAAAATGGTTCCAATGCTTGGTTTGATAAATTACAAAGAAGATATTTTACAAATTGCCATGCCACCCAACCAAAAGAGTTTCTAGGACAGTATTACGTACATAGGCAAAGAATCAAAATAAATAGGTTTATACCAAAAACCCAAATCCTGCTATGGATCAGTAAGCATTGAGATCAAAGAGGGTGGTGAGAGCTCAATCTCTTCACACAGATCCATTAAGTGGCTAAATTCCATTATGGTTGAGGGAACCAAGAATCCGCGCTCCAGTTCGCAGAAGCCTAAGATACAACAAGTTCAACTGTACCTTCGGGAGGTTAAAACCAACATGAAATCATATGATCCCAAGGTGGTTTCCATTGGTCCCTGCCACCATGGGAAACCAGAGCTCTAACCTCTTGAGATGCTCAAAATTCCAATGGTACGAGAATATGTCGCAAAAAGGGAAGTGAATATTGATGAACTGTATGAAGAGGTGGTCAATGTGGTCAGTGATGCGAGGAAGTGCTACTACGCTGAGGGCTTAATAGAAAAGTTCAATGACGAGGAATTCACTCATATGATGATGGTTCTTGATGGTTGCTTCATCCTTCACAATGCTGCGAATGTAGTGATACAACATTGCCATTGCCACCCCGACCCTGAATGATGGTTGGGACACTTTACCTTACCAACAATCAAAGAATCAAGAATAAATAAGGTACAAAAACTTCCACGGAAAAGTGAAGGCTCTCAGTACTGATTTTAATTCCATTTCTTTTCCCTTTCTTCCCTAACCACAAAAGGAAGATTCTCAGGTGGTTTGCTTGTCTACACAGTTCGAATGTTTGTTGGTTACTAACATGGTGCAGACGTATCACCGCTTTGGTTTTGTTAAGATTCAACTATCAAACATGAGTCCAAAACAAGTAACGTTCTGAAACTGTAGTTTTCTGTTTGAAGGGTAGAACGATAATTTCATTTTTATAATTAAGAAATGTTTCAGAAGGGGTCAAATTAAAAAAAATGCTCTTTTAGTGACCAGAAGGGTCAAAATTTTAACTAAGCATCCTAAGAATTTAAATTCGTCATTGTTTTGCATTATATGTGTGGGTTCGATCGGTGGTTTTGGTCACACCTTCATTTGTAAGTGGCATCGCACATGCAACTGTGTTTCAGTCTTAAATGTACCAAAAAATTGTGGCTCTGCTAGATGTTGCTGTTGGTATATTGAACACACTTGCAATTTATGTGGAACATATTGCTGATTTTTTCGTCAAAGAAAACAGATTGTCTTAAATTTGGAACCTATTTGAAACATGTTTTTGGCTTTGTTTAAAAGGAAAAAGTTACTTCATAATGAAGATAGACTCCGAAAAAAATGGAAAGAATAGAAATTGCAATACAAAATAAAAACTCGAAGCGCATTGAGTAGAAAGAAGATTATGAGAAGATCATCTTCCTCCTAGCCTTCCCACATTGAGTACCTTTTTTTGTGTGCTAAGAATGGAGAGCGACCTGTTTGCATGGCTGGACTCCATTTTGATGAATAAAGGTGAATCGTCAAAGAACGCAACGCCGAGTTATACGATACAGAAGGCTCCCGAGAGGGTTCGGAAGTTGCAGCCCTCTGGCAAGAAGAACTGGTATGACCCAATCCTTTTTCCATTGGTCCCTATCAACACGGGAAACCGGAGCTCCAATCGGTTGAGGAACTTAAATCCTGCTTCGCAAGGGAGTTTGTGGGAGAAGGAAAAAAGAGATTAGCCCAAGAAATTTGCTCTGAGGTTCTAAAAGAGGTTCATGAGATAAGAAACTGCTACGCGGAGGGCTCAACAAACGGCTACGACGACTTATCCTTCGCTAAAATGATGTATCCTAGATGGTTGCTTCGTTCTCCAATTTATTGAGTGGACTGTGCATAAATCGCAAGAGAGAATGATGATGAAGATCGACGACATAGCCATTGTACAACGCGACTTGTTCTTACTCGAGAACCAGCTTCGGAGCTTCCTTTTAAAGTCCTCGAGGCACTGATAGGCGTAGAAAAGTTTGATTTAGGTAAGACATCTCGAGTGATAACCCCATATTTTTACTCAAATCTGTTATGAAATGACATACTTATAATTAATTAATGACAAATTTATAATTACGCAAATGCTAATCTCTGCAGGTTGGCAGAAGATTAGTGGGCCCAATTGGCTAGCTTTTCTGAAAAAGTTTCCTGACTGATTCAGAGAAAAAGATGCCTAGTTAAGTAGACAAATTTAACCCTCACTTTTTAGGTCAATAATTCTAGTACCACATACACTTACACACCCACACTCACATGAGTGGTGGGTCCCACACACACTTGAGGTTCAAGTGTGTGTGGGACCCACCACTCATGTGAGTGTGGGTGTGTATTTGGGTGTGTAAGTATATAGAATATGGGATTTTTAGTGTTTCTTTTGGTGTGGAAGCCTTGACTAAGCGAGAAATATTTATATCCTTTTGGCTTAGGCTTCGTTTCGGAACAAATAAAAAAGTCTTTATTTTTTAAGAAGACAATTTCGAACTCAAAAATTATAAGCTTATTGAAATCTAAAAATATGAAATATGGATCTTGTTTGAAGATCTCGATGCGATCTTTTATACGATGTAAAAAAATTTTAAAAATTATTTTTAATTTACTTTATTTTTGAGTTTGAAAATGTAAAATAAGTTGCTTATTTTTTAAGAAGGTTTCTGAAACGAGGTCTTAGTATTTATATCTTTTGGGTTCAAGCTAGTGAACATTGTTTAGTGTTTCTTTTGTAAGTGTAAAATATAGTAATATTTTTATTTGAGTGTCGGGTTCGAAACGTAGCTCTCAGATATTATCAACTCTTATAGGGCCAGTCTAAACAGAAATTTGCTCAGACTTTAATTGGGACTCCCACAAATGAACGGTAAGATTGGTTCCCAAAAATTAGTTGAAGTGCACATAAGCTGACTCGAACACCTGAGTTATAAAAAATGGAGTGGCAACATCAATGAGCCTATACTAATGTGAACTGAGAAGTAAATGTGGTGTTAAAAAAAAAAACTGGCATCCTGTTTTTAGTTAGAGGAAGCAAAACAATAACAAATGGTTTTAGGGTAAAATGGTCTTTTACAATTAAAGTAAAAAACGTATAGGTAATTTTAGAGAAAGGACAACTAAGGGAAGAATTTAATACATTTAAATATTGTACTTTCCTATTCTTAAAGTTTGCCCATTGGGCACATGTTAGCGGAACTGTTATAATTAATCAATACACTTGTAATAAAAGATCCTAGGTGGGTAAGCCAAGGCATTGTGTGAATTTACATTAATGCCCTCTGAGCTTTCCCTTTCCGTTTGGCCTTGCAGGTGTTTGTGTATGGGTAGGTTAGGTATCTTACGTTATTCTTGCAAACACTTGATCGTGAGAGAAGCGATAGAGACATCGATGGTCGTCCGGTTTTCACACATAAAATTGGTACTCTATTTGGTGATTTCACCGAGTTCTTGTACGCTTGACGCCGTCTTCTTGCAAATGCTTGATCATGAGAGAAGTGATAGAGACATTGTAGGTCGTCCGGTTTTCACGCTTAAAATTGGTACTCTATTTGCTGATTTTGCCGGATTCTTGTACCCTTTTTTTATTTTTATTTTGGGTTTTTTTGGTTTGATCGGCGCCGAATTCTTGTACTTGTTATGCTTGACGCCGTCTTTGAACGAGAGGCAGGCTTTACTTTTGGTACTTCGGTTCCGTAATTCATTGAATTTCTGTACCTGTTGAGCCCAATTATTTTTCCTAACTCATCATGACGATACTGTTGCCCCGGCGGTGGACGTCTTTAAAGGAGATGTGAGTTCAGTTATTGCTTCACCGCATTCCGGCCGTGCTACAATCAAAGAGGAGGTGTGAGAAGAGGTAAAGTATGGATTTATTTCCAGTTTCGATTCCGTTTCGATTCCATGATTTAGGGAAAAGAGTTTTCCAGACCATCATTTTTACAGATTTTACGTTTGAAAGTCAGTGGAATAGGAATGCTATAACTCTCAGTGATGTATTCAACTAAGAAATTAATTCAGCTGCAGTTCTACTCTAAGTTTATTGATTAATTTCCAGTTTCGAATTCGATTTGATTCCCTGATTTAGGGAAAACAGTTTTCCAGACCATATTTGTTGCAGATGTTTCGTTTGTAAGTCACTGGAATAGGATTGAACTAACTCCCAATAATGTATTCAACTAAGAATTAAATTCACACGCATTTCTGCTGTAAGTTTATCCTTGTTGAAAATTATTTCAAAATTTTCCTTTTGTTCAAACAGGATTCTGTCAATTTGTTTCTGAATTTTTTTCTTTTCCAGTTTATGGCTTGACCGGGCATGTGTTTAGACTCGAAAGCTCATTTGAGGATAAGCTGGAGATGTTTGCAAGCCAAGATGGTTTATTGCAGATTGAGATGTGTGATCCTCACAACTTGACACCTCTGACACCATCATTCCAGTTCTCTGAGTAAGATTTCTCTCAATCTGGTTCCTTGATTATTTTGTATCTATGAAAAAAATTTATTCATCATTCTTGCTTTAACCATCTAGCCATCGAAAGGATGCGTCAAAATCTCGGTTCTCTACCCGAAGATGCCTCCTATCACCTGAATCCAATATTACTTTCTTTCCACCCTATGGAAAGTCACCGGTTTCCGAAAGTTCTCATAGTCATGCCTTGTTACTGAAAGATATGAAAAACATTGAAGACATATCTTCTCATCAGGACTTGGATTATAGCAATGGAGAGGCCATAGATGAATTCTCATTGGGATATGATGGCCTTCTCGATTCATGTGATCTCAGTACATTGCCCAATCTTCCATCGTCAGTGAATTCCCATTGTTGGCGGAATATCCTTTTGCTCAATTTAGTAGGACCCAACTTATTTGGGCAGTTGCCCAATCCCGGTTTCAAAATTACTGGATGAGGTAAGTCGACAAAGGCTATGTAAGGAGGGGGCTTTTTCCCCTGGGATTGAAGATTGAGCCCTGTACGTTTCCAATCACATGTGTAGGCTGAACCTTTTCTGCGACTATGTTCTCTCTCTCTCTCTCTCTCTGTAGGGAAATGAACATGCACAGTACTCTGGAAATTTATTTTGGCAAACAACGCTCACTCATGTAGAACTTGTCTATACGTATTTTGTTTGCGGATTGATGTATATTAACCAGAACTTTGTCTGTGTGTTACAGTAAGTAATAAAGCCTTGCCTGCTGTCTTTTGTGGTATAAAAAGTACTCTAGCAGAGCTTGCTTTCTGAAGTGCCTTGGTAAATTTCTGCTTAAGAGCATACATTTCTATTAAGCTATGCAGAAATATTGGTTGATTTGCTCAACCATTCTTAGATAGTGCTTATGAATCTGTTTGTTTCTGGAAATACGGGCATGGCTTCAGATGGAACTGAGGAGAGAAATAACAGAGTGCCAAACTATATGAGCTTGAATAAAGCATCCTTTTTGTTAACTTGTTTGGCAAACAGTTTCTGAAACCTTTATCCCGGGCAAATGTTAGAATTTTTCAAATACATAAGATCAAAAGATATTGGGATTTTTGTTTTAAAAAGCAGTTCCGAAACCTGTTCTGCAAACCTGTATTCAAAGAAAGGTACCAAATTGGGCATGTTTTCGTTTTCCCTGTCCTTTTTCCAAGCTGTCTGTAATCCATATTCTACTCTCTGGTTTATGATCATCTTCTTTCTTTGAGT
Organism: Rhododendron simsii; assembly: GCA_014282245.1. Taxonomy (NCBI): domain Eukaryota; kingdom Viridiplantae; phylum Streptophyta; class Magnoliopsida; order Ericales; family Ericaceae; genus Rhododendron; species Rhododendron simsii. The sequence goes on along the minus strand of CM024956.1, from coordinate 16,197,185 downwards.
GCATCCAATATTTTCTCTTTTTCTTCTTGTGATTTTTTTTGTGGCAATTTCTTGTATTGCATTGTAGCCATCATTATTGTATCAGCTGGTCTGGCGGCGGTTCCATTTGTTCTTAGACTTGACAATAAAAGGCATTGGCTTCACTTGGCGTTGGTGGTTCTGGTAAGTGCCTATCCGTGTGCACTTATCCTCTCCACACCAGTAGCCACTTTCTACACACTTTCAAAGCGAGCAACATCTGGGCTTTTAATCTAAGGGGGATAGTATCTCGAAACTCTCTCTAAGATAAAGATCTTGGCTTTCGTCAAAACTGGTACAATAACAAGAGGAGAATTCGTGGTCATAGATTTTCATTCGGTGTCCAATGAAATTACACTGAACACACTGCTTTACTGGTAATTACTATAGTACTTCATTGAATAGATTATAGCCGAAAAGGAAAAAGGATGACGTGTAGTTTTGAGAAAGGAAATAATTCGGATTTCAGACTGTCACAAAGTTTGTAATGCATTACTGGATGCTAAAACCTAACATATCTGTTATTTTGAATCAGGCATCGAGAGAAAATCAAGTCATCCAATGGTGGCTGCAATTATTGACTATGCACAGACGCTTTCCATCGAGGTGAAACCTGAAAGAGTGGAAGAATTTGAAAATTTTCGAGAAGAAGGGGTTCATGGAAAATTGATGGGAAGGATGTCTATGTTGAAAACCAAAAAATTGCATTGAGAGCCAGGTGTGCGACAGGTGAAGAGCTTCACCCATACTTTCAATCTTATTATGAAACAACAAGATTTACAGTAATGCAATTGAAAGTGTTATCTCTGGGGGAGTCTTTTATTTTGAGGGGTAAACTTCGATTGCCCCGTTGTGATTAGTGCTCAGGGAGGATTACCTTCACAACATTTTGAAACTAGCACATAATGCTGCATGTTTCGTGGAGCAAAGCGCACAGGCAATCAAAGTGAAATTTGCTCTATTTTTAACATGAAATTGTTGGTGGACTCCAATCCTACTGCATTTGCTGCTGCGTCTTTTTCGACCTTATCATTAGACTCATTTCAAACTATTTTCAGCTCCAAGCATAGGTCACTATGGTGAAGGAAAGTCCGTTGGTTACATATTCTTGGGAGCTGCTCCAGCTGGAATTTTTAGCCTCTTTGATAGTTGTCAAACTGGTGTAAGAGAAGCGATCAACGAGCTGAAGTCAATGAACATCAAAACTATAATGCTGACTTGAGATAGCCACGAAGCAGCCGTAGAAGCACAAAAACAGGTGAAGGGTCAGCCCTGAAATTTCAAAATTTGGCTAGCATACAAGATAGTATTTTGCAAGCAGTGGCAAATTGCACCAAGCCACTAGGAGGGACAACGTCCCCACAAATTTTTTCTAAAACTGCACTTTGGTCTACATATTTTAATTTTTATTACAGGTTATATCCTCCAAAATAGCATATATGCCCCCATTTAGATTGATTTAATAGTTGTCAACTCTGAGCAAAATATTCCTGACTGCATTGCTGCTTCCAAACATTGATTTTTCTTCGTGTTTTTATAAATTTCTAAGAGAGGAGATGAGTTTTTTTGAACTGCTAGCGGGTGCTATGGGCGTTGTGCATGACGGTCTACTTCCCAAAGACAAGGCACAAATCATATCTAACTTTTAGAAAGAAGCTCCCACAGCCATGGTGGGTGATGGAGGGAATGATGCCCCTGCATTATTTGCAACACATGTCTACCAACTGCTTGCTAAGACATCATTGAAGTCGTAGCTGATATCAGATACTACGATGTGCTACTAGCCTACTTCTACCAAAACAATGCCACGAATTGCAAAATGTTTTCTTTTCTTACTCGCTTCTGACTTGCTCTTCTTAGAAGCGTAAGATCATAAAAAAAGTTTAACATAATTTCTCCTACAATAACACCTCAATATTTCACTATTAAGAACCACTACGAGAACAAAAAAAAACTTGCAAATAACAAATCAACAAATGAGCACGTGAAAACGTGCGAAGCACGTGCATTACACTAGTGAGAGTAAAAAGAGGGTGAGAAAAAAATGTGTATGAGTTTGAGTCTACTAAAATTTAAATGAGGAAATTGGTGAAACTCAAAATGGATAGGCAAATGAGTATAACATTAGAGATGAATTTTTAAGTTTTTTACCCAAATTTTAAGTATGAGTAATAAAATAGGTAAGAATCGGAGATGCTGTTAGCGTCTTAGCGTCTATTGGATTCTCGTGTTCATCCTACACACAAGGACGGTGTCAATACGGGAACTTTACTCTCCTTTTAGGGATACGGATATAGTCTTGGAGGAATTTCCTCATCTTCTATGTGCCGCGTGGAGTCTATTTACCAAGCGAGATCATGTAAAAGATTTTATGCTTTTCTTGATTCAATCATTGCTCACGCTGACGATGTTAAGGAGTTCAAATATGCAGGTACGTACCGTATCCGTACCCCATAAGAATCAAGCCAAACTTCAAAACACTTGTGGTATTCAAAATTTCTAAAGTAACTTGCCCCATTAATTTGTTCGATCGAATACTCCTTTTACCGTATATATATACGATTCTCATACTTACTACTCCGTAAAATCTTTTTTAATTTGTTCTACCTCTGCAGGTATCCTTTCCAATTTTCTCAACAGCGATGAAGAAGCAGTAAAAGTAATCCAAGAGATTGCTACTGGGCTGGTGCCAGAAGATATGAAGTCTTATGCTGACGTGAAGAAGAACATTGAAATATACCATACACACGTCGGCAGGACCCAGATAGCAACTTGGGTTAGCAAAGTGATGCGCAGCTATTTTCGGAGCCCTGGACCGCCATTGCTGTCTTCTACGCAGTTTTTGCTATTTTGCTGAGCTGCATTCAAACATATTTCACCGTCTTCCCCGTCCGGATAAGCACTAGAATTCCATCTTGCCGTGTCTTAAATACCAAATATAGATGCACTTTTGCAGAGAGATGTTGGATAATAATGCTTCTGCAATTAGTTCTCCTCATCTTTCTTACTTACAGGAAGTTGTTTGATTTTGTGATTGGTGAGTCTTTGATGAGTGTATTTACAGGGAATAAAAGAAAGCCTTTATATAAACTGAAATTGAGTAAGTAGATTGTTTTTTGAGTTCATGATTGTTTTCTGTAGTGAATCAAGTGAGTCTTTATTTGATACCAAATTTTCTCCCCAACAGATTAGGATTTGTTTCCTAAGAGCATCAGATTCCCCATTTCAAAGGGCAACTGATCAAATGTCACTCCGAATTACGCCTACAAAAGGATTGATTTGAAAAACGGCACAGTTTTCCGAGGGACCAACATTTGGGACAGAGGGAGTATAGGTTTTTAGCTCGTGGACTATAAAACATCGCAAAAATCTCATATATTTGATCTACAAATTCACGATTCAAAAACACACCCACACATGTGTGCGCCCGGAAGGAATACTGGTTGAATTACACCGAACATGCTGAGGCTGCGAGGCACTTGGTCCTCTACACAAGTACAGTGAGGCTGTCAGTTCAACTCCTAAGCAGAGAAAGTTGATACCTTGTTAATCGGTTTTGCGAAAGAGTTTGGATGGTATAAATGCTTCTAACGTATGACAGGTATAAATGACTCCGAACAAACTTGTATTTCCTTCATGTTTTTCCTCAGGGTTTTACGATTTGTCAGGAAGATAGCCGAGGACGTGTGAAACAAGTTTGCAACTTTCACCTTTTCCGTTACCTCCATAATAGCTTGAACACAGCAAGAGGGAGGGGAATAATTCACTATTCTACAAATTCATGATCCAAACATAGTCTAATCGAAACAGAATAGACAATGACTGGATAATTTTAAACAAAATACGATTCCTTCCTATTTTCACAAGCAGTCCGGATGGTCAAGAAGACAGCTATTCGATGTATGCTAGAATAGCTTTTCTATTTTACAAACTCGAAAAGGATAAAAGAAACAGAATCATCCGTACATGATTAACCAAGTATCAAACTTCCACAGCAAAATGAAAGATTCTCAGCTCATCTTTGTTCATTAGGTTTTCTTTACTCATTGACCACAAAAGAGAATTCTCAATGTGACATTTTTATGAACGGTGAATTCTCAATGTGACTTGAAAGTCTATGGCTTAATGGTTGGATTTTGCCAAGTACATGGATCATCACGGTGTAGTTTAAACTTCATTCATAGCGGGTTACACTCGAAATAAAACTGATTCACATGTTCTATTTTTTCGCTATATATGCTCAATATCCTTGTCAGGACTAATGCTATCATCAACATGCGATTCTGGCAGCCACTACGTTCATACCACATACGAGGATCCTCTGCTTCTGACAATCATTTAACAGGAAGTCAAACTGTAAAAGTGACATGTATACGCAAAGCAAAATTTGAAGAGGAAAACATACAACAGAGAGCATTCCATGAGATCTTACTCCCTATCCTGTACTAAGTTGTTGATCATTCTCACCAAAGGGAGAGTGCCCTTTCCCATTATCTCTATCCTACAAGTATTAGAGGCATGCGAAAAAAGCGACAGCCCAAAAAATAAAAGCTCAGGAAGAAACAGTCTAGAAGACAAGAATCCATGCCAATAACGAGGTTCTAGGTCAAAGAAAGCATCGAAAAACCGTCTCGTGCCCTCTAAATCAAGCTTAAGGAGAATATCCATACCAAAACAGAAGAACTCCCTCTGGCGTCTCCGCTCTATGGGCCACAAGTCTTTCCAAACTTCCGCTGACAAATCATTTCCAAATATGCTTTTTTCAGAACCAAGGTACCGGACTATGGAATCGGCAACGATTGGGGCTGCAGCTAGAGTCCTTGCGACCATATATCCAGTTGAAGGGTGGACCATTCCAGCCGTTCCGCCAATGCCAACGACACGTTGAGGGAGCACCGGAAGTGGGCCCCCCATAGGAATCACACAATGCTCATCCTCTTCGATGCTCTTTACTTTTATGCCCAAGTGCCTTAACCTAGCCTCCATTCTTTCCTGAATATCTTCCATAGACAATCCTGGTCGAGCTACAAGGGAGGTTTCTTCAAGAAATATCCTATTGGATGAAAAGGGCATAGCATAGAGGAAAGTGGGAATCCTACTATTTCTCTCTTTTAGTTCCCTATTGTTGTCAAGATGGGAGTCTCTCCAATCCATGAAAACCATTTTATTAACATCAAACGGGTGTTCTTCGACTTCAGCTAAAATTCCATAAGCCACTTGGTACCCCGGATTGTAAGGCTTATCATATTGAACAAGGCATCTGGAAAATCCAGTTGCATCAAGCACTACGGCAGCCTGGATAGTGACGCCGTCATTGCAAATCAGCAAGGACTTCGATTCTTCGTGAATGACTTTTATAACCTTGGCCTGATGAAACTTCACACCGTTCAATATGCATTTCTGCATCATCCTGGATTTCAGTTGCCTCCTGTTTACCCTCCCATAAGGTCTGCCAAGATTTTTAGTTGACTTTTCATTGACAAACACAACAGCCCCAGACCAAGTAGTGTCAAGGCAATCTAGCAAATCCATGGCCTCAAATTCATCCACCCAAACACCGTAGTTATTGGGCCATATCAATTTGGGAGATGGGTCGATAGAGCACACAGAAAGCCCTGCAGCAGAGACTTGTTGTGCTACCGCGAGCCCAGCAGGGCCACCTCCCACAATGGCTAGGTCTACCACAAGGCCCTTTGAAGGGTCATACATGGGAAGCTCGAAATCAAGGTTTTCCTTCTTGGTCTCAGGAACAAGCTCCAGAAGGGCACTACTTTTTGCCTTCAGAGAAAAATTCTTCCCCAATTTCAGATTAGGTTTCTTGGGAACAAACTTAAGCTCATGGCTGTGAGGCTTTGAAGGGCTCAAACCACTAGTTTTTTCAACAAACCCATGAAGTGGGTGAAGAAATTCAAGCTTGTTATGAGTCTTGAGCAAAGTATCCATGAAATTGCAACTACAAAGCTCAATTATATCAAGAAAATCCCAACTGGGTCAACTAAAATCCCTTCAAACAAAATCAGGGTTCCAAGGATTTTCCAAGTTCTTGAATTGAACTACAAATCCCCAGCGAGCAAATAACTTTTATTCCATACAAAAGTTGAAGAGGGTTATGTACAAGAAGTCACAAATTCACCATATAATTGCTGAAACAAAGAGACTAAATTTGGGTGTTCTAAGTACCGGAAGAAAACAAGATGCAATGGCAATAGGACGTAGAGGGATTGAAGGCTTACCGGTGGACTAGAGAGTGGGGGGAAGAGAGAGAGAGAGAAGCATGGATTGAAATTCTGAGAGTAGAGAGAAGCTGAGGAGGCCGATCTGTTGAACTTGAAGGTGAAGCTTGTGTGGCCTCCTGTCCTCAACGACAAACGCTAGTGGGTCTGTGGCGTGTGGCGGTGCGGTTGTCTAGAAAGTATATAAAAGAATTATACCCTCCCTCTAAACACTCCTATTATCTTTCCGAAGCTCCCTCCTACTCTCCAACAACTTAAGTTTTTGTTCACCCTCCACTCAAGAGGATGAACATTATCTTACTTTCTATTGATTGAAATGATATGGGTCCTATCACAAAATAATATCATATTTACCAAAAAATGTATCGCATGATAAACATGACATCAATTTGTGGTGAGATCAATAAGAGGGAGGATAATATTCATTCTCTTTTTAAAGGAGGGTGAACAAAATTGCACTCCGCTCTCACAGGTCAATGACTTATTGTTTGATGTATTAGAGTTTGGAGAGTTGAGTTTTGTTTTTAGACGAATATTTGTCTACACTTTGGTTATTTCAGAGACGATGCTGCTTTATAGTGCTCTTTGTGCCAACAGTGCTCTTACCCTAGGTAGGAATATACAGATGATCGTGAGTGTCACTGTCTCCTTCAAGCTCAACGTCTGAGTAGAGGCAGGGACGGAACTAGAATTTCGTAAACAACAAGATTTTGAAATTTCACGGTTTGAAAATTTTAAGATTCAGGAATTTATAATAGTTTGCTTGGTTTAGGTTTTGAGGAAAATCTTTTACAATAATAAGTGGAGAGAGATAAAAAGAGAAATGAAATTAATAATTGAAGGAAAAATCTTTGGGAGATCGTGCGCAAAGAGAGATATTGAATTTTTTGTCTAAATAACATTCAATACAAAATACAATATCTATAGGTGTTCTTAACAAACAAAAAATAATTAATATTAATATTTAAATTATAAAAAAACTGAAATAATGCGGGGGCGTGGCCCCATCCGCCCATGAATGGTTCTGCCTCTGAGTAGAGGTGAAAGATGTCGACTTGTTTACCTTAGTTAATTAGATGATTATCTTGGTTTTGTCTAATATATTTATAATGATTAGCATGGCTTTGTCCAATATATCTATCGGTTTGGAATACTTTTGTCTTTAGTGATTTTTTTTAAAGATTGTGATCATAATTTTTTGGTTTTTCAATTCTTCGTGTTGAGACGAGTCAATAATTGAGAGAAAATAAATTCAAAACTAAACAAAGGTGAATCTTTTAAATCCGGTACCAACGGGTATCCATTCCCCAAAAAACAACATTTTCTCAAGCCTTTCAACCACTCGTAATGACTTCGAAGACCAGCTTTTGCATAAAACTCGAGTATTTTTTAGAAAAAAATCGAATTGGTTGCGAGTATTTTCATTCCATATATGGAGTTGATATCTACATATCACATCGTATGTAGCAAGATAATACAATAAGTTTTGCGAGATTATTTGTTTGATTGGCAAAAGAAATTTTCATTATCATAAAGGGCCAAATATGAAATGGGCACAATAAGAGAAGAAAAGAATGGAGAGAGCTTCGAAGAGTACACATGACTCTCTTAGTGCTGCAACTCGCAAGATCTCAACCTATAACTTCGCACCAAAGGTCCAAAATGAAAAGAGCTAACAAGGATATTTCCTCTGTCCCAAATTCTTAGTCCTTGTTCCTTTTTTAGGGCAAATATAAATAGGAGGAGCCTACTTTGATAACAGTATGTTTTGTAGGCTTTGTTGTGCTTTTAATTTGGGGCTTATTTTGTGGGTCTAAAAAGTTAATTTGGGTTGTTCATTTAAGTTTGGCTTCTCGAATTTATTACAAACGTTAAAAAATCACAATAATTCGTATTTGGAGGCTGTATAATGTTATTTGTTTCGAATTTATCTCAAATTCACACTAGCCGTTAAATTTTTACAAGGCAAACGTATTAAGTTTATATCGCTCTCGATGTTCATTTAGTTTGATTTTTGCACATGCAACAAGCTCAACGAGCTGAACAAAATATCTGATCGGATCTCTTTTGCGCTCAAGATGGGTCCATATTGGGGGCACCAACAGGACCTATTGTGCTCACAATCAGGCCTTAAGTCAACGAAAGGGTTGTGGGTGGAAAGGCTAATTGAAAAATGGTAGTAGTGGTATTAGTGATCTAATACTATTTCAAACAAAAAATTGGGTTCAATCCTGCAGCCGTTGAAATCATTTTCTTCCTTATTTTTGTTCCGCTTAAAAATGTAGCATTTTACTTCTTTGAACATGTGGAGATATTATGGCCCAAACGCTTGGAAAGTCTACAAATATATATATATATATATATATATATATACAGTCATTTTCAAATGAGGAGGTCCTTATTTTAGTTAAAATAAGGACCTCCCCATTTCTCCCATTTTCCGTTCGAATTTTGATGATCCAAGCCGCTCAATATGTTCGGAACGTGATTTTAAGGGTATCCGTGAGGAATTGGCAAAAAAAAAAAAAAGACCAGAAAGGGCTTCTTCAGAGTAGTTTTAAATTGAACCGTTTGATAAAAAACAAACAAAAACTGCTCGGATAAAGCCCTTTCCGGTCTTTTTGTTTTGCTGATTTCTCTTTGGTAACCTTAAAATCACGTTCTGAACACATTGAGCAAATCGGATCATCGAAATTCGATCGGGAAAAGGAGGTCCTTATTTTATTAAGTTAAGGTGGTCGTTAGGAGAAGGGGTCTCTCTCTCTCTCTCTCTCTCTCTCTCTATATATATATATATATATATATATATATATATATATATATATATATATATATATCGGACGCCCCTTTGTCTTTAAAATCTGAGGGCGATTAGAAAGTGTAATTGAAATGAACTCTCCAGCCATGAGTGCTATTTTGCTATAAAGTATTTATAAGTATACCTTGTGATCACCACTGTTTAATTGACCTCATAGTACTTCATACTCTTCATTAGCCACGTGTTTTCTCCTTAGTTGTTGCTCATGGGCTATGGCACTGTATGACTAGTACTTACAGGGGAAATGGGTTACGTGAATGCCAAATGACATGGAGGTGAAAGGGCAAAACAAATGAAATGGAGTGGAGGGAAAAATTAAGGTGTATATTTGGTCTTCGACACAAATTTTACTATTCATCTAATATTTCAACTACTTTCTACAATAGTAAAGTTTAATCGACCTCATTTAATGAATATTACCATGTGCCTTAGGGGCACATATTAACAAAACTAATTTTCTAATTAGTATGATAGCTGTATCGAAATAATTTGGGGTAGTGCTTTGGGTTTAGCATTTGTAAAGGATATGTTCCTATGTACAATTATATATGTTGAACACAAATTTTGATTCTACAAAAAGGACAGAAAAAATGCTGAACAAGAGTCAATTTTTTTGATTGAAAAAATTAGGGTTTACAATCTCTGATGTATTTCCTAATCAAATAAAATAAAGTCCTTTGATACCAATTGTTACGACCGGAGGAACACCATGTACACAAACCCTCGCAGTGATTTCAGAGAAAAACTCCCCTTGTATATATATTCACACAACATATACACAAAGATGAAAAAACGCTCCGAGAACAACACATTAGTTCCTCATCGGGAGGCCACAGACCGGCCCCCCACACTCGCCTCACCCTCTCCCTCACATTATGTCATACACTAACCCTAATAGGTTTTACAACTATTTATAAGGGATTCCAAGGGTAAATACGCTCAACACCCAACACTAAGGGTGTTACACAAAATAACCCCACCACTATGGATGGACCCCAACAATCACCCCCTCCACCCAGAATGGGTAATTGTTGCATCTGTCCAGCCTCTCTAGCAAAGCGTCTGCGTCACTCCAAGTCTAGCTTCTAGCACCCTCTCACCGAAGTACTCCTGCTTGACTGAATGTCTCCTTGCAAGACTAGATCTTCCGAGGCTAAACCCGCAGTGCTGTCTGGCTACAATACTGACATCTCCGTCGATATTAAGCACCCCCTCAATAGAGTGCTCGCACCCCCTTGACTGGAGTGCTCGCATCCTCGCAGGACACAATCCGTGACTCCATCTCTCCTTATGCGGCTGCACATCCTGGCGAGAATTTAGTCACAATATTCACAAAGGAAGAGATCCCAGCGATGCATTGTTTGGTCTCCATCTCAATCCCTCTGTTCGGAGCTCTCGTGAACAACTCTCAACAGCCAGTTGTTCGCCATTTGCAGACTATTCCACACACAATCTGATTCGATACCCGGCACTCCTGTACATCTCAGGTCATGACGCCTCGTACTCCAATGCCCTTCCTATGTGTTACTACAACTGTTGCTTCTCCTATTCACCGTCACAGAAAATCAATACTACTTGTCCCGTACCAAACATCAGCTCCATCGGTATGTACTCTTCACAAGCCTATATTGGTTGCCCATCATCATCCTCATGCAGCCCAAATCACAGCTACAACTCCTGACGATAGGTCTTCATCACATCTGTCACTCCCAAGGCCTTCTGCCACTCTCATGTCTTCTCCTGCCACTTGGTCCATCCTCGTTCCACTCCAGGCTTTTCCTTACAACCCTTGATCTCTGATATGTTGCCCCTAGTAAGTGCCTGTGTCATTACCAAATGAGCTCTCTAGCACCCCCCCAAACTGGGATGCAACACTCGAAAGAATGTATCCTTGCTCACTAGGTCTCCCACGATTGATCACGACCTCCCATGGCCGTTTGGAACTGATCCCTATGTTGAACCAAGGCTCTTTACAACCTGAATCGTCTCTAAACTTCCGATTCCTGCTCAACTAAAAATTAGCCTCAGCCTAGGAGCCTCCAATTACAAAATAGAATGCACAGTTGGATCTGGAGCGTCGAGATAGTCGAAATTGACTACTCACTCGTGAAAAACGAAGTCCAAACGGCTCCGAAAAGTGCAAAAAACCAATTTGAAATATTCATGTTGACCAAAAGTTTGACCATTGACTAGTTGACCGCTGACCAACCAAACGTTGACCGTTGACAAGCCACGTCATCATTGACCAGATGACGTGGCACCCTAAACGGGTCCCTTTTGATGACGTGGTAGATGACATGGCGCCACATGGCACTGATGTGGCGTCCTCATGGGCTACTGATGTAGCACCACATATGCTCCAGCACACGTTGACACACGCATGGCACACGCCCAGATGCTCTCTCTGAGCCAAGGTGACAAGCGGATGAGATGGGACCCCTTGTCATAGCTTTGGACATCGCTGAGTTCGAGCGCTCGGCGCCGAACTAGCCTCGGGCTGACTTCGGGGGACACGCGGTCCGGGCCTTCTGGTTTGGCCCACTACACTACCTATCTTTAGTGTATTGGTAAAACATGTGACATGCATGTGGGGCTATTCTTGTAACGCCCCGATTTTTCAGACACGTTAATTAAATCTTTTTCAGCTGATTTAATAATTCATAAAACTAATATATAAGAAATGAAATTTTATTAAACAGAGTTTAGCAGCGGAAACCTTAAATACCAAATTCAAACCTACTTAATTGTCTTACAACTCAACAAAAATAAAACTGAGTTTGACAAATGTGATAGCACTTTTGGAAATTCAAATAACAGAGCTTCTAAGGTAATACATTCAAGGCTTGACAAACTCCCCTTTCTTAGCTGGGAGGTCCTCAGCCTGGTACTGATCAACTTGTAGAGGATTCTGTTCTTCGGTCTCTTGATTACTTGGCATGAAATGCCAGCCCAACGGCACTATAATGAGTTTTGAAACTCAGTAGATAAATCTTACCCATTAACCCTTATCTACAAGCAATCAAATTTATAATAAAATGAGGTAAGAATCGAATAGCACAAAACTTATTTTATTATATAACCATCAACTTCAGTAAATTCCAGAATCTCAACATCTATCATCATTTCAATACCGCAATATTCACCACGTTCCAAACTCAAAACTTCACTGGACATACTTTACAAGTCCTGTTAGGCTACCCTCAACATCCAGAGGTCCTAGTAGGTTACTCTCACAATTCTAGGTCCATCAGGCTACCCTCAAGGTCCTACTAGGCTACCCCTCAATACCTGAGGTCCTGCCAGGCTACCCCTGAGGTCCTGCTTGGTCACCCTTACAATTCTAGGTCCATCAGGCTGCCCTCAAGGTCCTGCTAGGCTACCCTCAATACCTGAGGTCCTGCCAGGCTACCCCTAAGGTCCTACTTGGTCACCCCCACCATTCTAGGTCCATCAGGTTGCCCTCAAGGTCCTGCTAGGCTACCCTCAATACCTGAGGTCCTGCTTGGCCACCCTGGCTACATCGGGTCATTCAGGCTGCCCTCAAGGTCCTACCAGGCTACCCCCGATCACATGAGGTCCTGTCAGGCTACCCCCGAGGTCCTGCTAAGCCCACAACCTGTCATCTGTTACCTTTTCCTTTAACCAGAACAACGTCTACATAAGTTCTCTAAGTCCACAACTCATCCAATGCCTTTTCTACATTCTCGGCTCAATCGACAAAGCAATCATTTCAAATAACGAGTAAACAGATCATAATATAACTACAAACACAGGATAACTGAATCGTCGCACACCCTCATCCAGTGAGCTTAAGTCCGAACTAACTTCACAACACTTTCGATATGTTTCAATACCAGAGTAATTACAAGTGGATCAATATTAACAAGAGTTCATAAAGAGTCAATGAAACATAACATTATTGATAGTTCAAAAGACAAAAGAATTTCACATATAGTATTCAGATTTGTCTTTTTGACTTCTGGGTTTTATTAGGATTTTGCACATAGGTTCCTTTTTGAAATTTCTATTATCTGAGGATTGAACAGTTATTTCGTAAACCTTGGGTTGCTTTATTGATAACTATTAAGTTACGGGTTCTTAAGTATTTATAATGTGGTACTAATTTATCTCCTAATCAAATGTACATTTTTTTATTCTAACGAAAAATTATACTTAATAATGCACTTCCCTTTCATTTACAATTTATAGGGAGTCCTTATCTGACTTAAAAGTCTATTCTACATACCTAAACATACTATTCTATATTGTATTCTTAATTTCTCTTATAACGACTCTTATAACTTATCATTTTTTTTTTCTCAATTATAACCTGATTAATAGTTTAGTAATACTTTTTCATGCTCCCAACTTTAGTTGTTTGAAACCACTGGTTTAGTTCTCCCATTATTCCAGAAGTTTATTTTCTCTCAAGGAAAAAATTAAATTAACATACAACTATGTATTATTTAAGCCATTGTATTACTTATAAGGATCTGTAAAACCTAAACTATGCTATGGTAAGTTTACCTTTGGTGATTTACTAACAATATGACTATCTTTTGATTTCGTAGTGAACCAGGTTAGTAAAAACAATTCAAAACAAAGTACTCCATATTTTTAACTAGAACCCCACATAGATTTACGAGTCATAAAACAGAACATATAGTCAAAATACAATTCTGTTCAGAAAGAAATGTCACGACCGCGAAGTAGTGAGGTGTTGGAAGCAAGATGCCGACTAGTTCCTATTTTCTTTTCTAAGATCTTGATATTCTTTTCATGGGTTTGATTAAAGCCACAATAATATTTAAAAATACACCCACTATATTTAGAGTTAAAAGGTAATGAAAAATCTACGTTTTGTCGATTGGGCTTATGTAAAGATATAATATAACACATAACATTCCATAATATACTTAGAGTTAAAGGGTAATGAGATATCTACCTTGATCCTTGGAGTTCTAGCTAGAATAAAAAAAATGGAGCTGCGCGGTGATGACTACGGTGGCGGCAATGGTGGAACCCGGTGGTCCTTCTCCTTTTCCTTCCTTCTTCTTCTTTCTTTTGCTTTCTTCTTCTTTTTGTCTCTCTCGGAAAAAAAAAAAAAAAGAAGGGAGGGAGTTATTAAGGCTCTCTCTCTCTCGTAGTGGAACAAGGAAATGGGAGAAAGTAATAATGGGGAGGGAGAAGTTGCCTCTCTCCTCTCTCTGCCGAAAAAAAAAACGGAAATGAATAATAGGGTTGGAATTTATTTATTTTGGATAGATGATGAAGCCCACATTTCTCTCTCTCCCGAAAAATATGAGAGAGTGGGCCGGGGAGGGATTTAGTTTTGTAGAGTTTTTAGGGTGTAGTTAGGAAGCATAATAACAAAAATGCTAAGGACACATATATTTGTGCACATATCTTGCACATATATTTTTATGGGGCCCACCTCGGGTCCCACCAATATGATCCAAACCGCTCATTATTTTTAAAATAATGTTTTAAGAGTTTCTGTAAAAAATCAACTTGATAGGATATCGGTAATGGCTTTTTCAGAAATCGCACTACGAATCAGACTGTTTCACCCTATGATTTTTGCAAAAACCCTTACCGATATCCTATCGAGTTGATTTTTTACAGGAACTCTTAAAAGATTATTTTAAAAATAATGAGCGGTTCGGATCATATTGGTGGGACCCGAGATGGGCTCCATAAAAGTGTACGTGCAAAATATGTGCAAAAGTGTATGTGCAAGTAGCATGACTGAATAATTATCAGCACAATAATATATTTTAATTAATCAATCTAATTAGTTATTGAATTAGTATTTAATATTTCAAATTTGTGTTAAAAAAATAAAGAGCAAAAATCCGGATCGTTACAATTCTCCACCGATACATTAAAGACAATGCATGTGATACTGAAAACATGATAATCAAATATGGTCACCATATGATAAATAAATAAAAAATTGTAGTCACTCTAGGATTATCGATTAATAGGTCAAAAAAAAACTCAAGAAATTGGCATCGTAGTCTAACACCCGAGATTTAGGAGTTTTCTTCCTTTTAGGTCTCGGGTTTAAAACATCTAAGGGGTTATTAACTCTTGTGAGGCTAGTTCGTAGGCCAAGGAATATTCTATACTGAACTTAAAAGGGGTCCAACCAAATTCAGCTATAAATCATTTTATTTTGGTATCTGTTTATTTCGTTTTTCTTTTCATTCTTTGTAGTTTGTGCAGCCCTACACAGGTTGATAATTCAAACACAGCCCTAATTCTTTCTTCAAACAAAAGTATCCACTTAATTTCATTTCTAAAACAACTCCAATGGTAGAAAGAAATGACATGGCTTGATATTAGTTTTTGGGACAGGTACGCTCCACCACAAATGCTTTTACGACTGTAAAATACTAATGCTATTTTTCACATTGCCATTTTATCTGGACTTCTTGAGTCATCATCATCTTAATTGATATATTCATGTGGAGATCAGAAATAAAAGTCACGCAATCGATCCTATTTTAATCACCTGTCCTTTTTATAGGTCTAAATAGGTACTGAAATAACCAAATTAATTGGTGACAAGAATTTGACGGATCAGAAAAATGTACGATTAGACATAAAATCTATGATTTAAAATTCTACTTGTCTATATTTTTTTTTTCAAAAACATTAATTATAACTCCGGTGAACCCAAACTTCTTTTTACTAGTAATACTTTTGCTCGTACATTTGAAATATATACACATACACACACCTTGACCAGAAACACTGCAACAAACAACAACAATAATCGATGAGACAAGTTATTAATTTCAGTCAACGAGAACATCATAGGACGGAATCACTGCAACAATGAGACAAGTTATTAATCTCAGTCAACGAAAACATCATAGGACGGAATCACTACAACGCCGCATGCAGTGCTGGTGTCAGAAAATAGCAACTATTCCAAAAATTAAGAATTCTCATCAATTATTGTCTAGAGTCCTACACAGATGCCCATTGAGGGCCACTGAATCGGGGCTGCTATGAGCAAACACAGTAGCAAGCAGTTGTGTCCCAAAATGACGTCATTTTAATGCGTTTTGCAGCTTTGTATTATTGGACTCCACCCTTCACCAAGCTGACTCATTGTCAAACCATGTCCTTTTTGTCCCTCTTCTACCCCCATTGATCTGTTTCTCGCCGCCTCTCCGGTGTGGAGGTCTAAGAGCAGTGTAGACCAGCGGCGTAGGTCACCTGTTGTGGGGCGGTTGGCTTGTCATGGGTTCGACATCTCCTAATTGTCCTCTCAAATCTAGTAGTGGGTGGCCAGTGGTGGGGTTTGAGCGTCAATAACTGAAGAGGGTGGGGTTAGGATTTTGTCTTTTGCTTCCGGTAAGTTTTAGTTTTTCTTCTTCTTCCATCGGTTGGTTTTCCATTTTGGTTTGTTTTCCGTCTTGATTTTCCTCAGATTTGAAGGGTTGAGGTAGTGGGCGAATAAAGACTTGGGTTTGGTTCTTTGGCTTGGTTCGATTTGTTGACAAGAATCAGTAGAGGGGTGGATTTCAGTCATCAGCCGTCGTGGTCGTGGGATTGGATTATAGCTAGCCTATTACGGTGATCCATTTCGATCTTCGCGCCTGAAGCCTGCCGGGACAGTGGGGGTTTGCCTCGAAGTTTTCTCCGCTGTTTCGGTTTGAGTACTCGTTTCTCAATTGACAGTGCTTTGTTTCCTCGTCCGGAGCTGGGCAGCGAACTTATTGGACAGCAATCCAATCCCTTGGATTCTTAGCCTATTTGCTTGATTCCATGTCTGATTTCCATCGCGCTTGTTGCTGCCTCAGTGCCTCTGATATGGACTTCCATCTCGTAGCGACTGAGTGTCTGATAACCTAACCTCACTTTCGCCGGCATTGGGTCGGTCTGTCTCGGCAGTAACATGAAGAGAGCTTTGTGCTTGCGTTTAGGACTTAAATATTAGTTTGCCTCTTTGTGCTTATTGTTTATTGTCAATTTTTTGAAATAATTGGTTTGTTTTACTTATTTCTTTATTTGGACGGAAATCTTGTAGATACCATATAACTTTTATCGAATGGAGTTATTTGCTCTGCCCCGCGTGCACATAACTATTTGCATGTAGTAATAAATACAATAAAGATACAGGTACAGATGCTATACAGCAGCCGCGCACAAACCATTTTTTTTTCTGTCTTGGGTCCCACAAAGATAATCGGAAGCGCTCATTTTATTTTGTTCAAAATACTTCGTTTTATGGTCCCTGTAAAAAATCACCTCAATCCGATATCAGGAAGGGTGTTTACGAATCATCTAACATTGCTTGAAAATTTAGCAGCAAACTTAGATGATTCGTAAACACTCTTCCCGATATCGGATTGAGGTGATTTTTTACATGGGACCATAAACGAAGTATTTTAAACAAAATGAGCGATTCCGATCATCTTTACGGGATCCAAAACGAGTACAAAAATGGTCTGTGCGCGGTTGCTGTATAGCATCTGCTGTACCTATAGTAGCATTCTAATAAATATTGCTCTAATGTGAAATCAACGTGAACTTCTACAACGCATCCATTTTACCGATGAAAAAAGACGATTGATAATCTTTCTCGTACATACGTACGGCAGAGGATCACAAAATCCGGTCAACTTTCACATACATAAATCAATCTCGCCAAGCTGTCCAATCGATCAATCCGTTTCCATAGAGTAATTACTCGGAAGTCAGAGCCCTTCAATATCATAGATCCATACACTTAGCTCTTGATCCACACACTTAGTCGTGGTCTTGGCCACTGAATACTTGTTTTTCCTTTTCGTGACAATTTTCTCAGAGCTAATCTCACACAAACCAAATTGGAAACAACACAAAAAGGAACAAGAGGGAAAAATTGAGGGCACTGAGTTACATAACATCATCAACAACACACTTAGGTGATCACCGAATCAACTAGACAGCTTAACATCTCTGCTGCTGCTGCTCCATCATAAGCGAGAAGTCCTCGAAGCATACGAACCCGTCCCCGTTCTTGTCCACCCCGCTTATCATGCGCCGGCAGTCCTCTAACGTGCACCGGCCGTCGCCGATGGCGGAAAAGACGGCGTGGAGCTCCTCCGCCGTGATCCGGCCGTCGCGGTCCGTGTCGAAAAACTCAAACGCGTCGCGGAGCTCCGTGTCGCAAGCTGGCGGCCCAAAAGCCGAGCTGATCGCGCCGAATTCCTCGAAGCTGATGCTGCCGTCGCCGTCTCTGTCGATCTCGTTGAGCATCATTGTTAGCTCCTCCTCGCTCGGTGGCTCACCTCCGACTCGGCTGAGCACCGCCTCGAGTTGCTTCCTCGTTATCTTTCCGTTGCCTGAAAGAAAAGTAGGACCGGTAAGCTGGTGTGACTCAATGCTATTATCCATTATTACAAAATGGTAAAAGAATATAAGTATCAAAATTTCATCGAACTAGAAAACAAAAGTCTACAATTACTATAAATCTAACACAACCTACACGACACACAGGAGGTGAGGTTTGAACTATCGGCCTCTTAGTGAGATAAAAGAGTCTTAGTCAAACTAAAGTAGTCTCAAATGATCCACTCAGTGCTAATTATTGAGGGTATGTTGGACATATACGAATATATTTTCTTTATATTTCATATTTTATTTCTTAGATCCATGGCCAAAAAAAAAAATTTCTTTGCATGCGTCGACAGCTCAAAACACAATTGTGTCAGGAGTTGTGTTGTAGGCTTCCGGTTTTTGATAAGCAGGAAATAGATTTATAAACATTTGTGATTGTACTTCAGAGTATCACAGAGGGACAAATATACCAGAGGATTGGAAAAAATTTCTATGATGGGTGGATACCACGTAGTGTCCACTCGACACATCCGAACTATCCATTGCGTTTTAGGAAAGAGAGTGTCAAACGGTCAAAGGTATGTTTGTAGTGAATTTTCAAATTCACCCGCGAAATTACTTGAAAAACAAGTTTGAAGATGCGTGAACTAAGGAAAATTATTAGGTGCCACACATGACATGAGCAAGGTCAATTGGCACCAACCTCTTGCGTCAGGTCATATTTGAATTATGATAAAAGACATCGATTGCTTTTTGATTTATTTGTTTTGTATTTGTTAAATAATTAGTTTTGCTTTGTTCAAATTATTTATAATGATTTTCATTTTGTAAGTGCCGCTAGATATTTACCAATACAATCTTCTCATTTAAAAAAAAAAAAAGGCTATTATTTGTACCACATACAAGATAATTTATCAGATTCCCACAATTAATTTAAACATCAGCCGCTAGGTAGCAGTTTTCTAATCTCAGGTACTGTTACACCCTGGTAAGCCAACGCGACCAAAACTTTCACGCCCGTATCAACCGATTTCCTTTGTTACCCCATTTTTTGTTCACTTCAAGGCTACTAATAATTCAAGAAAAAGTGCTACACCCTGCTAAGATCGCTTCAGGTGCTTTGGTGTCAAAAATAATTTAGTCAATTTCCGCTGCGTAGGGCCCATTCTAGTAACTTTTTTTCTTCTTTATTTTGTGTGTTTGGTTCATCTTTTCTCAAATTTTGTTATATTTTTTGAACAAATCATTCATCTCGACAAGAGAAATCTAAAAAGTAATACAAAATTATGACCAAAAGGAAAAAAAAAAAGTTTATTTAAGACGAAAAAAATACTAAACTACTATTTTTTTTTGTCTAAAGTGTTTTATATGAACTTTTTTTAATATCGACCCACATTTTTATACTTTTATGATTCCTCTCGTCATGACGAAGAATTAATCCTAAGAATTCGACGACAACAAAAAGTTATGAAAAAAATAAGAAAATACAAGAAAAAAAAATTAGACAAAATTTATGACGACGGAGCCGCAATCCCCTAACACTATTAAAACATTGATTAGATCTAAACCTTGAGGCTTAATCCGGCTATTGATACTCAAACCTTTATCCCTTTGAAAATGCTATACTTCTTTATGTTGTGTAGTTGAATCTCCTACAAAATTATCTATATGTTTTAATTTATAATATTTTTTACATGCAACATGAATCTTATTTGATAGATCTCAATTAGGTTTAAAATATGATATATTTAAAATTATGTAAAACATTATAGATTATAAGATATTAGTGTTTGCTCGTACGTATGGCACTACGCACCCTAGTAGTGCCGTACGCACGGATATTTTTGTAATATATTTTTATTTTTTATGCCAACGACAAAAGCCGAGAAGTAAATAAAAAGAACCGATAACATTGTAGTAATATATTTGTAAGAGTGTGGATATTTTCTTAAGAGAGTTGAAGATCAAACATCAGCTCTTGAATCAAATGAAACTCAATTTTTTTTTCAACTTATGTTTGTGTGGTCATCATATCATTGTGCTTTATTAGATAGATAGACAATTTTTTGAAAGGCCCGTATATAGAAATTGGACAAAACATACTGAGAAAGAGGGAGTAATAAAAATTGAGAATACAAGCATAGAGCGAGATTTAAGAGCCGGCGTGACCTACACTGCACTTATGCCCCTAGCCTAGTACGAAACCTAAGGTACAAATGAGGCCATGGAAGATCTCTCTGATTTTACATACCATTAACAATTAATCATGATGTCTTCAAGAAAAACGTGTACACTTATTTCTTACGTTTTTTTTTTTTTGGGATAAGCACTTATTTCTTACGTTACCTTCTTTATCAGTCATCTTAAGAGCCTGCACCAACTCGAAATCGATATCCGTGGACGTCAAAACGCTCGTTGGCGTCCTCTTGCCACCGTCCGACTTGTGGTGGTGGTGGTTGGATGAGGAAGACTCGGAGGAGTCCAACGAGGTGGTCGAACCGGATCCGAACGATGGAGGGTCGGATCCAGAGATTGACCGGCTCTTCTTGGACCGGAAGAGCTTCTTCGGGTTGATGTTGATCGCGAGCTTCATGGCTGAGGTGGGGAAGGTCGGAAATGTTGGAGAGAGAAAGAGGAGAGAGAGGGAAAGAGGAGAGAGAGAATGTTGGTGGGCAGTTCGGGGAAAGAGGGAGGAAGATGGGGTGGTTAAATGGTGAGCGAGAAGGCAGGGTCATGGCAGCTTCCGGGAAGCTTCCCAGCAGTAGTAGTTGTTTTGGCGGACAACTCCCTTCTTGTCTTGTCATAAGTACTACTTTTTTGTTTAGAAATATGAAAACAATTCTTGAAAGGGGCGATTCTTCGCGGTCCCGTATTTTTTTCCTTAGCCCACTACATTTTAGTAAGTAGTTGTTGAAAATTATTAATAACATTTCGGTAAATTGTTGTTGAAAATAAAATTATATTTCGGTAATTACATGTCGAAAATATGTTCAATTTTCGGTAAATAATTGCCGAACATACATTTTCGATAAATAGCTGTTGAAAAAAATATTATATTTCGGTAATTGTATGCTGAAAATGTATCTCAATTTCGGTAACTAACTGTCGAGTATAATTGAAAATTTTTAACGGGTTAAGGAAGAAACTACGGGGCTGCGAATAGCCGCCCCCTTTTTAAAAAGGCCGGGATAGTTTTTATGTACTTTCGTCTCAATTTACTTGTCCCAATCTTATTATAACTTAATTAAAAAATTAGTTATATCTTTAAAATGGTAATGAATTTTATATTCAATATAGATTTTGTTTGATAGATCTTAATTTATTCTATAATTCCATTATTTCGAAATCATCTAAAATATTATAAATTATAATATATAATTAATTAAAAATTGGCACAAACTCCCAAAAATAACAAATAAATTGAGACAGATGTAGTATTAATCATTCTACAGTCACAAATACTTACACAAACATTAACACAAATTGATTCACATTTACGTTGGGGCCCATGCACACTAGACCTCTTGTGTGTGTGAATCCCATCAAAAGATTTGAATGTGTATATAAAGTATTTGTGTAAGTGTGTGTGATTCTAAACTTATTATTTATGTATTAAACCTGGCCCATAAATAATGTGGTCTTTGTTTATGTTAAATAATTCTAAATACATTTATTCCTTTTTTTTGAATATAAATACATTTATTCTCGAATCTGCATACACACATAAGTCTTCATATAACATATTCTTTTTCTTTCTTTTGTGCCTTGAGATTAAAGGATGTAGAGCTAGTACTAGTACTATATATCTAGCTAGGAAATATTGATTACTGGGGAAAACTATGGCATATATACGAGCTGTGCACAGCAGCTGTGCACAGAGCCCGTTTGCTCTCGCCTCGGGTCGCACAAAGATGATCGGAGCCGCTCATTTTGTTCAAAATATGTCGTTTAAGGTCTCTGTAAAAAATGAGCTTCGTCCGATATCGTTAGGGGCGTTAACAATACACCCAAAATCACTTCAGAATTTAGCCTAAATTCTGAAGTGATTTTGGGTGTATTGTTAACGCCCCTAACGATATCGGACGAAGCTCATTTTTTACAGAGACCTTAAACGACATATTTTGAACAAAATGAGCGGCTCCGATCATCTTTGTGCGACCCGAGGCGAGAGCAAACGGGCTCTGTGCACAGCTGCTGTGCACAGCCTGCTGTGCACATAGCTTTTCTGCATATATACCCATTTAAAGTGTCCCCCATTTGTGCCTTTCAAAGGTTATAATATTATGCGGACTCCTTCTTTTTCGGGAAGTACTTTTTTGTTTAGAAAATTTATGAACACCTTTCACGTCTATATTAGATTGTTAACTACATATTAACACATCTAAAGTTTAACTTATTGTAGAGATGGACAATTTTATTATTTACACCTTCAATACGTTCCCTCACATGTAGCCAAACTCTCCTTCATAAACGGACTAAACACGTGTAAATATTTTAACATTAAGTATGCAGGCAGTGCAGTTCGAACTCAGAATCTATTATTTGCTTTGATACCATATCAGATTGTTAACCACTAATTATTCATCTAAAAACTTAAACTATTAGAGGGAGACAACTTAATTATTTATACCTTCAACCGTCAGGAATCATTTGATGTATTAAACCCCATAAATAATGAGGTCTATGTCTATATTGAATAATTTTGAATACATCTATGTTCGAATCTGCATACACACATAAATCTTCGTGTAGTCTTTTTCTTTGTTTTGTGTCTTGAGATTAAAGGGATGTAGAGCTACTAGTACTATATATCTAGGAAATAGTATTGATTAGTAGTGGTGAACTGCTCCTCCCTTTATTAAAAAAAGAGAATCCAGGCTGCCGTAGTGCACCCCATGTAGTGCACATGTAGGACGGCACAAAGTCATTGATTTCATTAATCAACAATCCACATTAAAAATCAATTATGACCGGTAATAAATAATTTTTACCGGTCATAATTAAAAATCATATCTCAACAATTCATTGTCAAGATCGATGACTCATGTGCGTCCTATAGGATGCCTTGCAGGACCTTACACTACAGAATTTCTCAATCCTAAAAAAAAAGTAGGTGGCTTCCACCTTCAAATGTGTGGATTCTACACACAGTTTAATTTAGAGAAGGAAAATCATGCGGCGGCCACTGTTTTGAAAATGCATGTAAATATGGAATGCATGTCCACTAGGAAGAAAATGGTGAGAAATCCACATACAGAGAAGGGGAAGTCAAGCATGTTTGCTGGCTGGATGTCGCTGGGCTCGATATTAAATGCGCATGACATGGAAAAAGTGGAGAAAATCTGACAAACGAATTTTCTCCGAAATTGCAGGAACTCAAACTCACTTTTTCCAACCTGATTAGTTGGAGAGATGCTGGCTGGCTGGCTGATTGGGACGGGATAACTACAAACAAAAAGGCCAATCTGCTTTTCCTTCCCCTTTCCACTTCGCAAACAATGCAAGACAATGAGTTGAAACATTCTCGGAAGCTCACCTCGGTGTACAGTATTTACTACGGTGTAGTTTGCTCTCTCGATCTTAGATTTCAAGTTCGAGACATCCTATGTGCCAGCTATTAACTCTTTGAGGATCATTCTTTTCTAGGGATTGAAGTTTAATTTTAACCGAGAAACCAAACTGACTTCTTAGATTTCAGGTTCGAAACATCCTATGTGTTATTAACTAACTCTATGGATCAATTTTTACTGGGGATTAATGTTTTAACCGAGAAACCAACACACTGACTGAACCGGACGAATTTGGTTGATTTTGTTAGTGTCACACTTGTGGGTTCGGATTTGGTTCATTTATGTGAGAAAACAGAAACTGAACCAAGTTTCAAACCGAACCAAACTGTGACACTAATATTAAAACCAACTAAATTCGTCAAAAATGGTTTGGTTTGGTCAATCCAATTTTTCGGTTAAAATTTTCATCCCTAGTTGTATTAATTGTTGTGCACTTAATACTTGAACACCGTGAAGTTGTGAATTTATATGTATTGTGTAGAGTAGCCCTACCTGATGGATGGATTGAATTCAAGTTAAGATATTACTACTATAATGTTTTGATAAGCTAAAAAAAAGGCTACTTGACCAAGCAGTCAAGACCTGAGACTTAAGAGTTTTTATCTTTTAAGTTTTCAAGTTCGAACCTCCAAGGTGATCAATTCATTTGAGGCCGCGGGTCACTAGAAGTTTGCTATAGTTTACTTGACCGTTAACTTCAGAGTTCTAGGATTAGTCGAGAAGCCCACAAGCTGACTTAGACACATGATTATACAAATTAAAACTATTATTTGGCTTACAAGTACAATCACTACTATATCTGTGAAAATCCTGATAAAAAACTATAAGTCCTTCTATTGAGCACACTGAGTTGTCAATAAGATAACATAACAGAAAGGCAAAAAAAACATGTAGTCTAATACTCGTTTTACACTTTTCATTATACTATTACAAAATTTGATATACTCTTGTAAGCCAAATAATAGTGTAATTTGTATAATCATGTGTCTAGGCCAGTTTGTAGGCTCTTCAACTAATCCTAGAACTTTGAAGTTAACGGTTAGGCAAACTATAACTATTATATCTGTGAAAATCCTGATAAAAAAACTATAAGTCCTTTTATTGAGCACACTGAGCTATCAATAAGATAACATAACAGAAAGGCAAAACAAACACGTAGTCTAATACTCATTTTACACTTTTCATTATACTATCACAAAATTTTATATACTCTCTCACGCATTTCAATATGCTTTCTCAACCTTAAAACGATTGTGTTTTTTTAGCATCTTCCATTAATAAATTTAATATGTACCTTCGAAAATTGTATGGCTCGATGGATGAGGGTTAATTGTTTGGGATGTTAGGTACTGTGTCTGGAAAATACACCTATCAATTAGGTACACCTTTTTTCTCCTGATACTCATATTAGTAATTAGGTACCCATTGAGAGCCACAGGGAAACATTGATAGAAGTAATCGACAATAGGGAGTGGAACCCACCAAGTACTCCTTGCTAAAATTAGCTGAATAGCTGGTCCACCTTGTTTTAGATTCTCAATCAAAAATTCTGGCAATACTGTTGTTCATGGATCGATAAATTTGTTGGGGTGAGAGAGAGAGAGAGAGAGAGAGAGAGAGAGAGAGAGATCATTGAAGCATGCTTGATGCTTAGATTCTCAATCAAAAATTCTGGCAATACTGTTGTTCATGGATCGATAAATTTGTTGGGGTGAGAGAGAGAGAGAGAGAGAGAGAGAGAGAGAGAGAGAGAGATCATTGAAGCATGCTTGATGCTTTCAACATTTTGGAAAGCTGGAATTCGATTCTGCGCCAGGGGCACGCGGAAACAGCAATACACGCGGTTATAGGTATCATTCATCTCTGCTACCTCCAACTTTACTACTATTTTATTTTATTTTATTATTTGCTGGATGGATCACTTTTTGAGAGGTGTAAAAAGGGAGAAAAAAGAAAAAGTTGTGTCCAATTGCAACTCCAACTATGATGTCTCAAATGTAATGAGGAGTGGGCTGTCTCTATAAATGGCATCCGCATAATGCTCCAACGAATGTGCTAGCTAAACTCAAGGTAAATTGTTGTGCTTGTAACATGTGATCTAACCTGGGTCGTGCACTCGTGCTTCGTTTAAGTTGTATTGACAGTTCGGAGTTCGACTTGCAGACATGTTGGTTATTACCGGGGCGAAGTTGAAAAAATTGTTCATCTCCTATTGGTCTTGAAATCTCACGGAGCACTTTGTCATCGGATGGAGGTATCGACAAGGAGGTGCAGCGGATCAGCCTTTCAGTAGGTGTAGCGAATTAGTTTTTCAAGTGGAAGATATTTACATGGTTCACCAACATGCCGAATTACGTTGAAGATGTTAAATTACCATATAAATTGGCAGATCTCCAAAAATTTGATGCTATTTTTCTAAAGTAATTTTACAAACCCATACTCCCATAGAAACATAAAGTGAGGTGCATGGATACTTTGAAGGACCAACTAAATTGTTTGAAGCAAATGGACTGCCACTCCCGTGGGGTACGTAACGACCTTATACTCCCACGCATTAGAGTTCGCTCCAACTCCCATCCTCTAACAATTATTAACTGTAGGGATAGAATTAAATAGGGGCACGTGAGGCCATGTGCCCCACTAACAACCAAAATAATTGTTAATAATATTACATATTGATATAACTATGAAAGTGTCCTATATATATATATATATATATATATATATATATATACGCACTAGTATTATATATCTCAAATTAAAACGTAGAAGTAATTTCTATAATTCAACTTTCAGTGTTTGATTCGTTTATAATTATTGGTTTATATACTGTTTTTCTATATGGAGATTAATCATTTAATAGTCTTTAATTTTAAGCGTTGCCGAGAAATATCTTAAAATAATTAATTAATAAAACCATCGTTCTACAGAATTGTAAATACTCCGTATGAAACATATTCTAAAAGTTGTCTAAGATTAATTGTGTACTCCTTTTTTGATCTTTCTTTAAAAATTAGGCATCACAATTTTTTATATTTAGTCAGTAGTGAATGCTAATTTAGGATAATTTTATTGTGGTTGACAAAAAAAAATATAATTTCACTATTTAGATTAATAACATGCTCTCGCTAAACTAAGTTCTTGCATCCATTCCTAATTACGCACCGATCGATTTCCAAGACGGAAAGAAAGACGAAAAGACAATTGATTTCCAAGACGGAAAGAAAGACGAAAAGACGTGACGGATACCACAAAAGGTGACACAACCGGATATTCATTTAATCTGTTATTCTCACTGCCCTGCCCAGACATCCCACGCCTACATCAGTTCGAAAATATCGACAGAGTATTATAGAGTCGATAAGATGTTTGACTCCTTGGTATCCTCTGCTTTTTTGTATTTGGTACTTTGTTGCATGTTTTTTTTCTCGAAATTCTGGTGTGCCCACCGACCAAGTAGGCCGGTTTGGAAGGACCCCAGCAGAAACGTGGTTTGTTCCTGGTACCAATTTTTGGGTACCGAAAATGTACAATGGCCAAAGGCTCACTTTTGGATTCCATACGAATAATTTCAAACCGTTCATTAATTTTTAAATATTATTTCGAATAGCCTTGAAAAAATTAATTCAATTGAATATGCATAAATGGTTGATCTAATCTTCCAACTTTCATTCGGAATTTAGGATCCTGAATTCTGAATAAAAAATCTGAAGATTGGATCAAAACTTAATTCAATTGAGCTAATATTTTGTAAGGTCACTTAAAAAATTATAACTCTCTCCGTTACTAAATAAATATTCAGCGTGTAAATCTAAGCCTTTAAAAAGATTCATTCTTTTGGTAAAAGAAACAAAAAAAAAAAAAAATCACAAATCAGATATCAGTGAGTTCTTGCAAGTTATGAAAAAAAATTGAATTTTCTAATTTTGGTAAAAGAAATAAAAATAAAATAAAAATTAATAGATATCAATGAGTTCTTTCTAGTTATGAAGAAGGAAAAAAATTCCTAATAAAAAAATGCATTTTTGTAAAGGCTTAGGTTACTGCGCCGAACATTTATTTAGGAACGGATGGAGTATAAAATTAATGAACAGTTCGAATTAATCATGTGTCATCCATAAGTGGGTCATATATGCCGTTGTACATTTCGGTACCTCAAAACTCGGTATCCATAGTTGGACTCTTTCTTTGACATCCATTTTTTTTCCTTGACAACTTAGGTGTTTGGGCTACCTTACCCGCACCTTAATTAATTTGGTGACACAATCCCACCGTCCAATTACGGAAAATCCATTTAAATTTGGAGCAAAGCTCCATGTAAATTGATCGTAAAGAAATTAATAACACTTGAGAAGTTTCAATATGAGAGGGAGTAAACCCCATATTCTAAGGGCCAACCCCTGGGTTCATTTCAAATACTGCTACACACAGACAATCTGTGCATAGATTGTGTACATATTTTGTTGTGAGGGATTGTGCACATATTTTGTTGTGAGGCCCACCACGGTCCCAATCAAATAATCTGAGCCGTTCATTAAATTTAAAACAATTTTTTGAGGTTTCTTTTAAAAAATCAGTTCAGTCCGATAACTATAGATGCTCGATCCAATCGTCTAACTTTTCATTATTCTTAAATCTGAATGAAAAGTTAGACGATTAGATCGAGTATCTATAGGTATCGAATTGAGTTGATTTTTGATGTGACCCTTGAAAAATATTTTACATTTAATGAATGGCTCGGATCATTTGTGTGGGACCCATGGTGGGCCCCACAACAAAATCTGTGCACAAATTATCTGTGTGTGTAGACTTTGTGGTTCATTTCATGTCCACTTCTTCTTGTTAAATTGAGAACGGATTTCCAAGTTGTAGTGGACTGTCGTTAGCACCTTGATTTTCAAGGCTTGCTAAGCGTGGCTAGCGATGGCACCTTACACCCTAGCCAACCGGTGGAAACAAAGACATGAGGCAGGCATGTCTTGACAAGGTGACCCGATGGTGTCGGCACTGGTCCATTAGGCAAGTGGCAGCTGGGATACACGTGAAGGCAGATGATTATTGGGCATGGATGCTAAACGGGAAGCCAGCTTGTGGGACAATGCAATCAAAAAATAGCTACGTATCTGGAGCTGGGTTGGATCACGAAATTGGCCAGGCAGCCTTGATTGGGATCAGGCAAAACGGTTATTGACGGTTACTACATTTTGCACATGTTGCTGGCAGGCAGGGATAGGTGTCCCAAGCAGAATCGGGCAGTTATTAGCAGTTATCTCCAAGAAGTTTCATTTTTTTGTGTGTTGGCAGCTTGTGGCTGTGCCAACACAACCTTAGGGCAGTTGGGGGTGTCAACTGCAGATCATGGGGCCATCCCATGATCCCATTTACTTAGTGGCCACATTTTATTGATTGTAGCCTTATAAAGGCACTGCATTTTCAAGTCTAAGGCATAGGGATGCTCTGTCTAGTAAACTAGTACTCTAAGTGTTTTCCTTGTATTGTTGGTGCAACAAAAGGTTGGGAGGGTTCCTGTAAACTATGTGCGTGCTAGACTTCATTCAAACTCGTGTGTGTGTGTTTTACTTTGTTGACTGAGACCAAGTCTTGGTGGAAACTTGGTGCCATCACGGACAGGATTTGTAGGCAAAATACAGCCTTGTGAAAATTGTCCTGTTTTTTGTGTTGGGGTCCTTGTGGTCGAAACGCATGCTCTATTGGTTTTGGAAAAAAAAAACTTTAGGCTTGGTTCCTCTAAGAGCTTTTTGGACTTTTTGGGTTTTATGTTTATTCAATTTTTTGTTTTTGTTAATTTATTGATTCTTCTTAGAAGAATCAATTCACAAAAATTTGACGCAAAATAAAAAAATGCGATATTCTTTTGCATAAAGACAAAATTCAAAAAGCCCCTAAAGCTCTTAGATGAACAAGGCCTTAATTGCTAAAATTTGGTAAGAGTTGTCAAAAAGCATGGGTTGGGCGAAAACCTAACTCTTTTCTGAATTTGTCGAGGCATTATTGTATCAAATTTGACATGAAAATTTGGGTTTCCCTTCATCATATGAACAATGTTTAGAATCTTCAGAGCCTCACAGTTAAAAATCGATGATTGGACTGCAATGACATATTGACATTACACCAAATACGAAAGAAAGCATTGTCAATTTTTATATTTTAATTAACATTTGTAACAACTTAAAAAATATATACTCTTGGGGCCACTTCACTCCACGCGTGAACTTGTGAAACGGCTATGGAAGGGACTGTAGGGATTCGTCCGAGGTACGCGCAAGCTGACCCAGAACATTCTGCATTACCCAAAAAAAAAACTTAGTACAATATATTAGCGGAATAAGAGAACACCCCTGTGGAGAAATTGCTCCAACCCTCAAAAGGTTGTCAGTACCCTCCCAATTCGAAGGCTTTTCCTGGAAGTTTCCACCTTGTTGACTATGACCAAAAAAAAAGTAACGTCTGTCCAACCATTAGTAATTTAGTATACTTTCTGGTAATGCAGCAATATTTGCTAATGTCGAGCACAAAAAACTTAACAATGTCCAGAGTGGTGCTAGCGGTTTGTCGCACTACTTCGATAACGGCACCTGGTTTGCATTGTGAATTGGTGTCAAATATTATCATTACAAATTCATATCAGATTTGGCATCTCCCGTTGGAGATGCTCCTCGGGTCCTTCAGGGTCATAGGCCCTGGCATTGGGGGAGTCCGACGGTTCGGCTGAGCTAAACCTTGCCATTCTAATTACATTCACGTGGCTAAAACATATAACATGTAATAAATGGGAATGAATATTTCTAATCTTATCCATTCTAATTACATTCACGTGTCTATTCCATTCCAGTAAACCAAAGGCAACCTTCAAGTTTGTGTTACCATGTCACCAAGTTAACAGTTGGAAAATGGCTAAACTGCTGCTGTTTATGACACTACAAGATGAATTAGCAAGGTGTGCGCAAACTTTGCGAAGGGAGATCACTGTAAACACAACAGTAGAATTGTATGTTACTTTCGACAACCAGAGACAGGTATATTATACACGGGTGGATCTCAAGTTTGCAATACAAATCGTAGGGGAGCGAACCTATATAATTCGAACATAACCTATATAATTCGAACATGGTCACAGTTGGTAGCAAGATATATTTCGTTTAAAGTCTGGAGTGGCAGTTGCCGCCAGTTATCCACCCGGTCCATCCCAGCGCTCCTTAGCTTTGTAGGGCTGTCTTATTTGCAAGTGCCACTTCCACATGGGCTGGAACTTGCAATTCTAACTCTAGCACTGAATCAACTCCACCCAGTTGAATCATGCAAAATTACCAGAAAGATAACATCCTATCTTAACCATCAACTGTACAGTACTCATTTTCACCAACCTCTGAAACAGAATTTGCCTCGGGTTGACCACCACGACCTGCTTCATTGACAAAATTTTCTACGTTAACCTCATTGTCACCACATTCAGATGTTGAACTTGAACCAATTTCCTTTCCCACAGAGTCAATCTGCGAAAAGTCATCAAATGAAATCTCCAATGGCCGATCGTTTTCCGAATCATGACTCCTGTTTGTTGGTGTCAAGTCTTCCTTCTTCACAACATTGAACATGATCCCATTATGGGTCCTCTCGGGCTGCAACAAGTCACCTTCAGTTACCACAATGCTTGAATTTTGCATAGTAACTCTATTATTGAAATCCCTCTGGTCAAACTCAGAGTCTGAGCTTCTATCTGGAGTTGTTACCCTCGAACTTTGATACAACGGTTCCTTCCCTGTAATTTGAATCGAAGTATTATTGGAAGGACCAATTTTTGCTTTGGTGAATTTACCATCAATGTCCAAATTTTGGACAAAATCGACGAACTGATCTGCTGAAGTTGTCCTCATCAAAGGACCGCCGGATCTCGTCCAAGTATGTAGGTCGACACTCTCAGATTCACTATCACTTCCGTCATGGTGGGTCCAAGAGCACCGACTGATAAGACCTCCCGTGGACCCTGCAAGTACTTCTTCTTCGAGGGACCCACTTGAGTTCTCCCTTGCGATGCAATTCCATGAAGGAATCCTCTTGGAAGCATTAAATCTGACTGTGGTTGTTAGGGCATGAGATGAAGCAGCAGCTCTCTCAGCGCTCCTTTTCAGTCTCCGCATGTGGTTGAGAATGGCGACACACTCGTCCAGAGCAAGCTCTATACTGCAATTGGCTTTTATGGTGGAAAGCTTCTCCCAAGTGCATCTCCTTCCTTGGTTGGCAGCCTTTTGAAGCTCCAAATGAGATGGGTTCTGTATGATTTTGCAGTACTGAAAGAGACCGGAAAAAAATAATAAGAACAAACGAAGAACAAGCTAATTGAACATGACATAGTAAAAATAACTTATCCAAAGAGGCACACAAACATATACACGTCAAGATCAACACTTTGGAAAGCAAATAAATAGTAATGATTGACAATTGACAGAAACC
Source organism: Rhododendron simsii (assembly GCA_014282245.1). Classification (NCBI taxonomy): domain Eukaryota; kingdom Viridiplantae; phylum Streptophyta; class Magnoliopsida; order Ericales; family Ericaceae; genus Rhododendron; species Rhododendron simsii. The sequence goes on along the minus strand of CM024956.1, from coordinate 16,164,735 downwards.
TGATTTCAACTAATTCCTTGAACAATTGAATCCATGACTCTATACGTTAGAAAAGGTAAAGAATTTAATTAACAATGATTAGATGGAGAAACTAAAAAAATTAAACTGTCATTTGTTGGTTAAAGACGGACCATTTGCTCTTTGAGCGTCTTTCATCAACTCATCACTACTTGATTATTTGTTAGTATTAACTTATAATGTTCAGAACCTGAGGCCTGGAGATAAATGGCCTGAAAAGGTACATTACCACTTGCCATTTTACCTCAAGTAGATGGATTCTAAAATCTCTGTATGATGGCTTTAGGTAATCACCTTTGGGGGTTAAACAAGCAAATGCAACTAGCCTGAAAAATAAAAATAAAAAGCAACTCCCAACTTTTGGGTTATTCAAGATCTGTGATGATGCTATACAGTGGGCTACGAGCCTACGACTTATGAATGGTTCAGATGGTCAACAAAATTCTGCATATCTGATATGCGTAACTGTTATTCTAGTGTGGTCTATGTGATTGTGAGCACAAGCGCGCGTGTGTGCTGCTCCCACTTATGGCTGTTATGTTCCTCTCTCAAGATGAAGGTGCAAATCCAAGACTTTGGTAGAGGAACATGGGGTGGAAAAGTTTACACATAGCAGAGGTAAAGCCCCATAGTGCAGGCCAAAGACGCCATTGAGCTCTAATGATAAAGATTTTACTTTTATGACCAATGATTCTACACAGAGCTCACTCTCCTATCGTTCTCTCCTCTCTCGTAAGCATTATCAGACCAAAATTCTATCAAAATCGTGAACTTTCTTTGTACATACCTGAGCTAGGGTAGCAGGCATTACAACAGTCACATCACCCTCCCAATCTTGAGCAAAAAGCTTGGCAAGGCCCCCTAGTGGAAAACCAAGTTCCAATATCTGGTTACATCTGTGTTTCACCTCCATTTCAACTAAATGAGCAAACTGCATAGAAAGAGAACAAGAATCACAACTTAACCATATAGGAAATGCTGCAGTAACGAACTTCAAAGCAAAGACCAGAAATATACAACATATCTTGATTTCTTTGTCACAATTTTTGTCTTTCATTGACATCCACATGATTGGCTAAGTACTTTGTCTCCAGTGTAAGCGTCAGATGTGAAAACACATTGGAGAAGAGTCTAAATAATGACAAACGTACATTTGATTTCAAGCACTCCAAGGCGTGGTTTTGAGTCTTTTGACATTCAGTTCATAAGCCCAGTCTACTATCTCCCAATCAAATGAATGATGCTCAATATCCACATAAATCACCAAGTAGTCACAAACAAGTGCACATACTTTTCCTTTTTCTTTCCTACACTAAGGGGAACACTTACATACCTTAACCCCAATGAGCTCCCCTACCCATGTTCTTATTCTAAAAGCATATTTCATCAAATCTCATGTTACACAACTTTTCTTTTTTTCTTTTTCTTTTTTGTAAATTACTAAATTAATTTGTGTCAACACCATATCCTTGAATAACGTTGACAGCTAATATAAAAGGACAATTAGCAGTCTAACACTAGCATACACTAAGAGAAGACAAGTTAGATAACCATATAAAGTTATCCTTCACATGCCATCCATTTGTTTGCTTATGAATTTTAATTTAATTTATGAATGTTAACTACATGTAATAGAAAGAATAGAGGAAGGAGAAACTTCACAACAGATTTTCACATATGCAACCAGTGAATAGTTATATCCAATGACAGAATAGGGAAACAGAAATAAAATGAGCAGAATTTCAGAGCTAGAGTTCTAAAATTGCAAAGTTGAACATATCGGATAAGATCACGGAACTCCTTTATGAGCTGCATTGGTTCTGCAGCCCATCGAGACATTAAAGCTACCCACCGCCAACAAAGGGAACAAGCATGCAACACTAGCATCCATACTTGTTCTTTTGATCCTCTAGTAGTGTGACACAGTAGAGAAGAGAAATATAAGAAATGAGAAAAATGAGGGGCATCTTCAAGAATGTACAATACAGCAACCGTAGGTTCAACCGTTCAAGGAAAATGTTGAGCATTATGAATAAAAATAGAAGAAATCAACTCATCAAGTTAAATAGCACGCACCTTGGCAGCAAAGTTACCGCCATAAGCTCTCACCACGTCCTTCATCCTCAGTAGAGGTGCAATATGAGGGTTTGCCTGACTCACTATAAAATGATTGACATTGAAAAGCTCCTTCAACTGCATCATGGGTAAATCAATCTCCAGGCTACCATCCCTCCACCGACGTGCAGCTAAGCCAGAAGCCTCGTTTGGAACCAAATCAAACGGTGGGTGATATGGGACAATTTCACCGCTTCTATCCTTGGCCATTAGTTCCTGAGCTTCAAAAAGGCCAGGAAAGGCGCACGACGCGGTCACTGCACTCCATATGACAACATGAGGAGAAGTTAGATAATTAAGGCATCTGGGCGGCTCATGTTTCCTCAGGGAGCAAACCGTAATCCCCAGAACTCTACCAGTCATGTCATAAGCTTCTTGGAACGTAAGATTGTTAGTTAGATGCCTTAACATTATCTGCAATTGTCTGATCTCATGAACTGCTCCTCGAGTCATAACCCTTTTAAAAACAGCGAAAATCCCACCCATCTGGCCGAAAAACTGCAAAGAGTGCCAAGAATCCTGAAAGAAACTTTGGAGCTCAGGCCAAGACCTAGTGGCTACAATAGAGCACATAATCGATCCAACACTAGACCCTGCAATGACCCGGGGCAAAAGCTTATGCTCCACCAAGGTTTTCACCACACCCACGTGGAAAGCGCCAAGGGAAGCACCCCCACTTAAAAGCAAAGCAGTTCTTCCAAAGGCATGTCTTGTTTCATGCATAAAAGCAAGTTTCTCCTCCAAGAGAAGCTCCTCAGAATCGACGTTACAAACCATTTTCAACTGAGTTGAAACCTCATCGATATACTCTTTTATGAGTTTGGGCACCTGAAGCCTACCCTTGTGCAGCTCAGGGTTGCACATATTACCAAGATTTCTGACAAGGTCAGCACGCATGTAAAATATAATGTCTCTCAGAGAACCCTCTTGGCGACGGTGACGAAGCTCTTGGAGTTTATTCCTAACCAATTCTACATCGTAAAGGTTAGACTCATTCATTTTGGGGCTCTCTTTCTCAAGCATCTTAGCAGCATGAACCCACTCCTCATAGGATAAGGCGTTTCTCATCATATTCCTCCAAAATTTCCTCCGATAAGCCATCTCAGCCCTCCGTTTTACATTTGCGTATCGATTCATTAAGAAAGCAATAACTGTCACCATGACTAGGATCCCTTGTGGGTTTCGGGGATGAAGCCATGAGATCACCGATGTCAAAGAGTTCTTCACATAATTCTTAACAATACCGAAGTGATACATCAACATGTAAAAGATTTGATGCCTCAAATGTGAAATTGACTTGGAGAACAAGATTCTGAAAGCAATTGTCCGACCCAAGATGGTCGAAGGTCCAATTGCGAATGGGTCAACAGTGGCTTCATTACTGATATCCATATCTCACCCAAAAAATAGTGGTCCTTAATAATTGCAATAATTCTCAAAATGATGGGTATGCAATAAGCAACTTAAGTTAGGCACTCCCTGGAAGAGAGAACTGAGTTTGGTACAAAAGAGATTTTCTTTGGCCGCAAATCAATAGATAAACACAATATGATCCCAAATGGAATTTTGCCCTAAAACAGTGTCAGGGAGAGCTCAACGGAATACGATTTAGGTAGCCAACCCAAATCGATTGGGACCCGAGGCTCGGCTCAGTTTTGGGTTGGTTTGGTTTAGCAAACTCCGATGGAAATCAAGGAGAATTGAGAATTCCCACTTCAAAATCAACTAGTTGAAAACAAATAACAGCTCAATAATTACTAACTCGGAAAACCAATATACAGGAGCCTAAGTTACACAAAACCAAGATCAAAGAAATCTCTCTCATTCACCAAAAAGAGGAAGGAAAAAAAAAAAAGCCAACCTCTTGATCTCAGATCGAATTTCCAATTCCAAGCAGGATCCAACTTCTTCTGAGATCTTGAGCTCCAAAATTCCTCAAAGAGCCAAAAGGGTTCTCTACTGTAAACCCAATTTGAGAAATTTGTGAATCAAACCCCACAAGGATCATCAATTGAGATCCTAGAAATAAATTTCCAGGGCGAAAAAAGGGAGAGAGTCAAAACCCAGATTCTAGGTTAGATTTTAGACCGGATTGAGGTGAGATGTGTTGGCACATAACCTGGTTCGGACACACAATTATAAAAAAAGGGTGATATGTGTTGAAGGCTTGAAGCAACAATAATGGAATGAGGATTGTTTATACGGGTGGCAAAAAGATATTATGATTTTGGAAAGTATGAATGCTATGGGATTAGAAAGCGAGACCTTCACGTAAACATCCGCTATATAAGTAACGATTGTCTTGGATGGATAGGTATTGACTGTAGAATGAATAATAGAGGTGAGGAAGACAGGAAAGTCTCTCTCTCCCCCCTTCTCTGTGAATTAAACGTGAAAAAGGTGTTGAACGTTCTCAGCGTTTATAGTTTTCTGCTCGTGAAATCGTACACGGTACAGAATTTTTTTTTTTTTTAATCCAAACACGGTACAGATTGATCCAGTTCTATGGTAGTAAGCCGAACCATTTACGTATAAGTGTTTAGAACCGTTTTGAAAATTGATTTCTACATTCTTCTAATTAATGCAACCACTCTTTTTTTTGTCTTTTAGTAGGTGAATTTACGAAACATTCTCCGCTTGCATACATTTTTTATAAATTTCAGGAACTATTTCGTAAATTCAGTACTGAAAGACGAAAAAATAAGTGTTTATATCAATTCGAGAAACGTAGAAATCATTTCCCCCGTTTTTTTTCAAATAATAACATGAGGTTCTGATTAATGGGTCACGTGGGTGTTGGCCCAGTTGTTTATTGGATCAAAACCAGTCACTTCGGCCTTAGTTCTGTTTGGGCCGGACTTGCTTTGGTTTTTTTTGTCAAAAGGCCGTTGAAATAGGGCTGGATGAGGTCCTGAATAATAGGAGCAGGGCGCTTAGAAGTAGGGGTGTGCATGGGTCGGGTTTGACCCCAAACCCAAATCCGACCCGACCATGTTGGGTAAGAAACATTCAGGCCCGCAACTGAACCGACAAATGGTAAAGACCCGTCCGCGAGCCCAATTCTTTACTTCGGGTCGGGTCGGGACCGACCCCGCAGATAAGGAATGCACCAACCCGAAACTTGTTTTTTTTACAAAACCCAACCAAAGCACCTGTTCAAAGCCGCCTGAGACCCTTCAGATCGGATCGGGTAGTCTGGGATTTTGCATAGGCCTACTTAGAAGTATGTAGTGGGTTTTGACTACCAGGGTCTACTGGGCTGTTTCTCATCAGGAAATCCGTCGCTATTTATAGGAGAAAACAACGCAGGCAGGCCATAGGCTCTCCGCTCTCGGCCCATCCTTCAAATTCCAGTCAATTATATATAGCTCCTTAGCTTTAATATCTTTCCCATTTTTACCGCTTTACTCGCTTTCTTTCTTTCAAAGACTCCTAATTCCGATATTACATAGTTCTTATTCTTTTCCTTTTCGTTCATGTACATTTGTCACTTTATTCAAGGCAGTACAAGTGGCTTTTGTTTCTTGTTTCATTATTGTTATTCGCTGAATTGTTAAGTCCTTCACGAGCAAGGTATTACCGAATCACTTTCACGGCATTTCCCAAATGGTTGTGAAGCAATTGTTTTTCTAGGAAGTCAGAGAACAAACCACGCACGGACCTATTCATGGTTAGACCACGTCAAGGTCTCGGCATGCCCTTTCAACTACTCGCATGCTCAATGTTCCCTGCAGGCTGCAGTTGCCATGATAGATAGAAGCTTAAAAAAGATCACTAAAATGCTCCAAAAAATCTGTCTATTCTGGATTATTCTTCTCATTACTGAACTTCTTTAAGGTTTTGATCATAATTTTTAGTAATATTTTAGAGTCATCTCGTCAAGGGAAACCAATTATCCAAAAAACTTAATTTAGAACGAACAAATGCAAAAAATTTGAATACATATATACATCCAAAAGGATTACTAAGCCAAACCACCCCTTAATAACACTTCCATTCAAAGATAAATACTTACACATACGATTTTGAACAAAAGGGCTATTCAATGAAGTCATGGAGAGGGAATGAGAGAGTTACGGGCCGTTTGGATGGAGGATTTGTTTTGGGTGGATTTGTAATGAGGGGGGATTTGAAGGTGGATATATAATGATGGGTGATATGTTAAGAAGGGTGGCCCCACCTTTTAAGAAGAGTGGATTTGTAATGAGGTGTTTGGATGAATTTTTGAGAAGAGGGATTTGTAGACACCCTATTCTGGACTATTTGGATCAGCACGTTTGCGGTCTTTTTGTTACCCCAATGATGATAAACGGTCGAAAACTCTCCGAGGTCGATGGAAGGTCGTGAGCTTTGAGTGTTGGACCCTCCTCTTTCAAACCATTTCAAACCCCTTCAAATCCAGAGCCAAATAAGCCTCAGCAAAACCGAACCCTGCTTACGCCAGCTCCTGCTTGGCGTGCGCCAGGAAATTGCCACGTGTCGGACATCGACCGTTGACTGAGTTTGACCTGGCGCACGGTACGGTACAAGTGGCGTACGCATGGTCAAGGCCGATCAAATCACCGCTTTTCTGTCACGTGCTCGAAACTTTGTAACTGCCAGAGTACACTGCAGAGCCCCCTGATCATTACATTCTGCAGGGCCGTCCCCATCTCTCTCCTACACACCCCATCAAGTTAGTCCCATGCATTTAATGCATGGGAGCTCTCTTCCTAACCTAACCAAACCCCTAACCCCAGCTGACCAGCCCCTGGTCTCAGCCTCTCTCCTCTATAAATGCAACCCCTTGCATTCATTTGCAAGGGTTAACTGCATTAAAGAAGCCAAGTCCATCCCTCTCTTCTCTCTTGTTCCTTGCTCTCCCATTGAAGGATTGAGAGATAGAGAAGCTCTATACACACCTCCCACCACTGATCAGTCACCACACAGCCTCCATCTTCAACCCCCAAAGCTCACTTTCTTCCTCTCATCCCTTGCACCAAAGGTATACCACCTTTGTGCTGCTTTTTGTTTTCGATTCCTGAGGGGAACCAGAAAGGTTCTGGCTAGTAACTGATACTAGTCCAGGCCCTTCTTTGATAAAATAAATCAATCGTAGGCAACACACCATGGCGCACGCCAGCTTTATCAAGCCGTACGCCACCTTTGGCAGTATGCTGGCGTGGGGATCATGAGGTGTCCATTTGTTGTTTATTTCCTTTCTGTCATCACCTTCCAGCATGCTAATAACCAGTTTATTGTTTCTGTATTTTAGAACTGTTCAAATGTAGCTTTCAATACTTGTACCATTTCTTGCTTTCAAGGCCCCTAGGATATTTCTGATCATATTCCAGAGCCCGGATGATGTAAAGCCAAACACTGGTTAGCATACAAGCCTGGCGTACGGTCCCCATTGGGTGGCATACGGCACGCTCGTCATAGACCAGTGCCTGGCCCTTACATCACAGTTCAATCCTGGCCTTTTGTTCCTCCCCACTCTGTTTATGGGGTTTGCTTTGCTGTTTTCCTGGCTATTAGCCATTCCTTATGCCTGTACATGTACCTAATCTATATTATCAACTGCGTGGTTTGTCCTGGGTGTGCACTGGTCCATTCCAGAGCCCAGAGGGTTGAGAGTAGGAGCTGTAAGAAATCAAAGGGGTAGTGTACGCCAGCTCTTAGGTGGCGTGCGCAGGGTGTGTTAGCGCGCAGTGGCTTGGCCATTGCGTGCCAGCATGTCGCCTGCTCGCGCACCCGACGAGCAGCGTACATCATCCCGTTGAACTTCTTGCAGTGCTTGTTCTCAATCTATGTTCTTACGTTTAATTCAATTCAAGCAAGCAAACCAGCATTCATAAATATTTTGTCATACAAACTGCCACTTGTTACAGTTTTTGACCCCTATTAACTGTTCCCCCGCCCTAACTGGCCAAAAATGATCAAAGGAGAGAAAAATGCAAATGTTTTAATAAAATGCCCGAGTAGAGACTGATCTCCGGATTGGGCGAGAGGGGTGCCATAAAACCCTTCCCCTCTCGTAACCTGGCTCCCGAACCTCAGATATCGAAGGTGACGACGGACCAGTCTACACCTCCTCAAATCAAGTCAAATCTTTTTCAAATCAAAGCAAAATGTAGCAAACGTTCTCGAGTTCAGTTCCTTGGGTGCCTCACCGCTAAAACCCGAGTGGCGACTCTGAATCGAAGCGTTTCGCCGCGCTATTTTCTAAAAAGGGCCGCCCCCAAACAACTCATTCCTTGCAAACCAAAATCGGGCGATTTTTGGGGCGTGTGCCCATAGGATTTGAAAGGTGGATATAATGGGATAAGGTGTTAAATGACTTATTTGCCCCCAGTTTAGTATTTTAATGGACAAATTACGTTTATTTCATTATTGCATATATACAAATTACATATATACAATTAATTATTGCATAAATTTCAATCAAATTATATTTAAATTATTTTAAGCTTTTTTTATTAAAATCCGAAATATTTATTTTCTATTTATTAATAAAAAAGTACATTTTGTAATTACAGTAAATACATATTTATAACTAATTATTGCATATATTTAAATGTAATTATATTGGAAAAATTTTAAGCTTATTTGAATTTTTTTTAAAGAAATCCAAATTATATATTTTAAATTTAGTAATTTAAAAAGTACATTTTGTGGTAGTTGAAAAAAAAAAGTAGGTGCACCAAATTTTGTTAGGTAAAAATGTTTTTACCAAAATTGTTTGGAAAAGTGGTGTATAAATACCACCACCTATCTCATATCACTGCACACAGTCACACACATCTATCTTCCTTTAAAACAATACTTTGTAATTTTTTTTTTTTGACTCCACAAAATGGCACGGCGGGCTTGGAGCGAGGTGGAGGAGGAAATATTACTTACAAATCTTACAAGCCTTGTAGATCAAGGGGTTTGGCAAGCCGAGAACGGGTTTCATCCCGGCTACTTAGGAGTTCTTGAGAATCAAATGCGAGTTTCTTTCCCCGAAGCAGGTATTAAACAAAATCATATCGAAGGAAAGATAAAAAAATGGAAGCATGATTATTTTCTTCTAGACGCTACACTTCGAATTCCGGGGTTTGGGTGGAATTCAAATGAAAATAAACTGGTGGCGGAAAATGATGTTTGGAATGAATTTGTTCGAGTAAGTAATTTTGAATTTGTTTCCAATTCCATATTAAATCTTGTTTAGTAAATTTATTAACTGTTTGCCTTAATTTTATGTAGGATTGGCCACATATGAGATATTTTCGAGACAGGGAATTTCCCAATTTCAATCGTTGGGGCCATTGCTTTGTTCGACAAGAATAGAAGTTTAAGTTGTAAGAGGGTGGTCGAAGAATAAGTTCGTACTTTTGATAATAAATGTTTAAGGAATAAATTTGTACCATTCCGGTTTGTATTTCAATTAATTATATTTAATTGAGATTACTAATATTTTTCTACATAATGCAGTCTTCATTTTGAAATTGGAGAAATTAAACTTACAACTTCATTCCGAATCGAATAGAAGTGCGAAAAAAATACAAGTTACGAAACCTAAAAAAAAAACTAGAACAAAGTATGCTGATAGACTTTGTTGATGTTGAACTTGCAAAGTACTTGTGGATGTGGAAGTATCGGCACTTGATAGATGTTCAGTTCGGACCGATTGCATTTGAATAAGCCGGTATCTTTCCTCATGAAACTGTAACAATGCTCCTTCTGCTTCATCGAACGTGTTGTATCTTTTCTTCAAGTTCCCCGGGTATCCATTAACCTACAGTTCCGCGGTCTCCCAACTCGTATAGATTCCCAGATTACGGCCAACGAAAACCACCCAATAGTATTGTTTATCTTCACTTGTCATTGTAAAATCAACGAAAAAAGAGGAATGGACACATTTATAACATAATGAATAGTAATATTATGTTGATATGCATTTGGCTCAGATATTTTTTTGACTGGCGCATAGTGCACCACTTGGTTACAACTTATGTTGCCAAATGGTGATTAAACCATTGACCCTCATAAGTTGTCCCGCCAAGACAAGTGCCTCGCCTTCAAATTTGTCCGTCATATCATCATAGCCTATGAACCACAGTAAATTTCAGCCAAAATAGAAAACATGACAGCCATAAAAAGTGTACGAAACAACACCATTTGCCCTTACAAAATAGCAGCATGTACCAACCAGTAGCAACCACAGCACAAAGAAAATTGCAGAACAGCAAAAAACCAAAAAACTACGACAACAAGAGCCATGACAGTAGCAGACCAGCAAAAGCCACTACACAAGCTAACCAGCAGCAGGGAAGGAATTCCCAATTATTGAGTGCACTATTAATATGAAAGAAAGAATGAAGCATAAGATGGCATACATGACAGACAGCGCATGTACTCCACGGTTATTGAATCGCTTATATCAAAAGAAAAAACGAACAACAGACCAAAATCCATATCCTGGTTTAATCATTGCTTCACATCACTTGTCCGAGCCTTACCCTGTAACCAGAATAGGAAGTGGACAAAACCGCAGCCCTAGCAGCCAACTGCTGCCATGAAAGTAGCCCTACCATTTGCAAGAGCCAGAAACAGCCACAAAACAAGCCACAAAATCCCCCAACAGCCACAAAACATGCTGTCAAAGACCTAAACCAACACTTGGGCTCAGACAAATAGCATAATCAAAGTAGTACTACCATTTGCAACTAACTTGCCATTCAGGCCGTCATAATTGGCAAAGGCAACACTAACTAATACATTGCAATCAACATTGCATCATTGCCCAAAAAAAAGCCAAAAACCAACACCAAAACTCTCCAAGAAACAGGGGAAAACTACCAACAAAACAGGCCAACAAAGGGCAAGCAAAACTTGCCAAGAAACAGAACATAATGCAGCCAAGAACCAGCCAAGAAACAAGAAAAAAACTGGCCAAAAACTTGTCCAACAAACTGCCAGAATGCAGCACGAAAACTGTCCAGAAAACTGTCCAGATATGTAAACAAAACTGTCCAGAAAACTTCTGTACAGAATAGGGCAAATACCAGCAACAAAATAACCCATAAACCTGCAAAAAATAGCCCATACAACTCGAGCAAAAAATAGCCCATAAACCTGCAGCAAACAGCCCATAAACTAGCAAAGAATTAGCCCAAAAACCACACAAAAAAAAAAAAACAGCCCATAAACCAGATAAGAATCTGCAACAAAGCAGCCCATAAACCTGCACAAAAACAGTCCAAAAACCAGCCCATAAACAGGCCGAAAACCATCAAAGCAACCCATAAACCTGCAGAATAAAATATGCTCAAAACAACCCATAGTCAGGAAGTTGCACAAGTTATCAAGTGTTGGGCTTAGACAATTGTATCATAGTCAAAGTAGCACTACCATTTGCAACTAAGCTGCCATTAAGGCCATCAAAGTTGGCAAAAGCAATACCAACTAATACATAGTAGTCATCATTACATCATTGCCCAATCAAACAACACAGAAAACAGAGATCATTCTGGCCAGAATATAGCACAAAAAAGGCCTTCATTGTTGCCAATATCAGTACGAAGTAATACAATTTCTACCTATTAACATTACATCATCATTGTTGCCCTAAATATCCCACAAAAAGTGCCCTGTACCCCTCATCGTATCACGTGGATCATCATCGTTGCCCTAACGACTTTCAAGTAGTGCTTAATTACAATGCCAAAAAGGGGCCTATTCCCTCAAATAAACATGTTTTAGGCAAATTCAGTTAGTATTATATAATTCTTTACAAAAAGGAGTAAACACATCCTCCACCATTTTGTACAAAAAGGGCCATAATTAGTAATACATCCCTACGTAGTCTTCAATTTGATTTGGCCCGAAAATACGGCCTCGACCCAAACTTGTTTGTAGTTCTCCGGTATGCTGTAGAATGTGTCCACATTTTCTTCAGCGGATACAATCATGGTGTTTAAAGCAAATCTATCAATCATCTCAAGGTCAAGCTTCATTAGCTCAGTAAACACCTTCTCTCTTTTGGCAGAGAGTCGGTCCTCATATCCAACCGCATCGGCAATCTTGTTGAACGCCGTAGTGCTTTGAGCCAATATATTCTCCATTGCCACACGAATGGATGCCTCATTTGCATCCACCTTTGCCTTTTTCTTTGGCCTTTCCAGCACGACATTGCTTGTGGCAACATTGTTATTGCTTGTTGGAGTATTGGCATTGGTTCTTGAAGTATTGACATTGGTTCGTGTCGCGGCCGGAATGGTATTGCTTGTTGGAGTTCCGGAAGAAGGTGTCTCACGTGGAAACACCGTGTCACCATTTGCAAATGTTGGACTATAGAATTCATTCAACATGTCATCGAGCTCTATATTGGCTTCATCTTGAGGGGTCTCAACAACTTCTTCCACTTCCGCCGCATCCTCGGCTAAATCACCGGTGGCCCTATCCCTCCCAAATAAGAATTGCCAACTTTCATACATGGGGAAAGACTTCCCATTCAGCCCTTTCGCTCTGGAATTGACTGTACATGTACAATGGCATACATTAAGTGGGCGGCAACAACAATAATAGTAAGTTTAAATGTATGCGGGGAGAAGTTACCTTCTCATATTCTTTCCACACGTTTTCATCATCCACTACAATGGAATTAGTGGTATGGTTCCAACCGAACCCACTAAGACATGTGATGTCAACAATCAGACCATACTTTTCCTTCCACCCCTTCACCTTCGACTCAATGTTCGGTTGCGCTTTAAGCGTCGTCCCAGGCAATCTCTTCTTCAACTCCTTTTCAACTTCATTAAAGTAGCCCGGCTTAAAACCATTATGAGCTCTATATTTATCACATATACACTCCATCATGGCAGCAAGTAGGGCCTCTTCTTTCGCAAAGGTCCATAGCCTACGATCTTGTTTTTTCCTACGACTCGTTGGTTCAGATTGTGAAGTTCCTTCACTTTCCATAGGTATGCTAACCTGATTTAAATGATGATTACAATTTGACATAGGTATTGTACTCATGAAAAACAATATTATTACATTCAAATAGTTCACATGACCATTGTTCAACAAGTTTAACACGTCCAGATTATTACATTCAAATTTAGTTACACGAATCTTAATGGTCACCCCCTGGATTAGCTAACCAATCATTGTACATTTGGGTTGCCAAGTTATCTCAAAATTGTGTCCATTCGTTTGTAGCATCGACATTGGCAATGTACACTTCATATGGTACATTATGGAGGTTCGCTTGCTCCCACGCCGTGTATTCAGCCTCCACGGGATCCACCGCCATTGTACACTTAATGAGATTATGGAGAAGGATACATGCAGTGACGATGCGACATTGAGTCCTAATGGGGTAGAAAGAGTAAGATCTCAAAATCCCGCATCTCATCTTCAGCACCCCAAAGCATCTCTCGATAACATTTCGTGCCTTAGAGTGCTTCATGTTGAAGTACTCCTCTCGGCTCTGTGGCATGTGTCCTTGCCTCCAAATGTTAATGTGGTATCGTTGACCTTTGTAAGGTGCTAATAATCCCGGCCCATTAGTGTAACCAGCATCAGCAAGGTAGTAACGACCTACAGATAAGATTAGTTGGCCTACATGAGTATGTTTACAATAATGCTGACGTATGTTCACTAATGGAAAGGTTTTCAAGTCACATACCCTGTGGAATTCTCAACCCATGAGGCCTTAATAAGGCATTTCGAAGCACTTTTGAGTCGGTGGCGGAGCCTTCCCAACCAGACAACGCGTAAACAAATTGTAGGTTACGACTACAAACTCCTAAAACATTTGTCGCATAGTCACCCTTCATTGACCTACATCTTGCCTTGTGTTCTGTTGGAGGGAGGACAGGTATGAAGGTACCATCTAAAGCTCCTAGACAATTCTACGAGATAGAACGATATTTTTATTACAATAGTTAATTTATAATGAATAAGTGCATTACTAGAACTTAAGACATAAGAATTATGTACCTCAAACCACTTCCACCTAGCATCCGGCTCATTGGCAGGAATAGGCTGAGGATGACACCACAAGACATTGTGAAGGCGAATCACCGCGATCAAAACTGTGTTGAAATGCCTACTAATTGTTTCCCCCGATCTCCAAAATTGTAAAATGGTACGCCTATTCTTCGTATGGTGTGACAGGATCCACAAAAAGATCACCACCTTTTCTACAACGGTAACATTCCTAGATGGCTCTAACCCATTTTCGATAAGTAATTGGCACATTGTCATGAATGTATGCCTGTTTACCCTCAAATTGGCATGACAAGTTTTGTCATTCCCGCATACCAACCTATTAAGTGCATCCAGTTGGCTTTGGTAAACATTAGGATTGGCACAAAGATGAGACTTTTGTTGAAGCCTTTGTCGATTCCTCTCAGCAACCAATTTCGTAATTAACAAGTAAAGTTGAATAACGCTATTGAGTACTCTCATCATACATAACGCTGCTAACAATGCCTTACGGTTTGTCTTCTTCCTTCGGTCACGGTTCGTTAGTCTTGCCATCTGTTTTAAGGCAAAAGTTAATTTAATGCAACTAATCCTTTTGAGGAATTCCAATTCTATTACCAAGTCAATGCATTTTAATCATTATACATACGATTTTGCAAAATCAATAGGTGGCAATCAGCAGGGTGTCCGAAATTAGGGCAAAATCAGTACGACATACCAAAAAAAGGGGAAAAAACATCCACTGACTGAATGCTTAATAGACCGAATTGACTCAGTATTCAATGCTTTCTCCTACGGATGTTTTCGACAATACATCCAAATTATGAGGCTATCTCAATTTTTATTCCTTCAAGAAGCCGAAACCATAGACAAAAGGCACAAGACAAAAGGCAGAGACAGTAGTAGTTACGCACAACATAAAAGGCAGAGAAGATAGGTCTGAAACTGTCAATGATAAAAAAATGGATTTCAAACGAGATTGTAGTAGTTAGGTACAAGACAAAAGGCAAAGAGAAATAATTTCCAAGGTTTGACTATAGTATAATGTAACTTGCCCGATGAAAAGTATATTTGACGATCGAGACAAAATAAAGAACCAATCACTTAATAGGGGTTACAAGTTACAACAACCAAACCCAGTTCATGTTAGCAATTAACACCAGGACATAATAAATGTTATCAACTTATCATGCTTAAACAAAATATGGTTCTCCATAGAATGGAATAGGGGTGTCCGTTTATGTATGAATAAAGGCGTCAAAACTAATATTCAATCGCATATAAGTTGGAAAGTTCGAAGCACTCACACTCTTTCAGAAAATTCCAAAGAGTTCAAATAAAGAATGAACTTTAGCTGATTCAGCTTTCATTGTGCAGGAAGCACAGAAAGGTACATGAGACATCAAGAATCAAACAATCAATGGAGGATCAAGTATTCAGTCACTATTCAGTGACTATTTAGTCACTGAACTGTGGTTCAAATCGTGGTTCAAAATGAACAAAATGAGATCAAAAAACAACTATTTCGAGTTAGGGCAACTCATTTCTACAAACCGTATAACAACTGATATCTCCTTGTTTGGCAAGGAATGGAGAGGATCAAGTAAATTTTCATGCCTTTTTTGTTGTGTTCAATTTTCGTTTACTAGAGCAATACATGATGACAAAAATATTGTCCACTTCAAAATGGGGAGAGGGAATTCTGTATAGTGCTTCAATTAACCAATCTAATTGAGACAACAACCAAGGCTAATGGTCTGGTGTTCTCTAGTTACATCTTGATGAAGAAATTTGCATTTCCAAAGTATGTTGTTCGAGTCAAAATATGATTTTGAGTCTTCTAAGTGCCCTGATGACTATGTGGTGCCATTCAACTGCCTAATAGAGAAAAATAAGGTAGTGTGTGGAGGTGTATGCTCTAAAAGGTGAGCCCATCGCTACTGCTCCATCCACATCTTCTTCTTCATTTTTTTTCGAGGTTAGGAGACAGGTCATATTCGATGACTGTCTCAAACGTCGTTTAACAGAAAACTCTACCTGATAAGACCCTTCTGCATTGTGAAAAAATTGTTGAATTGTCCAAGACATTTAAGCGAGACGCTTTTTGTTGAATTGTCCAATACATACACTGCATATTTACTTCAGCAGACTAATAACTTGGCTCAATTGAAACAATATATCATACTACAGACCAATCACTTCCATCTTCATATATAGGAAAATTTTCGTTCAAACCTTAAATTAGACTGCCTTTTAGCAAAGATATTGTCAACAAATATTCAAATTCATTGACAGACGTAAAGGAGAAGACTTGACAAGCAAAGCCTTCCGGATCTCTTCATTTCCTAGAACAACCAATGCCACAAACCATGCTTCAAATCTAAACACAGTTCCTTTGGCATATAAAATATGTATACTAACCAGGAAAAAACCTACAGCCTTGCAGAATTACTCCATCACTGGAACTACTTGGTCATATTAGCAGATCAAAAAAGTGGGGAAAAAAAAACTACTTGTTCAATATTGTCCGGGCAACTCAAATCTACAAACCATACAACAAAATTAGGGCAAATTCATCATATATGAAGTTTCAAGATTTATAGGGCAACTCAGATGCAAGCTATGGAGTACCATGGGTCGAAAATCACAGCCAACTTCAAAAACCCCAAAATCAACCCAATCAAACACAGACAGTCTTCAATAAACAACCAAAACGTTCGCAAATGGAGTACTGAACAACCATACCTCAGCCCGTGAAGGAGGAAGACGAGGGAGAGTTGTACCGTCGGTCAGGCGGTGGAGTCACCAGATTTGTTCGGCGACCTCCTCTCTTCTCCCTCTCTCTTCTCTCTTCGTTGGTCTGGGTTTCAAGAACGATGAAAACAAATGGGATGAGAAAATATAAACCAAAGGGGGATTTGGAGGGGTAAAACCGTCTCAAAACCCCCCGGATTTGCCAACGACGGGGTCTGAGCTCCCCTTCACAAATCCACCTTCAGCCAGAGATGGAACCGCTACAGTGTTTATCTCCCCCTTCCAAAAAACTGAACCAAACACTGGATATGGAGGGACACCCGGAGTACAAATCAAGGGGGGTCACATATCCCCCTTCATCTCCTGCATCCAAACAGGGCGTTAAAGAATTATACAATATTCCTCCCACAAAAAGAAGAGTTAAAGAAATACATCTAATTTTTTGGTCCTTTTTTGGAGTTCGTGCCACTTTTCATTATATATATCTTATAATTTATAAGGTTTTAGGTGATTTGAAAATTTTGTTTAGTAATAGTAATCGACATCTATCAAACAAGATCCATATTGCATATAAAAATATTATCAATATAAAATATAACCAATTTAATGTCCGGTTAGAATAGAATGAGAGACTAAAAAATGGGCACAGAGGAGTATTATAGAGGAAAGGAAGAGATCACTCGAGGGGGAGAGTTTTTGGAAAGCATAAACTTGGTGGCGGAAGTAACAGGAATTTGGGTGTTAGAACTAGGAGGGTTTAGATTTATGTTGAGCAATCCTATGGTGGTAGAGAGATGTGCATATTGTTAAACCTGAATGGAGGGTGTGGGTAAGAACCGACTCCCAAATTTTCACAAGTTTGTGGAGTTGTGGCTTACAACTTTGCAGTCTACAAAAGAGAGGAAATTGAATACTAATGAACAAGAAATCTCGAAAGAAGGTTGAATAATCAAATACGATTTTCTTGAAGGAGTTTCAAGATTCGGCCACAGTAATGGAACTCTGATGAACAACTTGTAATAGTAATAGTTGAGCAAAAGAAAAATTTGTAATAGTAACATATCAAAGAAATCACACATTGATGGTTTCGACATAAGTGGTGTGAACTCAAAATGTGGTCGTAAGGGGTTTTAATGCTTCAAGTGGTCCTCTGACTCGTGAAGAGAGGAGTCTGTGGAGATCAACCATGCTGAGCTCATCTGAAGTTTTACCTAGACCTCTTTGGAGGTTAGTTCTTTTGGGAAGATGATGGATGGAAATCAAACAAAAACGATTGGAAAATGATTGTAATTTCACTTCAATAAAAAATTTCAATATTAGCACCCCTTTCCTTGAGCCTATGAATCAAAGCTCATATGGTGGAGATGGGACCTTTTGTTTGACATTCTACAAGAGCTCTCAAGTATCCTCAAAACGCCTTCGGGCCAAGAGAATTTTTAAGCACTCTCAAGCGTTTCTCAAGGCTCTCCTCAAAGTTCTTCTTAAATATTCCTTCTCTCAAGCCATTGTGGAGAACCAGAAAACACTCAGCTCATGATGTGCCAAATCGTCTACAAAACCCATTCTATGCATGAAACCTTGTGGAGATCGCGCTTCTGACACATAGTTTGTTCAACATCATGCTGTTTAAGCCCTTTACCGAACTTCATTTCTCCAACCTTCTCAACTCAAAGTTTTGGATAAATCATCAACCCTTTCAATTCTACACAACAAGCTTCTACATCCGTTGGACTACGACTTCATTGGAGATAGAACCAAAGGATTTTATTATTTTTCTTGTAAGAGTGCATATGTCTGCATATCATAGAGTATTGTACACTTTATTTAATTCGAATAAATAAAATTATTATTTGGTAAGTGCATTCTTTTTGCGTTCTTTATTGAGGACTCGAATTTGTGTGTTACACCCATGCCAAGGAGGATGCTCAATTGAGGTTTATTGGTTTGCCACCAAAGTCTAATAGAAAGGAACGCTCATGAGCTAATCATGAAGACAAACCACCTTAATTAGATTTGAGTTCATATTGTTGTCTCTATGGAGTGCAACCTTTGGGATTTTTGGGTGCAATACCCCTTTTTTTGGAAGAGGTGGTGTTTTGTTCTAGTTTTACTAGTGTTTGTAAAGGTTGAGTTGCACTACTTTGATATGCATGCATGAATTGAACTTCATTGTAAACTCTCTTTGCGGTAATAAAATTACTCACTTACCAAAAAACAGTATGTCATAAACATAGCTCATAGGTTCGCCAGCATATGTAACCAACTACAGTATTAATTTTCGAAGAATTTTAGGGCCTAAACTTTAGGCCAATAAAAGTTCAAAGCTAAACTACACATTTCCATGAAATCGATCAATTGTCATCCTTGAGACCACAAACGACAATTACTTGACCAAAAAATATTGTAAGACAGAATTGAAGCTCGGTCAATTTAAAAATTGATCAACTTCAATTCAACGACGGGAAAATCGTTTCTCAAATCCACTTCCGTCCAGATCACAAACCAACTATTAATTTTTTTTTTTTGTTAATACTTGTCATTTCATAAGCTTAGGCCAATAAAAGTTCAAAGCTTAATACTTGGCAGTTTCTCGGCGGCTTTGGGGTTCAGGAGTGGGATGGGATCAATCGGCATGGGTCTTCAGCCTACTCAGAGTCTGGTGGTCTTCGAGACACGGCCTTGGCGCGCGGGTGGAGTCTTGTGGTCGTGGTGGGTTGCCTGTTAGGGGTGGTGGCTGACGGAGAGGTGGTACGGCGTTGGTGTTCTGCTCTAATTAGGGTTAGGGGTGTGGATCTAGGCTTGGCCTTCTTTGGGCTGGGCCTGGGCCATTTTTCTTTTGAGCTGTATTTCTGTATTCGGGCATTTTAGGCCTTTTAGGGGTGAGCTTGTCCCAATGGGTGCTTTTGATTGGTTTTTTACCAATCTCGGTTTAGGTATCGGGCGGGCACAAGATTATTCTTACGTATAGAAATTTATTGTTCTTAGAGTTAGGGATATGATGTCATCATCCCTTTTCTTTTAATCTTTGTAACAATTTCAAAGATTATAAAATTTTTTGCCTTTCAAAAAAAAGTTCAAAGCTAAACTACACATTTCCATGATATCAATTGCCATCCTTGTGACCAAAAACGTACGACAATTACTTGACCAAAAAATATTGTAAGACAGAATTGAAGCTCGGTCAATTTAAAAATTGATCAACTTCAATTCCACAACAATCAATTCTCAAATCCACTGTTGTCCAGATCGCCAACCAATTCCAAAATCGATTAGCTTATACTCTACATACCAATAAAACTTACGATGATAAACAAGCGGCTGAGAAAATTGATTGTGCTAATATTTGTTTCGATAACCAAATTAAAAATGATTGAGATTGAATTCGTATGAGGATTCGACTGTGCTAATCTATTAATTTTTTGGTTAAAAAAAGCAAATAGCAGTCGGCCGAATAGGCCATCACACTTCAAATTTGTATTGTCATTGTATGTTTATTGCCATCTATGCCGTACAATCAAGAGTATAAACTTCCTCCAATTGGCATGTTGGTCCCTCACTTGATTCCTAACGTTATCACCTAGACACAATGTACATTGAGTGTAATTGGTGAGCGCCCATTTAATTGTATATTAGAATCCAACTTATTTTCTGTTTATCTGATGTGTGACTCAATCTTTTGTACATGTTTCTAACGGTTCCCTTTGAGGGAGAGAGTTTTGGGCACCATAAAATTGGTAACCGGTGGAGGAAGTTACCGGTATTTGGGTAATAGAAATAGGAGGAATTAGATTTAATTTAGCAATCACAGGGTGATAGAGAGAGGTGTATATTGTAAAGAGGGTGTGGACAGGAACTGATTCCCAGATTTAATAAAGTTACCACCGATTTGTCAAAGGAAAGACGATGACAACCAATTAGGGCTAGTTCAGTTGATCAAGACTTTTGCATCTCAGTAGAAGGTCAAAAGTTTGAACCTCTCAACTTGCATGTGGATGTTCTTTCCTTATAAGGGTCTTTTCTTTCTTTGTTTGTTTCTACCCTAATGAATTTATTTCTTGTATTCGTTGAGTTATTTGACTTAGTTGTCTCGTGAACTCTCACATTAATTAATGTAGTGTACCGGATTTATACTAAGTACTTCATATATGATAAAACGGGACGGTTCAATGGACAACTATTTAGACACATAAAAAAAACATCCCAAATCTCAATCACATAGTTCCCGATCAAATTTGGGGAAATTACAGTAAGCCCCATTCAACTATACCTCGGTAACGAGTTGCCCCCTTCATCGTTTAACTCGGACACTTAACCCCTTTCATCTTTTTTCGCATGACACTTAACCCCCTACCGTTAGTGAGCCGTTAACGGAATTGCTGAAATTACCAATTTACCCTCTTTGGGCTATTTTTGTGGGTGGTGCTAAAAAAAGTTTTTTTTTTGTTTTGTTTTTTTTCCTTTGGCTGCCGGTTTGGTTTGCCCTACGCTCATTCGCTTATTTATACAAGAATCTTATTGTGTTAGTGGGTTTTTTAGTTAAATACTATTTTGGTTAATCTTTGATAAAGGAATCGGAAAAAAGAAAAAAAATTGATCAAAGGTTTAAAAAAAAGGCCACTCAAATAAGCAATCAGGAAAATAAAATGTTTTGATAAACACTTTCCAAAACCTTGATTTAGTATTTTAGCCCAAGAAAATAAAGCTCAAGTCAAGACCAAGACAAAAAAAAACCCAAAAAAGAAGATATTTTGGAAGGAGATGTAAATATGTAATTTCTGGAATAGTTTTAGAATATTTAGATTCTAGAAGATGTTTAGAAAAAGGACATTAATAATACCACGATGAAGGTTGCATTCTTTTTATTTTTGGAGCTTAACTTATTTTACCCTTTTGGAACTTAATTTAAAATACGTTTAGCCCATACATTCTTCTTTTGGAGCTTAACTTATTTTGTACCCTTTGGTAACCTAATGTAAAATAAGTTTAGTTCATGCATTCTTCTAAACGGAGAAATAAGTTAAGCTCCAAAATAATTTAAGAAGAACACAACTTAAAAAATAAGTTCAGCTTCATTTTAAGGGAAAAAGAATGCAGCTAGTCTTTTAGTGACACGACCTTTGGGCGCTTTGTCAGTTAGTCGTGTAGCCCCCTTTGGGGGTGACATGTCGCGGATTCGATTCCTTTGAATAAGAGATCAACCCCTTATGGTTATTAACTAAACTACTAACTCCACTGATTATATCGCCTCACCAAAAAAAAAAAAGAGGTGAGTCTTGTGATTGCTTAACCCCACGGATTCGATTCATATATATTTGTACGATTTCAAGTTTTAAATTGCTTTTGCATAATATCTTAATCAATACAAGTGATTGTGATTAGCTTAATTGGCTACCATTGTAAACTTTCATAGGACAGTTTGTTTGTTTTTTCTCAATCAGTAGGAAAGATCATTAGATCGATCATCTATGAAGTACAAAATACAAATTAAACCACGGGACATTATATCCATTATGTGAGAGTCCACAAGATAACCAAGTTCAAACCAATAGGATAAACCCAATTCAACTACAAACCCTATTAAAGGGAGAAATAACCCCAACAAACATAAATGAAAGAACACCCACACGCAGGTGGAAATACTCGAACCCCTGACCTCCTTATGAGATGCAAGAGTCCTGGCCAATTGAACTAGTCTCAATTGGTTTCGTTGGGTAGATTAAGGGGTCATTCTTTGCCAAAAGCAACAATTAAATGTGAGCTATTTGTTTTTTTTTACTTTTTGGCAGCCCCCGGATGAAGGCCCAGTGGCCGGTTGACCTATATTCTAACCACTACACCATTTGCAGAGGAACGATCAGCTAGCTGCACTGAACAGACAACAGCTAGCAGTATCCAATCTGCTGACCACTGAATATCTAGGACGCAACTCTAACCTTAGAAAGCGTAAAGTAACTATACTAAAATTATTATAGACCCATAAAATAGAGGAAAAAACAAGAGTTCTAAAAAAAGAACGGGCTGAAATAGAGTTTCCTACGAAAAGTTATAAGCGAAACAAAAATAGCCCAAAGAGGGTAAATTGGTAATTTCAGCAATTCCGTTAACGGCTCACTAACGGCAGGGGGTTAAGTGTAACGCGAAAAAAGATGAAGGGGGTTAAGTGTCCGAGTTAAACGATGAAGGGGGCAACTCGTTACCGATGTATAGTTGAAAGGGGCTTATTGTAATTTTCCCATCAAATTTTTATGATCCGAATCGTTCAATGTGTGCAGAATATGTTTTTAAAGGTGCCCATGAGAATTGAGCAAAAAAAAAAAGACTGGGAAGTGCTTGTTTTAAACAGTTTTTAATTGAACCGTTCATTAAATCTAAGCTAAAAACTGCTCAGATCAAGCCCTTTTCGGTCTTTTTTTTTCTTTAAAATCACGTTCTGATCACATTGAGCGGCTCAGATCATCAAAATTTGATCGAAAATTATGAGGTATTTTTTTAAGTGTCTAAATAGTTGTCCATTGAACCACCCCGATGATAAAATGATTTCTTCTACGAAAAAAACCAAAAGCTTTATTTGATTCCAATTAGTTTCTAAAAACCGGACACATACACAATGCGACATTTCAAGCATTTTCAGGAATGAAAAAAAAAACATTTGAAAATTTGGAAAGAGAAAGAAAAGTCGTTTAACTTGCGTTGAAATTTGAAACGCACCTATTAGCAATGCTTCATAATTCGTTAGCTAAGACCTGGTTATTAAAAAACTCACCACAATAATATCAACCGTGGATCGTACAATCTTTCAGAGTTCTATAAATTTCGTCACTGTGTTTGACACAAGTATAAAGTCTTAGTCGAATTGGTCTTAGTCGAATTGGCAACACGAAATCTGATTTGGTGGGATTTTGTATTCTTTAATAAGTTATACTATGATTTTGTATCATGTTGACAATACATCTCCCAATAGGCTGTTTGGTTGTTTTTTTTTTGTTTTTAACTGTGCAATAAAAAAAATTGTACGAACGGAAAGAAAAAATATCCGATTTTACTTTGGAGCGTTATTGAGTGATCTTGCAACCTAGGGTTATATGGTGGTGTACATAACCATCATCGAAAGCAGACTCACCCCCACTTGCCCACTCAAAAATGAAAAAATTCTACTTACTTATTTTTTCGGTCAAACAGAAATTGATTAAAGATTACGAAGGAAAATATCACATTAGGAGTACACACATAAGATTAAGTCTTTACAAAAACAGGAGAAAACCTAATCTTAGTCTAACACTTGCCTTATATCCAGGTTATCACGTATCACAAATTTTCTCATAGCAATGGGCATATCCATGACAAACGCCTCATAGCAATGGGCATATCAATGCTTTTAGTTACTGTCTCCCCCACCCTAAGCTTGGTGCGATAAAAGACGGTATATTTGATTATATATCTGCTGCGTTTTTTGCAGCTCTTTCAACTCCAATGACTTGGAGGGCTAAGAGCTGTCACCTTAGATGCTCTTCTCTGTGGAGTCCCCGGGTTTTTGTGATCTATATGACTGACTGCTGTTGCTACCTCTTATCAACTCAAAAGTGTAGGAGGGCTAAGAGGTTATGGGTTTCGTTTCTGTTTCATCCTGGTTTTGACTGATGTTCTGCTCTTAGGTGCCTTGACTCTTCATAATTTTTGGATGCCTCTCCTTCGCTGGTACTAATGCGGTCAAATGATTTTTTATATTTGCTGCTTTACGGAGACTATTTCTGAGCTCGGTAAAGGGTTCTTTGGAAGATGTGATAAAGGGGTTACTGAATGGGGTTGCTCGTTTTGTTCGGTGCTAGCTAGTCTGGGGTTGCTCCTTTTGATCAGTAGGGATTGCTTTGGTGTGGTGTCTCTCTGGGCCACCTTTGCTGGTTTTTTGGATGGCTTTTATATGGGACTTATTCAATTATCATTGAAATATTGAATGTAATTTTTTCGTACTATTGTTTTTTCTTTCTTTTTCTTGGTCCTTTATGGGCTTCTATCTTTGAAGTCTGTAATTGACCTTCCCTCGATGTACCATTTGTTGAGTTTCTAATAAAATTTTGTTACCTATCGAAAAAAAAAATATCCACGATAAACACAAAATCATCAGTATGTTCCCTTCCCAATTTGGGTCCGCACATTGGTTGGCCGAGCGGTAAATGTGACCAAGCATGGTGTTAGTCTGGGCCAAGAGGTAATGGGCCCAGACTAACATGGTCAAAACATGGTCAATAAAGTACCTCTATCTATCACAACATGGCCAATAACACAGAAGATCATTTTAACAAGATCTTACAGGGGAGAGGGTTAAAGTACAAAATGAACTTGACAAAAAGAGCTTGAGACGTAGGATGAAGATAACAAAGAGAAATAATGTACTATATGGATTTGTCCAAATTAATGGAAATGAAATTATGTCCAAAGATTACATGTCTCTTTGAGATTCTGGTTCTCGCACTTGTAATGTCCAAATGAAATTATGACCAAAAATTATGACTTTTATTCAAGTATATTTTGGGAAATATCCAAATAAAAGCTCGAAAAATCAATTTTTGGACATTTTCTTGGATATTTCCCAAAATACTTGTGGAAAAGACATAATTTTTTACTTTTCTGGTTCCTCTCATCCTTACTCACTCATATCACATAAAAATTTACCGTAAAACTAACAAATGCAAAAAAAAAAAAATTGAATAAAGACAAAACCAAAAGAAGTCAATGTACGCGTAAGTTGGTTCGAACACTCCTCACCTCAAAACTAAAAAAAAAAGTAGAAAAATATAATGAGCTCGAATTAATGATGCATGTGTAAACCTACCCACAGCAACTGAAACATACGGTAGCTCAAATCGAAAGAAAGTCGTAGGTTGAGAAAAGCATGTGCGTGATTTAGAATGGTCCAGTCTAATTGGTCACCTACCTTCATGTGATCAGTCCATCTTTATGGTCATCAAGTGTAACGCAAATATCCGAATATTCTCTTCTGTGCATTATGACATCAGGCCGCCTTTGGTGCTTTTCTCTTCTTGTGCGTTAGGTCTTTTGGGAATCATTTTAGGTAGGTTTGCCCTGAAATTAATGGGATTGGGAGATGGTTACAAGCCGGAGTGCTTGGTAGCGGTGTCGAGCGGTCGATTCAGCTGTTTAACTTGGCAATTGACGGCTCGGATCTTGACCAAACAATAGACAGTTCAGTTCATATCTGTATGCACTCAAATTCAATCTGAGTCGTCTATGCCAATACGAACGGCCAAATGCAGCTCGGCACCCCGCTTGGCAGGGGGTGCTCAGTAATGAAGGTGTAATTTTTCTTTGTTTTTTAAAATTTTTTGTTGAGTTTGCGTCAATTTTTTTGGAACTAACCATTCTAACTTGAGAAGAGAAATTCAAACTATAAACAATGATGACCAAAAGATTAGAAAAAAAAATGGTGCTAAAGCAAAACAAATTGGAACTGTCTTTGCCTTTCTGATTTTTTATACGTCCATTTTTTTTTTCTTTGAACTTTTCTGATTTCTTTTGTTGTGACGATTGAGCAATCTTAAGTATTTTGGTAACAAGACCTAAAAATAATTTCACTAAAACTAAAAGTACCCACTATCTTTAATAATAATTAATTTAGTCCAATCCGTCTTCAGTAGTGCACTTTCTTCAATTTTCTACAAATAATTTTCTTTGAGTCGTCTTGAACAAAATAAACAAAGTTTATCAGAAATCGACAGTTATTAACAAGGAAAAATGCTAAAAACAGCACAAGTATATTGGAAATTGAAAAAGTATATTGAAATGTGTGAAAAATGTATAAAAATGTGTGAGATCGATGATATTGGAAATTGAAAAAGTATATTACAGTGCATGTCATTTTGATAAATTACTAAATCAATAAAAAGACTCATTAAAAAGACTAAAAGACCATCAATAAAAAGACTCATTAGCAAAGACAAAAGAAGGGGCAAATTACTAAATCACCCTCAAGATTTCTCAAAATTACAATTTCACGTCATATTTAATAAATACAAGAAATACTACCTCTTATCTCATAACAAATTACTCCCTTGTTGTATTGTAGCCGCCAGGAAATTGGACAAAATTTGTCTGACATCATCAAATTCGAATTACAGTGGGCCACATTGATCATTTATAGCTTGTGAAAGGCTGCGGAGATGTGAAAATAGACGTCCACAAGCTATAAAAAAAAAACAAAGACATTTTGGTCTACTGTAGTTAGGATTTGACTACGTCAGACAAATTTCATCGAATTTCCTAGCAGTTGCATCATGACAGGGGAGTAATTTGTTGTGAGGCAGGACATCTTTTGTGATTTTTTCAAATGTGAGGGGCAATTTATAATTTTTAGGAACGCCAGGGGTGGTTTTGATAATTTACTACGTGTCGTGACTGATTACCAATGCTGATATCAACCCAGCACGAGGATTTCGTTTTTGTTTGGTAGCCGCCGTGTGGAGTACTGGAGTGTGACAACATCACCGAATATCCACTGGATCTAAAATACTACGTACACTACCTGAGAGAGTCATTAAAATATTGCACTGCGTTGTTGAATTTTCTTCCTGAAAATTAACGATATTCCAACCAATCAACATTATACTGCAAATTGGTATCAATGGACTTTAATGCATCTAATGGGGCGGTGATTTATTTTTTAATCGATAGAAGAGATTATTTATATCATGTATGATTTAATATGAAGTACAAAGTGTAAATCCAGAACATTACGTAAATCGTGAGAGTCCAAAAACAGAAACACACAGGTGGAAAGATTCGAAATCCTAACCAATTGAGCTACCTTTGGTTATCTAAATATGCGATATTAATAGTGTCAAAATTATATAAATAGATTATGAATAGATAGATAGCTAGCTAGCTGGCTCTCCATTCTTGTAAAATTATGTTTTTTTCATTTTTCATTTTTTGTATTTTGTTCGTCTTTTCTAAATTTTTGTTAGAGTCGAGTGATCTTTTTTGGATTAATCATTCGTTTCGACGAGATGAGTCTAAAAATTAGTACAAAATTATGACCAAAAGCAAAAAAGAAAAACACTAAAGTCGAAAAATTATTTTTTAAAAAAATTGTCTTATTTATCTAAAGTGTCATCTTATTTAAATTTTTTTAACATCGATCCATGTTTTTTATACTCTTCCAAAAAATTACGACAAAAAACGAAAATAAAAAGTTACGAAAAATAAAAAATACAGTAAGTTCCAGACTTTTGATGCTCCTCTATGACCTCGAACCAATTTCATCGGAACCAAGGGCAAGGGGTGCAAATTAACCCCTGCAGATACCTCATGGGTACTAGCTCAATTTGATTTCCTTTTCACTTTTTTCCATTGAAATGGCAACAAATTAAATCCGATCATTGCCATATATAAAGTCTGATTATTTATCGAGTTGTATGTCACATGCGGTGTTTGAACAATTGTGAATATTTTGATGTTGGATTTTCCTGTAGAAGTATAATATGTAACCCAATTTGATTTCATTCTCGACGACTTTGTAAATTATTATCCTATTTATGGAGGAAAAAGAGAACTTTTAAACTACAAGCCTATGTAAGCAAAACAATAACCATGTTAAATTATTGTATTAACAAATATCGATGCTTATTCTCGCTCAATTTGTTGACTCATGCATAATTTCGGAAAGAGCAATTTCATATTGTCATTACGTATGGAATCAGAATCGTTTGACATGCTTGGATTCCACGCGTTATTCATGGCACTTACACTCATTGGACAGTTACGGTGATATCACAATTCAAGAAGCAAATCAATTCTTACGAATTTGGGATTTGAAGAACCAAACAACTCCACAATAGTTTTAGCACCGGATCAATTGAACCATTGAGCTATGGTTTGATTCTGATTTGGTACCCACAATCATTCTAAACCGAGATATTTGTGCGTACAAACGATTCATTAATACACTCGCGAATTACATCATGAAACTTATTTTTCAACCAACTACATTAAATCATCAAAAAAATACTAAAATTCCATTGAAGTCACCTATGGTTGAATCTGTTTTCATATGGTGTTCTGCAATAACTATATCGTATTTATATTTATATACACGTACTACGGCTTTTTTTTTTTTTTTTTTGGACTGAACACGATCAATCCAATAATATTATCAAATCCAACCAAAGTAAACACAGTATAATAAGAGGGGACACTACTGGTCCCAAAATACAGAGACTAACAAAATAAAATAAAATACAACAAAATCAAAAAAAGAAAATCCGCCTGGAACCACGACGCCAGAGCCGGACCCGTAGAACACACTCATGGAGAGGAGTTGGAGAGGCCGAAGTTGAGAGGCCAGGTATGAATACAAAGCAGACCTTTCTAGATGACCCGCCGCACCAACTCAAACTCGTCCTGCCGCAGACGCCATCTTCGCCTCTGGTAAATACGACTACAATATTGTTAAAAGATGACACGGTTTTGAATCGCTTATAAGTTCCAACGACACGACCAGCGTACAACCACCGACCAAAAAAATCGGTTTGATTTTGATTATCTTGTTTTAAAAACAAGACAAGACACAAATCACGGTTTGGAGTTATTCAGACTCACATCCGGTTTCCCATGCTCAAGTAATTATTCAATGATTTTGGAGCACAGCCACGTAATGTTTTGACACTTTCATTTACAACACATTTTATGGAACTTAGTGCTAAGAGTGAGCTCACGTTATATTTTTGTATTTTTCATTTTCAGTATTTTTGTTAGTCTTTTTTTGTAGTTCACATTTTTATTTTTTTGAATTAATTATTCATGTGACACCCCGCTTTCCGGTGGCTGACGGTACTACAGGATAGCAGGTTCCGTTCGGACGAGAGGGAACAAGTCATGGTTTCTAAGAAAAGATCTTTCCTACTTGTACAAAGCCTTTTAAAGCCACGAGAGTGGGCCAAAACACATAAGAAATTCACAATTAAGCATGCTCATTCTGGGGTAGTTAAGGGATGGTTGACCTACTGGGAAGCCTATGGGTTTTGGGCGTCCAAAGATGACAATATTGTACAAAGATAGAACGAGTCATTACAATTCATCTCAACTTGAAGAGTCTAAAAAGTAAAAAAAATAAATAATGACAAGAAGCAAAAAGATCACTAAAGACAAAACATAATTTACAACGGGTACCAATGACAAAAAATGTAGCGTAAACTCACCCTAAACATATAGACCCCACAAAAATATTGCGATGGCATCTATATATTTAATTTTCCCCATCCCCGAATGATGTGTGGACCACCAAACAGTACTTCCTTATTCCCAAGCCTTGACTTGCTCTATAAATATGGTACAAGCAAAGCGCATTTGGACAAACCAACCAAAAGTGCTCTTAAAAAAAAAAAAACAACAGAACACAAAGCTGTGGCCAGATTTTCATGGCCGGACTCCAGTACAAGTTCTTCCCAACCGATTTCTTCTTCCCCCGCCCACAACCACACGCCGGCGACGGCCCTCGGCCGCAGCTGATCCCGATCAACACCCCGAACGGCGGCAAGATCGAAGACGGCGAGGCGACCAAGTCCCTGAGCCTTCGCCAAACAAGCGACAAGCACGCGAAAGCCATTCCAGTTGCTAAGAAAAACCAAGGTGGGTCGACTCTGTAATTGAGGAACTATTGGAATTCGGGACAAAACTGTTTTGCTGCTGATTCACCGGCAGAATTATTACAAGTTTATTGTTGTACTCGTGTTTTCATTTCTTTTTGATGATATATAGGTTACAGATTGTTTGAATATTTGTAAGTAATCGAACGGTCTAAGTTTTTAGCTTAATATTGTTCTTCGTTTTTTTCTGGGAAAAAAAATGGTCTATAATATATGTTTTTGACCTTCTATTATTTAGATCTTGGTGGATGGCTCATGAGTCATGGCTATAGTGGGATTTTTTTCTTAAAAAATGTTTAAAATATATATTCTAGCCATTCCAATTTGTTTGTCTTTCGAAAAGCTTTTTTTTTTTTTTAAGAAAAAAATAATAAACGAACCTGAAAATCTTTCGGCTTCCAAAATTAATCACCGATCTATTTTTTTTTCATTTAATTTAGGGAATTGATTTTGCCGCTCTCCTTTTTGTTAATGTCACTCCCCTTCTCTCACAAAACAAAGCATCTAATAAAGACACAAAAAGAAGTGACATTAACAAAAAAGGTACTGGCAAAATCACTCCCCTTATTTAAAAAGAAAGCGAAAAAATAAAAACTTACACAATCAATGATAGTTTAGATACACAAAGGGTAGTAATTTTGCACTCTCCTTTCCACCTTCTATGCTCTCTTTTTTAATCTTTTTTCATGTGATCTCATACTATGGTCTATTGTGAGCTTTTAGTACATTAAGGGCTTGCTCGTTTGGGATACTCAAAATTTCTGCGCACAATCCTTAATAAATTTTCTCTATTTATCTCTCTCTACTCATTTCACTTCAACAGATGAGATAATATAAGAACCAAAAAAAAAAAAAGAGTTTGGAGGAGTGGAAAAATGAATTCACTTACATAACAAGGGTGTGTTTTCGCCAAAGTAAATGGACTAAAGCCTAAATTTTTAGGAATTTCTAAGCAGGTCATTCTCCTCAACTATATCAACTAAAATACTATTTAGGAGAAACAACTTGATTATTGCAATCAGCCTGTAGTCCATGATAGTTTAGCCGGAGTGTTTCTTAATTTTATACTCTACACGCTTGCTTAAAGATATGTCCATGATAGTTCCCCTATATTTGACCTGGCCTCTGGTTGAGTGTTCCTCATTCCGTTAGGGTTCTTATTTTTTAAATACCTATTTTTTGCTTTACAAGACAGGTGATTCTCTCACAATGCATCACATTTAATTCAAAATAAGTACATATTTCCCTTAGTGGAATTCGCCCTATTGTGGCCTAGGGTGTTCAAAACAGTTGTTTCAACGAGAACTAAGAACTATAACTACCTAGTGTATGTGGTCACGAGGGTGTTCAACTAAATACCCCACGCTAGCTGTAGAGCCGCCTCGGGCAATTTTGGCCCGGATTGGTCTTTTGTTGTAATGCATACTTATTTGCTCTGATTCCTCGACCCTGTAATATTGTCTAACAATGAATCAAACGTGCCCTAAATCACCATGAAAGAAGTGTTGTTTGAGCACAAGTTGGATTGAGTTCCCTCAGAGATTCGTAGAGTCGAAATCTTGAAAACGTACGTGACTTTTTCAACAAAAAAGAAAAATAAAACTGAGAGAAAACAGAGGTGATTCGATAATCCTGGCCTACATCAACATTCAACAATCAAATTTATTGGACAGCCAAGTTAAATAGAGTAACAGGCAGAATATTATCTTACAATCGTTTGACGTAAAAACTAAAATTGAGCTCAACGAACAACTTTTAATATGTTAAAAAGGATGAAGGGTAATTCAAGGGCATTTGGGTCCTCCTCTCTTGGTCTTCCAGTTATTGTAGCAAGGGCAAAACTGCTTGTTGCCGTAGGTTCCTGGGGGTACGCACAAGCACATGGAGCAGCATTTTTGGCAGAAGAACATGCACGGCTTCTTGTACGCCGTTTTCGAGCATCTCGTCGTGCATTGTGGCCTGCACTCTGAAAAAAATGACCAACAAAAGATTTAAGCCATCTTTATTTTTTAAGTGGTCGTGATTTAAATATTTGGTGATATGAGACTATAAAGTGAATAAATTAACCATATGGTCAAGACTAGCTTGCCCAGTTTTGGACCAATATCTGAAATAAAACATGCCTTTCTTGATGCAGCCCTGTTACAGCAGAGGACAACGTGACAGCCTAAGAACCAAGGGGTTGGTTCAGCTGGTTATACAAGGTTAGAGGTTTGCTCTTCTAGGTCCCAGTTTGAGTCTCCCCATGGGCTCCCATATATAAGAATGTCCCAAAGATGGTGGGGGCTGTAGAAATTAGTTTCGAGGTGAGTGCAAGCTAACCCGGAACACTTAGCATTCCTAAAAAAAAAAACTCGACAGACTAAGACCATCTTAATGCCTAATGACCCTGAGCATCGGAAATAACTGACAAACACAATTTGGAAAGGTTTCATGACATCCATATATGGAGGAAAGCCGACGATAAACTTAAAAACCGACTCACATGTCAAGCAATAATACATCAGTGCTCAATATGTTACAAGTTTAATTTCCAATAGGGATGGATTAGGATTTCCCCATTGAGAGCTTAACTTGATCAATCATAAGGGTTACTTAAAATTCCTTCTGAGATTGGCTGTCATATGACCTTCTGCAATCTGCATTACGCAGTACAACGAATGTGAAGTAAGCAATTACCAATCACACTGGAAAAAACCTAGCTCCCTCATCTATGTGGAGGGTATTAAACCATTTAGCCGACGGGTTAAGTCATATTAATGAGATCTAAGAGTCAAAGATTGAGTACAGATTGAACTTTACGGTATCAAGGAGTCTTAAAGGAGCTCCAATTAGTAGTTTCCAGCAAGCAAAAAGGTACCATGCCAAGTTCTTCGGGTTTTTAATTACACCCCCGCTAGTGATTGGTAGAACTTGATCCTCCATTTAGTCAATTCATTGGACCAAATAACGAGTTATTGAAAAGAATGTCGAATTCATTGCAGTGGGAGTGGCCAGTACTCTAACCATTGGCAAGTTAATTTCTTAATTACCTTGAGGATGAAGGCTGCCTGGAGTGGCACCATACTGAAACAAAACATCACACAAAGTGTGAGCATTTTTAACAGTGGGCAAAATGCCAAGCATCTATAGTACTACACATGGGTACTAATTATGAGAAATCTTTACCATGGGAAGGTTTCCTGTTGGTTGTGGTTGTGGAGTGGGAGACTCTGTTGCTATCATCATAGCCTGAAAATGGCACAATTCCGATGTCACAGAATTAATTAGTTTCGGACTTGATTTCTTGGACTATCAATCTAGCTAACTATAAATTTATTGAATCACAATTCAAATTACACATGCCATACTTTAGGAGAATGTACGAGGGGTATGAGGCCGTGCCAACTGCACTGGCACCCCACTTGCAATAAGTCAAATTCTGAAAGAAACTTCCTCGGCTAAGATGGGTTGATGGTTTTCTAAACTTATTTGCTAGTAATAAGTTTCAAGAAATAAACGTATTCTTAAAAAATCCTTCGACAATTAGTTTTCTTATCTTTCAAAATCATTCAACCCCAAAATGTACGTAGTACAACATTGTAACCAATGAGCTACTTTTTTTCTGAAACAATTTTGCGAAATTTGTTTTGCACAAATTTTATTCCCTGAAAGTTGTACAACTCTCTCTTGTATCAGATTTTCTCTGGAGAATTTAAATTTATATGGTTAGTTTTCCACTGGTTAGAATTCGGTCAGACTATAACACGTAGAAGTTAGAACGCACAATGAACAATATTTATGTAAACAATTCAAATATAAAATAAAAAAAATCAATTTTTTTTACATGATTTCCCAATTTTAACTATATATGTACACACAACTCACACCAATTTTCAGCATAGATCAAACGAAGAAAGATGCAAGTTGTAAGATGTAGTAACTGTTTTCTTACATTGTTTTCTTCCACTAGGAGAAGCACCATTATTAGATAAAACCTCATGAGGCAAGGTTTCACTCCCATTGCTTGGTCACAAAAGAAATTAAATTCCCCCAACAG
Source organism: Rhododendron simsii (assembly GCA_014282245.1). Lineage (NCBI taxonomy): Eukaryota > Viridiplantae > Streptophyta > Magnoliopsida > Ericales > Ericaceae > Rhododendron > Rhododendron simsii. The sequence continues at coordinate 16,130,196 of CM024956.1, read as the reverse complement.
CACAGAGAGAGAGAGAGAGAGAGAGAGAGAGAGAGAGAGAGAGAGAGAGAGATGATGGGTGCATGGAGGCTGAGATGTTATATATGGCTATATATATAGGTAGTAAGGCTTCTATGAATCTGTGAATAGAATTTTAGAGAGGATTTTCCAGATGTTTTCTTTATGCTTGGAAAGTCGATACTGCATTAATGGAATAGTTCTAGCTAGATGGTACTACCCAATTAATGCTAAAGCTTGTCTTCGACCAACTGACAACACCACCCTCTTTATGGCTCCAGACAAAAAAACCTCTTACTCTTGTCCAGTTCGATCGATTCACGGATACGGTAGAAAAATTAAAATATTTGAATAAATAATTGTACAAGAATGGCCCTGTTTCAACTCTTTCGCATCGGATGGATTTGGATGGCGCAGTTACCTCCGTAGTTGTGTTTCTAGCATTACTCTTTCGCCAATTTGAATATAAAATTGATGAAGGAATTATGCCGAACGAGTTGGAACGAGTTGGACAGTTAGTTGATCATGAAAAAACATGCATGAGATGTAAATTGCATTGAAAATGTGGCATTCCTTAATTTCCTTACTATATTAATCATCAAATGCAAATTACCCATTTTTTAAGAATATATATATATATTGTTCTGTGATTAATAGTCACATCAGTCCAATGGCGTCTAAATCGTTGATAATATACGTACTCTCTCTTTTTTATTTGATGGAATTTATGAAGCCGGGCCAACCAAACAAGGCCTTGATGTAAATGAACAAATTAGCGATGCTCTCGTGTTCGGCATAAATGACTGAATGAATTTTTTTCTTCGACGCCCTCATAAGTAGAAATATTGAGACTCGTGTTTTTTTTATAACTCAAGTGTTTGGGTCATTTTACGCACACTTCGACTAATCCTAACTCGTAAGAATTTCATCTCACCGTCTACTACTAGAGAGCCAAATCAAAGTCGAGGCAAAAATCTCTAACAAATTGGCCTCAAAGAATTGATAGCACTTGAAATTAAGGTACAAAATATGAGTGCGTTCAAAATATAGGTCCATCCAAAAGCTCTCCTCTATCATTGGCATCATGTGAAAGACCTAGCAAAAGAGAAAATGACAGGAGGAACCCTCGATCACATGTGTACTACACTCACATGTCCATAATAGAGTAAGAATGGATGATCTCTCTCCCAAAGCACAACAGATCTCTAGAGAGAACTAATAACGTAGTAACATACGGTAAAAGGAAAATCCATTCTACCAAATAAATTAACCTTATAATACACACACACTCATGACCTCTCAAACTTTTTTTTGTCTTTACGGGCAGCAGCAGGTTGAGCGAGTATGTTAACTTACAGCCCTTTCTATCCAACTCCCGTGACATTATTATTATTATTATGTCAAACCTTTTTCGCATTTCTGATTTTGCAGCTGGCATCTAGCTTCTCTTTTCGAATGATGGAAAAATTAATATAAGAGAGAGAGAGAGAGAGAGAGAGAGAGAGAGAGATCCATAAGGACCACTGTGTGTGTGTGTGTAAAGGTAGCATTACAGTTACGTATTGTTAACGTTTTTATAGTATTCTCGTGACCCTTGTCAAATGGCTTGACTAGAAGAATGACGTATTGTTGCATACATATACATATATACGACCTTTAGTTTTTATTTTCTTGGAATGAAGGGTGTCCTGAAGCAGCTTGCGCGCACCTCGAACCATTCTCTATCTACAAGCTCTCTCATAAATGTTCTCACGCTTATGCATGGGGTGAGGTGGGCCAAGAGCTGCTCGCAAGGAGATCTTTAGGATGGAGCAAACAATCCGACCTAAAGTTTGCTGCTCTTATTTAGTAGTTGGTCAAATGTGTTTCGCTAACTAAAATGAGTACTTATTTGAAAAATAAGTATTGATTTTCTAGTTAAAAGTCATGTTTTATGAGAGAATGACATATCTTGTAAAGCAAAAAAATAAGTACTTAAGAAATAAGAAACTTAACGGGAATAAGGGATTTTGGCTTTAATTTGGTAGTGTATTCATGACACGTTTGCTAAACCCTAATTTCTGAATCGAACCAGAGATTATTAAAAATACATAGATTCAAAGAACAAATCGAGGCAGAGAGAGACCTTTGTTGGTGGTCGGTCATTCTTCGTCAGCCTTGGGAGAATGAGAAGAATATATTTGCTTTTGTAAGTTTTTTTGTTAAGTCCCTGTGAAATATTTGTTTGTCTAGACAAGAGAAATGCGAAAAATAAAAAGTAATGACCAAAAGTTGAAAATAGTGTCTTAAAGAAAAATAATATAAAATCAACAGCTATTTTTTAAATCTTTTTTCAAGCTTGTTCATGTTTTTATAGTTTATATTTCCTCTCACAAGATGAATAAATAATTCAACTAAATTTAATTAAAGACTAACCAAAGCAAATCATATTGAAGTACAAATAAATAAATAATTCCATAACAAATTAAGTTAGACCAAATTAACATGGGAATGAGGGGTACAAGAGGAAAGTTTTAATATTCCATTTTCCTCCCATAATTGTACAGACCCGTATTAAATTTTAACAATTTTGATTCTTAATAAATACATGAGTTGCAAATTATGTGAATAATAATGTGTAGGATGTGTTTGAGGGTTCTTTGTGTAAGGATTGGAAGTTTGGGTGCAAGTGCAATTGATTTATTTGTATGAGTATATATAGGTGGATGTGTGGGTGTGAGAACCACACAATCCTTTTTCCCCTCTCTCTCTCTCTCTCTCTCTCTCTCTCTCTCTCTCAACCTTGCAATACCCCTTGAATACTTGAAGATTGTTAGATAAAGATAAGAATAATTATAATTATTCTTATCTTTATCTAACATATAATGATATTGCCAAAGGTTGAATAATTGAAAGCTCACAATATCACAGCCATGTACAGCCGTGTTCTTTATACACAAGTATGGGTAAGATTGGTTACAAGAGATAAGTACACTTTGAAACAAAATACAACTAAATGATAATGATAAAATGATAAGGCTAAAACTAATTATTCTTATCTTTATCTAACATCCCCCCACAAGCTGATGGGGGCCGGGATGACACCTTCAGCTTGGAACAGAGATCGCGGAAACGGGCCGAGGATAGTCCTTTGGTAAAAATATCGGCAATTTGGTCCTTTGTGCAAAGATAGTGAACAATGAGATCACCCCGAGCAACTTTGTCGCGAACGAAATGATAGTCAATTTCAACATGTTTGGTCCGCGCATGAAAAATAGGATTTGAGGTAAGATAAGTAGCCCCAATATTGTCGCACCATAGTACCGGCGGTGTTGGTAAATAAAGACCAAGTTCAAATAATAATGACTGAACCCAAGATAGCTCGGCAGTCGCATCGGCAATGGCTTTGTATTCGGATTCAGTGGACGACCGAGCAATGGTCTTTTGCTTGCGAGAGGACCAAGATACCAGATTGTTGCCCAAATAAATAGCATACCCGCCCGTGGATCGTCGATCATCTATACAACCCGCCCAACCTGAGTCGGAAAAGGCTTGTAATTTTAGTTGCGATGAAGGAGAGATAAGTAAACCAAGGTTAAGCGAGTGATGAAGATAACGTAAAAGCCTCTCGACTAGAACCCAGTGCTCCTCAGTAGGATTTTGCATAAATTGACAAACCTTATTCACAGCAAATGAGATGTCCGGTCGTGTAAGAGTTAGATATTGTAGGGTACCAACGACTTGACGATACACTGTCGGATCAGCGAGAGGTTTGCCACCAAATTTTGAGGGTTTAACTGAAGCAGAAAATGGAGTGTGAACACCCTTGCAATTAGTCATATTCAGTGTAGAGAGGAGATCTTGAATATAACGCCTTTGTGAGAGCAAAAAACCATTGGATTGTGGAACAACCTCGATCCCCAAGAAATAATGAAGTGGCCCCAAATCTTTTAAGGAAAATGTAGAATGCAAGCGATGAATAAGAGAAGATACCATGGCAGGCTTGTTGCTTGTCACCAAAATATCATCCACATAAATTAGAACAAAAATCTGAACACCATCATGAGAATAAATAAAGAGAGATGTGTCAGTTTTGGAGGCAATGAAGCCAAGATCAAGAAGAGTGGTGGTAAGTCGGTGAAACCAAGCTCGCGGCGCCTGTTTGAGGCCGTAGAGGCTGCGATGAAGTTTGCATACATGTGTAGGACGATCGGGGTCCACAAAGCCAGGTGGTTGAGACATGTAAACATCATCCTCGAGAAGACCATGCAAAAAGGCATTGTGAACATCAAGTTGTCGGATTGGCCAGCCACGAGAGATGGCTAGAGATAAAATAATCCGAACGGTAGTAGGTTTCACCACCGGACTAAATGTTTCCAAGTAATCAACACCATACTGTTGGCCAAAACCTTTTGCAACAAGACGAGCTTTATAACGCTCGAGAGAACCATCCGCCTTGCGCTTGATACGGTACACCCACTTGCAACCAACAATATTCATGGTTGGAGATGGAGGAACAAGGGTCCAGGTGCCATTACGGGGCAGTGAGTTCATCGGCCATAGCTTGACGCCAATGGGAATTTTGATTGGCTTGAGTGAAGCAAGTGGGTTCATCTTCGGAAGTGGTGGATGTGCATGTGGTGAGGAGAGCATGGGACAATTGGGATTGTTTGTCGTGAGGACGCAAGGTCATGGGATGGGTACGGATGGGATGGGGACGGTTGGGACGAGTGCGTTTGGGAGGCGGGGGATTGGATAAGTCAACAACAAGTTGTAAACCTGTAGAATGCGGAGAAGGAATGGAGCTCTGTAGCGGTATTGGGCTGGTTGGAATTAGTGAAACAGATTGGTTTGGTGGGGCAGATGGTATTGGAGTTTTTTGGAGTGGGACCAGGAGATTTTTGTGGAGGAATGGGACTCACGGTTGGACTGTATGAGGTGGATGGAGCAGTGGTTCTACTGGTGAGGGTGGTGGGCGAAATGAGAATGGAGGATGATTGAGGAATAGTTGGTGCCATAGCCCAAGGGGAATTTGGTACAGCTTGTGTTGGCTTTGGACCCAACAATGAAGGTCCAGAAAATGGGAATGAGTACTCGTCAAAACGAACATGTCGGGCAATGTAAATACGACCAGAATGAATGTCTAAACATCGATACCGAAGATGGGAACTGCTGTACCCCAGAAAAGCACAGGAACTTGAACGAAAATCCATCTTATGTTTTCGATATGGCCGTAAGTAAGGAAAACAGAGACAACCAAAAACTTTGAGAAAAGAATAGTCGGGTAATTTGTTAAAGAGCCGACCAAATGTAGTGTGCCCAGAAATAGCCTTGGATGGAAGACGATTTATGAGATACACAGCTGTCTCAAATGCGTAATGCCAATATTTCGCTGGGACCGAGCTATGAGCCATGAGAGAAAGACCAGTTTCAACAATATGGCGATGTCGGCGTTCAACCGCACCATTTTGTTGATGGGTATGGGGGCAGGGAAGTCGATGAATAACACCAAGTTTTTCAAAATAGGTGTGAATCTTACGATACTCGCCACCCCAATCTGATTGAATGTGTTTGATTTTAGAGGTAAACAAACGTTCAACCATGGCTTGAAACTTGGGAAAAATAGTGAAGACTTCAGATTTGTGCACCATGGGATAATACCATATAAACTTGGAAAAATCATCCACAAAAATAACATAAAAGCGATATCCATTATCCGAAAAAACAGGAGATGGACCCCATACATCCGTAAAAACAAGCTCCAAAGGAGCGCTACTTATTGATGGACTGACTCTTAGGGGCAACCTAGAAGATTTGCCAAGCTGACAAGCAGAACAAATAGAATGAAAACGACTAAAAGAGCTAGACACTTTATTCTGGAGAAGCACTTGACGGAGAGCCTCCCGGTGAGGGTGACCAAGACGTCGGTGCCAACAATCTAGCGAGACACGGTCAACTGCAAAAACAGAAGGTGGAGAAGAGGTAACGGATGGAGGAGTGAACTGGTAGAGGTCATCTTTATTCAGTCCGGAGAGAAGAGTTTTCTGAGTGACCTGATCCTTGACAAAAAAAAAGATGGGTGAAACTCAAAAAATACAGAATTATCCTTGCAAAATTGATGAACAGAGAGGAGTGATTTCGTTAGAGCAGGAACATGTAGAACATTAGAAAGCTTAAATGTGGAATGTGGAGAAGAGAGAAATGAAGTACCAACATTAGAAATGGACAAACCCTTACCATTACCAACACGTAGTTGGTCGACACCCTGATATGGTTCAGAATGAGTTATGGTGGAGAGATCGGGTGTGACATGATGGGTGGCACCAGTATCGGGAAACCAATCATAATGGTGAGGCATACCATTATTGGAAAAAGCAGCAAGATGAGCCGAAGGAGATTGGTGGGCATGATTATACCGCTGGTTACAAGTGGATGCCAAGTGAGAAGTACCATTGCAGATTTGGCAACGCGAACGAATATCCCCATGAAAGGAGTGGGAATCCTGAGAACGGCCACCCCTACCACGCGCACGAGAGCGGCCACCAGAATAAGAACCGCCACTAGAATAATAAGAACTGTTACCAGAATGAGAGACACCACGATTGCGGTTATTGGAGTGGCATTGCTGGGTAGAAGAGGAGCCGCTTCGTTGAACAAAATTAGCAGTAGGTGGTGGGTCGATAGGAGCAGGGAGTGCCACATCAGTGGTAAAAGATTCAGCATTCAGAAACTCATGACTGAGAAGAAGAGCATGCAACTCGGAGAATGAGATATCATCATGACGGGCAGCCATATTTGTGACTAGATCCTTAAAGTCTGAACGAAGTCCCCGAAAAACATAGATATTAAAATCCGCCGTAGACACTGGACGGCCAGCAGCAGCAAGTTCATCGGAAAGCGCTTTGGCCCGATGAAGAAATGATGACACAGATTTATCTCCTTGTCTCATGTTCTGCAATTGAAGAATGCGAGTATTAGAGGGAGAGGCTAAAGAGGCCTCAAGAGTCGTCCAGATTTCTTGGGATGTGGTGAGACCCACAACAAGTGGGAAAACATCATCAGAGAGAGAGCCAATAAGCATGCTCATTAACATTTGATCTTGACAAAGCCAAGTATCATATTCAGGGTTTGGCTGAGGAGGAGAGTCACCAACAGCTGCAAGGTGAGATGGAGGGCACGTGTTTGTACCATCAACAAAACCCATTAATTTTTGGCCACGAAGGAAAGGAGCTACTTGGGTTCTCCAATATAGATAATTAGTGGTAGTTAGTTTAATAGAGAGGAAGTGGTGGGGATTTGAAAAGGAAGGAGAGGGTAAAGATAAGGGAAGGGTTTTGGTAGAGAGAGATGAAGAGGAAGCAGAGGAAGCCGAGGAAGCCATGAGGCTTTGTAGCTCTGATACCATATAATGATATTGCCAAAGGTTGAATAATTGAAAGCTCACAATATCACAGCCATGTACAGCCGTGTTCTTTATACACAAGTATGGGTAAGATTGGTTACAAGAGATAAGTACACTTTGAAACAAAATACAACTAAATGATAATGATAAAATGATAAGGCTAAAACTAATTATTCTTATCTTTATCTAACAAAGATCCATCTCCCCTCCACCATATAGAAGTGTTCTTGACTTGTGGGTTGCGCGGGTAAAGCCTAGAGGAGGAGTTTCATGGTGGGTTTCAAGTTTTGGAGCTGTGGCTTGCTTGTAGATCTTGAGTTTCGGTTTTGGAAGCTTGAGGTTCTATTATATGTTTATGTGTTAATTTAGTGCTTGAATCCGTGTTTGATCGCCTTGTTCGAGCCTTCGTGGGTCTTGTTGAAAATCTGAAAATCGTTGTTCGTAGCGCCATGGTATCAATACAACACTAAGGCTTGTATTGATACTACTAAGTTAAGTCGAAGACAGAGTGTTGTATCGATACACGCTTAGGTTGTATCGATACCAGGGCCATAAGACAGATTCATCTTGTAACTTCAGACGAATATAATTTTATCGTTTGGAACCCGTTTGGGGCATATTATATATCAAAAGTAATGTATAGAAAGTCTACTTTCTAACGGTGGTGATCTCATAGCCTAATTCTAAGCAGATACGATGTGGTAGCTAGAATAAAATAGATATATTTGTATACGTTGGGTATCCCTTTTTCATAGAATCGTCTGAGGGCGGCACAGATATTCTTAGGTTTGTCTGAGTACTAGATTGAATGATTTGACGAGGCTTGTGATATGCTTAAAGCTTTGCAATGGTCGTCGGGTACTGTAGAAGTCTATTGACACCGAATCAAGTGTTTAGAGAACATAATGAATATAGGTGGGCGGAAGTGATATGTGTTGACACACGGTATGAGAAACGGACACGTAGGACACACCTTTTAGGTTTGATCATGCTTGGTGTGGGTATGAGAGACATTTCTTTATGTATAAGAGCGTGTATCTCTTGCATAGCTTGTAAGGTTTAATGAGATCAAGGATAGGAATTAGGAATCATTGTGAGCGTGTATACTTAAAGATGAGTTATGTGAATGTGTTTGTTAAGAAATAGGAAACCGATAGCGTGATGATTATGATTTGATTGAAATGAGATTTATTTACTACTTCTATGTGACTGTGAATCTTCCTTAAAGCTTCCTAATTTGTGTTTAGGCCGAATGGTAGAGTTGTGAAGGTACTAAGGGAAATGTGGTACGGTGACTTATACTGTGTGATTTGAATCAGCTCCTTCAATGAGAGAGGTACTTGCAGGGAGTAACGGGACTCCAAAAGTAGCCCGGAAAGAGCACTCGCTCATGACGTGTGATGTTGGTTTGCAACAGTGATTTATATAAATAATCATACGGGTCATTTGATGAATGTACAAGAGAAATGATTGATTGTCAAACACAATACCATAGAGACATATGTCGATAGATTGTTTCCTTTAAACAGGTGTTGTTATGACTATGGTGAAGTCGAGGTGTCGTCAGATAGGGTATTCGGAATAGGAGGAGGGGCAATGGGAATCGTGCGTAAATCGTATTGATAGTAGAACGTTATTGTTAGTCTAGAACCTTGGTGCGTAATCATTGGGTTGTGCTGCCGGAATCGACGGTGAGATATCTATCATTTCACATTCCGTTTTAAACTTGAGACATAGTAATTACCTCCTTTACTTCAGTCTACCTGTCGTCTCATTTGCATATAATGGTTGTATAGATTTCTCTAATGGGCTAGTGTAGCTCAACCCTTTATTTTTCAGGTACGAATCTGCAGCCATGGAGTGATAGGCACGCATCCAAGTGCCTCCTTTTGAGAGCTAATTTAGAAGAGCAGCATTGGCATCTTAGTATATTATGTTTTGGAAATGAACAGTAAACACGTATTTCACTTTTCTTGTTCATCATTATGAAATGATGGGCCATGGCGCCAAATTGAGTAATCTTTTGGAACTACAGTTCGGAGATTGAGAACAATAAATTCTTTTGGGGTATTATGTAAGCTAATGAATGGATTTTTATTTATGGAAAGAGACCTTTATTTATGTTAAAAATCGATAGCGTGACAATAATAAGATTACCCCATAATCTCAAATTCCCAGGAGAGAGGAGAGAGGAGAGAGTGGAGTGATCAAATTCCTCCTTTGTTCAGGAACATGATTTCTCTTGAATTGGGAGGATCAGTAATTAGATTCCAATTCAAGTCCTTCCCAAAGTAGGAATCTTTATAGTTCTAGAATCATATTCCCATTCCATCCTAAGATGTCTGCAATCCAAACTCAACCTTAGTATTTGGTGATTCTTCTAACATCATATATAAAATTAGAAACGATTTTTGCATTTCATGTTTTTAGAGATTCACTCTAAAATTTATCTTCAAGTGTGCATTGAGAATTTTAACGTGTAATTCTAATTAAGCACCAAAATTCAAAGTGTGGAGTATGATATTTATAAAAATGCGGAATGCAAAAATAGTTCTAGTAAAATGTCGTGAATATTATATCCCAAGTTAGGTAGGCTGAGACATGCAATACATGCTCGACTAAAATTATGTTCTAGCAATCGAAAATATTTATGTTCTCGTATCAAAATTATGTTCTTGTACATCATATCCAATGATAGGGTTCTTAATCCGAGAAATAACCTTTTGATTGGAGATCAATCACTCTGATAATTATGGGATTGGCCTCACACATATTGAGGTCCACGTCCACCCATAGTGGTGGGGTCTTTTGAGGAACACCCATTGTTGTGGGTATGTGTTTGGTGTAATTTACCTTAACCCTTGTATTAGCTCACTTGTAAACCCTATTAGGTGTGTGTGACAGGATGTGGGGGTGAGGATGAGTTGAGTGTGGGGAGCTAGTCTGAACGTTAGTAGCACAAAGCGGGAGCGGGAGCGGAAGCGTGGGAGCGGAGGCACCTAGAAGCTCCTAGAAGCTCCTAAGGTTGGGAGCGCCTAAGAAGCGTATATAGATTTCATATAAATACGTATATAAAGTATCTTTAAATACTTAACCATTGAAGGAAAAGTGATTACTTATGAGAATTTTCATGATCTTAAAGGGTACTTATAGGAAGTTAGATATTTTCAATTTGCCAAACTTCTTGAGTGATAAGATTTTCATATTTTTATTTCCACAATGGCATACCTCCCTTAAGAATAAGAGAATAGTTGCATTAACCACCCAATAAGCTCCCATGTTAGTTGCAAGCAAGCTCCCGTCTCAAGGGGAGCGAGCTCTCGTCAAGCTCCCATCTTGGGAGCGCCGATTCGCGTTCCCGTCTTGGGAGCGCACCCATTTTAGAAGAATCCTGCTACTAAGGTCTGAACCGATGTTGGTTCCTGTAGACACCCCAATTTGGCTAAACAGATATCTCAAGTTCCACCTTGAGAACCATCCCAATGATGAATAGGATATGGGATTATTGTGATTGACTTCTTGAAATCCTGAGGGACTTGGTGAGTTCTTTTAGCCACTTAGAGGTCCGATAAGGGTTCGGTCTGAATCTATCCAACTCTTTTCCTAAGTTGTTGTTTTGCCTCGAAGGCGCCTCCAATTACCATTTCGCCCATCGAAGGGCCACATCTAAAAAAGACAAAATTACCATTCTCCCCCGTGGAGATGTTGAAATTACCATTTTACCCCTTGTAGGGTTATATCCAAATACTATCTTCCAAAAGACGGCAAAACACCTTTCACCCTAAAACTGAGTCGTCATTATTGCCTTTCACATTTCTACCATTCCCGAGCCCCAGTTTAACTCTTTCAGAAAATCACATAAATGACAATAAAATCCAGCAAGGGCGGCCTCACTGCTCGAACCATCTTTCTACTCTCCCGAGCTCCGGTTGACTTTTTCTGAGCCCCAGGTCAATTTTTTTCTAGAAAATCACAAAAATGATAATATAATCCAACAAGGGCGGCCTCATTGCTTGAATTACCTTTCAACCCTTCCCGAGCCTCGATTGACTTTTTTCGAGCTCCGGGTTGACTATTTTCAAGAAATTTCAAAAAAAAAAAGTTAAAATTTAACGGCAATAAATCCATCACCCAAATTAGCTTTTTACCCTTCCAAGGGCCTCAATCAACATTTTCCTGGCCCCTGGACAACTTTTTTTCAAATTTTCACAAAAAATATTTTCTTAACCTAAGTAAGACATTTTTATCTATTAAAAAGAAGAATCTCCATATAGTTTTCATAGACTTAGAAAATGCTTATGATAGGATGCCTAGAGATATTATATGGTGGGTTCTGGAGAGAAAGGAAGTGACCAAAGGGTATATCGAGGTAATTAGAGACATGTATGAAAATGTCGTCACTACCATTAGATCACCAATAGGGGAAACACGTGAATTTTCAATCATTATAGGATTGCATCAAGAGTGGCCCTTGAGCCCGTACCTCTTTGCCTTAGCTATGGATGAATTGACTAGACAATTTCAGGAGGATATACCATGGTGTATAATGTTTGCAGATGAAACCATAGAGATGTTAATACGAAACTAGAAATTTGGAGGGAAGCATTAGGGTCAAAGGATTTTCGGATAAGTACGAAAAAAAACTGAGTATATGGGCAGCGTGCCCTTAAAAGGATTTCGTTCCTTTTTAAAGCCAGATCGAAGGAGCGCTCGACATACAGAGTCCGACACCGAAGGAAGCATATTCGAAATGCCTTGCGCGCTGTTTTGATTTGAAAAAGTGAAAGAATAAGTCTGTCAAAACCATATCTGGGTTCGAGAGCCAGATTACATGAGGGGAAGGGTTTTAAGGCAACCTCTCACCCAATCTGGAGATCAGTCGCTACTTGAGCATTTGCAAAAGATATTTGTGATTCTTTTTGATTAATCAATTCTTTAGCCATTTAGGGCAGGGGAACAGTTTAATAGGGATTTAAAACTATAACAGGTTGCAAGATGTGACCGATAGTATGGATGCGAAAGCAATGAATAGGATAGAACCAGGTTCTGTCCAAAAGAGCAAACCCAGTGCACAGTTCCAAACTTGACATGCGCAAGAAGGAACTCACATACATTGACCAAAGCCACTACACGCAGTTCCAACCAGCGCGCCAATATGCAACATGCCCGCATGGATGTGCCTTTTTTACAAGCTCTATTTTTATCCTCCTCTAGGCTGTGGAAGGATCAGTGCTTACCCAAAACAAACCAAGCAGTTATAGTAGTTACACTACACAGTTTAAAGGCTGAAAAGCCCTACAAATTAACAAAACAACCCATAAACATCGGGATAAAAACAGAGACCAAAAGACCCTATTACCCATGCAAGGCCAGCCACTGGTCAAAGGTGGACCTGCGCGCGCGGATCGGAGCCACTTAACCAGTGCTTGGTTTACATATTTCTAGGTTCTGGGACATGTCCAGAAAGACCCCAGGGGTACTCCACAGAAGCAGGTATGAAAGTTAACTACAAACTAGCAATTTTATCAAGGAAAGCAGTAAACTGGTTGTTAGCTTGCTTACATTGGCCTATACATAAGTAAATACATAAAATAGCAAGACACCAATCCCTACGCAAACCTAGCATGACGGTTTTTAAAACATTGCTAGCTTTAAGGCCAGGATTGGTATTGATTACCAACCTTGACCCTGCCAGCCCCCCAGGGATCAGAACAATAAACAAAACAAAGGTGTTATACCTTTGATTTTTGGGTTTGAAAGAGTATTGAGCTTTGAGGTTGAATGAGGTGTTTGGACGAGGAAGAACAAGCTATGTTCTTGGGTGCCCTTGTATCTTTTTGATTTGCAAAGAAGAAGACAAAGTTATGGCCAAAATGTGTAACCCTAAATGTGTGAATTGTGTAACCCTTTGCAATGGAGAACCAAGGGGGTATTTATAGGGAGAGAGGAAGGTAAATATGGTGCAAAGAGAGGAGCTCAGCCAGTCCACGAGGGTGACTGAGGGTTACTTGGTGGCTAAGCTTCCCAACCCATAAAGGTGATGGGGACAGGCTTGGACCGGCGCGCGCAACTCTCGGACAGGCGCACGCAAGCCAAACCAACCCGCGCGTGGGTCAACGGTCAAGCTTTGACTGTTGGCCACACCTGGCAGCTTGACCCGCGCGCACAGGTCCTAATCCCACGCACGCGAGTTAAACCAACACACGTGTTGGTTAACGGCTAAGCTTCGACTGTTGACCAACACCTGTCCATTTGACCCGCGCACGCTGGTTCTCAACTAACACGTGCCAATAGGGTTTTTGGCTTTTTGAAGTGGCTTAGTATTAGGTTAGGTTCAAGAGTTTCGCAAACATTCAACCAGCAGTGCGCATGAAGAAAGAATGATAATCTAAGACCAGGAGATACCAAAGAGTGATCATTTTAGGTACTTCGGCTCAATTATTAGTAGAAACGGAGAGATTGCCGATGATGTAATCCATTCGTTCCAAAAGGGGTGGCTCAAGTGGAAGAGCACTACTGGTCTACTATGTGATAAGAGGATACCCACAAAATTGAATGAAAAATTATATGGAACTGCCATAAGACCAGCGATGTTTTACGAGACAGAATGTTGGCCTATTAAGAAATAATAAGTGAGCAAGATGAGTGTAGTGAAAATGAGAATGTTGAGGCGGATATGTGGTAAGACTAGACGAGACAGGATTAGAAATGAAACGGTTCGTGAGATGGTAGGTGTTGCACCTATAGAGGAGGAGTTGAGAGAAAATAGGCTAAAGTGGTTTGAGCATGTCTATCGTAGATCATGAGATGCAGTAGTTAAGAGAGCGGATAGGATAACTTTAAGTAGCAATGCTACAAGGAGGGGTAAGCATTAGTTGCTGTGGTGCGCAAAGATATGAGTAATGAATTTGTGTAAAGTGGACCTTGACAGAGCTAAATGGAGAAAAAAGATTTATGTAGCCAACCCCAAGTGATTAGGACATAAGGCTCGGTTTGGTTTGGTTTGGTAAGTAAGACATTTTTACCTCCCAATCACCATTTTACCCCTCCAGGTCTTGGTTGACTTTTTCTCAAATTTTCACCCAAATAATGTTTTAACCCAGAAAAGCAATTTTCAGTGCCAAATTACCATTTTACCCCTCCGGCCCCAGTCAACTTTTACCTAGCCATGGTTGACCTTTTTACCAAAACTTCTCCAAATCAATGTTTTACCCCCACGGGATCGATTTTACCATCAACTTACATTTTTACCCCTCCCGACCCCGGTTGACTATTTCTAGGCCGGAGTTTGATCAATACCAGACTTGAAATTAACCAAAAAGCCGAGAACATATACTACACTTATTCTTTTTTTTTATTCACGATAATATATTAGACATTAACCAAAAGGCCGAAAATGGATACTTACCTTGATCTTTTTTATTATTCAGGATGCTACAATAGATCTTTCTTTTTTTTTATGAGCGATACGACAATTATCTTGGCCAAATGGCTGAGAACAGATACCGAACATGATTTTTTTTTATCGGCAATACGACATTTGATCTTATCAAAACGATCGAGAACACATACTACGATTGATCTTTTTTTTTTAATCTTTGATGCTACTCTTGATCTTAGCCAAATGGCCGAAAATAGATACTCCCTCCGTCACTTTTTAAGTGTCCTACTTCGTAACTCCAACTTATTAAAAAGACATCATCATTATACCTTTCACATCAACTTTTTCCTCCACTTTCCCTACTTACCCATCATCATTACACTTTTACTCACTTACTTTTCAAAAAGGAATCTACTTTTAGGGACAAAATAGACAATTCATTACCTTTAACCCACTAACTTTACAAAATGGACATTTATTAAAGGACAGCCCAAAATGAAATACCGAACTATAAATAAGGGACGGAAGGAGCATTACACTTGATCTTTTTTTATTGGCGATACTACACTTGATCTTAGCCAAAAGATCGAAAACAGATACTCGGCCTTTTTGCAAAGATCAAGTGTAGTATTACAATAAAGAAAAAAAGATCAAGTGCAATATCTGTTCTCGACCTTTTGACTAAGATCAAGTGTAGTATTGCCAATCAAAAAAAAATCAAATGTCATATATGTTCTCAGCCTTTTTACTAGGATAAAGTGTATTATCACCGACAAAGAAAAAAAGATCAAGTGCAGTATCTGTTTTCTCGGCCTTTTGGCAAAGATCAAGAGTAGTATCAAAGATTTTTATAAAAAAAAAAGATCAATTTTAGTATCTGTTCTGCTAAGATCAAGTGTAGTATCGCCGCTCAAAAAAAAAAATCTAGTGTAGTATCACTAATAACAAAAAAGATTAGGGACACTATGGATTCTCAAACTTTTGGTTAATGTCGAAATGTGGTATCACTGATCAAAACAAAACAAAAACAAAAACAAAAAAGAACAAGTGTAGTATCTATTCTTGGCTTTTTGGTTAAAGTCAAGTGTAGTATCGCCGATAAAGAAAAAAAGACGAAGTGCTTGATTAACGATACTACACTTGATCTTAGCAAAAAATCAAAGAATAGCTATTACACTTGATCTTAGCCAAAAGATCAAGAAGATACTACGCTTAATCCCGTATCTTCTTGGTCCCTTTTTTTTATCGGCAATACTACACTTGATATAAGCCAAAAGACCGAGAACAAATACTACCCTTGATCTTAGCCAAAAGATCGAGAACAGATATCAGCAACACTACATTTGATCTTAAGCCAAAACATCGAATAGATTTTGCACTTGATTTTTTTTAAATCTTCCATATTACACTTGAACATAGCCAAATGATCAAACAAATTCTACATTTGATCTTTTTATTTTTATTTTTCAATACGACACTTGATCTTAGCCAAAAAGTCGAGAATAGATCCTCCCCTTGATCTTTTTTCTGATCAGCGATACTGCACTTGAAATTTAAAAAAAAAAATCGAGAACATAGAGTACACTTGTTCTTTCTATTTTTTTATTGGCAATAATACATTTGACATTAAGGGTAGTATCTATTTTCTCGGCCTTTTGATTAATGTCAAGTGTAGTATCGCCAATAAAAATAATAATAAGAATAAGCGTAGTATCAGTTTTCAGCTTTTTGGCTAATGTCAAGTGTAATATCGCTGACAAAAAAAAGAGCAAGTGCAGTATCAGTTCTCAACCTTTCAAATAAAATCAAGTCTAGTATCACCAATCAAATAAAAGGTCTAGCATAGTATCTATAAAAAAATAAAAAATAAAAAAAAAAGATCAAGGGTAGTATCTATTCTCAGCATTTTAGTTAATGTCAAAGGTAGTATCAACGATCGAAGAAAAAGAAGAAAAAGTACTAGTATCTGTTCTCGGCTTTTTGCCTAATGTCAAGTGTAGTCGCAGATCAAAAAAAAGATCAAGTGCAGTATCTATTCGCAGCCTTTTGGCTAAAGATTAAGTGTAGTATGAAAGATTAAAAAAAAGATCAAATGTAGTATTTGTTCAATCTTTTAGCTAAGATAAAGAGAAGTATCGCCGATCAAAAAAATCAACTGTCGTGTATCTATTCTCAATCTTTTGGCATATCAAGTGTAGTATCGCCAACAGAAAAAAAGAGATAAAGTTTAGTATCTCTTCTCGACCTTTTGGCTAAAATCAAGTGTAGTTTCGCCAATAAAAAAAATAGAAAGGGATCTAGTGTAGTATCTTCTTGAACTTTTATAGTATCCATTCTCGGATTTTTGGCTAAGATCCAGTGAAACATCGTCAGTCACAAAAATGGTCGGTCACAAAAATGATCAAATGTAGTATTTGTTCTATCTTTTTGGTAAGACAAGTGTTGTGCCACCGATAAAAATAAAAAGAAATAAAAAAAGATCAAGTGAAGTATCACAAATCAAAAAAATCAAGTTTAGTATCTCTAATCTAATAATTAAAAAAAATTGATCAAGTGTAATCTGTCTAATAATAATAAATAAAAAAAGATCAAAGGTAGTATCCATTCTCAGGCTAAAGATCAAGTGCAATATAACTGATAAAAAAAAAAAGATCAAATGTAGTATCTATTTTTGAATTTTTGGCTAAAATCTAGTATAGTATTGTCAATCAATAAAAATATCAACTGTAGTATCTATCATCAATCTCTTCGCTAAGATTAAGTGTAATGTCGCCAATAAAAAAAAAAAAAAGATAAATCTAGTACTTCATCCGTCCCTTTTTAAGTATCTTGCTTCGTAATTTCAACTTATTAAAAAGACATCATCATTATACCTTTCACATTAAATTTTTCCTTCCTTTCCTTACTTCTCATCATCATTACTTTTACTCACTAACTTTTCAAAATGGAATCTATTTTTAGGGACAAAATAGATAATGCACCAACTTTTACTCACTAACTTAACAAAATGGACACTTATTAAGAGACAGCCCAAAATAGAATACTGGACTCTAAGGGCTTGTTTGATAACTTAAATTCAGCACTTAAAACTGAATCAATTAAATAATAAGTGATTTAGTAGGTTTTATAACGACATTATATATTGCTTAACAAATTAAGTGCTACTTAAAATGTAGGCTAAAAAGTTGAAAAAATTGAGCTACTTAATTATGGCTGAATTCTTGTATACTTACATTTAATCACCATACCACCGCCACCACCACTCCAACTCCACCACCACCACCGCCACCGCCACCGCCATCACTCCCACCACCACCACCATTACCACACTGCCACCACCACTACCACACCGTCGCCGCCGCCGCCACCATTTCACAACTATCAATCTACCGACACCACTCATTGTCACCATCACTCCACCGCCACCACTCACTGCCACCGTTACATCACCATCACTCCACCACCACCATTACACCACTATCGCCAGCACTCCAACACCACCGCCGCCGCCACCACTCCATTACCACCAACACACCGCCACCGCCACCAAAATCACCATTCCACCATTATTATAAGTACATTGTGACCATTAGTAAATTAAGAGAGAATCGGAACTAAAATTAATTTATCATTTTTTAATTCAGTACTTAATATGTTTACCAAACAGCTTTTCAGCTTAAAAAATTCAGCATTCAGCTTTCAATACTTAATTTTTCAGCTTTCAATTTTCAGTTTTATCAAACGGGCTCTAAATAAGGGACGGAGGGAATGTTTGTTCTCAATACTTAATTTTTCATCTTTCAATTTTCAATTTTATCAAACGGGCTCTAAATAAGGGACGGAGGGAATGTTTGTTCTCAATCTTTTGGCTAAAATTAAGTGTAGTATTTGTTCTCAATCTTTTTGCTAAGATTAAGCGTAGTATCTATTCTCGGATTTTTGGCTATAATCCAATGTTGTATCGTGGATCAAAATCAAATCAAATGTAGTATCATCAAATATGCCCTATCCATGAAGCCGTGCTAGATATTTTTTTGATGCAGTGACAAACAAGAATCTCATTATCGATTGAAAAAAAATATTACAAAGTGTTCGTGTTTTGCCATATTGCCCTTCTTTAGGCTATAGCCTCCTCGTAGTGTAACAAAAAAGGTTATTCATTACTTTGAAGAAATAGATAATTAAAATCTTGCACGTCTACTACCCAGCTTCAGTTCTTGACCTTGATATGTGGAGAAAAAAATGTCAACTTGTGTGATATTTCATTGTATCCCCCACTGTGGGTAGGTGCAAGTAATTGTATTCAGTGCTACCTTTATACACTCCGAAAGTACCCTTAAATATATGGCATTGCTGGTCGTGTTTCTAGGATGTCAATGGTTGAGGTCAAGGCCGACCCAAGAGTTATTAGAGCCCAAGACCTAATAAAAAAAGTGTGCCTTTAAAGATTTAATATTTAATAATTTCAACAACAACAATCACATATCGAAATGGTGAATTTAGTAATCTAAAGCAATATCAGGGTCTTTCTCTAGAGCGAGTGAAGTTTTAGCAAGCTAAATCATAAGAACTAGAGCGAGTGGAGCTTTAGCCTCACACACATGTACAATGTGGGGATATCATCAGTTAAAATTGGTATGTAATCTGTTGGGATTTTTAGTATATTTGTTAAAATCTAGTGGTTGCCGGGATTTGATTCTCGTGCACATACTACAATTAACCACACGTTTTGCTAAAAATACAGAAACGTACAATCCATTAACTATGTTTTTATTTGGATTTCTTAAAAAGAGTCGTACTCAAACCCAAATAATAAAAATATTTGAGTGCCCCTAAAACTTGAGATTTTAGGGATGCCCAAGGCCCGGGCCTCTTGGGCCTTGGGGATGGGCCAGCCCTGATTGCAGTTGCTTTTTTACATTTGTCAGAAATTTTGAGTTGAAAGTTGAAGCTTTCTTTCAAACTTGGCAGATTATATTGTCTTTGTTTCTTGCCTTCCAGTGGAGTAGCCAAGATTTCGAATTAGAGGGGGCACCAAACAACCTAAACAAATCTCAATACCCCACACTCGTTAAAAGGTGGGAGCCATTGCATCACACTTTCTCCCTTGACAAGCATCATAACACAACAAATTCGCACATTTAATGTCAAGGAGGGATGCAAGGTTATTCCACTTTCTCCCTTTAGCAAGTAAACAAAAAAACTAACCACAAAGTAAATAATCAATACAAAGTAATTAAAAGGGGGGGAGCCATTGCATCACTCTCCCTTGACAAGCACCGCAACAAAACAAATTCACACATTAATGTCAAGGAGGGATGCAATGGAATCCCACTTTCTCCCTTAGCCAATATTAAAAAAATATAGTATTACCTGAGTGGCCCACGAGAACGAGCAAAGGAACAATTTCCAAAAATTGCGCGAATCAATCTGCGAATAAAGAATAGATGAGTTAGAATTGTTTATTGCCTTGTTGGTTCGGTGTGGAAGAGAAATAAACAATACTAATTACTACTAATTAGAATACTTTTTAGTAATAAACATTACTAATTAGAATACAAGTTCACAGGTATCAAGATCCATTGATCCAAGAGGAGGTATCTATTCTAATATATAAAGGGAGAGCACCAGATTGGTGTGTCTCCCTTTTTTGAAGCTCTGTCATTCTTTTTTCTTTCCAAATTCAACCGCCTTAAGAAAAGTTTTTCCCAATTAAAAAGGTGAATCTACAATAAAGTATAAGCCCTAAGGGCATATAAGGAAATATCACAAACCTAAAATTGCCGTTGAGTTTTCCCCACTTGAGAACTGCCCGCCCTTTTATGTCTTTGAACACTTCCTTCTCAATATAAAATCTGGGAACAAATGGAAACGATAAAGAAGTAAGAACCAAATTACGCAATGATAAAGAAGTAAGAACCAAATTACTTGGCCCAACAAGACTGCATCTCTTTGCCTTCAAGTGAAAAGAACCCAAATCATGCTTCACTTGCAAATGTCTTTCTATTTTCCTCCCTCTCCTTTTTTCTGTTTTTGTGACTTAAATTTTACAATTTTGTTTGTTTGATATCTTGGATCAGTATGTTCAAACGTCTGGGGGCTTCTATGGGTTTTGGTTTTTGTTAGCATAATATTTGCAATGATTTCATTCATGTTTCTTAATTGACATAATTAATGCAGTAAACTTCAGTACCCGACTTGGTAACCCCAGAAAAATAATTATAATTGACATAATTAATGCGGTAAATAGTTCTAATTCGAGTCAATAATACCATTTCTTTGCCCAATTCGGATTCAAATGCACGGTCAAACATTTTTACTTCCATAAGTGAGAACCAATTCAAACAAATTGCAAATAATGATTAACACATTCATCAAATGAAAGATCAAACAATAAGTCAGAAGTTATTGTACCAAATTAATCAAAAAAATCAACTTGCATACGCATTGCATGTGCCCCGGCCTCTAGTAATACTATATTCAAGAATCAAGAATAAACTATAGGCCTTTCAAAAAATAAAAAATAAAAAATAAAAAACTATAGTTATATAGTAGATTACCAAGAAATCTATCGACCACGCAAAATGAGAAGGCCACACAGCAATTTGTCAGCCACATTACCAACAAATCTCCAATTTAAAACCAAAAATAGAGACATCAAGTAAATAGAAAACCGTGTTCCTAACTCCCAAGTCGTAATTCCTAAACAAAAAGAGAAGAATGTGGCAGAGGGAAGAACTACGAACAAATACGAGTAGATGAGTAACTTTACCAATATGAGAGGCAAGAAATCGTGCAACTGCCAACTGGGTTCCATGACTGCGACTACCGAGTCGGTATCTTTGCGTCGCCAGAAATCGTATCGTGCAAGAAATCGTTCGGCTATCTTCGCATCACCAATCTCTCAGTCCTCACAATTCCATGACTATGACTGCTGACTGGGTTTTCGAGTTTCGACGCCGGCTTTTTAAGGACTTGATAATTGATAATGAAAGCGGCAAGCCAGTATTATTAAAATATATGAATTTATTTTATTATATCTAGATTAGTATTTTATTAAAAATCTTTCCATTTTAGTATAAATTGCCTAGAATATTAGGTTTTCTCATTTATGTTGATTTTATTTCCTTTTTATTACTGAGCCTTCTCGCAAATCAGTTGTTTTATGAATTATTAATGAAAATTTGAGAAGTTTTCTCATAATTGTGTTCGTAAAGCTCTGTTCTAAATGACAGCCGCCTAGGCACTTGGAGGTGCCCTGCCGCCACGCCAATAGCCCTTAACGTTTGATTTGGCGCTCAGGGAAGTTTGGCGGTGTTTGGCAACCGCCTAGGCGGGCTTAGTGGTCTTGGTGGCCTAAAAATATATATAAAAAATAATACGAGGGAGGTGAGCGAAGCCCTACTACTTATTGTCTTATTAGACTTATTTGCTAGTTGCTACTACTTAATTTCATTTGGATTTGTACTTTGAAGTTTGAACTTGCATTATGGATACATGGAAGCTATTATTGAGTGGCCATTCACATCAAATATTATTCCAGATCCAATTGTGGATTGGAGTAAACCGCCAATTTTTAACGAAGAATCGGTGGAGAAAATTACAAAAAAAGAGAATCAGAAAATATTGCAAAACGAGTTACAATGCTTGAAGATGATGAAGTTGACCAAAGTGATGAATTTGTGGATTCTTTTTTGGAATATACTGAAGCTGTTGTGAAGAAGAATATTTGGATTGCGTACTTAGAAAAAGTTGCAAGCGTCCTTGTGTTCACATCTCCGTGAAAGTACCAAAAACTTCGAAAAAGTCCTATGCTATTTTTGAAGGCTCCTGGGTTGTTTTGGCTAGTGACATCTCACCCATCAAAAGATGGGACAATTCTAATTCGAGCAATGAGTTCTCTTTCCAAGAGGGTGAGGTGACCGAAAATGGTACCTGGGTTTTCTTTGGTGGAACTTAGGATGATCACTCTTTCATTGTGGCCTCTTATAAACATGTTGGTTGGGGTAAACAACTTATGGAAAAAATTAATCTAAAGTACAAGATTGATGCAAACATGATTCAGCGAATACAATTATATAAACTCGAGGACGAGTTTCTTCAAGCCGGGCAGGCTGATGCAAGCCAATATTCTTAAAATATACGAATTTATTTTATTATTTCTAGATTAGTATTTTATTAAAAATCTTTCAGTTTTAGTATAAATTGCCTAGAATATTAGGTTTTCTCATTTATGTTGATTTTATTTCCTTTTTATTATTTTCTTGTTCACTAAGACTTAGATTTAGCTTTTCATTATTTTATTTCCTTTTTAGTTCTAGAGTTGCTACTACTATAAATTAAGATGTAAGCCTTCTAGCAAATCAGTTGTTTTATGAATTATTAATGAAAATTTGATAAGTTTTCTCATAATTGTGTGTTTGTAGAGTTCATACTTGTACATAATTGTCCTTATTGCACGTTCTTCTTTTTCAAAACGTCTCCCTACATCACCCAAGGAGCGAGAAAGGAGAGAGATTCAAGGAGATAGAAAGAACTGAAAGAGCTAGATTTCAATTTCAACTGAGAGAATGAGAATAGTATGAGATCGACCGTCAACACCGAGCGAGGGTTTTTTCAAATGGGTTATGGGTGTCACATGGGTTCCTTGCCAGCTTTGAAAACCTTATTTTTTTTTTTAACAATTGGGGTGGCACGTGCCACCCCACCCCCAATTCCCTCCATTCCATTTGCCTTCGATATGAGGATGATCTCTTCAAAACTCTAAAAAGTCTTATTATGTACGTGTTCTTAGTGGTAGTTAGGACCTGAATAAGTTATTGTTTATTTTAAGAGAAGTGTAAATTAGCACATAAGGCAAATATCAACTGCACAAGTATTCATAGTTGTTGGATTTTCATACCTCTATTTGCAAAAATTCGCAGGTCTTCATGGCTTCTTCTGCAAGTTGAGATTGTTCTTAGAATTTGTATTGGATTATATTCAGTGCAATGCAGCTACTTTTAGCCATTATGCAGTCCTCGTAACATTGTAAGGCCTTGTCCTCCTCTGCAATGGCCTTTTCTATGATTGTGTAGAAAAGAGTCCTAAGATTCTATGGCGGCGCGATATCGCAGCACAACAGCAGCGAATGGCAATTATATATTGATATTACAACTTACGTTAGAGATTTACAAATACATACATAGAGACCAAACGAGAACTCTTGTGCACACTTTTCTCATGAAGTTGTGAGTATGATTCTAAGCGAAGGATGTGAACTAAATCAATACCTAAAGTGATCAAATGACAAGAGACACATTAAATCTTACAAAACTAATATACCCGTATTAGTTTTAGTGTGTGCCAAGAACTTCTTCTCCAACAAAGTGTAGAACTTGTCCCCCAAATTGCAAAAATAAGTAGAATGGCAAAGGATGAATCAATAGCTAGTGTGAACAACAACAAATGAATAGCAAATAACCAGAAAACCAATTCCAAACTAAAGTACAAACAAAGAGCTCTATGGTTCAGGGAATCCAACTTCAAACAAAGAGCTCTATGAATCAAGGAATCCAACTTCTCCAATATTCTTGCTTTTGTTGTTGAATCAAAACAAAAGAAATCAAAGGTCCCCTAATTCCTAACACAAATACGAACCCAAATGACCACTCAAATAAAAAAACTCCTCGATACCCGATCATTATGAACACAAAATACAAACCAAACTGACATGCCAAATACTCAAAGAGCGTGAAAAAAAGATGCACCAATAATCCCAACAGTGTTTGAGAGATTTATCCACCTCTTTATCTCCCCTCCAATCATATCCATCTCTTTATGCCCCTCTTATTTTATCCACCTTCTCCCTAGAAAACATATCCCGTGGCCAAATGAAACGTAAGGGTAGATTAAATAAAAGGGATGATAAGCTAAGGAGTTTGTTTGGTAGTTTAAATAGATAAGAGTGGGTGGATAAAGAAATAATGTGAGAATTTGCTTAATTGTCCCTTGTAGTGAGAATACAAAAGAGTTTGGAGAGATTTGAGGGGCAAGGGGGTCATATACCAACCCGGATAAGCTTATCCTAGGGGTGGGTGCAATAAGCTAAGAACCCTGCAACATGTGAAGCAAACACCGGTTAAGAGTGGGGACGGAGAGAGAGATTTAAGTAGGCTCCTAACAAGACCAAAACCGGAGAGAGAGAGAGAGAGAGAGAGAGAGATTCCCCACTTTAATCATTAGTCCCATCGCCCGGTATCAATTGTGCAAAGCCCATTCCGTTTGGGTAAGAACTGCTACCTTGTTGGGACAAAGAAGAGTAAGAATGAAGTAATACTTGCCTATTCACCTTGAAAGAGCCAATGTATCGTATAAACCCGGAACTTGAGTGGTGTAAAATAAAAAGGAAGCACCAACAACACAAATCTAACAAATTTCAATATACGAACTTATAGGCTTTTAATCAGAATATAGCGAAAATTCAACAAATTATATTTCATCCAAATAAGAAACGATACCTTACGAAGTGAGCGAGTCTTGCTCTGCTCTCATTCTCTTTCGTGCTATGTTTTTAGCTTGAAGCTCTTTCTAGAAACTGTAACAAAATCATGAAAACAAATCAGATGGTGTGTACCTATTCTCTAAAAAGACGGCAGAACTAACTTCCCAATCATTTAATTAGTCAAGTCTTCTGTTCCCATAACAAATTAAAAAGAGAAAATCAAACTTACGAAAGGACTTCAACAGTTGTTACTCCCTTTAAACGGGCCTTGCCTCTAAACAAAAAACACAGAGGGGAAACTGATTGAAGAAAAGAAAGTTGGTTTGTATCCATAAATGTCCATACTAACCGAATGAAAAATTACACTATAATTTTTACATCAATGGAAACTTAGTTTTGGCATAGATCTGGTAAACTAACCCTATTAAGCATAAATATATGACACCTTTGACAACCCATGAACAAGTTAAATGGACAGTCTAACACCCAAACAGCATAAATTCATACACAACATAAAATCACGACACTAATAGAATCAAAGGGCCGTTACGGCGTTAAAGCGACATGCATACACGCACAAGATGAATTCATGATCCTAACATGGATTGTCTGAGAGAATTTCAGTTAAGAGACTCTGAGCACTTTCTCCAATTTGGCGTTGATAACATAAATCATCCAAGGATTAACTACAAACAAGCCATCATCTAAGTTGGAGAGAGAGAGGACTTATTTGCTTGGGGTAAAATAGAAAGGGCATGATTGGTATTTGACACTCTCACATTATCCACCCCTTCTATTCCCGTTCCAAAAGAAACTAAACAAGCCAAGCAACTTTTAATCTCCCCTTCTAAAAAATTTCCCCTCCAATCATATCCATCTCTTTATCCCCCTCTTATTTTATCCACCTTCTCCCCTCTAAAATATAGCCCACTGCCAAACGAGCCGTAAGGGTAGATTAGTTAAAAAGGGATGATAAGCTAAGGAGTTTGTTTGGTAGTTTAAAAAGATAGATAAGAGTGGGAGTATAAAGAAATAATGTGAGAATTTACTTAAATGTCCCTTGCAGTGAGAATACAAAAAAGTTTGGAGAGATCTGAGGGGCAACAGGGTCATATACCCACCTGGATATGCTTATCCTAGGGATGGGTGCGATAAGCTAAGAACCCTGCCAAATGTGATCCAAACACCGGATAAGAGTGGGGACAGATTAGTTTAACCCTCTCAAGCTCTTATCCCCCTTACTTCTCTCCTTGATTGGTAGTATAAGAATGTCGATACTGCTTGATCAGCTGGAACCCAAAATCCCCGTCACTTAATTTGCTTTTACATGAAATTTTTGGCTTCCAGCTTCAATCCCGTTCCATCACTGTAAAGTCGATACTGCCCATGCAGTGTTTTGATCCACAACCCAATTTAAAGTAGACAAACCAATCTACCATGGAACTTCTCAACAACTTTCATTTTGTTCCCACTGTGGGCTTTTTTACATATACTACTCCGGAAAGCCAGATCCAGCCCTCCATTAGGAGTCATTTGCTGATTCAAAAACAAAAAGTACCCAAAAAAAATTAACAGTGTGTACCGTTAAGTGTACCGGTTGGAATCCTCACTGGACTATTTGTTAGGATTTTTCATGAGGCCTTTTTTGGATCTATTTTCATGATCAAAACAGTTCATTAGTTAAGAGTTTATAGCGACAAGCAATTATTCTACGTTCATTTGATATAGATAAATATGATTTAGAAGGACGCAAACATTGAAAAAAATTAAGTTGGCAAACTGAATCGAAATCTTTGATCCCATAATTAATGTGTACTAATTGATATTTGATCACTACCCATCCTACAAGGGTCAACACCAAGGAGAGTAAAGAGTTGGGAAACTACCCAAATCCTCGACTACTTCAATTATTCACTTTCTTGCTGGGTTACTTAATCTTGAGCAGGTGCATCCTTTAGTTAATATACTTTATTCACGTTTGCATTGTCATTTGAGCAATGTTCAGAAATAAGGCCTCAAGCATCCATCCCATGGAAGCCACCAATGATCTGTTAAAGGTATGTTATACTTGACATTACCTATCACTGCAAATTTAGACGTTAAAGTTTAGATGACTTTACTTTCTCACATCTGAGAAAAGAAGAGATAATTCTTTTGTGGAAAGGATTGTATCTGGACTTTTGCAGTCATTGCATATGACGTACTCCGGAAGGAAATTTTCAAAAAAGAATTAACAAGTATGGCTGCTTGAACACGAGCAACCAACAACATATCAAGGACATAATGCGGTTCCACAAGGAAAAACCAGACAAGCAGTTCAAAGTATGCCTGCCCCTCCTAAAAATCTGAATGCTAGGCGAGATTGCTTAATTCACAGGCCTACATCATAAAGCTTCAACTTCATACTGTCAAAGGGTAAACAAGAAACTTACTGATGTATCTACGAAGAATCCCTTCAAAGTTTTTAGGAGCAAATCTGCCCTGGATAGCCAATCTCTGCTGTCCATCAAGAGATCCACTTGTTCCCATCTCAGCGAGCAAGAAAATCATGACATGCTCTGGCTGCCTATGCATCCTGAACCGGAAAAAACAAACTTATTAAGAGTGAAGAAGCTATGTATCTGCAAACAAAGTGAGACCTTCCACACAAGAGAGACTACCAAGAATAAAGTTTTGAAAGACAAAAGAAGGGAGCTCAACAAAATACAAGGTTGCACAAAATGACTATGACATCCCAATTCCCGAAAGTTTCGAAAGACAAAAATGGGTCTGCAGCACATAACATAAATTGCAACTTAGCCCTGTTCCGCAAAAACTAGTACGGTATAGATGCAAAAAGGTAAAGACAATGTCCCACAAAATTACATTTAAGACTGGAATTCTAGATATGCACTGTATCTACGGACCCAGTATAAGCAATCAAGTAGTTCAAAGAATTCAAACTAGGACACGGAGCAAACATGCAAACCACAAAGATATATTTTTCCTTTTTGACTTTGATTTGTCTTTACTCTTTAGTAAATGGAAACCCAAAAGAATCAAAACATACATCTTGCGCAGATCCATAAAATTCACAAAACAGTCTTCTTTGTGCTTCTCAAAGTACTTGTGGGGCCTCATGACAGTTCTACACTTGTTGGGCCTCACGACAGTTCTACACCTGTTTGAGTTCAATACAGGGCATGAGGGAAAAACTACCAACACAATTAGTTATAGTTCCATGCCACATTATCGAGTTTTCCTTATAACAAGTAGAGAATTTCTGAATGGTAATACATAGTTTGATTGAGTAATTTAAACAAACACTTGGTGGGCAACACAAAACTTTGAATGCATAACCCCTTTTCGAAACTACCCTTGAGCATACCTCGGGTGAGTGCAGATCCCATTCTGAAAATAGAAAATATATTACAAATGTTGCACAGGTGATGAAAAAAAATTAGGGTTTACAACTTTGGATTAAGGGATAACATATAGGGGCTTACAAATTAAGTTCTGCACATAAGTATATAGATACATATACGCAGAGAGACAGAAAGACGGTGAGACAAAACATACCTGATGGCCTTCAGAGGTGATGGTTGAGAGCTGTCCATAGTGCGCTAGCCGATGGTTCCCATCATGCGGTGGTGCTAAAGGAGAGATATCAACGTTTTGGGCCATGGCTACACAATGGTGCTAAGGTTTGGTTGCAAAACGAGAGAGAGCGAGGGGGGGGGGGTGGATACAGCGATTCGTGAAGTTGATGAAGCTCTGTACGTAAATATATAGATACATGTACACACACACACACAGACGGTGAGCTGAAACATACTACGCTAGCCGATGGTAAAGTCATGCGGTGGTGCTACAGGAGCGTTTTGGACCATGGCTACACCATGGTGCCAGGGTTTGATTGCACAACGAGAGAGAGAGAGAAGGGGGTATCGCGAAGTCAATGAAAGGACAAGGAGGGTTTGGTTTTATATCCCGTAGTGCTTGTACTCCCGACCCAACACTGAAAATCATAACTGTTCATCTCATAGTACATAGCTAACAATTACGTGTCCTAAAAAAAATCATATTCACCAAACATTTATAAACATGCAAACAAATCACGTTTTGTTTCAAAATTGGACAGTTTAAGTGTGTGTGCGTGTGTGTATATATATATTAGTCCGGATCCTATGAGGGATTCTGCACGGCATTACCGTGCGGCACTCCCCTTTCCCGAGCCAATTTCGACGATCCAAGCCGCTCAAAGCGATCAGAACGTGATTTTAAGAGTACCTACGAGAAATCAGCAAAAAAATGATCGAGAAGGGCCTGATCCAAACAATTTTTTATTGAACTGTTCAGTAAAAAATTGCTCGGATCAAGCCCTTCCCGATCATTTTTTTTGTTGATTTCTCACGAGTACCCTTAAAATCACGTTCTGTACACTTTGAGCGGCTCGGATCATCGAAATTTGCTTGGGAAAGGAGAGTCCCGCACGGTGCTACCGTGCGGGATCCCTCATAGGATCCTGAGTGATATATATATATATATATATATATATATTCACATAGCTTTTCATTTTGTGATACAAAATACGATTTGGTTATACATTTACAAATGCCCGATGAATTTGATTTTTGTCATGCAGATTTTACGAGATCAACAATTTCAATCCTCAGCATCGGCTTGGGAGTGGAAGCCACAAGGGGAGTATGGGCAAACCTAAATAAAGCTTTCCAAGGACACTCCAAAGCTGTATAGTCAAACCTAAACAAAGGAACAATATACACGAATAGCAAAAGGAATACAAGATCAACTGATGAAATATATAAAATGCTAAACCAGATGGTAAACTATATAGAAAATGGAAATTGAAGCTACATTGCTTTCTATATTATGTGATAAACTACTAAATGTGAGGGCAACTCAAGACCACTTCACTAGGTAAAGAAAGGAAGACATGTCAACCCTTTCCTCATGCATTTCCCAGATCATCAAGAAAATCAACGCCATATGACTACATGAACCTAACTGATAAAATCATGACTCTATGGCACAAACTATCTTATCCTGCACGTGAATCCGAATCGAAACATGCTCTGAATATACTGAATTACGAAAAATATCAACTTGGGGGATTCAAAATTAAAACAAATAGATGATTCTACTCAACTTGTATATTATGAATGTCAACCAAATAGACATACTGCTTCTTTACTTTGGCTGAGACAAAGTATCCATTATCACATTGAAGGAACGGCTACTAAATGGCATCTTCAAACCAAAAAATTCATGGACTAGTTAACAACTACGATCTACAAAACTTAAAAAAAAAGAGGGGGTTGAAAACCATCAAAATTGAAGGAAACGGCTACAAGGCCCCGTTCCAGAACACAAAAAAAATACTTATTTTTTAAAAAGGCAATTTCAAGCTCAAAAATAATGTGTTTACACAAATAATTTTCCTAGCAATATGAATCTTGTTTGATAGATCTCATTAAGATCTTTTGAACGGTACAAAAAAAAAATCAAAAAATTATTTTTCATTCACATTATTTTTTAGTTTGAAAATGTGAAATAAGTACATATTTTTTAAGGTGTTGTGGAACACACACTAAATGGCATCTTCAGACCAAATATTTGCAGACAAGTAGACAAGTTAAAAACTGCGATCTATAGAACTAAAAAAGGGGGGGTAGAAAACAATCAAAATTGAAGGAAACGGCTACTAAATGGCATTTCAAAAAAGGTACCTCATTCAAGCACAATGATAAAAGCTTGATAACTTTCACCGATAACATCTGAGAGCACCTTGCATTGCAAGAATAATAGAGGCTGCCATGTGCATCTGAGATTGAGGCTGCCAAGCACTTAGATTGCTAGATGTAAATAAAATGACTTACGGAGGCATTAGATCCAAAAATTATCATTCAGGAGTTGGCTTACACAAGGAGAAAAATAGTCAGAAATCCTTCCCCTGAGGTGTTTTGGCATAGTGTGGTGTTTTGGCACTTAGATTGCTAGTGTGTCTTACGTTCTGGCCCTTCTGGGCCTGAGGAAAACCATGTTCACCTTTTCTTTGCTTACCCTTTTGCTTCTCAAGCGTGGTATTCTTTGTTGCACAGAAATGACTCTACTAAGCAACCTGAAAATCGGTACATGAGGTTCATTGGATTGCTTCTCATATTAAAGGGAAAGGCATGATTCAGTCTCAATCTGTATGCAAGCTATCCCTAGCTGCCTCTTATTTACCACATTTTTGTGGGGAAGAAATGCTAGAATTTTCAAATGACGAGTGGGAAATGTGGATGAAGTAGTTCAAAGGATTGTTTCTAACATTTGGTCTTGTACTAGCTCATGGAGAGGTATCAAAAGATCTAACATTAACTCCCAAATCTACTTGGCTTGGAATATCTCAGCTAAAATTTTTGAGGTGTCTTAAGTGGCAGATTTCTTTTTGTATCTGCTCAAATTTTGTAGTTTTGCTCATGTGTTGAGCCTGCTCTCTTAGTTTAGAGCCTTTCCTTTTATTGTGTTTAAGATTGGGAGCTTGTTCCCATCCTTCGATTTCCTTGTTTGTATGCCTTGTCCAGGGGTGGCTCCTCTGTTTGGTTAAAGAAATCATAAATTACCACAAAAAAAGGAGAAAAATAGCACCATATATATTGCTCCTTCTCTAGTTCTAGTTCAAGTTCTAGATCAAGCATCAACGAAAGAAATGCAAAAGAACAATAAAGGTACCTAATGCTATGTTTGGATTGGGTTTCGAAAAAAGTAGGGTAATAAGTGGAGAGAGATAGAGAGAGATATGTTGGAAATAAGGGGAATCTATGGGGAATTTTATGAAAAATTCTTTTTGAAAAGTGAAGAGCAAGGCATAAATTTCAGCACAACGATAAAGGCCTGATAGCTTTCACCAACAACATCCGGTAAAGGCTTGATAACACAAAGAGTGAGAGCATCCATCAAAGCAAAGCAAACAAATTAGAACTTATTCTTATAACATGATGTACCCTTAATCAGGTTTCAAAGAGACAAAAGATGGAAGTATTGCTGAAGAAGAGAACTAAAGCAACTTCTATTAGCAAAGTAGAATTACCGATAGAAAACATTGTTGTCCGTATGTTAAAGAAAGATGGAATGAGAGGCATCACAAATCAAGATGGCATACTCGAGCAAAACAACTAATACAAAACTAAAAACTGAAAAAAAAAAAAAATGGTAACATTCCTAATTCTAAGTGTCTCATGAGAAAATTCTACATGAAACAACACACAAAATCAACAAACAACGAAGTAACAAACTGCATCGTTAGTTCTAAGGAACTCTCATTGGAAAGTTGTAAATTTTCCTCAGTGAATTCCCATCTCCTGTCATAGATTTGTGACTGTCTCAGACCATTGAGCTAAAAAGCCTGTGAATGATATGGCTAAAGAAAAATGACATGCGTCATCTTTAATGTTTTTTTGATTGACGTAATTCATTGCGGCTTTTCAAATTTTAGAGTTTCATTGCCACTCTCTGGTCTCATCCAAACTAATCACAGGTTTAGATGGGTTCTAATTCCAACACAACTACTCTATGCAAGCACGTACTTCAAGATCATCAAACTTTTTCATATTCACTAAACTAGGATGAGTGTACCTGAATATTGTCGCCTTTAGGATGCTTTCGAGCTCCTTTCTCCAAGACCTTGACTACCTGGATAGAGAGCTCCACAAATAAGAATACAAACAAATTAACTACGCTCATCATTAAAGCAACTCTTAAGTGCAAAACAAGGTTCCGATCCAGTTCCCACCAATTTCAAACTCTAAGACAAACCAAGTCAAGAGTCTCCAATGCCAATGCAACAGCTAAAAGAAGTGTGAAAATTCTAGTTAAACAGGGGCAAAACTCAGAATTCCCACAGAACAAGGTTCCGATCCAGTTCCCACCAATTTCAAACTCTAAGACAAACCAAGTCAAGAGTCTCCAATGCCAATGCAACAGCTAAAAGAAGTGTGAAAATTCTAGTTAAACAGGGGCAAAACTCAGAATTCCCACAGAAATTTGTTTCCGTCTTTAGTCTTGGTCTTATACTTGCAGAATAAGACCAACAAACATATTATAGATCGCAAGTGAGCTCTACTCAAAAGTTAAGATAGGACAATAAATCCAAGTAAAATATCATCTAATATACTTATTCATTTTGGTTTTTAGTTTTTTCAACTTATTTATCTCTCGAGGTGAAAATCCTCTCGCTGTTGTTATCAACATGGGATCAAGGGTCACTGCTGTACTTTATTCAACTATTCCTGTTGCTATGAAATATCAAGTCCATCTATACAAACTAAAATGGCACAAGTTCCAACAGATTGATCATACGGCTGCCCCAAGATACGTGTCCCAAAGATCTGACAAGCCCTCATTTAACTAAACTCAGCGCACCAAATAGAAGATGCATTTTCTGTTCATTCCAGCACTTTTAGTAATGTCTGTTGGACATTCACACCTGATACATCTCTGCTCATATTAAGGCTCTCGGCCTGCATTGTGAAAGTGAATGCGTAAAAATAATGCAAAAAGAAAGCTAACTCTCAACCATGAAGAAGTTTTAGAGATACCTTTTTTGTGATCTTGTCAACTTCATCAATATACACGATGCCCAGTTGCGAAGCCAGGATTTTGGCCCAAGGGGCCTGTTTAATAGGCATATTTGTATTAGAAGTTTAGAACATATACTTGTTATATCGTAGAGCTTTTTGCTTTCAATCCACTATATTTGTACATTTAAATTATTCTACGCCAATAGAGTAACAAAGTACATGAACCATTTTTGTTTATTTTAGGCTTTTTTTATCCATCGATAGAAGAGATCGTTTACATCATCATGTATGAAGTACAAAATACAAGCCCGTGACACTATCAGTTGTAAGAGTCCAGGAGATGACCAAGCCCAACAACTTAACCAATACCAAAAATAAGCTCATCATAGGAAAGAAATCAAGAAAAAAAGAGAAAGCCCGTCTAAGGGAAGAACACCTACATGCATGTGGGGAAATTCGAACTCAGGACCTCCAAGTGAGATGCAAGAGTCTTGGTCAACTGAGCTAGCCCCAGTTAATTTCCTTTAGACTCCTACAATTGTAACATGCTTATTTTTTATTAATGAAAGAGAAATTGAGTAACGAGAATGCTATGACGCACGCATACTCGGAAACTAGTCACACGAGTATCGGATACACGAGAGATACGGATACACGCCCGATACGCCCCGATACGTATCAGATACGGCAAATAAGTATCTAGCATTTAAAATAAATATTTTTAATTTCGGATACGTTTCGAATATGCGATGGATACGCGGGCATACGGCAGGATATGTTTAAGGATACAGTGGGGGTTAAAATGAAATTTTTCAAAGAATCAAGTACAAACTAAAAGGTGAAAATTATAATAATAGCATCACTAAAAATATAAAACCTAGAAAATTACACACATCGATAGATCATTCCCTGAACTAGTCGATATTTACCAACCTCAGATCGCTTAAACCTTTGATTAACAAGGTTCTCTCTGTTTTACTAGTGTGAGTGTCTACTGTTTACATATACAGTAAATTATATCCAATACATAAACTGGTATATAGATACTCCTATATGTGTATACTAGTGAATGCTCGTGCCTGAAGGCACGGCTCCAATGATTAACAGCAAATAAATTCAACTTTGCGGACAACAATTACCCAAGCATATTTATTGACCTATTTAACTTGAATCAACAAATAAAGAACAAACAATTCAATCCCTAACTTTCGCATGCACAAACTCAAATTCATAAAACTTTGATAAAACAAAAAACATCATACAAACACCAATGAAAAAAAAATCCATAACACCAAAAATGCGTGTTTTGAGTAAATAGATAAAAAGAACACACAAGAAGCTGGAATATAAAAAAGAGAACACTAAGAGTCTCCCTAGAAAAGTCTGTCCACAAACAAAACTAACGTTGAACGTAATACGGTATTACACAAACAAAGCTCTCATTCCTATTATCAATGAAAAAAAAAGTAAAATTAGATTGTCAGAAACAACTATTAATAGGTAACAAAGTGAATCAAACAATAAAAACAGAAGATCAAGATGGGTTCAAAATCGGTGACCTTCATGGTCTCATTGTTGTCTCAATGAAGTTCTGAAGTACATGTGATGACTCTCCATCATAAAGCTGTAGTAAACTAACCGTTAAAAAGAAAATCCAATAGAGAAAATTTGAGTTGGTAAATAGTTCTCAAATGCGAGTGTTTTAAAGACAATACAAATACAGCCAAAGTGGGGGAAAAACATTAAATTGTTGATTCCAAATACTAAAAGTGATCTCAAACATGGGTTCAAATTAGTTGGAAGGGTGCCGTAGTAACCTAACCTAAAGTAGAGCGGTTTGATATATGTCAAACTACATTTTTATTTTCGTATCTTTTGTTTCTAATATCTATAGGAGAGAAACTTATTCAGGGCTCCGTGCAATCGCAACCGTCTATTTCGGCAATCAATTGTTGAGATATGTTTTTAATTTTGGCCAGTAAAAATTTTTACCAGTCAAAATTAGTTTTCAATCTTGACCGTTCAAAACACTTTTCGACGTGCAAGATTGGACCTCCGTAAACTTTTTAAAGAAGTTATACTATATCTATAGGCATGAACATAAAGTACATGGTGTGGAATTTAGTACAACACATCCATTGAATCCATCTTATAGCATGACATGTATCATATATGCATTATTAAACCCATTATATAGTACTTCGGTCGCACATTATTTATTCCGTTCACTTAAAAGATTACTCTACCTTAATGAGCTTTGCAAGGTTTTACTATTGATTGGTCCTTTAAATGTTTTTTTCACCCATAACTTCACTAAAACTCTGAAAGGTTATTTGAAGGAAAAAAACATCTAAAATCAGAAAAATAATGAGAGAGTGCAAGCAATTGTCTTCTTTATAGCACAACATTATTATTTACATGTGCTCATTTGGTATGTCTTGTTATTTTTATGAACGAAGCATAGCAAAATTAAGAGCTTCACTTTTTTCTGCAAGAGGTAAAGTTGTTCAACCAACAATATAAAAGTAAATCTTACCATGCAATGGTTAACGTTTGTCAATCCCGCAATAAATTAGTACCTCTGAACATGACCTTGCAGTACTTCTGTGGGTCTCGATCGTTTCCACTTGTTACTTCGCTCCAACAAACAAATCCTTAAGCTTTGCATCCTGGCAGTTTCTGGCTAGCTACAATCATTCCTACAACAATATTGAAAGGTTGTTTTTCTTTTTAATCGGCCAAAAAAAAAATTCATTAACTCATAATATTGAAAGGTTGTTAATACTATAAACTTAGATCTGTTAACATAAGGGGTAAATAGCATCATAGATATTCTCCCTTCATTTTCAACTCTCTCCCCTTCAAGTTCCACTATTAAAAAAAATTCTGTTTACTTTCATGGATGTCTTTTTTTTTCCTTGGATGTCGATTTGGTTGACAATAGGAGAACTCAAAGAAAATAGACAAAGAGTCAAAGAGACTTATACATATCTCTTCGTAGGTAAAATTCCCATGTTTTCTCCTCCATTGTAAATTTCTACAAAGGTAGGCGTATGGTATCAATGTCGTAAAATTTAACAAAGTATCGAATAACGAACCTGATATTGATCCTTGGGAAGAGGTATATAAATATTTGGTGCTTTTCCTTTGCCGAGAAAAGCCCCCCCCCCCCCCCCCCCCAAAAAAAAAAAAAAAACACACACACACATCCTCATTATACATAGAATGAGTAAGGAGAAGAAGAAAATGGGTGGTATACTCAATTGTGCTAGAATTTGATAGTTATAAGTATTTTGGCTTGGGGTGTGTTACTTTTATTTTAGGAGTGCTTGTGAGTACATATGGTAGGAAACTCTTAATATGAAGTTTTGGTAAATTAATCTTCCATTTCAATTTTGAATCTAACCATAAATCTTCAGTTTCAATTTTGAATTCAAAAACAGAGTCCGAGACTCTTGCTTCCACCATAAATGTGCTCTATTTTGGTCATAAAAATGTAATGTATTTACCAAGCTGCCATTTTGGACAACTAACGGTGTAGATTTATAGAGGGGACAAATTTGGAGCGTTGGTTATCTTTTGGATTCAAACACTTCCCTATCTTATTATATAGATATATGAAGTATATTATATGTATACCGATTAGTCTATTACCAACTAATGTGTATTTTTTTTCCTTTTTTCACAAAATTCTAATTTTTTGGATGACCAGTTCCTACGCTTTTGACTTGTGACTTCGACATGTACTTAATGCTTCGTATTGGCAATTCTAACATTTTTATGCCTAAGAGTATAAAAATGTATAATTTATACAGTCATATCCGTATCCTATTTTTTAGGTTTTGCCATATCATTGTATCTGTATCGTGTCGTATCCGTATCCGTATCCGTATCTCGTATCCATATTCGTGCTTCATAGCAAGAATGTAATATAACCCATTTTTTATTACTACGTTCTCCGTTCGTGCAAGGCACGAATGCCATGCCCGTTTAAGGGAAGAAGTTATGTTTGAGGGCAGTAATTTTTTGGGGTTTTTCCTTCAAATTCGTTCTAGTTGTATTTGGATCAGGGATAGGGTAAGTAGCAGGAAAAGGAAATAGAAAAAGTTATTAAATGTGATAGCTCACAGCAAAAGATCTTGCAACTTCGCCCTTTTCCATTGCCCTGGCCAAATTCTTGATCCAATCATAGCCTCCGTGTTTCTTTTTCTCTCTTATTTAAACAAGCTTATATATACAAGTCTATATAGACAAGCTCAGAGTAGTTGGTAACACGCAGTGGAAGGATTTTGCTGCAAACTATACAAGCTTATATGTACAATTATGAAGAATTGCATTTCATGCTCTCTTTCGAGCACTCCCAAACAACTTGGGGGAGTTTAGTAGAAACAACACTTTCCAAACCAAGGATAGTTACCATATTAGAATTAAATTGAGTTACACTTTTAACTTTGCGCACAAACGCGTACCTCCTAAAATCGTTAATCTCTTGACCGTCAATTTTTTGGAACCCAATGCACCACACAGCAGCACCAGCCTGTGGAAACAAATTCAGCAACTTCAGGGTCTATATGAGAAAAGCAGAAATATCACATTTGGTCAAGCAAAACATATCCACGCTGGAATCAATACCAAGAGTAGAAGGAAGAGATCTACAAAATGAATGGAATTGTACGTCTCGTACCAGACAATGTGGTATTCATACTCATATTAGCGCAACTCTTTTGGTATAATGGAGAAAGCACCATGAAAAATGTGGTATTATGATCTTTCGCAATCAATTTGCAAAATGCGATTGCGGTCCTATCTACATCTTAGTAATCATCAGAACTTCATACATAAAGTTAAATGCAAAAATACTATGGGCACAAAGGACCAATGATAAATGCACAGAGTAGAGAAGCACTCCTGCTATGGCATTGTGGCATGACGTTTCTGTGAAAAAGCCATTGAGGCTCAGATTACCCAAGCACGCCTTCTAAACAGAACAAAACACAATAAAAAAATTTTGGAAAATAAGAATTTTTAGTAAATGTGATGTCCATGCCAATGCCTTACGCATCTTTCTTTTCTTTGGTGGGAAACAGCAACTAACCAGTTCAGCATGTGAAAATTATGGAAAGAGAAACTCTCATACCTGACAGGAAAAATTGACGGGAAGAAAATGCAAGCTTAACCACTCGCAATAGAATTTTGTTGCAAAAGGTAGTCTTCAAGGTAGAGAATCATGGATGCACCTCCAGCAAAGTTTAAACTAACTGTTGGAAATACTTCAGAGATACTGCAGATATAAAGTCACACGTCGCAAAAATGAGTTGAAGATAAGGACTAAGCACGCAGAGTAATTAAGAAATAGACAGCGAAATATTCTTGGATGTGGTTAGATAACACTGATTTCTGCTGGAAACAACAAAGCATATGGACGACTGCGAAACAGCCGATCTAATCTGCAGAGAGGAAAAAGTAATTAAAGTTATAATTGCATTATCATAACTACAACATAGAACATATTTTAAAAAAAATTCCAGACACTGGTTGACAATCACATTACCAAACATTTAATCCATTGCTCTCTATCATGATTTACACCACTAACAAAAGGATTAAAGGCTTCTTCAGCTATGTATGCCAAGGTTGTTCCAGAATCGACAATGGTTCTTTTGTTACTTGATATAGCAAAAATTGATGAATATATGCCTAATGTCTGCCCATTGATGGAAATGCTTTTCAGGTTCAAATTACAGTGTGGCCTGAAAGATTAGACGTTGAAAGGAATCAAGCCAACGAAAAAATCATATAGCTTCCGATCTTCAACGTTTTATGAGTAATCATGATAATGGGAGACATGAGCCCCTAACATTGTTCATATCAACTGAAAGGAACTGAAGTGGAGTTCTTTAACAGGTGGTGAACTCATGCCAGAGCACACAAAACAAATAAATATTGTCTTGAGGAAAATAAGAATTGAAGCTCAAGAACACACCTTTGCTTGCTTGAGGAAAATAACAGGCCCTCTGAGGAAGGTCCCCGCTGTGACTTATAATCGGGCAGTAACCTTCTGCCTCCTTGATATATGTACAGCCTGACAACTGCGTCGTGTTGCAATGGTATGCTCCCTTCCAAGGACTGCGCCGTGTCAAGACGATCAGCCATGTTATAATTCGCCCGGTACCATCCACTATCCTCCAATAAGGGTCAGTGTCATTTTCAAAACAATTGATCTAGTATCCACTGATCCTGTCATGATATCATTCATCAGAAGCCTTTTCTACAAGTGGGATCCTGAAGCACATTATTGAACATTAATATTTATGACATTGGCAACATACGAGCAATTTACTTGCAGAAATTAGTGTAAAGATGTATGCAGCATCGCATATAATTGTATCAGGTTTTCCTTTTTCCAGTCATTGACTGCACAGTGATCAACCAATACCTTCTACCAAGCTTTAACGAACTAAGGATTGCAATAGCATTATTGACAGATAACACATATTGGCAGTTAAACAATCAGATAATTATATCAACATCAGCAGATAACAGAAGTATAGGTGGGAAAGAACGCTACAATAGCATTATTGACAGACTTGACAACAGATTGGAAATTTTGAATAGAAAAGAAGGGTAAACTAACTGAAGTAGCACGCGCTCCCCAATCTTCTAGCTCTAAGCCTGTGTGATTTTCAAAGAATGCCTGCCAATAAACAGTAGTTTCAATATAGATAAATCCAATTAATGCTATCTACCAACAATTCAGTTGAACCAAACGATGATGCTAGAAATGAAGCTTGGTACAAAATGGAATCCATATCAGGCAAATTGAGAATTTCCCAGCCCAATCGATAAAGGTTAGTAACCACAGAATGCGCTAACATGCAATTACTTTTTTTTTTGATAAGTAAGAAATTTATATTAACAAAAAGAGATGAAGAATGAATATTAGTAATTTCTTCAATGATTTGACTATGAATGAGAGAGAGAGAGAGAGAGAGAGAGTTACCTTAAATATAGCTCTACCGAGGCTCTCGTGTCAAGTAACTGAACTATGGAAATTAAACCTGCAAAATCAAAATATGGTTGATCAAAATTTCTAAGGAATGTTGCAGGACAAGGAAAAAAATAATTAATAATGGACATTGAGGAAATTGAAAAAAATGAAGTACAAACAAAAATTTTAAGATAAGGAAAAATGAAGATTCCACTCAAACACAAAAACAGAGCGCGCGCGCGAGAGAGAGAAGTTGATACCGCAATCGGAAACCAGAGGAGTATGGGGTGGTCTGTCGTCTTCTCAACAGCAGAAAACCCAATCGGCGACGTGGGTTTCGCTGACGGCGTCCTCCAATCGAGACCAGTTGAGCTCCGTGCGCAAGTACTTGTCAAAATCTTCAGGAAACTCTTCTCTCTCCACAACGCTACCAAAGCCCTAATCAATCAAATCGTAATCTAAAATTAGGGCTTTCGAAGATTGGGGGATTTCAAAAAGTATGGCATTCGATGAAATCCAAACCCCAACCTACTCGCATATTGGGGGATTTCACATCCATTGGAACCAAATACCCAATGCCTTCACTTTTCAGATTTAGAGGAACCCTAAAATTACAAATTATCAAAACTCAAAGAAACCTCAATCAGTAGGAGCACGGTATACAACAATAGT
The DNA here is from genome assembly GCA_014282245.1 of Rhododendron simsii. Lineage (NCBI taxonomy): Eukaryota > Viridiplantae > Streptophyta > Magnoliopsida > Ericales > Ericaceae > Rhododendron > Rhododendron simsii. Next base: position 16,088,730 of record CM024956.1, on the reverse strand, counting down.
TTTGGTAATTAATTCTTAAAAAAAAAACTTTTTCTACCTTGAACCTCAGCACCTCGACCCAGACTTTAAGATCATACGCCGGCTGACAGGGTTTGACATCGAGACCACGCCAGGAAACCGATCACCTATGGGGCGGCGTCAGTGAGGGCTCCGGTGGTGGTGGGACAGAGAGGTGGTGTCGACGGTGGTTGGTGGTGGATCTATCGTCTACATCGGCGCGGTGATGAGACAGAGAGAGAGTGCACACGATTTGTGAGGAGATCGTGAGGCGACCGTGAGAGGCCCTGGGAATCACGAAGGACAATCCCAGCAGATAGAGGGAGAGAGGGTGAGAGAGAGAGAGGGGCCATGGGAGTCGTCATCTGCCAGAAGATTCAAAAGGGAGAGTCGAGACAGTGATGGAGTAAAGGACGGTAGAAGCTGCAACGTGGCCTCATGTTGTTCACCCTTTCTGCCTGGACCGAAAAGACTGAATTACCCATGTGGCTAAGTTTGTACTGTTTGCAATCGAGGGGCAAAATAACCAAATTGAAAAATTGACCTCCGAAAAACTGCTCCTTTAAATATAGGAGGAGGAAATCAAACCAAATATAAGTAGACATTTTACTAATAATATCAGTAATACTCAAAATTATACATCATATTTGGAGAATATATAAAAATCGGGTCGAGGGGGGGGGGGTGTGTGGTGTGGGAGCGAACATACCTCCGCCACTAGCGATGCCATGCTAGGCAGCTTCCACATTGTAGGCAGCAACCCGAGTAAAAACTGCCATGACAAGAACAAAATTCTGCAAAAGCTTTGTTGAAAGGACATGCGAAAGACGAAATTTGAAAGGTGACAAGGCAGGAGCTGAGTGGAAAACTCACCACAATTCACAACCAACTTTGAACATGCAATTAGTATGATAAGGATTGTCAAAGGAAATACAAGTACTAAGAGAGATGATTTTTCATACGATGGTTTATTAGAAGAATGCAAAGACAGCACTAGAAAGGTTTCATTTCACGAACCTAAAAAGGCTAACAAGCAAATAAAGGGAAAACAATAGAGGCTACAGCAACAACATGAAAAGATGATGTATAGGGAGTTATAGGAGCAAAGATTTGGACATCAAGGATGAAAAGTGATCAAGAACCAAAATTTGGACTGATTTTTCTTGAACCAGAAATAAGTTAAATAACTGAGGTAGAAATCCATTCGAGTAAACCTGCCATTTTGTTTACTAAACTAAAGTAGCATGTCTCAATCTACAAAAGACAGTATGGGTTAAGAGGATCTCGCTTCATCAAATAGCATCCTACTTCATTACAGCCAAGGTTCTTCCATTCACTTTTGACCACGAGCATTACAGTCACTTACATCCAAACACAAGCTAGAGTCTCATCGCTTGAAGCAAAAAATACATAAAAACAATTGGTTCCACAAGTGGCGACAGAGACACCAGCTCCAGATTTTAGTAAAAGGTTTGAAATTGATGTTGAAAAAACAATCACTTGATCATCTATTCTAACAGCAGAAATGCTACTCAGTACACAAGGCTGAATTCATAGATGCTATAAACACTGTACAAAATTGCTGAACTCACAATAATATCAACGCGAAATCCATGCCATTAGGACATTTTGTTATCAGAATCATCTCTGTGTGTGCGTGCGGGGGTGGGGGTGAAGGCCCATACACATAGATCTTTACCATAAGGAGCTTGTACAATATGGACTCCACATCCTCCCCAACATATCTAGCCTGCAAAAATAACAAGCTGCCGCTAAGCAAAATCAGATCTTTTGGCACCAAACTAGCGATTCCATTATATCAAGAAACAATAAAACCTCCATAACAGAGACCACATTCAAAGTACATCCTTCGGCTTCTTTTTATTTAGAAAACATACTTTGTCTGCATTTTCACATGGGAAGGGGAGAAGACTATAAACTCAATACACTAACAAGGTGGATCACTATCTTTTCTTTGGAATGAATAGAAACAAACTGCACATTGTTGCTCTTCAATTTTGTTGCATGCCCACACTATTAAGAAAAAAAATTGGCCATTGATGTCAAAGAAATTATGTTCCAAGATATATCATGGGTTACTCAAGCGCCATCATCTTCAAAATTCACCATAACCTGTGATTCTGTGAACTGTAATGACCTCAAGGAAAAAGGAGTTGTTTGACCTAACATGCAAAATAATGTACCCAGAAGGCAGACTGTGCTTATCTGTGACCACTAGGACAAACCAAAATTTTCTCCACAACATTCTATGGGAAACAAATAGAAAAGCAGACCAAAAAAAAATTGTTACATGCAGATAAAGTAGGCTAGCAGTCCAGGTTCCTTGTACAAAATTAGGATATACTACTTACGAAGAACAAAATATTCGTAACTTTTTTCATTGTTAGGTACTAAAAAAACAAAAAACCAATGAAAACGATTGACCTGGGACGTAGTGTGTGAAAATAAAAAAGATGAATCCTGATTAATAGGCTAAGTTCCGCTAAGATTTTAGGGCTTTTTCTTATTTTGTCCTTATTCAAATTTTTTTTGGCCTTTTGTTAGTTCTGCACCTAACGTTTGTGAGTTATTGATTAGTTCGAATCGGAAAAGTAAAAATTATGACTTATAAAGCCCAAAAAGGCATGCAAAAAAAATTCAAATAAGGACAAAACAAGAAAAACCCCAAAATTTCAAAAACCCTTACCGGAACTTAGCCTGAATACATGGGGAAAAAAAAAATTTTGAAGGAAACAACCTTTTGACTACCCATGCAAATCACCGTGCCTATTCCCTAGTGATGAATTGCAATACCTTCTGTAACAGGTTTTACAGAAATTTCAAAGCCAGCAGCTTCATTCCAGTAGAACTAGCCTAAAACATCAAGTCCAATAAAAGTTCATGTTAGCTGTATAATCCAATGTCAAGGTCATCTGAATTATACATATCAGACTTCTTTCTTCAGCCACAATGCTACCACTTTCACAAGTGAGAAGAAATTAATATTGCTTGCATAAAGTACAATCATATTTCACTAAATATGACTAGAAACTACTCGACTCTAAAGGCACGATGCCACATCTGTTTCCGGAAAGCAATTCTTGTATATGTGATTGTGCATGTAGAAAAAAAAGTTCAAGTAATATTTAACTCCAGAAACAATACATGAGTAGTCAGTAGTTAAGACTTAAGATTCAAGTTGGCACAATTATCATGATTGACACATCGCACTTAAGAGAATTTTAAATTGGAAATTTCACAATTGAAGAAAGATAAATTACTATCATGAAACTTGTAAACACCTACAAGTTTCAATATTACAGAGAATAACTAAAGACTTTGAAATAATTTCTCTCAATAACAAAACCAAGACCCCACCAAAAGTTCTAATAGTTTTAATCTCGTTTGATTCACAGCTTAACAGCTTTAAAAGTTACTAGGTGAGGCGCGCGTGCCAGCACACGGAGTGTCGTGCCCATGAATCGTGATGTGGTAGTAGGTTTCATGAGGAAGTTTTTAGGTATGTACGTTGAGGTAAACGTTAAGTCTTTGTGAATACCAATATCAATTTTGAAATCCGAAAATACCAAGGATGAAGTGAGCACACTCGTTTAGAGCCTGTTTTTGCAACTTGAACTGATAAGCCAGGACCAAACTCAAATGCTAAGGCTAACAATCTACAATTGAATATGACGTTTTGTAGCAAAATAAACATCAGTGCAATAGGTGAGAATGTCGACGCATATAAGACCTTTGGTCTTAGCCCATCTCAAAGGCTAAAGAGAGGCCACACTTCCACTAAAGTTGCCGAAGCAGCATCCACACAATTAGAGGTAGGACAATATAGAAGTTTTCAACTCCAAACTACCCAAAAGTCTTCATGCAAGTGGAGAGAACCCTATGCATTCTATTTCATTTGACACTTAACTAAAATTCTTAGCCGATTAAAGGTAGAAAACAATACATAGAGCATCACATTGAAGCTCATAATCAAGGGTCAACGTAGAGAGTGATAAAATTCTTATTGCTTCAATAAGCAAGCTACTGATCTATGCCAAGGACAACATCAAAGGGTGATTATAACCCTGTTGTTAACCCATACAATTACCAATCATACCTAAAAAGGATAAAATTGAAATTAGCTCCAAGAATGAATTGTATGGCGAATTTCCACTGATCCACCTCAGTTTCCTTACCCAAATTGTGTATTTCTTACATGATATCTATCTTTTGTCCCTATGTCACATTACAACATGCTTAAGGGAAAATGGAGGGGAAGTTTTGGGTGGTGATGCATCAAAAGCGGGACACAAAACTTAATCTAGCACATGTATAAAACGTAGGGGAGAAGGATAATTCTTCTACTATTTGTTATATACATATCGTTACTTATTTATAACTGGTTTGCCATGGTGATAGTTCTACAAAAATGAATTTTAAAGGTATCAGTGACCCAAAGGAATTTTGCCAACTAAATCACAGCAGCTAAAATTAGATAAAGACAAAAACAACACTCACTATCGCTCACAAATTTGGTTTAAGCAAATTCATTAACTAAATATGGACACTTATGAATATGTTATCCATCTAGCTATTGCTTTTTACCTCTTTTTGTTCAAAACAAAGGCACCCAAACTTGAATAAGTAGTCTTCTTTGTTTAGGTGGGTCTTAGTTTTAAGCAAATTCGGTTTAATCAATTTTTTGGGTGCCATGGTAACAAATTCGGTTTATAGATTCTAGATGTTACCCAATTTCAGCCTCAAAACGAGTTCATGAGTAGGGGTAGTACCTTACAGTGAAGCATAGCTTCGAGAGTCAACAAAAATAAAAATCGGAGATAGAGAAAAAGTCTCTTAAATAGGTGCTCAAAAACACATGGTCCAAACAAAAAAAAAAAAACTATTCAGCACAACAACATATCAACTCTTCATTGTTCCCCATACAAATGAAAACCTTTTACAATCTTCTCTCTAATTGGACTTTCATGAGCCATCTTTTGGAGAGGACGTTAAATCTTTGTTCCAAAGCTTCACACAGATGAGTTGAGCAGAACTTAGGGTTTGGTAAACTAGTTTGATCATTTAGATAAATGTAGTAAAAACACTCACAGTAAGAACTGGCCGTGCTCACACTAACAAAAGAGTACCTAATATTACTTGTTGATCAGTCTTAAAGAAAATAAAGGGGGAGAATAAGAGATCTCTCTATTTTTCAAGATGATTGACGGGTCCGAAGATACGTCACCTCTCAAAAGCAAATGGAGACAAGGAAATAAACAAGATAGACCTAACTGTGTATGGCGTCCAAATCCCGATCGTCTTGTCATGGAAGTCCTGAACGTGTCCATGGCAGTGGGTTAATTATCTTCTCCAATCAGTGTGGGTTTTACTTTCTCAAAGGATTCAAATATTTGATTTCTCAAACCCCAATCCCTACTATACAACAGCAGAACTAAAATGATCTCAGCCTGAATCAGTTTCCACCCATCCCAGCCATCAAAGCATTTCCAGAGTAAACTAGACCATTGAATCCAAATCCCATGGCAGAAAATATGTAGAATTCAAATTGTATGACCTTCCATGTTATAGAGATATAAAAAACGTCATCACAGTCAAATAGTAAAAATTTAAACAAACTACAGACAGTTACCTCGTACATGTTTGTCATGTGCAAGCTTGTCAAATTTTTAGCAGATATCCTTCTAAAATGCCTCCCTATGCCAAAGGATAGATAATGGATCATTGATCCACTCTCACATCATTCTTCATCCCTCCCACCCTCCCGGAGAAAGTTCAGGCATTTAGTCCCTCCAGAACTTCATCAAAGTACTTGTGGGGAAAATATGCACCGTGAGAATTTGAGGCCGTTTCAACATATTCATAATAGTATAGATAACATTCATAATCTAGATTCTAGACATTAAACTTCTTCAATTGATCGCATTTATACACATTTTATCCAGAAGCTAAACTCTCTAGGCAGCCATTCAACCTACAGAAAGACGAGAAAAGTCATGCGTACCTCCCACAAAATGCTGAAAACAGCATCCTTGAACTTAAGCATCCATGTCCAAAGCTCTTCAAGCCACCTCTCAAGTCTCAACCATACCACACCAAATGAAGTTTTTAACAGTTCTGGATACGGTAAAAAAAAAAAATTACAACTTGGGAAAAAAACAGAATAAAAAAACAAAAAAATGGTCAGGCTGCAACCAACATCTTGCCAGAAGTTCAAATGAACAGAGACAAGGGGGCTCATATGCATTTATCTACAAAACACTTCAACGTTTTCCATGGTCCAATATCAGCCAAGAGATATGGAGACCTAAGAAGACATTGACATTCTACTTCTACCAAGAGGAGAAAACATAGCTATTTTTCTTATGGGAATTACCTTTCTGGGATGGGAAAACTAAGGCTTTGTTCGTTTTGATATTTAACTTGGTTTTAACTTTGTTTTCTAATCATTACCCTATATCTTTCTCCAATTATTACCCTATTTATTTAATTATTACTTTCATTTATCTCTCTATCTCTCTCTACTCATTACCTATCTCTCCAATTATTACCCTATTTCTCTCTCCACCCACTACCAAAACTAAAATACTCCAAACTCGCAAACGAACAAAGCCTAAAGCAACTTCTATTAGCAAAATGGAATTACCGACAGAAAACATTGTTGCCCGTATGTTCAAGAAAGATGGAATAAGAGGCGTCATAAATCAAGAAAGATGGCATACTCAAACAAAACAACTGATACAAAACTAAAAACTGAAAAGAAGGAAACATTCCTAATTCTAGGTGTCTCCTGAGAAAATTCAACATGAAACAACACACAAAACCAACAAGCAACAAAGTAACAAACTGCAACGTTAGTTCTAAGGAACTCTCATTGGAAAGTTGTAACACGTTCTTGCAGATCATCATCCTTCTTCATATATTTATCTAAACTAGTATGAGCGTACCTGAATATTGTCACCTCTAGGATGCTTTCGAGCTCCTGTATCCGAGACGTTCACTACCTAGATAAAGTGCTCCACAAATCAGAATATAAAAAAATTAACTATTCTCATCATTACAGCAACTCTCAGGTGCAAAACAAGGTTCCTATCCAGTTCTCACCAATTTCGATCTCAAAGAAAAGATGAGTCCAGAGAGTCTCCAATGCCAATGCAATCTCTAAAAGAAGTGTGAAATTTCTAGTTATACAGGGGTAAGACTCAGAATTTTCACAGAAATTTGTTTCCATCTTTAGTCATGGTTTTATGCTTCCAGAATAAGACCAACAAACATATTGTAGAAGATGGAGATTCACTAGCAAGTGAGCTCTACTCAGAAGTTGAGATAGGACAAAAAAAATCGAGTAAAATATCATCTATTATACTTATTCATTTTGGGTTTTAGTCTTTTCCACTTATTTATCTCTCAAGGTGACAATCTTCTCGCTGTTGTTATGAACATGGGATTAAGGGTCGCTGCTGTACTTCATACAGCTATCACCGCCGATATGAAAAATCCAGACCGCCTATATAAACTAAAATGGCACAAGTTCCAATAGATTGATCATAGGGCTGCCATTTTGGCCCGAGAAGGCCCAGTCCCAGTTTAATAGGCATATTTGTATCAGAACATATATTTTTTATATCATAGAGCTTTTTGCTTTTCAATACGCTACATTTGTACATTGAAATGATTCTACGCCAATAGAAAAGTATATGAATCATTTTGTTTATTTTATGCTTTTTACAGGCAATCGATAGAAGAAGAGATCATTTACATCATGTATGAAATACAAAATACAAGCCCGTGACACTATTAATCCTCAAAATCATAAATCATACTGGAGAATCTTTAAAAATTGGGGTTGCAGGGGCCGCGAGGCCCTGCCCAGCCCAACATACCTCCACCACTGACGATGCCTTGCTGGACAGCTTCCACATTGTAGTGAGCAACCTGAGTAAGAAAACACTATGACAAGTACGAACAAAATTCTGTAAAAGCTCTATTGATAGGAAATTTGAAAGGTGATAGGGCAGGAGCCGAGTGTGAAACTCACCTCAGTTCACGACCAACTTTGAACATGCAATTAGTTTGATAAGGATTGTCAAAGAAAATACAAGTACAAAGAGAGAAGTTTTTTCATACGATGGTTTATTTGAAGAATGCAAAGACAGCACTAGAAAGGGTTCATAGCACAAACCTAAAGTGGCTAACAAGCAAATAATAGCAAAAACAATAGAGGCTGCTACGCATAAAAAATACAACATGAAAGGATGTTGTACAGGGAGTTATAGGAGTAAAGATTTGGACATCGAGGATGAAAAGTGATCAAGAACCAAAATGTGAACTGATTCATTTTTTCTTGAACCAGAAATTACTGAGGTAGAAATCCATTCAAGTAAACTAAAATAAAGTAACATGTCTCAATCTACAAAAGACAGTATGGTTTAAGATGATCCCTCTTTTACACGAAATAGATATAGAATCACTTTATAGCAACTAAATGCGCCAAAAGTCCACCAACCATCATCTACCGACTACAATCCAAGAGGAATTTAGAAAATGTCTTCATCATAGTCAAGGTTCTTCCATGCACTTTCGACTATGAGCATTGAAAAGAGTCACTCACATCCAGACATAAGCTAGAGTCTCATCGCTTGAAGCAAAAAATAAATGAAAATTTTGGTTCCACATGTGCTGACAGAGACACCAGCTCCAGACTGTAGTGAAAGGTTTGAAATTGATGTTGAAAGAACAATCACTTGATCATCTATTCTAACAGCAAAAATGCTACTCAGTACACAAGGCAGAATTCGTAGATGCTATAAACATTGTACAAAATTGTTGAACTCGCAACTGTATCAACGCGAAATCCCTGCCATTAGGACATTGGGTTATCAAAATCTTCTCTGTGTGTGTGTGTGTGGGTGTGTGGGTGGAGGTGAAGGGCCATAGGCCCATAGACATAGATCTTTACCATAAGGAGCTTGTACAATATGGACTCCACATCCTCCCCAACATATCCCGCCTGCAAAAATAACAAGCTGCACGGGCTAAGCAAAATCAGATCTTTTGGCACCAAACTCGCTACTCCATTATATCAAAAAAACAATAAAAGCTCCATAAGAGAGACCATATTCAAAGTACGTACTTCGGCTTCTTTTATTTTAGAAAACATTCTTTATCTGCATTTTCACATGGGAAGGGGATAAAAGTATATACTTAATACACTAATAAGGTGGATCACTATCTTTTCTTAGGAATGAATAGAAACAAACTGCGCAAGAACTTGTCGCTCTTCCATTTTGCTGCATGGGCACGCTATTAAGAAAAAAATTTGGCCATTGACGTCAAAGAAATTATGTTCCGAGTTTGTATCAATAGTTAATGGTTACTCATGCGCCATCATCATCAAATTTCACCCATAACCTGTGATTTTGTATCATTGGTTACTCATGCGCCATCATCAAATTTCACCCATAACCGGTGATTTTGTGAACCGTAATGAACTCAAAACAAAAAGGAGCTCTTTGACTGGACATGCAAATAATGTACCCAGAAGGCAGTACAGTGTCACAGCATTTTCTCCACCGCATTCTAAGGGAAACAAACAGAAAAGTAGACAAATACAAACTTATACACTTTTTTTTTTTACAGCCAAACAAGTAGTACTAAAAAGTATGCATGCAGTCCGGGTTCCTTATACGAAATTAGGATATACTGCTTACAAAGATCGAAATATTCGTAACTTTTTTCATAGTTAGGCACTAAAAACAACAAATAACCAATGAAAACGATTGACCTGGGACGTAGTGTGTGAAAATAAAAGAGATGAACCCTGATAAATAGGCTAAATTCCGCTAAGATTTTTGGGCTTTTCTTGTTTTGTTCTTATTCAAATTTCTAAAAACCCTAAAATTTCAAAAAACCCTTAGCCGAACTTAGCGAAAATACATTTAAAAAAAGTGAAGGAAACAACCTTGTGGCAACCCATGCCAATCGCCGTGCCTATGCCCTGGCGGTTAGATCCGACACCGGGTCTCGGTTTCATCGGTCGCACACGGACGGTTTTAGCGGTTCGGGGACGCCCGAAACTTCAAAACCAAACGGCGAAACTTGTCGTCCTCCTCTGCATTTGATTTTAGCCGGCGAAACTTGTCGTCCTCCTCCGCGTTTGATCTTAGCCGGCGACTGTGATTACTTTGTCGATGGCTTCCCGTCGTCGCCAATGCAACTCACCCGAACTCTTACCGGTTCGTATGCGAAGGGCTAAACAAAAGAATATTAAAGGGGATTAATGAACTGTGAAAAATTTCTCGAGAGGAAGAGAGGGATTCAAACAGACGGAGTAGCGGGGAAGAGAGAGAAGAGAGAGAGTGAGAAGAGATGGGTTGTAATTTGAAAACGAAAGGAAAGGAGCAATTAATGTGGAGTAATTATTTGGATTTTGTATTAACTCTTATTCCAACGGGCTTATTGAGGCGCCGGGTAAGAACTAAAGCTGAAAGAGCCGTGCAGGAAACGTCTTTTGGGGTTTCAATTATGCCCTTTGGATATTTTTAATTTTCAATTTTAAAATTGTAAACTTATTAAAATTAAAAATATGCAAAATGTATCTTGATTGATAGATTCGAATGAATCTATCAAATTCTGCAGAAAAAAATCCAAAACTTATTTTCATAGACCCATTATTTTTAAGTTTAAAAATAAATCCTAATCTTTTTAATATTTATTTGAGAAAGTGTACAGAAAATTTGTGGGAAAATGCCAATAACCCCTCCATTTTTCTGATATTACATAACCTTTCCCTTTTTCTTTTTCTTTTTCTTTTTCGATCCACTCCCAAAACCTTGTCATTTTCACACTTGTCCAAATACCGCACGAACTTTCTCCTTTTGCCCAGGGAAAAAGTTTTCAAAACTACTAAAAAGTTTTCAAAATTACTAGGAGTTAGCTTTTGCCATATTAACAATCCTTACGTGATGTTTGGCCCAACTTAATACATTCTATATGGATGTTTTATTAATTTTACGCCAATTTTATTCATTGTTTTAATTTTTTCAAGCAGACCAATCTAGTAAATTATGATCAAAACTTTTTTAAAATCAAAAATAGACTTGAAAAAAATCTACTTGTTTTGAATAATTATCTTTAGTAATTTTTTAAGCTTTTGGTTATAATTTTTTATTTTTGGTATCCCTCTCGTCAAGTTGAACAAAAAAATCAATGAAATATTTAAGCAAAACCAAAAAAAAATTAAAAAGATCGAAAATTAGTTTTGTCACTATTTAACCATATCCCAATTTTTACACTACCCAAAATAATTTTTAGAGGAACAATTCCTTATACTATTCTTTTGTTCAAACATTTTTTTTTACTAGTCGTTGAGCTTTATCATTGACTTTCTTTTTTAGAAAAAGAAAAAGAGTTACCATATACTATCTTTATGTGACGGTGAAAATAATAACGAATAGCAAACAAGCCTTGTGGAGATGAACACAAATTTATACATTATACACATATTATTTAGTACAGAAACTTATATGAGTAAGTACCAAATAGTAAATCCCAAGGGGCTGGCCTGATGGTTAAGTTATGAGACTTAGGGATTTACTCCATTTATGATCTCAAGTATGAATGCCATTCAAAAAAAAAAGATTTCAGATTCGAAACCTCTCAGGTCCTATCAATTCTTTTAGGGCTAGTTCATACAAGGGATTTGCTCAAGTTGTAATTGGGGTTTCCGCTATGGGACAATGGGTTGGCCTCGACATTAGTCGAGGTGCTTAAGCTAACCCAAAAATTGGAGTTACTAGAAATATATAAAGCGAGGTGAGAAAGAGGGAGTAAAAATTTGTTCGCGACCCGCGTTCTCAATATTTCAATCGGTCTATTGAAAATAAATAAATAAAAATTAAATTTCACATGAAATTAAGAAGATATCCACATAAAATAGATATTTATATAAAATGAATAAGTTGGGCCAAACTTGACTTAAGAGCAAGTTCAATGGGGCGATGAAAAATAGGGGATAGATAGTTATTTTAGTGTGAAAAAATGGTTAAAAGTTTGTTAGATAGATAATAGGACTCCCTCCTTTCCAATGGGGGATGGAAAATGAGGGGATGGATTGTTATTGTAAGATGAAAAATTGATTAACTAACTTTTTATCCATTTTATTTTTTCCCAAATTAATTCAACTTAATTAATAAAATAATTACTCCCTCCGTCCGGATTTAATAGTCCTTTTTGGGAGTTCATGTCATTTTTCAATTGATTATATCTTCCAATTTATAATGTTTTACGTGATTTCGAATATATTGTATTATAGAACTAATCGAGATCTATCAAACAAGATCCATATTCGATATGAAATTCATTAGGGATTCTAAGATATAACCTATTTTTTAGCCGGTTAGAATAGAACTAGAGACAATTAAATCCGGACGAAGAGAGTAATAAAAAAATAAGGGGTAGATTGAACTTTAAAAAAAAAAAAGGGGTGGGGGGCAACCCCCCACTTTTCATCTCTTCTTCTCTCTCTCGCTGAGGAAAAGAAAACCGTCACCGTTGACCCAAAAAAAAAAAGATCAAACACTCCTGTTCTCACACACACACACTCTCTCTCTCTCTCTCAACCCTCCTCTCGATCGACCCAAAAAAAAAAAGGATCAAACCCTCTCTCTCCGCTCTCGACAGACTGAAAATTGAACCCCTCTTTCCGTCGACTTTCTGACGAGGGTTGTTGCCGCTGAGCTAGCTAGGACAGATTTTTTGGCATTTTTCCAGATTCCGGCAAGCTACGATAGGTTTTTTAGATTCCGACGAGATAGGGCAGATTTTCGGCCATTTTCGGCATGTCAAGTATACTCAGGCAGTCCAAATTTCTGGTAAATTAGTTGTTTGCTGAGCTGTCAAGAGATGCAAAGATGCATCTAAGGATGAATATATCCATCTCCATATACATCAAAGTTATTTTCCATCCCCCATTGGAGCACTGATTTCTAATTTTGGGATGGAAAATGGCTACAACAACCCCCATATTGGAGTTATTCTAAGGATTATAGTTTTCAAAAACTTTCTCGGGAAACGGAGAATTTCATGCGGTACTGGGACAAGGGTGAAAAGAGAAGGTTTTATGAGAAAGGGGGAAAGTTGTGAAATATAGACCATTTTTTTAAAAATCCGTATGTCAAAATTGAACAAATAAATTGGGAGAGAGAAGTTAGAAAAGGGAAGGGGCTATTGGCGTTTTTACCACCAATTTCTGTAATACCTGGCGCTTGAGTGAACACTTCCAAAGACTGGTGACATTTTGCCATGGCTATTTTAGCTTTACTTGGTCATTACGTGAAGTATAATACTCATAAGTAGTGTTTCCATTTTGTTACACCAAAATGTCGGCTATGATTATTGCATTTTATCTTGTTATTCACATAGGTTAAAAATTTGTTAACAATACCTTTTTTTCAATAATTTTTTTATTTACATACCCATTTATACTTTGTTCAATACCAGAAATAGCTAACTTAATTGTAACAATTTTTTTCACAAAACTTATTCAATACCCTTAACTACCCTTCATTCGATTTTAAATTGCCTCCTCGTTTCCCTGTAGTTCTCCAAAAGTAGTAGGAGTGGCCTGTACATTTCGGTTGTTGGAGGAAAAAGTGTTGTCAAAAAAAATTAGGTTAAAGTACACGGAAACCCACTAAACTATAACTTTTTCTCACATACACCTCATCAACTCTAACTGTTAACCAATCACAACCCTTCTGTCCAAAAAACTGATAAGATGAACAAATCAACATGGACATTTTTTTAAAAAAAAGAGTAGGTTAGTGTGGACAATTTTTAAGGGATAGAATCATCATTTTTCCAATTACATTAACAGAGTTAGTCAAATTTTAATTTTATATAGTTGAGTGTGTGCTTATGGGCGATTTTAAATATTAAAGGATTTCTATGGAAAAAAGTAGTAGTAATAGTTAAGGAAATCTCTGTTTTGTTTTACCAAAAAATTGTTTACCGTCACAATTTGTAAATATCCGAGATAAAAACCGAATATCATCTCGATTAAATAACCAAATCGATATCAAAGACTTATAAGCTGTAAAATTTATCGCGGTTTAGCTAAAATTGAGATAATTTTAATTTTCCAGTATTATTTTATATGTTTTTTACAATAAAAGTTTTAGCAACATTGAGATAAAAAAATTATTGAGTGCAACTTTTAATCTCAATTTTTTACTTAATAAACTAAGATAAAAAGTTTAGCTTGCAATTCTTTATCAGGTTTTTGCTAAAACCGTATTCTTTGCAATGTTCTTTATTGCAACCTTGTCTATTAAGTATTGTTGTAGTCAATCAAAACAAAATAAATTAAAGAAATTATGGGTCCCCTAACTCCTAACACAAATTCAAACCCCAAATGACCATTCAAATAAAATAAAATAAAATAAAAACTCCCCTATAACTGTAATACCCCTGGCGTTTGTGAGTACGGATTTGCTTTGCTATCTAATTGGAATAGGAACACAATGGGCCACATGGTTGCACATGCACCGAATCATTTTCCCTACGGCCTGATAAAACAAAAGGAAAAAGCGTTCTACGTGTTTCTATTCCCTTGCTTGTATCACTAAATGACATGGCTATAGAAGATACCAACCTTTTTTTTTTTTTTGCTTAAAATTGTTATTTTTCAAAATATTTGGATAAAAAGTAAACAAAATTTTCTTTTTCGATTTGTCTAGTTGAAACGAATCAGTAATCCACAAAAAATTAGCACAAAATTAACAAACGCAAAAAAAAAATTGAATAAGGTCAAAACATTCACTTTTTCTAAAAGTAAATAAAAAAAAAAGTGTTAGTGGAGCTGGGCCAAAAATTCAAAATATTTGGGTAAAAGTAAACAAAATTTTCTTTTCCGATTTGTTTCGTCAAGACGAATTAATAATTTATAAAAGTTTGGCTCAAAACTTACAAATGCAAAAAACAAAAAATTGAATAAAGACAAAACGTCCACTTTTTCCTAAAAGTAAAAAAAGTATTAGTAGAACAGGGCCAAAAAAAAAAATAAGTGGAAACACGAAACTCTGACAAAAGAAACAAAACATATATATAAGATATATAGGATGATAATGATATAACTTGGAATTTAGTTCCCCACTTTAAACAAATCTCGTCAATCATATTCTATTGAAATATATATATATATATATATATATATATATAGAGAGAGAGAGAGAGAGAGAGAGACTCACAATAATAGAAGATACACGTAGTATGAAACAATTTTAAAACCACAAACAATTCAATCATATTTTAATGAAATCTTTTTCTAAACAATTAAGTTCATCGAAAGGCTTAGAAATTTGAGTCTAAATAGTTGTGAATTTCTTGTAAGGATTTAGTCATTTTTTATATTTTGCGGACTTTTATTCTACAAAGACAAAAAAAAAAATTCAATTAGGGCCGGCTATTGACCAAGATTTGTAATCTTCACTAGAAAGTCAAAGATTTGAGCCTTGACATATGTAACATCTCCTCTTCCAATTAATAAGATTTTATTTGGTGTTCAAAAAAAACATCTTCTCTTCCAAATCATAACCTGTCAATGTACCAAAAATGCAACACATAAAAACTATTACGTCAAAACAAATTACAAGGTTAAGAAGATTAAAAAAAATCAATTGGGGCTAGCAATTGACCAAAATTGTTCTCCTTCACTAGAAGGCCAAAAATTTGAGTCTTCACATCTCTTCTTCCGAGCCATAACCCCTCAGTAACCTATGAACAAGGGCAGATACAAGGGGTGGCGCGAGAGCCTGGCTCCTTCATAACTTCAAATATTCATACTAATTATGCTAATTTTTAGGATAAACTAGAAAAATTCTATGGACTTGCCCTTGCAATTTCTTGAAAAAAAATCTAAAAGTACTAAATATGTGAAAAATAAAAACTCCAATTTTTTTTTTATTTTTATGATATCTACTATTTTTCGGTCATTATAAAATGAAAATGAGGGCTACATATATATCTCATATCACCCAACCTAGAGTATCAATGCGTGCTTATGAAATTATTTGTTTTGTTATCAATGAAAATAGTGGTAGAGCCAGAATCTCCTCTCGGGAGGGGCCGAACTAAGAGGAGAATTTTTTTTTTTGACAGAAATGAAATTCTGAAGATTGATTAAGTATATTAAAATAGAGTTTAAAATTTAATTAAGTATGCTAAAAAAAAGTTTTAACCATCAAAATCATAAGATGTTTTTTTTTTTTTTTCCCAAAAAAAATATTTGAATTGACTATGGGAGTGTTATTCCACTTTCACATGTGGCAAATTGAGTGCTTCTTACATTAGGTGAAAGTTCAAGCCCCACCAACTTCTCCCCTTTCTCCTAAATTAGTGCTAGTAGAATAAGATTTATTTTGTTAAATTAAAAAAACTTCACATGCCAAACTAAAAAAATAAATAATTACCGACGGGGGCCTTGGCCGCCTCCAGCCCCTTAATGGAAAAATAAAAATGCGTGTAACTATGCTTAGTACAAATCTTGCGTTTGCGGGAAAAAATTGCAACACTAAAAATGTCGTGGGGTAAATTACATTAAATCCCCTTAATTGTGACTACTTTTTAGTTAACCTCCCTAATTTTTTTAAACCTAACACTTAACTCTCTCAAATTATTCATGCAATGACAATAAACCCCTTCCACTAGCAAACTTTTCGGATTTTTCACAAAAATTGTCATGTAAGCAAAACATTATAGGATGCATAAGATTTTACGACGAAATTATCATTTTCTCCAATTTTAGGGTAATTTTAAAATTAGATGACACTAGGAAGGGAACAAAAGAATCTAATTGTTAGGTTTAGTCATGGAATAATTGCAGGCATCGCGAGGTGAAGGTAGTTCGGGTTGGAATAGCTATCATCGAAGCATAGTGATAGGTTTTTGATGTGGTGAAAAGAATCTAGTGGGCTAATAATTAACGAAAAAGAGTGTAAATCGTATTCACCGTTAACACGCCATATTTGACATCTAGAAATTCCTATAGTTTGGAGGAGTTAAGTGTTGGAGTTTCAAATTAAAAAAAATAAAAATAGATCATAGTTGAACGGGGTTTAATGTAATTTAGCCAGATATTATTTCTATATATGCTCCAAAAACAGGTGTAGGAATGTGGGTGGAAACATGATGAAATTAAATAAAGGGTTCTAGAGAGTCCACCACATTGGTAGTCAAATTTTATTACACGTCATCAATTCATTAATTTTTCATATTTATAAAGTCGTCCATTATTGTCGTTGCAAGGCAATGCCATGTGGAAGACGCGCATTATCGGGTATGTCGGCCCCACCAAAACCCGACAAAATCAACTCAGCCGGCCCATCTTGACCGTTGATGAAAAGGGCTGTCGCTTTCATCCGTTGATTTAATCTTTTCCTCAAACCTACCTTACATGGAGTGGCGGGTCCACCCAACCCCCCGCACACGCTTTAGACTTTCTTTATGTAAATCACAACTGTACAAAGCTGCTGACCCCCATCACCGGATGCTGACCGGAAAAATCCGGTCAGTCACCGGGTATAGCCAGTGGGCAGCCTGATTACGGGCCTGAGGCTCGGAAATTGCCGAACGAACCCGTTGATTAGTGCGTCCACCCGCGAAAAGAAAACTATGGATACACCATTATTTTTCCCCCTTGTATACATCAAGGGATATTAATGGGGTGTTGATAGGTTAGTATATAAGAGCGTCTTCATTGTAATAAGTAAATGGATATGAATAAATAAATTTAACAATAATATTCAAAATATATTATACATTGTAATAAGTAAAATTAAAAGTCTTTTAATAAATAACCAAATTTTACAACTATTACTAATAACCAAATTTTCCTATTGGTGCTTAATCTCTATTACGGTGAACGGCTCTATTGGTCGAACTTCGTGGGTCGGCTCTGCTTTAATTTGTAGTATGTGCTTATTTCTTGATGGTAGAGTTTAGGTTCCTACCTATTGTTCTTGTTTAGCCTGTATCTCTGTTTTTTCGGTGGATTCCTATAATTGCCGATGGGCCTTTCATATTAAAATGAAGTTGATTGACTTGTCAAAAAAAAAAAAATCAATAACTCAAAAATACCTCCACATTGGAATCGTCTCATTGAGACAAATAATTTGATGTGGATGAATGCGTTATTGAAACTCATTTGTGATTGGACAAATGTGCATTTGTGTAATCACTGTATTGTAGGGGTTTTTTATTCGGAATACAAAAATAACTAATGTGGGGGTAAAAGTTGTTAAGTTTGATTATGGACTAAATGAATAATCAAATACTAACATGACACATTTTGATTATTACCATTGCGGATGCTCTAAGAATTTCAAAAGTTATTCATAATTTTGACTCTCAAACGCCTATGACGGGACTCCAACCTTAACCTCCCACGTGGAGTTCCCAACTGGGGGACAGGAGCCCACCGGTTATGGATACACCATTTGGTCTAAAGGCCAAATTTGCATTGGATTGTATTGATACATTTTGGATTTCATACAAATAAGCATCGAACAATTCATTTTGTTTACTAAGTGTTGTCAATGTTAAAATTGTTTATGTTTGTACCAAAACTCTTATACATAAAATATTGCATGCAAGGTTTTGTGTATAAAGAGGTTTGGCACAAAATAAAATAATCTTGTGAAATGCTTTAATGCACAAGAGTTTTGGCAAAAAATAGTTTTGGTATTATTATTATTACTATTTAAAATATTTATTAATCATTTTTTTAAAAATTCATCTCAATTAAATATCGGTAAAGGCTTAATCAATTTGTCTAAATCTTGGTAACCGTAAATCTAGGCACTAAAAAATGAATTAATTAATTAAGCTCCTCTCCATATTGGATTGAGTTAATTTTTTGTTACATCCTTAAAACATATTTTAAACAAATTGAATGGTTTTGATCAGTGGTTTAAATCCTCGAGATGTCTCAAACAATCCAATGTAGTACATAAAAAATGAAAGAAGATTCTCTAGAGTACCTTGAGGAATCGGACGGTCTTGTTCGACCCGTTTAGGGTCTTCTCTGGCTTGTTTCGATAATCGCTAACGTTCATTGTTCGAACATTGTCAAGCACTTTAGCCAAGCCAAAAACGTATTCATCGGACATCGTTTGAGTTATTTTTTAACACATTTATGTTGAAAAAATGGATTTTGAATACATTAAAACACTGGATTATAACTCATTTTTTCGAGATAAATGTATTCCGAATACAATATTATTTTTAATATGACTAATGTTCTCAATGATGTCTGCAAAAATAACGTTTTCAATTATTGAAATGAGTTCGAAAAGAATCCAAAAACAAAATGCAAAAGACCATCTAGTCCTTCAGAGAGACCGGGTAGGATCCATATCCTAACAAAAATCCAGTCTTTTTGAGCGGTGGACACATAACTGCACCACACTAATCAATGGGCTTGTCCGGCAATTCCGAGCCTCAGGCTCGTTATCCGAATATTATAGGTTCGGTCCCCTCTCTCTCCCTCTCTATAAATACACACGCTATATCGCTACGCGTATCTCGCGGTGAATGGTCAGAAAGAAAGTTTCGGAATTTCAACCTACAGATATTTTCGTTCTCTCATCAGGTACGCGTACAGTTCTCTCTCTATATACGCGCATATATCTATAGGTGTTTATATCCGAATCGTAGCGATTGGTTTCGATTTCGATTTGACTTGTTTGGATCCACAGATCTGATGTGTTACGGCGTTTTTTTTCACCGTTTCTGTGTTGTGGAATTGATTGGTTAAAGTTTTGTATTGGTTTTAGGGTTTCGATTTGCTGTTGTTGTGAAGTCGAATTAGCTTTTCACTGTTTTGAATTCTGAGGACTTCGTTTTGACCAGAAATTTGATATGCTCATATTTTGAATTGTTAAAAATGTACGTTTATGGATGGTGATTTCTGTTGTGTGTTTGTAAATATCTGTCCTTTTTTGGATATACTTGTATCTTGATCTAATCTTTAGGAGCCGTGATTGCTTCTGCTCTTGTTTTCTGTACATTTTCATATGTTATGTTAATGATGAATTTTGTGGGAATCGGACAAAGTTCCGTTTGCTATTTTCATTTTTCAAGATGCTGGTTATCAAACAGATATTTTTCATCTCTTCGAGTTTGTGGTTGTAATTTTCTCGATCCGATGGTTAATTGTGATTGCGAGGTCTGATTGCAAATTGAACAAAACTGTTATCGTCTTAGTTCCTAGGACCTGCTAGTGCTAGTTATAGCTTTGAATTCGGTTAATTGTCTGCGTTCAGGCATGAAAGATCTTCTAGAAATAGCTTTGAATTGGGTTAATTGTCTGCGTTCAGGCATTAAAGAGGAAGAAGATGTTGTTCCTATAATGGCGAGTTTTGTTTTATTCATTTTTTCTCTGGATGGATGGGGTCTGAGTTTGAGATAGCGGTTGAATTTTGAATTAGTTCTGTACTTGTAATTTACCATGAACTTGTCTGTCTTTGAGGGTTTCTTTTTGTCATTGGTGTGTCTCGTCTGATTATTCTGCCTATAGTTTTTCGTTGAAGAGAGCCCTTGACTTAAGAGGGTAAGTTCTATAGGTAGGATGTATCAGTTGGATTGGATTCAAGAAGTGGTTATCCTTAGGTTTGAACCTGACACCCGATATTTTTTATCTTTTATGAAGTTCTCAACTTGTGTGAAAAAGATGCTTGAATTTTCTAGAGGTCGAGTATGTTGATTACCTGTAACGTCAGGAACCAATTGGAATATCGTAACTGAATGCTGTTGACCGAAAACTGCAAATTGTCATGACGTATTTATGCCTATTGTGGGAAAACGTGAAATTTTTCTCGGATACCATCGAGTTGTACCTGATACATTCTCTGTCTCTGTTTTCTGATACATGTGTACTTCTTCAGGTAATTTTGTTGTACTAATCAAGGACGTTTTGGAGTAACTAAAAGGTGGGATGGCATCTACGTTGAACCCTAATGCACCTCTTTTCATCCCTGCTGCTGTTCGGCAAGTGGAGGATTTCTCGCCAGAATGGTGGGATCTGGTTAACAGCGCGGCATGGTTCCGTGACTACTGGCTAAGCCAGCGCCAGGGAGAAGATGGATTTTATGGAAATGCTGAGGATGAGTTCAGCAGCAATGATGTTGCTGCTCTGTTGCCGGATTCAATTGATCTTGGCATTGATGAGGAGTTCCTAAGTATGGAGGCGCAGTTCGAAGAATTCATCCAGTCATCTGAAGCTGGAAATGCAAATAGATCATCGTTCACCACGATGAAAGGAGTCCCTGAAAATGGTGAGGAACATTGACTCTTTCCCAGCACTCCTTGACTGTGTTCGATGGCATTGTTCATATGGACGTATGGTATCGTACTTAGATATTAAGATAGTTAACTTCGCATTTGCTTTCATGCACTCCCATTTTATTGTTGTGTGATTACAATATTGGCCATCTGCTTTTCTCACATTGAAGGCGGTATTCTAAATTCTCATGAACGAAGACAAAAATAAATTGAAAAATGAGTCGAGAAAATCAGTTACCTTCAGTAACTAAAATTGGTATGAATGTTTTGGAATTACTGAACTGCTTTTGATGGTGCTTATATTTTTGGAAGCCAAAATTTAATTTTAGCACAGAAGCAAGAACTTAAAGCAAATCTGCTCTCTCCTCCCGTTTTAAAATGGTCTTCCATTTTAATTGGCTTAGGTATGGTCAAACTCCGTTGTTCCGTACACCTATTTTTTCTCTTGCTTAACTCTCTTTCGTCTGGAGATCAGATTTTGCAGTGGCAGATGCGATGATGAGGAGCCTGAGTTTGTCAAATTCTTTCAAGGAAAAGAGTCCCAAATCCCTTGAACCGGCCAAACACTGGGAGAAGCCAGCAAAGAGTGTTGGCCCAAAAACCAGCCACCGTCGCATTCAGCAGCCCCGCTAAATGTCTCCTTGTTGGAATTGAGCATGCAGTTCATCTAGACCGGCCAACAGAGTAGTTTGTCGATATAGTTTCTGTATAGAGCAAGGTTTCAAGTCTTTGTATAGCCTTGTTCATTCTGACATCTTGTCTTAGTTTCCATAAGACTTTAAGAAACTGTAAGAAAAGGGATTGTGGAATTTGAATGAAAAGGTTAAACTTGTTTTGTTGCCTTTGTTTTTGCTTGATGTTCCTTGTGATTCAGTTTGTGTTTGTGGCAAACGGTGGCGTGTCTTTCTACATTCCAAGGTTCGATTTCTGTTTACAGTCATAGACTGCATGCACAATATCCAGGATTTGTGCAACAACCGTCTTGATTTGGCTATTTTCCAAAGTATGTTATGTTTGAAAGTTAATCATTGTCAAGTTTGTTGATTAACCTGCTTAGTTTTTTGTAAAGCCTTGAGAAATGGTGTGGAGAGAGGGAGATGCGGTGTGGGTTGTGATTTTACGGAGGAGCTCAAGCATGAGCTTAATGTAAGTTCTTCCCAGAGATCATGGATTATAATGCTCGGCTTACCAGTTGAGAGTCATGGCAGCTGTCTTATCTATGGATGCAAGACTTGGGTGGTGTCATGGCAGCTGCCAAGAGTCTTATGGACTATGCTACCAAACGACCTAGCCAAAACAACAAGGATCCTCCAACAAAACTGAGGGGGCGCGATGAAGTTGGTTCGAGCGGGAGTAAAAAAAGAAGTTGCAATAAGCATACAGAGAAGGCGCCCCACTCTCGCAAGGATTCCAGGGCCAGGAACCCACTTTTATGCCTGCGGCCACACAAGGTGGCCAAATGCCGAGCAGCCATGTCAAACTTCTGTGTCAAAGCTTTGCGTGATGATCTGGCTCTTATATTCTTGGCGATCTACCAGTGGTGGGGTTGTGAAGGAAGTTCAAAGAAATTTTCCCCAAATGCAACTACAATGTGGGGTAACAAAATCAACTTCTTTTGAGGAATTATATTACTGGAGGCCATGATTGTTTTTGCACAACTTGATTCATCAAACTTTTCAAAAGCACAGCCCCCGGAGAACCTCCACAAACCTGTAGTAGCTTCCTTGAATCTACCAAAAGCACAAGGTTTTCTAACCCAAAGCACCACGCCAAAATTATACTCCTAGATTTCTAATTTCAATTTATTGTGTGATTTCCATCTCTGTGTAATTTAAATCTACCATATCTTGTTATCGAAAGCATATATCTCCAACACACGCTTGTGTTCAAAACTTCAAGTAACTTGGTTGATTTACATCTTTATAAAAAAAAAAATTAATAGAAGACTACCCCTAGTGTTTGTGGTTGTAACATTGCTCTCTCATATGTACCTCTCTCCTATATATATACACCTGACATTACGAAAAACTAGCCCATAGTGTATTGCCTCGACACGTGCAAGAGCCACATAATTTCGTGAACTCCGATACTCACATAAAGAACTAAATTCTAGTGGGCCATATGGAGGGTTGGCCATATCGCAGTTGGGTAGTGTTTGCAAGGCAGAGGCGGGGGAGGTAGAAGTGGTAAATTCGAATAGAAGTTAGTGGTAAATTCGAATATAATTAAGTAAACATTCAGCTAGTTAATTTTGGTATATTTTTTACATGACTAATAGAAGCGATGGACAATACGATTAGTTCGCATGTATCGCTTATCCTCCAGGGCCGTTGTGGACCTATTACAAACCCATAAAATCATTGATATAGTTATCACTGCCATTGAACTCATTGGACGTAGTAGTACTATGCAAGACGTATTTTTTTGAACGGCAAAAAAATTTCATTACTCTTAAAATTGTTACATGACTAATAGAAGCAATGAGAACATCATGTTCAAGGACAATCAGGTACACAACAGTTCAAAACTAGATGAATGAGGTGAATGGACGGGTAGGGGGAAAGAGAGTTCACGACAAAGATTTAAAAAAAGAAGAAGAGATAATTATGTTGCTATCACAAATACTTACACATGTAATCACACAAAATCACTCAGGTTAAGTTTGGGGTCTACTTTTATACTTAGTATGAGTGAGTTTGTTTGTGTAATTGTATGTGTAATGTTTGTGGGCCCGATGCTAAGGGTGGCCCCACGTTAGTAGCTGCAAAATTAAATACTCCCTCCGTCCCAATTTAGTTGTCACTTTTGGGAGTTCGTGCCATTTTTCAATTGATTATATCTTGTAATTTATAATGTTTTAGGTGATTTTGAAAATATTGTATTATAGAACAAATCGAGATCTATCAAACAAGATGTATAGTTTTCTCACCCAGAACTGTTGAGGCCATGGCCTTCCGGGAAGCTTTGGTCTTTGCAGCTAATAGAGGCCTTTCAAAAGATTGTTGTGGAGGGTGATTCTCTCCAAGTTATTCAAGCACTTACTCAAGCAGGAAAATCTTTTGCAGATTGTAGTTCCATTCTCTTGGATTGCTTAGTTCTTCTGCCTTTATTTTCCTCTTGTTCTTTCGTGCATGTTAATCATTCTTGTAATAGGGTAGCCCATCCGTTGGCTAAGCATTCCCTATTAGGGATTAGACTAGAAAACTGGGGGGGTCCTGTCCCTCATTGGCTAGCTAATCTTGCTTTGGATGATGTCCGGTCATTTGACCGATCTCTTCGTTAATAAATTCTTCTCTTTCCGTGGTAAAAAAAAAAAAAAAACAAGATTCATAGTGAATATAAAATTTATTATCAATTTAAAGATATAACTAGTTTTTTTATCCGGTTAGAATAGAACTGAGACAAGTAAATTGAGACGGAGGTAGTACTACAAAAAAACGAAACGCTGCAAAATTGAATTGTTTTTTTTTTTATCCGTGCAAAATTGAATTGTTGAAGGAGGAAAAATGTGCATGGACAGGACACGCCAAAACAACTCCTTCCACGAGATTATCCATTCGAGCACACGGCAAACAACCCCTTACATGCGTCACCCACATGCAAATGATTCCATCCGAGTACGCCCCACCACCACCACCACGTGTCACAGCCACGCAACCCACGAAATTACTCGTGTCAACGCCAAATTACACCCCACAACCTGTACAAAAAAAACCCAATGAATTCTAACCCAACAATAAACAATTTGGAACAAAAACCATGTGAAAAACATTTCAAAAAATGTCAATGAGGAAGAGACCCTCTGGAACCAGCCAGCCTCCTCCATGGGAAGTCCTTGTTCTTGTTGCCACCCACCTCGACCCCAAAACCCTGGCACTTTCCTCTTGCGTGTCCAAATCATGGTCTGTTTCCACGTCCTCTGACCATTTATGGGAACCCATTGTCTCCACCCACTTCCCCTCTCTCTCCTCCCTCCACCGCTCCCCCTCCTCCTCCACCGCCGTGCCTTTCCGCCGCCTCTACGCCCTCGGTCGCGCCTCCGCCGACCGCCGCCTTCGGAAGCCCCCCAAACCCACCCTCTGTCTCGGCAACCTTGTCTTCTCTGTTAGTGTTCACGACGGGAGTTCTCGCGTTTTTACCGCGGTGAAACCCGGGTCGGAACTGGGTTCTGATCCGAAGTACGGGGTTTTCCGGTACGATATCGACGTGTGTGGTGGGGATTCGGTTGTGGTTGATGGGTTGAGAGTCACGTGGAATATGGTGTTGGAAGGGTACAAAGGGGTTTTTACCATGATGGATTGTTGTAAAGAGAAAGGGGGGTTCGTCGTGGGGAGTGATGGGTGGTTTACGGAGGAGCTTCCGCCGCCGGGTGGTTGTTGTTGTTCCGGGGGTGGCGGGACGGGAAGCGGGTTGGTGGCGGACTTGAGGTTGGTGTTACGGGGAGTGGAGGGCGGTGGGAAGGTGGTGGTGGAGAAGGTGGGTGTAGGGATGATGAACGTAAGTTGTTGGAGGTATTTGAGTGTTGATGATGCTCTAAGGTACTTGCAGCATTTTCTTATGCCCTCTGATATGTAAATTATGATGAATCGTGTTTGTTCGTTTTGGACTTTGAAGGAGGTTTTGGAAGGAAAAAAACAGATAGAGAAAATAATTGTACTGA
The DNA here is from genome assembly GCA_014282245.1 of Rhododendron simsii. NCBI lineage: Eukaryota > Viridiplantae > Streptophyta > Magnoliopsida > Ericales > Ericaceae > Rhododendron > Rhododendron simsii. The sequence continues at coordinate 16,062,716 of CM024956.1, read as the reverse complement.
AAATTGTGCGCAGAGGTTTTTAAAGCCTTTAAACGAACAAACTCAGAATCATTTTGGAGCAAGGCATGTGGCCTTCCATGTGTGGTTTTGTGCATATTTTGAGAGACTGATTTTGTAAGTATTTGGAGATTGTGCGTATTTTGAAGAGACAAAGTGACATGTAATTTATTATGGAGTCTGGTGGAACATTACTCTAAGAGCACTCAATATCTCTTAATTTGGTTCTCCAAGAGCACTCAAATGTCTCCTCATTTAGTTGTGCATGACTTGGCGAGGTTATTACAATTTTTACGCACCATATCAAGAGCATTCAAATATCTCCTTATTTAGTTGTGCATGACTTGGCGAGGTTATTACGGTTTTTACGCACCCTATCAAATCACAAATTGGAGTTTCTCATTCGATGCAAAGGCCATTTAGATTTAAATAAATGTAATCTTTAAGATTATGAATTTGTATCCAAAGTAAATTGAATCAAATTAATCTTTTAATTATATCACTATTTCGGATTTTGCAAGAGTTTAAAGAAGTACAATTAAGAGTGAAGTGACATGTGTGACAATGTGAAGGGCCATTATTTTATTCTAGTGGGGCCAAAAGATAGAAAAACAATCACTGTTGTGTTCGGTTGCTAGTTTAGTTTTAGTTTTAATTTTGTTTTCAATATTCAATTATTAATTTTATTTCTCTTTTTATCTCTCTCCAATCATTACTTTATTTTTCTCTCTATTCACTACCAAAACTAAATTAAACTACCAACCAAACAAGGCCAATAAAATAGGATAACGGATTGTATGAGAGAGAGGGGCTGTAACATAAAAAAGAGAATTCGAACTTATCAAACTATTGTACATGTTTTTGTTTTTTTTTCGGTAAATAACTATTGTACATGTTTACTGCATTACTCCTGGACGAGGATACATAATATGAGATTGGGGTGTTCGGATAAATAAGCCAAAGTGACTTATTTTTTGTCCTTATTCAAAATTTTCTCGTATTACTTGGCTTATTGTCAATTTTTTGGAGATTATTGCATCTTCATGACAAGAGGAATCTAAAAAGTAAAATTTTTTGACCGAAATCCATTTTTTTAATAAAGACGAAACAATTGGCTTATTGGCTTATTTTCGTTTTTTTTGGCTTTATTTGGCTCATTTTTGGCGGGAAAGCCATTGGCTTATTAAGAAGAACAACCCCTGAATCATCCTACTTGTGAAATTATAATAATCCTCTACGCGAGGGAGAAAACTGATTGATAATGATGGGATAATACTACTAACGGCCCGTTTGGATGGAGGATTTGTTTGAGATGGATATAGAATGATGGTGAATTTGAAGATGTATATATAATAAAGAGTGATATATTAAGAAGGGTGGTCCCACTTGTTAAGAATGGTGAATTTGTAATGAGGTGTTAGGATGATTTTTTGAAAAAGAGAATATAGAAAGTGGATATGATGAGATTAGATATCGAATGACCGAATTTAATTTTTGTAATGCTCGAAATTGATTTATTTCATATTAGAATAAATGGTACATTTTAGGATTAGATAATTTCATTTTAAAATGCAAAGTGAAAACATGTTTTTTATTATAAAAATAGTACACCAAATTAAAAAAAAAAAAAGATAATTGGAAAGTGAAAAAATACACACAGAGATGCAGCATAGGAGAACCACTCCCTCTTGTATATACACAGAACCACTCCCTCGAGTCCCTCCTGTATAACATACACAGGTCTCTCTCTCTCTCTCTCTCTCGCTGATCTTTTCGCCGCCGACCAACTCAGGTCTCACAAATCCACTTCACTCCCTATTTCCAAAAACCCCACCCACAGATCCTCTAAAAACCCCACCCACAGATCCTCTGCAATTCCCTCGTCTTCTCCGTCCGCCGCCGATCATTTTCTCAAGGTTGCCGTTGCTAAAGATCAAGGTTGCTGGGTTCGACCTCCTCCTCCTCTCTCTCTCTCTCTCTCTCTCTCTCTCTCTTCTTCTTCTTCTTCATAAAAAACTGTGTGGGGGTGTGGGTGGATTTGGAGGGGTAAAAGAGTCCCAAATCCCCCGGATTTGCTAACGATAGGGATGAAGCTCCGCTTGACAAATCCACCCAAAACACTGTTGGAGGTGGATTTGTAGTCCCAACAGTGTTTTAATCCACCCTCCAAAAAATGCAACCAAAGACCGGATATGAGTGGGACCTGGAGATGAAATCCGGGCGGCTCCATATCCGGCATCCAAACAGGGCCTAAGTATGAACAAGTTCGTTACAGAAAAACCGACCCAAATCTGTCGGATCCTACGTATGTGAACCCCACCCGTTGTACCAAAGAAGAGGAAGAGTTTCCTCTGGTCCTTTTCGTGGTGTGAAGTTTGAGACTTAACTTTGAGTTCGGAAGCTTCTTTAACGAGAAGTCTAAGGAAACTGACAGGGAGACCAATCGTGCGTACCGACGGCATGTGGGGCTCACTCCGAGCTCCGTATGGATGATTCAAATTGTTTAATAACTTTTGAAAAAATAATTAAGTGGGTTCGATAAAAAATTAGTTAAATCCGATATATATATATGTTTGACGCAATCTTTCATTTTTTCACGGATATGAAATCTGAATGAAAAAATAGAAGATCGAATCGAACACCTATTCATATCACATTAAACTTTTCACAAGTCCCCTCAATTTTTTAAAAAAAATTAATAAACGAATAGAATCATCTCTGTGTGCCTGTGGGACCCGAAATAGGCCCCGCGTGTCATACATACGGTCGGTCTATCTAGTCGGTATGCGTAGCAGAATTGCTTCTTTAATGACACGTTTGCGTTGTGTGATGTTTTCTGATGTGTGTGTGTGTGTGTGTTTTTTTTTTTTTTCAGGGTTGCAAACTAATCATGTTCAAAGTTGGAACCCATTTCAAACAAAAGGGCAAAAAGAGGCGCCAAGGTTACAAACTAAACTAAAAATTTCAATATAGAATTCTCGCGCAAGTATGTCGATTTTACCAAACTACATCTAAACTTCGCTCAAAATTACAATTAGCCCTCTTTCCCGCCCACAAATATAAATAGCTTTGCGGTTCCTTCCCCTTTCAAAGCCAAAGCAAAATTCCCCACGTATGGCGCCCAAAAGGATCTCGCCCTCACTTCCATCTCCAATGTCAATCGGTAAGGATTGCCAAAATTCATTAGAAACCCTAGAATCCTAATGCACGGAAAACCAACTTTTCAAGCCCTAATATTTTCTGATGCGATTTTTTTTTCAGGGAACTGCGAGGTTGTTGTTGATGCGAAGAAGTTCACCTCTAAATTGGATGTGAACAGCCTTCAAATCTCTCTCTCCAGATACGCGAAAATCAGAATATCAGGTACCGGTTTCATGTATTTTCTGTCCGACAGCAATTAATCTCTCATTGTTCTCTGCTTAGTCTCTTTGAAGATGATCGGAAAATGATAATATATTAAGGTAGAGCACCAGTTTCGTGTCTCATACTTTGGAGCCCCGTCACCAAAGTAATTCCATAATTGCCCTTCTAAAACTTTGTTTATATGATTATTTTAGGGAATTTATAATGCCACTCCCCAAATTTATAATGCCATCCAAAGGGGAGTGCGGTTATCAACTTGGGGAGTGGCATCATCAATCCAGATATGAAATTGATTTTGTCACTCCCCTAGGTAGTGGCATTATCAATGCCCCTATTTTAAGTTGCCATTAAATAATTGTTAAAAACAATAATCATTTTAAAACAACATATCATAACCACCACTGCACCACCCCATGATCTCTAGTCATCCTAGAAATGTGCACACACATAGTGTGTGCCCACCTTCCAGTAATATGGAAAGGGAAAATACCAGATGGTGTGAACAAATTTCTGAAGCTTGTGTCACAAAAGTGATTTCAACATCATTCGTATGAAAAACAAAAATTTTACAATAAAATCACTCGAGCTTAAGTACCCACTCCACCACCCCACGTATTCACACATAGCACGTACGCAGCGCAACTTCTAGTTTAAAAAAAGCCAAACCTTGAGTCCCTTCTCTTTTTATTTTTTTAAAAGGGCTCCAAGAGATTGGTAGTAAATGTTACTCCTTCCGTCCCAAATCGTTGATCCATTTTTCATCTTGGGACGTCCAAATTTTTTTCCTTTTCGAAACTACTAAGTTTTAATCTCTCAAAGTTATCCCTGCATATGATTGCACTCACAAGTTAGAATAAATGGGGAATGTTGAACATTTGATATTTTCAATAGGAATGGGAGTGCGATTAAAAAGGACGAAATTCCAAAAGGGATCATCTTTTGCATTAGCTTCTTACTGCTCCACAATGTTTTAGGTTGCTTGTTCTCCCTTTTTTTTTGGCAATGTTAAGTTGATAATATTTGGATATCTTCTGATGTGTCGCCAAACATGGCAGTGACCATATGATGGTCTATAACATGTGGTTGGTATATTAAGTGGTGTATCAATAATGGATACTTAAGTGGGTGTACTTTTTATTTGCTTATAGGTCAGGCTTTTTCTTGTTTTTGATTCTTTGAATTTGATTTTTTGTTGCAGTAGTAGAGGATAAGGATAAAAAGAGCTGCAATGATCTCCATAATCCTGGAACTGAGGAAAGTTGTATAGGTAATCAAATGGTTTGTTTGTTTGTTCACTTTTTTTTTCCCGGGTGTGAGAATTGTTCACTTATATTGTTAAACAAGATCCGATCCTTTTGATGAGTTGATAATTTCAATTAGGGAGTGGTGACTTCGTGCTCGTCAACCCCAAAGATGTAGGTTGCCAATCCAAGTCCCAGCTTCAGGTAAAACTTTCACTCTGCTTTGGTTTTTTTGGACTATGGTTCATTGTTGTTTGTTTGGAATAGATGAATAGGGATTTGAACTTAATTAATATCATGAACTAAGAAATCAAATAATAGGGATTGGAACTTAATTAATGGGTGGCTGCTGTCTAGTATTTATCATGAACTATTGGAAAGCACCATGCAAAGATATTTTGAAAAGCATTGTGCCCTTTTATTACTTAGATGCTCATATTGGAAGATACAACGTGGTTTAGTTTGTCACTACGGTACGAGGCATTTAGAGCTATGGTCTAAACTAGTCGAGGACTCAAGCTGAGTAGTGTCATAGTGTCATGTAAGCTTGGCTTGAAAAATTAATGGGTTTCAAGAGTATGTTTATGCTTGGGTTATGTATCTTTCATGCCAATCTCAAACAAACTTCAGTCGTGTTGAGGTCAAGCAGCTTGATTTTCTTTATATGGACTTAGAGTATGCACATAAATTATGCTGGCAACTGCTATACAAGCACAGAAAGTCAATGACCTTCCAAAATTTGTTCTTGTTTGGTGTGCTTTGAAATAAACTCCAAACTAAACGAGCTTTTAGAAAGACAGTCATAGAGCCGAAGTAACTTGGTTTGTTTTACAACCCATCGGAACCAGGAATGCCAACATGGGAGGGTGGTTTGTTTCCCTGCCTATCGCATCCGTGAACCTCGAATATGCCATATGCCCTGCCCGTTTTGCAACCTTCAAGGGTATAATTTCGGTCTACCATCCTGTCCCCACCAGGATTGGGTTGTCCACGACCCAGGCCAATAGCTTGTAAATTTTTCATTATGTATCATTTTTTGCATAAAAATGATGGGTACAAGGGCACATTACGCCATTACACCAGCCCGAGGTACTTCAGATCTCACGACAAGTTAATGATGCTTGTAGCTTGCAATTTGTACTTTGTAGAGACACAGATCATGTCCTTTTCATGTCGGGAGTAGGTATTTTAAAGAGCATCAATGTCTAAAAAAGGCTGGTTGCCTTCACTATTTAATGATGTATGCCACTTATGTCTGTATCTCGGACCTCTCGGGACCAGATTATTGTTATTGGGTACTTGTGAACTTGTAATTTTGTTGCTAATTTTGGAACCTTTCTTTGGTTATACATACTAAATATCAAGTTGCTACTTATATTTGACTTAAGTTCCCTTTCCACTTGTTGTTACCTTGCTTCTGTTGCATAAATTCTCTTCTAGTGAGCTCTCTTTCTTGGTATGTTCTGGTCAATTTATATGTTCTGGTTCATGCCTTCATGGTGCTGCAGGAAGTACTTAAGATATATGCGAAAGAGCTACCTGCCATGAATTATGCTGCAAATACTGGAAAGCAATCGATGTTCCTTGAAAGATGTGTTTCAAATGGGTAAAGCCCTCCCTGCAATCCTTTTGTGGCTGCATTCTGACCTCATCTCTCATCAGTAATAAATCCTTGTCTTTAAACTTTGCAAAATCTCATGGTGACTACCATTAAAATCTCCCCCCAAAATCTTAGCATGTCAAATGCACAGGTAGAATTTTGCTGACCAATTATTAACTAGTTCCAGTCACATCTTCTTTGATAAATAAAGTTTCCCATTGTTTCTCTGCAGTAAATATTGCACTTTACTTCTCAAATCCAAGTCTAAAGAAGATTCTGGAGAGGTATGCTTGCTTTGGTCGACATTCCTTTTCTATTTCGACATTAGGTATGTGCTCTCAGTTTACTAGAGATTACATGATAGCGGACGACTGTAGTGGACAGTCTTACAAGCTATGTTGTTGGGAATTTGCGATGGATGTAAGAGTCTAAAAGAAAGCAGTGAAGTATGTAGCAAGAAAATTGAGTTTGTTGGAAATATGGGGCTGTAAACAGAAGCCATGTTCATTTATTTATGTAAAGATGAAGTGAACTATTTCTCCTATAATGATGTACTTGTTATTTATCTCTTCACAGGTGATTGCTGCAATTACTTATCAAATAATTCCCGCGGATACCCAATATGCCGAGGTTCCCCTCACAGCTGTTAGCTCAATCTACCAAAGGAAGGTTCTGTGTTTTTTCCAGTTCTGATACTATTCAATACAGTTGCTATGTCGGCTTTGTGGCTATTATGCAGTTCTGTTATTATTTTCTTATATTGATATCTTAATCTGTACTTTGATGAATGATAACGCTTATTTTGGGTTCTAATAGAAGAATTGGCTTCGCGTATAATTTAAATTATGTTGGCAACACCTGTCATTCAACTTTGTTTTTGGCAAGGTCTCATGCTATTAGCTTTATTCGACTCGCAGAAGAGTTTCTCTATTGAAGTTAGTTGAGAGGATTTAGTAACTTGCAGGGGATTGGAAGCCTCCTGTACAGGGAGCTGAAAAAGAGATTGCAAAGTGTTGGTATTCGTACTATATTTTGTTGGGGGGACAAGGAATCTGAAGGATTTTGGGTTAAACAGGTATGTCATGAATGGTGCTTATTATAAGACTTATTGCAGAAATACTCTGAGTTAGTTGTTTGTTCAATATTTGCACACAAAAAAAGTTTTTCAATAGCCATACTATGGCTTTTCTCCTAATCTGAAGTTGCTTTGGAAGAACAATTGAAGTGTGTTATATTGGTACTTAACCATTCAAATTTAGGAATCAGTATTCGTTTTCACTCGTGTGTAATATTGGTACTTAACTTTACTGAAGTTGGACAACAAATACAGGGTTTTGTGTCGATAGGTGAGGTTGATACCAAAGGTAAAGCTCGTAGGCTGCCTATTAAGGCTGACATTCGTAGGGCATTATGCTTTCCTGGTGGGTCGACCCTCATGGTTTCTCATCTTAACATGGGCACCTCAGCTAACCTTGAAGAGCTGCCTAAGTTTTGTTCTTCATTGGGGCGTACTGAGCATTCTTTGCCCTTTGCTACCGTTCACAATCCTACTCTTGGAAGTAAAGAAGTGTGTTCTGTTTCTCACGAGGCGGTGAATCAGATAACAGCCATAACTGAATACTCTCATCCTCAAGGTCTGGTGAAAGATGGATTTCAAGTGGATGGTAAGTATAATCCCATTATTTGTGTTTGCAATATGTTCACTTATTCTGGAATGAAGAATTATTGCAGAATGCTTTTTTTTTTTTTTTAATCACCACAGGGGGGTGAGTGTGTGAGACTATTAGTACGTTTTCTACCACAACTATCTGTAGATCCATTGTTCAAACATACAGTATCAGTAAAATTAATTGGCTAAATTAATTAATCTTTCCCCATGTTTGGAATCGACCACATTGCAGAATTTCATGTGTTTTTGTGCCTTATTAATGTTCAAAATGGACCCACTTTGAAAGAGGTAGATATGAACTAGTCCAAAGTTTGCTAACAGGTAGAATTTGCCTAGTAAACTTGTATGTACAAGCATATATTCTGTCCTGTTACAACCTTAATTCTTACCAAAATTTTTTTTTTTCCGTCATGTTTCCATTTTGTTTTAAGGTAAACGTGGCCTGGTTCATTTGGGCATGGATTGCAACAATATGGCTAACTGTTTAGGAGTAACTAAATTTGGAGTCGATACTGATGTGAAGCATTGCTCATTTTCTTCAGGAAGTGGAAAAAAGAGGGTTTGGGAATCCTCATGTACAGCACTGAAGTCAAAAAAAGTCAAGGGCGGTTATCAAGTTGACTGTGAATTAGATTTGTTGGATTTTGTTTCAGAAAGTCATGGAATATCCAGTGATGTACCTTTGGCAGTAGTGGCTCCTAGGGATCCCTTCAGCAATAGTTTCACGGAAAAGACAACTGAAGAATGCCAACTAAATATTTTCTTACAAGATCATGGCAACCAGGAACTAGTATTGAGAGGAAAAAGCTTTAGGATCATGTTGATGAATATTGCTGATGATGCTAAGAAATCAACACTGTCCAAGGTATGCCCAGTTCTATGCTTCATTTACCGTGGATCCCATTTGGATGTCCCAAGGAGTATATAGTTTGATGATGTCCACAAGTATTAGCAAAAAAGTACGTTGTTGTACCTGTGAGATTCTGGTTTATGTGAAACTCAGAGAGACATTTGGCTATTTGTAAACGTCTTATTCTTACATTTTTTTCACAAAAATATGCACTTTATTCTGGTATTTTTCAAAATTGGGTCCTGAGAGTATATTCCTTGTAAGGTACATAGATTTTGACTACATATAGAAGCAAACCTGTATGTCACAACTTATAAAGTAATTTTACCAATATTTCAAAGTTTTTTTTAACTTTTTAGTTATAATCTCACAAAAGATTCCAAATTCTGCTTGAAGAGTAAGTTAACTCTGTTGGTGTCCTTTTTTTTTAACATTCTTTCTCGTGGCGGTTTTGAAATGATCCATCTTCCTCTTTAAGCTTGGCACAAGTTGTGGGTAATTTGGACTGATGAGGTAATGGCGATTGCTTCATGCATGTTACGTTCTCCCAAGCTTGTGACATGGCACACATCATGTGAGCCTCTCCTCATCGTGAACTTAATCTTTACTAACAACCACAAAACTTATGGTTTTAGAAATAATATGTCAGCCTCTGATTTTGGAAATGTGTATTTTAGCCAATAGATTTAGGCTCCAAATTCTTATATCCACAGCCATAATTGTCCGCAGAATATTCTTGATGATTTATTGAGTCATAGTTCTCTTTTTGAAGATAAGTTTCATAACTTCCCAATTGTAGCATTTACTTGTGTTCTATGATGTACGGACACGGACACGGATACCGACACGGACACCGAAACCGACACCGGGACACGAGAATTCTAAAAAAATGGGGACACGGCAGGGGACACGCCACGTGTATATTTATTTATATATAAATAAATAATTATAGTTTAACATCCAGAAATTTTTAAAAAATTATAATTTGGCCCCCAATTTTTTTTAAATTACAGTTTGACCCCCAATTTTTTTCAAAAATTACAGTTTGGCCCCCAAAATTTTAAAAAAATTGCAGTTTGGCCCCTGTGGTGTCCCCGCCGTGTCCCCCTCAAAATTTAATATTAAAATATGGGACACGCCACGTGGCGTGTCACGGATGTATCTCTGCGGTGTCCCGCAGTGTCCCCGTGTCCTGACACTGCGATTCTTCGACTGTTAGAGGTGTCGGTGCTTCATAGCTTGTGTTGGATATGAAATTCCTGCTTTAATGGATGGAGGGTATTTGAAAAAGGTGTAACTTTACTTTGTTTTCATCATGCGCCTGATTGTCTTCTAGGAGACAATTTACTGGCTTAGGTTACATTCTCCCCCTAAAAGGTTGAAGTTCAAGTCTGGTTGCAAGTCTGTTTAACTTGTCACGAGTGGATTATTTTGTCCTTATGCATCAGTTGAGACTGTATACATTTTCGTTGTTTATTTCAGTACTTGCTTTATCAGACATTAATCTTTGGTGAAAGCTCTTTTTAGTACCATGATTCATTCGTCGGATCTTTCTTACTGTTGCTTTCATCTTGTGAATAGATTATTGAAGACCTTAATGGGACTGTCACCTCTGATGGAAGTCTCTGCACACATGTAGTCACAGGGAAAGTGAGAAAAACTTTGAATTTCTGCACTGCTCTCTGTTCAGGGTCAGTTTCTTAGATCTTTCAAATGATATATCGCTGCTTCTACTTGTTCTTTCATTCTTGTTTTTGCATTCTATATTGTCTATTGTATCTTTAGTAAATCAATATTCATATTCAATGTGCATGTGTTGTAGCCCACTATGCGTTTTCAATCTGAATAATGATCCATGTTTTTGCATTTTTTCTGCTTATAAATCTATTGTCAGAACCACTATCTGTTACCACACAGTAAACGTATTAGTCTACACTGAGACCATAAAAGCTATCAGATGCAGATCTGGCTAGCTCTTGTTCTACTCTGGAAACAGTTCAGAAATGGCAAGGAGTATAAAAGTTGGATTCAATTCTATGAGCTATATATCTAAGTGTTAGATAATCAATTATGCTACTTGATATGGGGGAAGATTGGACAAAAAATTTCCCACAGAAGAAGTGCATTTTGGTTGTTGAGTATTTGAAAACAAAAATTCATGACCGCTTTAAGGTCAGCCATGCTTTATTCATGAGTGCTGCACAGTTCAGGTATGAAAACTTTAGAAAACAAATGTAGACAAAATGGGGTGCCAAGATTGATCCGTGGTGATGCAACAATGAATGATTCCAGCAAAAGTACCTTTGCAAACAAAGAAACCAAGACATTGGGTTTGCAAAGGGCAGGTGGAGTATGGGGGGCTTGATTATAGCTACTGGGAGAAATATTACCACCGATTTTTGGAAGACAATTTTGTGACAGCTTTTTGAAATGATCAGAACATCCTTATATTATTGCAATTTTGTATCCATGAAAATGGGTGAGAACTCGTTAACAATGATGTTGAGCAGAAGAGAAGTTCATATATGGAATTGCACATGGAACACCATTTGGGCTTCATAAAATCTCATCTATGGTCATTACACCTTTTCATGTAGTATATATATTGGTTAGGACGCTGCTAGACAGATTTATTTTCTTTCAAAGAAGAATTTAGTAGTTACTGGTACTTTTTTAGTTCAATTTTCTGGACAGTTTTAGACTTTGCTAGTTCATAGCATATTCATTTTTGGGTAATGTATGGAATCTGTGTGATGCTAGTTGGTCAAAGTCAAACTGTCTTACTTTCTTGTGTGTCATAATGTCCATAAAATTAGGAAACCCCACCAATATCGTTTACTTGAATTAGGCTCCGGTATATGCTGGTTGTTTTGTTGGAACTGGTAAATGTTACCTGTTTTGCAGAGCTTGGATAATTTCACCTAGTTGGCTAAAAGAAAGTTTCCGGGAGGGCAGATTTGTGGGTGAGTCACAAGCCCCACGTGGCCTTTTTCCTTTATTGCCTACTTGAGCACTTAAATGTATTGTGCCCGTGTAATGGTTTTCCTTTGTAATGGACAGATGAAATGCCTTTTATTTTGAAAGATGAAGACTATGAGTTGAAGTACAGAATTGAGTTGAAGTATGCAGTTCGGAGGGCAAGAGAAAGACCCCAAGCTTTGCTTCATGGCTATAATGTATGCCTTGCAGCTCATCTTCAACCCCCAGTTGGTACCCTATCAGCCATTATAAGGTCTGCTGGTGGAAATGTAAGTTCTTAGGATATGGATGAGTTAGATTATTGGCCTATAGAACTGCACCACCACATGACACATTTGTATTGGCATTAAGGCAGAAAGTACTTTAAAAGCATTAAATTTCCACCATGGAAGCAAATTCTTGTTACGTATCAATACAAATGTTGATGATTTAGTCTGTAATCCAATTGTCAAGTTTAATTGTAATAATCAACAAAGAGAAGGAAATAAAAGCATGACATAACCAATGCATATGTAGCATTTTTATTGTTGTGTTACTTTTGTACGTTTTTGGCAATGGCCAAATGCTTTATTAGATCCTTTTTCAACTCATCTTGAAAAAAATGCCTAATGTTTGACCTGACACCGTGTATACAGACAGCCAAATTGGTTTGTTAGATTCATGTTGGTTGCTTACTTCTGGTTATGTATCTAACAGTTTTCTTGACCACACACTTGTTACATCTTGTTTTAATCTTTCAACCAGTCTCCAGGCTCAATTCAATTGCATGCATATGTTCTCTATTAGATTCTCATCACCAATCACGTGAGTTTTTGTTTTTTTCCTTGGCAGCTCAAAATTGATTTTCAGTACTACTTTACCACATTTTTATATCTGAAATTCTTACTGGGAGTTGTTCATACGCTGTTTATAGCATGCTTTATGCTCTTTGAAACCAGCCTGGCTTGGGGTTCCTTCTTCGTTTTTTCCCCCTTAGATCCCTTTGGGTTTTTTCTCTTTCAAAAACTTGTTTATGAATTGTGATTATTCATCTGGCTTTCAGACCTTTTTCAGTAAGTTTCTTTGAAACCTTCCTGTCTTTTACAAATTCAGGTGATCCGTGGAGTAGACAAATTAAACCAAGCATCAAAGACCATCTTTTTGGCGTGTGAAGAGGACATGGAGGAAGCTCTTTCAGCTGTGAAGAAAGGAATATGGACTTTCAGTAGTGATTGGTTTATGAACTGTATCATGAAGCAAGAACTTGACTTGGATGCCCCACAGTTTGCTGAATCCCTCTAATTGCACTCCGAAGTCAAACCTACCCGTTTTAGAGCAACTCATGACAACAGTAGCGTGAATAAGTAAAATAATTACTCGTCAACAGGAATAGCAACATAAACTTATGTATCTATTGCTTATAATGTTATGTTGCAAACTAGAGGGTGTGTAGATATCCAAATGTCAAAATTGCAATGCAAATTTTTGGGAAGAGAGTAGTTTTTGGTGCCCTTTTGCGTGTCAATTCCCCAGTCGTGTGCATTCGTGGGTGAATTCCATACTTGAATGTAACTTCAGAAGAATGATCAAAACGTATAACTGGAAATTATTGTCAACTTATTCTGATTTTTGCTTTGTTCGGTTCCTAACTTAGTTTTAGTTTTAGTTTTGATTTCAATCATTACCCTACTTCTTTTTCCATTCATTACCCTATTTCTCCAATTATTACTTTCTTATTTCTCTCTATCTATCTCCAATCATTACCCATATTTTCAATTATTACTCTATTTCTCTCTCTACCCACTACCAAAACTAAACTAAATTAAACTCTCAACTAAACACTACCGAATTTGTGGTAGATTATCAGCTCATGCCTTTTGACTTTGCTTGGGTTTGTTCCTCATTTCCTTATGAAAATAGCTTCCTTCCAACCATGTTATACAGAATCCTCACAATGTGGGAGTTTTCTAATTGAAACCCCATTTGGAAGGCTCTTTCGTTTTTAAAATGATGAGTAATGCTTGGTTTATTTACAACAACGTTATTCAAAGCAATTGTTTCCTATAAAAAAAAATAAAAAATATGAGTCTTTTATGGATAATTACTGTTAGAAGTTCTTCAAATTATTACAAAAACGAAAGTTGTACTAACTAAATGGGTTAAATAGCCCTTATAGTCCCGCGGGAAAACTCACCCTAAAATTCATGTGTTAGATGTCGGATTATATTAACTTATTCCTTTCAAAATTTCTGTACCTAATTTTATGTGTATTTCGGAATAATGTTTACCATTGAGCTGCAATCCAATGCCAAAAGATGTGGAGTAACAAAAATGGAGAATTTGAGGTCTAACTTACTACTGTTTACGAAAACTCTGGGCTTAAATGCAATAATTTGAAGTTAGTGAGTGCCATTGATAATTTCAGAAATTCAAGGTACATAATTACAAATTACACAAAATCAACCGATAATAGCCGTACATATCAGCTACGGATGAAAGCCAAGAGTGACACGGTCCCTCTCTCTCTCTCTCTCTCATGGCTAAAATGGGGGTTGAACTACGGACACTTCATTCAAACCCTCGTTTAAGTCGGAAATGGAGGGCTTCAAGAAGGTTGAGATTACATTCTTGCCCACCTCTATCTTTAACAGTTCGAGCTTCAATGTCTATGGAGGACAAGGACAAGTTCTACAAAGAACTGGGTTTGTATCCATTTACTCTCTCATACCGTGTCCTACGTTCATGAGCTTAGATGAGATTCTAATTTCATCCGTGTTTGTCCTTTTCTTGTTTGTGTGGCCATCTCATATTTAGTTTTTTCTTATTATCGATTTGTTGTTTGTTTTTTTAATCGGCAAAAGTCTGTATTGTTAGTTGAAGCTAGTGACGTTTGAACCGAGTCAAATGCATGGTGCCTCCTACTGGGCTACCACTCCATTTGCTTATTATCAATTTGTTTGAGTATAATTTGGTGATTTGATATGAGCCACTTCAGGGGTACTTCCTCAATCTCTTGGAAAAAAATTCTCAACTTATTTTTGTAACCCACTTTAATCATGTTTGATGAAAGACTTGAAATTCTCCAATGCTTACTCATTGGAAATCTCATATATATATATATATATATAAAGAAATTCCACCCTTATTCGCTATAGGTATTTTCACCAATTTTGGTAATGAACTTGCACCTTCTTTGATTTGATGGAAAATAAATCCTTTCTAATTTTGATATCCCTTTGGCGAAAAACTCCGTTGGAGCTTAATACCATGTTGATTCCTACCAATAAATGCAGTCTGGTTTCTTAATCACGGCGATAAAGTGTCTGATTTCTGTCCACTGGTGGGCTAGTTTAGTTATTTATTTATTTGTAAGTTCTCATAATTTGCAAAAAGGATCTACCCAAACAACCGCACTACGTGAACAGACCTTGAATGTTGGACAAAATCCACTACCAGAAGCTGTGTTATGAAACTTGTAATTAAAGTTCTTTGGCACGAAAATGAGTCTGGAGAGCTTGTAGCACAGGAGACAGAATTGGATAACTGAATTCTAGGGCTTGCTTTGCTCCGTTCTTATGTCCTTTAACGAGGACTACTTCAATTTTGATACGACTAGAATTCGAATTTTTTAATTAAATGTCAATGACAAGTTGTACTGAATTTAAAACTTTGCTAGTAGAACAAGGGCTAAGCTCTAAAGCACTCTTGTCTGGTACGCAAAATGATTGAGCAGATCAATAGTTGGTGCCACTTGAAGCAATAATAGTCTTAGATGAAATTCAATTAAGTCTTCAGGATGAGAATGAGTTTTCTTGAGAAATCAAGGCAGTGTTTAGTTGACTGGAATGAACATGGAAGGGAATAATAACTCCCTTGAAAGGCTCATTTCATCATTTGGCTCGCTACAAATGTAGCATAAGGCAGATTACGAATGCTGTTATCCTTACCCTATTTAGGGGAATGGTCAGTCAATACCTAACGATTTTAAAACTTGGTCGTTAACAGCCGATACGTAACGGTTTTTTGGCATTTTGATACCGTTAAACCCCAGTATATCGGTGGGAGGGCAAAATCGCATGTGTATTGGCCGGTTCCATTACGTAACGATCTATTTTTGATTCACGGCCGTTATAGCCATACTCGACCTTTACGGGTGATTTCGGCATTAAAATTTTTTTTTTCTCAAAAAATAATTTCTAAAATTCACGATCAATACAATGGATTCCTGTTACGTATCGTTCAATACTCTCGATACTGTTACACCTCGACCGTCACCATTATGTGTCCTGATACCATTATTTAAAACCTTGGTTCGTTCCATTAGGGAGCCAAGGAGACCATTCCATTCCTTTCCAAAATCATTTCATTATGTAAATTACGTATGCTATGTGTGAGTTGAAACAGGGCTAGTGTAATGCTAGTCATAAAGTAGTCTTGAAATTTAAAGGATGAAACTGCAACCTATCAAGCCTTCCCCAAATTGCTAGGATAACTCTTTCTGCTTCTAATATTCATTTGGCAAATAAAGGTAATTGAACGAACTTTATGAGAAGCTATCAAGTTACTTAAGAGGCAAATGACCTGGTCAAAAGAGTTCAGGACCTAGTGATAGCTGATACTATCTCCATCCCTTCTTTTACGTCCATCTTGAGCATTCCAACTTCTGATTTTCAATGTTGCCCTTTAGTCCTTACTTTTGAAAAATTGGCTTTGATTTCCATCGTTGTCCCATACTCTTAATTCTTAAGACAACTAATTTTGAGTTTTAGTTTTGGAAATCGAGATACTTTTTATGTGACTTGTCAAAGAGGACTATTCGTTTGGGACATCCCAAAATGGAATCTAGGACTAGAACTAAGGGACAGAGGGAGTAGTTTTTTAATTTTACTGCAACTTGGACATTAAATGTACTTTACCTGTGGGAATCTGTTCGTTTTATATCTTTCCATTGAACGGGTACATATGCCAGTACAACAGTTCTCTCTGACTTAAAATTGGTAATGATAATGGAGTTTCGTTCAGGTATGTTTTCTCTAAGAAAGAAGATTGAAGATGTAGTTCTCCGTGCTGAGATGTTGGCACCAGCAGCTTTGGAACTTGAAGAAGCAATACACATAAAGCATGAGGAAACGATACGTCAATCTAACTTGTGGGATGACCAAGCCAAATCAAATGAAGTCCTCATAAAGTTAGCTGATAGCTCCAGAGTGGTTGATGCTCTCAAAGACTTGTGCTATAAGGTAACGTTCTATGCCTAACATTTTTGCAGGAATTTTATTACAGGTGCATGTTTTCCGCTTATAGATTTAATAAGCTTTGGATGATAAAAAATAAAATAAAAATGGCAGGCGTTGCATGTGGTCAAGAAATGATTTACTCCCTTCAACATTCATTCCTTTTTTCTTCAGATAAGATCCCGGAAGAGGACAGTCATTAGATCTCTTCTAATTGACACTGCTTTGTGCAGGCCGAAGAAGCTAAGTTGATTACTCAGTTAGCGGAGATGGATGCCATAAACTTTAGGCTTTTTAAGCAAGCCTACAGTGCCTCTTTGGATGTAAGCAAATTATTGGACAAGTATGAGATGTGCAAACTTCTTAGAGGGAAGTATGACACTGAGGGAGCATGCATGATAATTAAAGCTGGAGTTTCGGGCTTCTACCCTGAGGTTTGATAATCATTGTCAAATGGGATCTTAAGCAAATTAATTTTGGATCCAGCTCATTCTGAATCTCTGATGTCAAAATATGGAACCTTTCTTTGGTCCATGTGTGACATAATATCTTCCCCTTTTAAAATGAAATGGCATGTATTTCAAGGTTTGGAGATCATTTACGACTCTTATTTTTGTTATATGATGATAAAGACGATGCAACAGGCAAAGGCTAAAGTCTAAACCTTTATGTAGGCATATGTACAATTCTCCAGTCCTTGTTATTGGCCATTGAACCTTCAATATGAGGCAGTCTCACTTTGCCACAGCTGCATAAATTGCATTTTGTTAGCATCTCGTCTGCCATACATACCAGCTATTGTCTTTTTCGTCATTCAAGAACTAAATTTTGAACACCTTGTAAAATGGATTGATCCTAGTTCATTTGCTGTCAAACTGTACCTTGTCATATAAGCTAGTCCTTCTTCTTGTGTTAATGAATTCTTTTTTATAAACTTGTGTTCGAGTTTTCCCTTTCATAATTTTCGTTGTACCTTCCATCTTTTATTCGTCTTGGGGGGATCATTATACCTCCCGGAGAGTTGATGTTGGTTTGTACTGGAGCATATCTGTTCACCTCACTGGACTTGTCACTATCTTTTTGGGTTGATTTTTTACCGTAGGTTCAGTTTATATTATTTAGTTGTAAATTTTGGCCCACAAAAAGTTCCAATGATCCAAGACGAGGCTTGTGGAGTTTATTGGTTGATACATAGGTGTGTGATTTTTCGTAATAGCCTTTTCCCTGCCCTCACTCTACTTTTGCGAATTTTCAAACACAGATATGGGCAGAACAGCTACTTCGTATGTACTTGAAATGGGCTGAAAAACAAGGTCATGGAACACGAGTGGTTGAGAAATGTCTTTCCAAGAATGGTGGTATCAAGTCTGCAACTATTGAGTTAGAATCCAAGTATGCCTATGGCCATCTTTCTGGGGAAAGAGGTGTTCACTCTATGATTAGCCGCTGTGATGCATCTGTTTCCGATGAGGTATAAATCCATATATTCTGCCTTAAAGCATGCTTTTAAGTTTTTAACTTGTTGTCCTAACTAATTTTGATATCTTGCAGGTTGGCATGGCAGCAGTAGATGTTATTCCTCTGTTTCTTGAAACAGCTCCTGACCTAGAAATTGATAACGAGGACTTGTTGATCACCTCACCCTCATCTTGTGAAGCACAGTGGGGTCAAACTGGATCTGCAGTATGCATTCAGCATATTCCAACTGGCCTAAGAGCAGAATCTTCAGGTAAACAACTGTTCCAAAACACAGTGCCCAATCGTTTTGGTCTTTGAATCATATCCATTGTTAATATCACAATTATTTTTTATGTACATACTGTTAAAGCATCCAACTCCAAACCAATTGGCAAAGAGTGGAGAGGCTGTCCAGGCTCATATACTAGTTTTGGAGGAGATAATTAACCGATGTGGGACAAATCCCAACACTCCCCCGCACGTGCGACCCCTGATTCGCACGTGGAGAGGTTAACAAAGGATCCGGAACACACGGATCACAATGAAACAAAGTGCAACTATGACACAAACAAAGGGGAAAAGCCTCCGAAAGCCTAGCTTTGATACCATGTTAAAGCATCCAACTCCAAACCAATTGGCAAAGAGTGGAGAGGCTACCCAGGCTCATATACTAGTTTTGGAGGAGATAATTAACCGATGTGGGACAAATCCCAATACGTACTACGATGCCTACGTATTTTGGGAGCAAATATTGAAGGGAAAATGCTAGTGGAAAACGCAAGCTTGCATTCATGCATGCTCCAGACACACACACATGCTCTAAGCAGAGAGAGAGAGGAAGAGAGAGAGAGAGAGTGGCGGACGCACGATTTTTATGTAGTGGGGGTTCAAACCCCATGTATTTCTACATTAAAATATCACAAAGTGTGTTTCATAACTATATATTGCTACTTGCTAAGTCCAAGGAAGAGACTAGATTGTTTTTAACTGCCATATGGTAAAGCAAACTAGGAAGTCCTTGGAACAACATTTTTAGCTGTTAGGAATCAACCTGAGAAGAATTTGAACAACAGATAAATATTCTGCTTGAATTTTTGGATTCAAGACAGTTTCTCAATCAGCATTACTTTGCTTATAAAGGAGTATTCTCAATATTCACTAGGATGGGATAAAGTATTTGGTTGAGGTCATTCTATATGCACACTCTAGTGAATATTCATTTTTCCTACAAAAGACATCAGAAATCAGATACAAAATAACACTTGGGATGTATACATCCTCATTTCCGGCGCACCCTCTCCCCTGTAGTTATTTATAGACTTTTCCTTTTTGTCAGATAATCCATTAAGAACTAGCAAACCAAGAACAAGAACCAAGGTTGTAGCCTTGGGAGTCCAACAAAAGTAGCAAACAATTGAGGAAAACCTAGAATTTAAGCCAAACAAGGCCAGCAACGACATTTACACACCGAGAAAAAGAAAGGGGAGCCCAACCAAACCATCAAGTCAAGGGAAAAACATGTTTTTAGACATACAGAGTGTTACCTCCATCTCAACCTCCATCTTGATTGTTAGTAAATCCTTAAGGGTTTTCTTAAAAGTACAGCTATTCCTCTCACCCCAGATATGGGAAAGTGGGGAACCTCTCGCTGGTTTTTGGAATTCGACTAGCACTAATCCCTTTTGGGCTCCTCTGAAGCCAGCAGTTGGTTAGCATAAGCTTTCAAATCCAGTTTGAAAATGGGCACTTAAAGAAGATGTGGTTATGAGATTCCACTCCATTAGCACAATAGCACATACCCCTCAGTGTTCTCCACCCCCCAACTGTATAGTCTCTCTCTTGTAGCTTGCCTCCCATGGAAAGCCATCCACTGTATGAAAGCGCATCGAGGCACGTGATGAGTGAACCATACGAGGTGAACTCAAGGGATGATGGGCATAGTTGTTCTTATAGCATGCCAAGCAGAGGAAGAGCTGTATTTTGCAGTAGCAGTAGGGGTCCAAATGAGCCCGTCTGAAACTTGACTGTGAGGATTTAGAGTAGCCGGAGTATTAGCAGTGATATCCTGGAGTAACTGGGTTCCTCATTCTACGCCACCTGCAAGTATCCCCTTGGATAATGGAGGCCTCCTTTGGTAGACAGGGACCTCTACGTGTTAAAAGGTGCCCTACCTCCATACCGAAACAATTGAAACTTCAGAGAAGAGAACTACGTATTGTATTCCTTAAAAGATAAAGATTACAAGAATAATAAAGAGGTTATATAGGCTAACCCTAATAACGTTAGACAAACCTAATATAACAAACGGACTAAACTACCCTTAAATAATAACAAATAACAAGAGACACTAAAACCCTAGATCAACACCCCCCCTCAAACTCAGGAGGTGAGCGCAGAGAGCATCATGAGTTTGCCAAGAAGAAAACGGAAACGAGCAGCAGTGTGATTTTTCGTGAAAAAATCAGCCAACTGCAGCGAGGATGGAACAAAAGGCAAGTCAATCGTGCCTGACTGTAGATGTTGGCGCACAAAATGACAATCAATCTCGATATGCTTAGTACGCTCATGGAAGACGGAATTGTGGGCAATTTGGATGGCACTCTTATTGTCACAATAAAGAGGTGTGGGAGATACAAGAGAGACACCCATATCAGATAGAAGCCATCGTAGCCAAACTATTTCAGCTGTAGCCGAAGCCATAGCACGATATTCAGCTTCAGCAGTAGAGCGAGCAATAACCGATTGTTTCTTGCTTTTTCAGGAGAGAAGAGAATCCCCGAGAAAAACACAAAAACCTGAGGTAGACTTCCGATCAGAAACATCACCCGCCCAATCAGCATCAGCATAGGCCCGAAGAGTCAAACTGGAAGTGGAAGAGATCAACAAACACTGAAAGGTAGTGCAACGAACATAGCGCAAAATACGTAGGAGGGCAGCCCAATGAGTAGACCGAGGAGCAGAAACAAATTGGCTGACGATATGAACCGCATAAGCGATGTCCGGGCGAGTCACTGTTAGATAGACCAAACAACCAACCAATTCACGATACTGGGTAGGATCAACTAAAGGAACACCATCAGAAGGATGGAACTTGGTATGCAATTCAAGAGGAGTATCAATAATCTTGTCATCAGTGAGATGAGCACGATGAAGAATATCAGAGACATATTTAGTTTGCGATAACAAGTAACCTTTGGGGGATGAAGCCACCTCAATACCAAGAAAATAGCGAAGCAGACCCAAATCCTTCATTTCAAACTCGCGAAATAGATGAGATTTAACCTCAGTAATAGCTGCAGAATCAGAGCCCGTAATAATCATGTCATCCACATACAATAAAAGAAGAACGATCCCTGCAGAAGTCTGACGAATAAAGAGAGCTGAGTCATGCTGACTAGGGCGGAACCCAATCTGCAGTGCAACAGAATGAAACCGCTCATACCAAGCACGAGGAGACTGCTTAAGGCCATAAAGAGCACGGCGGAGACGACATACAAGATCAGGAGAGTGAGAAAAGCCCGGAGGGGCCGCATATACACTTCTTCAGACAGACACCCATTGAGAAAAGCGTTCTTGACATCCAACTGAAAAAGAGACCATTGGTGCACTGCAGCAACAGATATCAATGTGCGGACTGTGGTCATTTTTGCAACAGGAGCAAAGGTCTCCTCATAATCAATCCCATATTCTTGAGCGAAGCCTTTTGCAACAAGCCGAGCTTTATACCGCTCTAAAGAACCATCAGAATGAGTTTTGACTTTATAAACCCACTTACAACCAATGATATTCTTACCATCTGGTAAAGGTACCAAATCCCAAGTTTGAGTCTTGGCAAGAGCAGTGAGTTCATCATTCATAGCATTGACCCAATTGGGATCATTACAAGCTTCTTTATATGACCTGGGTTCAACATAAGTATGGATACGAGAGAGAAAAGAGCAGTAGGTAGAAGAGAAACAGGTATGAGTAAAGCCAAGTCCTACCGGTGGGCGACGTTCACGAGTAGGATACCGAGGTTCAGGACCAGGGTCCAAGGAGGCAGCGGGAGGATCAATAGAGCTGGGAGGAGGAGCCGGAGAGACTGCATTGTGTCGATTCCGAGAGTATGCATACGGAAAGGGTGGAATGAGAGTAGACCGAGAGGGAGCAGAAGACGCCACAGGAAGATCAGACACTTTGACAGTAGAAATGTACTCTTCAGAAGGGACCTCAGAAGGAAATGGGTCAATATGAACCAAGTCTGCCTTAGTGACAGGAGCAATTTTGGGAGGAAGGGAAAAATAGGGCAGACGCTCAAGAAAAGTAACATGCCTCAACACATACAGCTTCTTTGTCACAGGGTCATAACAGCGATAGCCTTTCTGATTGATACCATATCCCAAGAAAACACAGAGGACACATCGAGCACTAAGTTTAGTGCGGTCCTTCTTAGGAAGAAGGACAAAACAAGTAGAACCAAACACACGAAGGAGGGAGTAGTTGGGAACTTGACCATAGAGACGCTCATAAAGGCAAGCACCAGCGAGAAGAGGGGTAGGCATCCGATTCAATAGATAAGCTGCAGTAAGAACAGCTTCGCCCCAGAATATAGCGGGAACAAAAGAAGATAGAAGAAGAGACCTAGCAGTGTTAAGGAGATGGCGATGTTTTCTTTCAGCACGACCATTTTGGGAAGGTGTATCAGTACACGAGGATTGATGAATTGTTCCATGAGTTGCTAAAAAATCTGTAAATTCTGTAAGAGAGTATTCCCCACCCAAGTCAGAACAAAGAATTTTAATCGTGGCTGAAAACTGAGTTTGAATCATCGTATGAAATGAGCGATAGACTTTATAAAAATCAGATTTATGTGTAAGCAAATAGACCCATGTATATCGACTGTAATCATCAACAAAGGAGACATAATAAACAGAACCACCCTTGGTTGCAATCGGGGAAGGCCCCCACAAATCTGTGTGAACAACTTGGAAAGGTGAAGTGGAAAAAGAAGGACTTTTATTAAACGGTAAAGCAGACATCTTTGCTAACTTACAACCACTGCACTCAGAAATATCACTAATAGAAATGTTACCCAAAAAACCAGACTGAACAAGAAGTTTCAAACGCTCACTAGACAAATGACCTAATCTAGAATGCCAAAGATAAAAAGGAGAGGATTTTTCATCCAAACGAAAAGATGACAATGCAGTGGAAGTAGATTCCATAGGAACATGCAAGCTCTCCAGCACATATAGATCACCAACCCTACGGCCGGTCCCAATCTGCTTCTTGGACACCCGGTCCTGCACAACACAACCAGAGGAAGAGAACAGGACGTCAAAACCAGAGTCGGACAACTGACTTATCGAAACAAGGCTTAAAGACAAATGGGGCACATAGAAGACATTAGGAAGTGATAATAAAGAAGAAGCAGTAGGAAGGATAGACCCAGCAAGCACAACATGCATATGAGATCCATTTGCAGTAGCAATACTAATGGGAGGGACAGGGGAGATAGAATTACAAAGTAACGACAAATCAGGAGTCATATGATTGGAGCAACCAGAATCAAAAATCCATGTGGTGGGTAAGATACCTGTGGTATAAGCACTGTGCAAACCTGGCAAGGTAGCGGTCATAGCAGAAGCCTGTGAATGATTCCCTTGGGTAGCTATAAATGCCTGAAACTGCTGCCACTGATCAAATAAGGGAGAAGGTGGGACTCCGCTAGCGGTAGGAGTTGCAAAGGCTGTTGGAGGTCGAGGAGCCTGGGATGGTGGCCGAGAAAATGATGGTGCAGTCGAATTACGTCCTTTTGGCTGCGAAAGCTTAGGACATGCATGCTTCCAATGTCCCTTTTGACGGCAAAAACTACACTCATCCATGGCAACCCGAGGCTTGGGCTTGCCAGTAACCTGTATCAAATGTGAAGCTGGAGTGGGTAGAAGGGGTGCTAATTGCTGAATAGGAGCTGCTGGAGTGACAAACACAGACTGAGTAGGAGGAGCAATGGAGGATACTTTGAACCTAGTTTCCTCTGCAATAAGTTCACGAACTGCACCATCCACTGTAGGTAAGGGAGACCGATGTAAGATAGCTCCTCGGAGGGGTTCAAATTCACCTCGAAGAACCATCAGAAACTGAACAAGACGGTTTTTCTCACGATACTGCAAATAGCTATCAAGTAATTGCAAGTCTGAGGGTTCCATAACAGCCAACTGATCCCAATAATTTGTCATCTCATTATAGAATTCCTGAATCGATTTATCCTTTTGAGTAGCACTGCGAATAGACATCTCAAGCTCATATTGTTTAGCAAAGTTTGATTCAAGATACATAGATTTCAAATAATCCCACACTTTCTTTGATGTGTCATATTTCGAGAAATTCATTCCAATACTTGGTTCAACAGAGTTGTGAATCCAAGTAAGTATCTGTGCATTTTCAATCTTCCATTTTTCAATAGCAGTGGCAGACCTTTCGGACTTACTATCTAGAACAGGACATGGTACTGAACCATCTACATGTCCCCATACTCCCTTACCCACAATAAAATTCTTCATAACATATGCCCAGTAAGAATAGTTATTACCAGTTAAACGCACACTGATAGCTTGAGTTTTATCGTCAACCATGATGATAAACAGATAAGAAAATTCAGTACTGTACTGAAGAGAATTATAAAGAGATAACTGCAGTAACCTGAATCCGGTTGAAACCAGTAAGAGAAGCACCCAAAGTTATCACTGTACAACTGATCGAGGTATTTTCAAGAACAACCCAGTGTTGCCGATGACTGGAACAAGGTCTGCGATGGTCAGAAGGTGATCAGAGGTGGTCGCTGGTGCTCGTTAGATTGAGTGTGGCGTACAAGAGAGAGAGAGAGAGAGAGTCGTATTAGAGAGAGAGAGGGGGATTTTGCTGTCGTATGATAGAAAAGGAGAGATGCTACTGTGCAACACCGGCAACGGCAGCCGGTGGGTCTAAGAAGACCTGCTCTGATACCATGAAACTTCAGAGAAGAGAACTACGTATTGTATTCCTTAAAAGATAAAGATTACAAGAATAATAAAGAGGTTATATAGGCTAACCCTAATAACGTTAGACAAACCTAATATAACAAACGGACTAAACTACCCTTAAATAATAACAAATAACAAGAGACACTAAAACCCTAGATTAACAACAATGCCCCAAGGAGTGCCAGTTGCCCAGCCAAAGGAAACTGGACTGTATCACCCACTAGCTGCAATTACAGACTTTAAGATAAACTATAAGAATCTTGTTCTTGCTCACAAGTGGAAGTCCCCAGATATGAGTTGTTTGATGCCATCTCAAAATTACCTGTGGCACTTCTCAATGCCTGAGACACTTCGAAAACAAATACATCCACTTCTAAAACAAATACATCTTCAAAAGATATTGAAAGTTTCATACATGGAACTACAGAGTCCTTTCTCCTTTGCATACCTGAGTCATTTTCTGGTAACAATAACGTGTTTCATTTTTGCAGGAGAAAGAAGCTGCTTTGCAAACAAGATCAAGGCCATTAATCGCTTGAAGGCCAAACTGCTCGTGATTTTGAGAGACCAAGGAATTTCCAATTCAAGGAGCATCAAGAAGGATTCTATCGTTGATTTGTGGAATCAACAGACTAGAAGGTACATTTTTAGCCCACACAAGCTTGTACAAGATGTAAAAACTGGCATTCATCTGCTGGACCTAAATTCTGTTTTGGATGGAAATATTGAACCTCTTATCGCGGCTAGCATGAACTCCAGACAGGATTGTGAATACGGTTGATATGGTTTGAAACTGGATCGGTTACTCTTCTTGTTATGTGATGTGAAAACCTTTAATCATCTACTTGTTTACCTGTATATGCTTAAATTGATTGAAAGAAGGGATTTGTGTACTGAATTCGAGTTCAAATCGGATACTGACTCCTGAAAGTAGGAGATTCATTTGCAATGGATATGCTTTAATTCTCAAGAGGACTTGGTTTCTATTTCCAGGGTAGTTTTGCCAAATACTTTCTAATGGTTGCGGGGCTTCAAAACTTGTTTTTCTAGGAATTGGTTTGGAAAAACAGAGAATGTCTCGAGAAAATGTTTTCAAATTCTCGGAAACTGTTTCCCCTGAAAAACGATTTAGATATGAGAATGATGAGTACGTTAGTTGCAAAAATATTTTTTTGATGCCTGTTCCAGAAAATTGATTCTATGCAAACTGCAACAGAGCTAGGTTGGTCACAGGGTTTTGTGTTCCTGATTCATTTTTATACGTGCACAGTAGCTTGTGCACAGCAGCTGTGCACGTAGCTTTTCTGCATTTTATAGTGAACATCGCCTTAAACCCTAGCAGATATTCCGACCCCCCAAATATGGTTTGGATTTCTACTAAAACCCCGTTTGCTAAGGTTCTTATTTTCTAAGTACTTATTTCCCGCTTTACGAAACAGGTAATTTTCTCCTAATACATCACATTTAATTCAAAAATAAGTACTTATTTGAAAAATAAATACTTATTTCTTTCAGTAGAACAGGGCTGTCTAATTTTATCACAATGTAATAGTTTCTTAAATGTAAGAGTTTTGTTGATTTTTTGTGAAATCCACACTTGTGAGATAAGTAATTCTAGCAAATGTCTGCGACAGTTACCGGAGAAGATGTTTTTTTCAAGAAAGTCGTAGCAGAGATACCATTTTGGGTGTTGCAAACAAAAAATAGTAGTTGTGAAAATCATAAATAAGTACAGACGCAAGAAGGGTATGTTCGGTATTAAGTATTTGTAGGGGCTTCATCAATCGAATTTTCTCACATTTTAACTTGGATAGAGTGATCTACCTACCGTCATTTCCTCCCCGTTTCCCCCTCTCGTGAGTTGAGTTTTGGATTCTGATCTCTCTGTCTTCTCTGGTGGCTCAACACTTGTCTTCTCTGGTGGCTCAACACTTGTGACGGGGTTCCGTCCATTTTGTTCGGCGAATCTGGTGCAGCTTAGAGCTGGGTAGGCATGGCGTGTGATGGTCTGGCAAGCGGCGGGCATCGGTATGGCTAATAAAGGTGAGGTTGGAGTTAGTTTTTTTTTTAATTGTTGCTTTTCTTTCCTTTTGCCGGCTGTTTGGCCTGGTGGTTTTCCGGCTAGTCTCCCAGTCCGGCTTGTATTGGTCTAATTTTTTTCTAGGTTCAGTGGGTGTTGGTGGTGGGTTAATAATTTTAGGTTTAGTGTCGGCTGAGTTGTTTGGCTGGAGTCTTCAACTGCGTTAGGGTTTTGTTGCGTGTCTGGGTTGTGCCGGCAATTTTGGTTGCGCGATTGGACTGTAGTTAGAGGTTTCGGTGTTCGTCCATATTTCATATGTGCTTTCTCGGGTTTGAGCTGGGGTCCGTTCGAATTTTTCTACTACCTGAACCTAGATTGGTTGCTAATCTAGGCATTTCGTCGGCCTTGTTTTTGCAGGGAGTGCTTGTGCCAAAGTCTTGGTAGTTTTGGTTCATTCCTGTATCTTTTGATGGAATCTGTATTGCCTTCGGGCTTTGATATGAAATGAAATTGACATTTTCAAAAAAAAAAAAAAAGAGTCAAATTATTAGACTAGTTAGAATAAGAGAAATGGATATTGAAACTAGTCTCCAAGATGCACCAAATCAAGTGGCTCAATTTACTTAAAGTCTCTACACTATTTATTTGTCATCAATTTAGAATGCACCAGGGCATTAAGGTGGTTGCCTAAACCCGGTGACCTCTATAATTACGAAATAGCCCAATGTTTGTAAACTTATTTGTTCAGAACTTCTTTCGGTATTTTTTATTTTTCATACTTTAGCTTTTATCATAATTTATAGGGCTAATCATCCGTGTCGACGAGACAAATCGAAAAATGTAATAACATGGACCGATGTTGAAAAAAGTTCATATAAGATGACACTTTAGACAAAAAAAGATAGCTGTTTCATATTTTTTTCGTCATTAGTGAATTTTTTTATTTTGCCTTTGGTCATAATTTTTAACCTTTTAGACTCCTCTTGTCGAGACGGATGATTAATCCAATACATATATTGCAAATCTAACAAAAATTTAAAATAGACGAACAAAACACAGAAAATAAAAAAAAAAATTAAGTTTACAAGAACCCACAAGTCAAGTTCATCTGATAGTTGTGGCAGGTAAAATCAGTGACAATTGGCATCCACACTCGTAGCACGTTTACAATTTAAAATAGACAAATTAAACATTAAAGAAACCAAAGTCTCAGCTGGAGTATTGGATCCAATTCCATCTTTGTTACTCTATCTCTTCTTTCATGTTTTCAATTTGACAAATAGAAGAAAAAAAAGGGCTAGAATTAGTGACAATTTTTCATTTTTTTAAGTACATGTGAATTGTGAGAATCCAATCTATTGGGTGAGAATGGGATCCACGTTGAGGACTGACCCATAAACTAATCCTGGTAAAAGAGAAGTCTTTACATTTTTAGTTTATTATTCGTTCACAAGTTTTTTTTTTTTTTTCATCACGACTAAGGGTGAGTTTGGCCTAAATAAGTTTTCCATAAAGGCAATTCGAATTATTTACTTTGTAGTGATCTTTTGTATAGTTTTTTGTCAAAATCTTTTTGGGTCAATCATTGGTCTCAATGAGAGAAATTAGAAGGGGATAAAAATATGGACCGACATCGACAAAAGTTCAGATAAGACAATAATAGAGACAGTTTTTCAAATGTTTTTTTTAGTTAAACAATTTTTGCTTTTGATCGTAGTTTTTTAGCTGTAAACAACTCTCGTGGAGATGAATAATGAATTTAAAAATTTTAACGTAAAACTAGCAAATATTTAGAAAAGATATTGAAACACTAACGTGGTCCTAACTCCTAACCCACTGATATATGTTTATGAATTTCTTTTCTTTAATTCCTTCAAAGAAACAACTAACACAATTATTATCAGTTAAATGGAGTATTAGTTAAGCTGTTGTAGTGTATATCAAAGGGGGATTCATTGTCGTATGATTTCGTCATCATCAAAATCCATCAATGCGTTGTTTCATTGACTTGAGCATTCAAAAATGTATGGATAAGAAATGGAAAATGATATTAGCACTCTAAAAATTGATGAAGGCACTCCAAAAAACAAAGAAAAGTGACTTTGGAATTACACTAATTTTGGAGTGTCTGCATCAATTTTTGGAGTGCCAATATCAGTCTCCTAAGAACTACGGGTGCACATAACAATATTCTTAACAATGAGCTCATTCCATGTGATATGACCGCTATTTTTGTGGGCTCATTAAAAAAATTATTCATGAATGTTCTTCATAGAACTCAAGGAGGACAACATATTTATCTAGCCAATCCAAATTGTTGAGATCTACATTCAGTTTGGTTTGGCAACAAATTAATTAAAATTCGTTGTAAAAATGGACAATTAATAGAAGAAAACGTAAATTCAAGGAAGAAATTTTTTTACTTCCTAATGTTTGTTCATTTATCTTTTTCTTGATTATAATCATACTACTAAAAGGGATGGGATCCTAAGGGACTGAAAGACCTTTTCAAGGTCGTTTCATGGCCATTTCCGAGTTCATTCTGATGATTGAGATCATTAATATTTTAGCATTGTGAACATTAGGGATATCAAAATCCATGTTAATTAGATATCATTTTATATGTTTTCGAAACACACTTATCTTGAGAAAAATGGGTTTAGAAAACATTGCAACACTGGATAAAAAAAATGCATGTTTTAGAGATAAATATGTTTCGAGAACATAGCAAATGATATTTGATTCGTATGATTTTTTTGAGTGCCTAATGTTCTTGACAAGGTTTAATGTATCAACGGTTCCGATCATCGAAATGGACTTAGGAAGGACTCAAAAATGACCCGAACAGGAGAGGATCCATTCTCGTGATTACAAAAAAAATTAACACTTTAAATAGCTTCTCTTGGTTTATTAGTACGAGATAAAACAAGATTTAACCATTTCTTTTAATTTTCTAGTAATATTCTTAGGTCAACGAAAAGCAGACAAAAAAAAAAAAAAACAGTGGGCCCCACAAAACCCTAACTGCAAACCTTCAAGAAACCAAAGTAACCTATCTCATTGACAAATGTGACTCATGTGGTTCACTTTAATTAATCAAGATTCATATGTGGTTGCTGAGCTAAAATTTAAAAACAATGTCAAGTGGGTTGAGAAGTGGGCACCGCTAAAATTCACGTTATCCCAGCCGCAAGCAAAGAAACAGAGATAACTATAGAGAGATAAAGTGGCGGTATGCACACTCAAAAGACAGGCATTTTACATAAACTACACCACTACATATTGAGAGAGAGAGAGACAGGGACAGAGAGAGGCAGACCAACTCCCAATGTCAAGCAACCACAGCTAGAGTAAGTTCCACAATTGTCCATCCAAATATTAGCTTTCAGTATGCTTAATGGTTATTCCCCTGTTTGTTTGTATGTGGGACTGGGATATCCAGTTATGACCCTTCTGGGTATGTTTTTTTTTTCTTCTTCCTAATGAGGTGATATGTTTTCTGGGATCTGTTAATGGGTTCCTTTTGTTTACTGAAGTGATTGACTTCAAAATGTTTTAGTTCAAGCTTGAGAGTTTCAAATCTGTTCAAGTGGAAAGGTTATGTCTTTTGCTATTGTTTGCTAATTTCCCTTTCTGCTTATATGTATCCATATGCATATATGTCTCTTTGGGTGTATTTTCTTCAACCAAACGATATGTTTATGCAATTCATTTTGCAATTGAGGGATATTTGTCGCGAGTGTGTTCTCAAAGGATAAGATGTTTGGAGTTAATCAAACAAGCATGCTTGTTGAAGTAGAAGCAGTTTCTTAATTATTTGAAGCTTATAAGCTCTATGTATTTTCTTCCAATCTTTATGTGGCTTATCATGCTCCCAGAAATCAGCAAGTTAAAACTGTAGACCTGGGTGGCAATGGCGAACAATCTATTTTTATTGTAGACGTGGGTGGGAATGGTGAATATTTGAGAACTAACAGCTACACTATTAACCTTCCTTACCCTTGCATCTCGTGATCTTCGTTGTATTTGATTAAACCACCTTAGTCAATTTTCTCTTCAACTTATCTTTAATTGGCACTACATCTATCATTTCATTTCTAGTTCTATTTCTCCTAGTTTCGCCACACGTCAATCTTAACAAGTGAACATCCCCATCTCAGCTTCAATCAGGTAATTTACATGTCATTCTTATCTACCGGACATTCTATACTGCTCATCATATTTAGTTACCGATCTTTCTGTTATTTAGTTTGGGGTGGTTTACCTTTTTTTAGTGGTGTCCATCACAATTTCCTTTTCAGAACACCTTTGGTCTCTTGTGCTAAACTGCTAATAGGCAACTTCTATGCCATTCAGGATGGATGTTATCTAATGATTGTTCAGACGAACACTCATCTGAGGCAGGGAATAGTTGGCGTTACGTGCTTCCGTCAAAGGGAACGCCATTATTCCTACAGATTAACATGGAAGGTTTCACATTTGCCAGCTTGCCTAGATGCCCTATATCTAACAAGAAATAATAAGCATCATTCTCAAGAAAACATCATACACAAAGGTAAACCTGAATCGTATGTGCACTCAAGTTTATTTTCATGTCTTTGACTTGCGAACTTCTTTTGGTGTAATACAGGTTTTAAATATACGAGGATGTCATCTGAAATCATGGATAGACCAGGAAGCAATGTGGTCACCAAAGAAAACTTGAGTGACTTATCATCTGCATATGAAACTGCCATGGAAGCACTTTCCTCTCTCATTACTCGCCAAAAACGCGGTGATAAAACTCCTGTTGGGGGTACATACGGAAAATTGGAAAGGATGTTGATGTATATTAAGGTAAAACTGGAGAAATAATCCAACTTTTAGAACTGCTTACAATTGAGAAGAGAATGCATTTAGAAGTTCTTTCACAATCTGGATGTATGATTCATCACATATGTCAGAATTGCCACTGTATGTATAGTTCATTAGTTTGGAACATCTAAGTAAGCCAGGGCAGTACAATTCACCACATTCAGGACTGTGACATCCACGGTAAACCTATGTTACTTTGTATATGGATCATGCTGATGTGAGGAACAAGAACGAGAATTTGACACATAACATGCTCTAAATAAGATGGCGTAGGAGAAGGGTTGT
Organism: Rhododendron simsii; assembly: GCA_014282245.1. NCBI lineage: Eukaryota > Viridiplantae > Streptophyta > Magnoliopsida > Ericales > Ericaceae > Rhododendron > Rhododendron simsii. Next base: position 16,030,186 of record CM024956.1, on the reverse strand, counting down.
ATTGATCATCTACGAGTTCTTCCGATGATAATACATCTTTTGAGTTTATTTTTTTATTCTTCATATTTATAATGTGAAGTAACAATTCTAGGAGCTATGGCTCTTTACTTTTATTTTTCCTAAATCTTGTCATATCAATGATCCATTCTTTATCCATTAGCTTTTGATCATGAACGTTTTTACCAAACTTACCAAGTCGAAATAAATCTTTACTTGAGAAAGACAGAGAAAAATCAGCTTGGTTCAATATTGCCGGCAAAACTATCTGATTAAAACCTTATTCAATTTGTGTTGAAGGTGCAATCCAACTAATATTTGTCCATGATCCCCTTTTTCTGGAGTTCAAAGAGAGTCTGGTTTGGTTGGTCCGGAAAGTCATGGGAGAGGCAAGGAGTCCTTTTCCCACATGAGATATTGTAGAATGTGGATATGTTCTTATTTTCTCTTCCCTAAGACTGACCTGTTAATGCGTTTGATAAGTTATTGAAGACACTCAATTCTGGAAAAGCTTTGGATATCATCTTCTTTAACATTGCGCCACCCTTTTTCCAAACTCCAAAATGTCAAAACTAGTTGTTATGCTTTGTACACCAAGTAGGTGAAGAGTGCCTTGCATCATTATGTGGAAAAACCTGTTTCTTGTAGTAGTGAAAAGTATGTCTTTATGTCAAGTTTTTGTGGTTGTTCCACTTGGTAGCCGGAATATGATTTGGTTCTGTTGCAAGTTATTTGAGGTCATCGTGATTGGAAAGTGTAAAAAAGAATGCATATTTCCTTTTCAGATTCTTGGCTTGGAGGAACATATCGCTGACCTTAAGATTATCCATGTTGCTGGGACTAAAGGAAAGGTACACTCCTCTTTGTAGCTGTCCTAATTGCATATGGGTGATGGATCGGGTTATCTTCCTATTGTTTTCTTTTTTCTTTGCAATTCATTCACATATTGTTGCTTATGTTCTTTACCACATCAATTGTAGTTTCCCATAAAACATAAGAGTATATACAATGACTGAATATTATGGTGTCTGACTCAGAAAACTGTTAGAAGTTAGAACTGATTGCCACCTGGTTAAACAGATATAGACTGCAGATGTGGTAGGAAAATGGATACATGGGATCACATGTGGCAAACTAGGTTTCAACTCTGTTCTGCAGCTAGTATGAAAGTGCAACTATTGTCAAGCCTTAACTGACTAATGACTACTAGTCACTGTGATGCAAGATGTTGGAAGAAATATTGATATTGAGTTTCACGCGAACATTCTGGAAAAAAAAAAAACAATTACAGATGTACTGTTTCGGTCACAGAAAACTCGAGCGCTGACCAAGTATATGCTTAGTCATTTCCCTTTTCTCTCTAAATTCGTACAGTTCCTATTCATGATTATTGACACATTGCAGAACCCGGGATTATTGGCACCCTAGGTTTTTCTTTTCCTCTTCCAACGAAAAAAAAAAAGCAAAGGAAAAGAAAGAACTAGATTTCCTTGAAGTAGTTGCATGTTCTTGCTGCTATCCATTCTCCAGCCTTCAGCAGTGACTTTTGATAGCCAAAAGTCGAAAGGCTGTCAACTGTGGTCCCCGAATTGTGATATAGATAGCTAGCTCTGCTTATCACGGCGAGAGAGAAAGATTCATCTACCATCAGACAATACAGATTTTCTTGTATTGTTAATCTGATTTTCTATTCACAATGTGATACACATCATAACATGTCTGGAAATCATTTTTCCACTTAGCAATGCTGCACAGGCTTTGTTTGTGCACATCGGAATTGCGTAGGTTTCTCAAAGTTGTTAATTAACATTTCGATTTGTTGCTTTACGGTAAACTCTAATGAATTCTAGTGACCCAATATAATGCATAGATTTGTCTAAGCTCTTTCCACTCTGCTAATTCAATTTATGTAACAGGGTTCAACATGCACATTCTGTGAAGCAATTTTACGGGAGTGTGGTTTTAGAACTGGACTCTTTACTTCCCCTCACCTAATTGATGTGAGAGAACGATTCCGTCTGGATGGGTCAGTGTTCAAATGCATCACCTTCTATAACTGTGTGGCCCATGTTTCCTCTCTTTTGTGTGCATACACTAACACCCCCCCCCCCCCCCCCCCCCCCCCCCCCCCCCCCCCCCCCCCCCCCCCCCCCCCCCCCCACCACCACACACACACACAAAGAAACGAAAGAAAGATGGAAAGTATACGACGCTACAAACTCGATTAAAAGTTATATAGAAGTTTGTATTAAAATGAGATTCTTTATTAAATATAGATATGTTGTAAAGATTTTAATGGAGACAAGCAAGAAGCTTGACTGCCATCATTAAACCATTACGAATTAGCCAAGAGTCCAAGACAATTATGCTGTTAACATACCGGGGTCAATGTTATCATCGGAGCTCTGCCTTTGATTGGAATTTATGCTGAAACTCCCAATTGAAGGTGGAGCACGTGTCCTGCTCTAGTGATTTTTGTTTTTTTCCTCCTTACTGTTCAAAGATGAGAATTTAGAAATTGCGCTTTGCTAGATTTCTGACTTTCCAGGGAGGATTAGATCTAGTTACTGAGCTTGTTATACATTACTAGAGTCTTCATACGATGTTTCATGACTCAACATTCTGTATTTCTTAGGTGTTGAATAACAACCAAACTGATGCCATTAAGGAATTATGCTCACTGATCAACAACCAGTCAACTGGACAGTTTTTGTGCTCTATCTCAAAGGACATTAACTGGTATTTGATGTCCAAGTGAATTCCACTGAAACGTTATACCTTGAAATATCTTTTAAAGTGTACTTAGAAGACATGCTCCAACATGGGGAGACTGCTCAGACTAGAGGGATAAAGAATTAAGTTTTCCCATTAATGCCTCTGGAAGTTTGAAAATTTATAAGTGGATTGTAACCAGATTATTGTGACAATAAGTATGCACTTGTCAATGGATGATTTTTTTTATTGGTTGAATTGTAGTCCTCAGTTATATAATTTCGATAACTACACTTCCAAAAACAGTTATTTGATATGGTATTTGAATTGGTTGTGTAGGTTAAACATATCAGAAGATAAATTTTTACTGTATTTTTGGGATTGTTGGAACCAATTGAAGGTAACATTTCATGCTTTTCTGTGACTATAATGTCATATTGTCTTCATTTTCTTTTTGAAACACTACTCTTTTATTTTTGGTAGAGCAGCATTTTGCATGAAAAGTTCAGTTTTCACGCACTGAAACTAGAAACCTGTGCATCTCACAGCAGTCCAGTTGCGCTGCCCGATTGACTTCACTGAGAATACATGGGCTTATTTGTATGGTTTCTACTTTCTAGTTTCCCTTGCAACCTGCTTTTGCTGGTATTTGTACTAGGTTTGGATCTGTCATAGCTAACTTTGTCGATTGAGTCAAGCAAATGAAGGTGCGTTACAATGTAAAAAGGCTGAGGTGTGTCCTCCGCTAAAGGAATATTTCCATCTGAATGATTATCCCTTTTTTGTGAAGACTAAAGAGCACAGTGGTTAGCTTGGCTCTTGAGATTACATCATTTTTTAATCAACAAATTCCTAACTCTAGTGATTTTGTGGGGTTTTAGGTACTCCTAGTGTAAAAAATTTGTTGCCACGTATTATAAGAAAGGAGGATAACGAGTTACTTCTAGCTTCAATTGTCATGTTGTATGTCCTTTCCACATGAGAAAACCCAAAAGAGAGATGGTGAAAGGAATAGTCCTTTTTTTTTTTTTTTGTCTTTCTGTTTTTCTAGGTTAGATTAAAATTTACCTTATAAAGATTCAAGAAAGATCTTCAATTTGGGACCAAACCATATTACTTTGAAGGGTCACTTCAACGAAATACCCCTGAACAAAGTCAACAAACTATCCAGTTCATGAGACAGGAAAACTCCTCGTCTTCCCCTTCACAGTAAACAGCAGTGTTGATACAATTCTCATGGTTTATCACAACATTCATGCGTAGAAAATATGCTTCTAATATCTCTGCTTATGGCTTTTAATTGGACCCTTATCTCAATGGTCATATTGAGAAGGACATTGTTATGTTAGATCCTCTGATTTTCTTATATTTTTGTGGCTCTACATACCTTGAAGTGTATGCATGATGCTGTTTTAGTGACAAACAAAAGCATCCAAGGAAAGAAAACCACTCTCTCTCTTTTCTACTCTTTGTCAGAATTTTCATCTCTTCCTCATTCTGCATACATTATACACAATTCGCTTATCCAAATATGATAAACAATGGCGTCAAAAGGCTACTGTATTAGCCAGTTTAGGGAAGGATTTCCCTTTCAGCTTCACTCTCATCCAGTTGATGGTATGATTCTCAGGTAGTCCATTGCACATGATTCTTTTTACACCTCTTCTCAAGTTAATTTGTAAAATACCACTAAAAAATAGATCATCACATATTTCCAATTTTTGACAAAAATATGCAACCAATGACAAAGTCAACTAGAAATATCTGGTCTAGAGGGATAGGTTGCATCGCATCCTGTACATTATCCAGCCTGACTATTGGAAGTTGTTAAAGCATCCAACTCAATACCAATTGGCAATGAGTGGAGAGACCGCCCAGGCTCATACCCTAGTTTTGGATGAGATAATTAAGCGATGTGGGACAATAATTAAGCGATGTGGGACAATTTCCAACCCTCCCCCTCACGTGCGACCCCCGACTCGCATGTGGAGAGGTCAACAAAGGATCCGAAACACATGGATCACAACGAAACAAAGTCCAACTATGACACAAACAAAGGGGAAAAGCCTCCGAAAACCTAGCTCTGATACCATGTTAAAGCATCCAACTCAATACCAATTGACAATGCGTGGAGAGGCCGCCGGGCTCATATACTAGTTTTGGATGAGATAATTAACCGATGTGGGACAATTTCCAACAGAAGCAATTTCTATGTTGAAGTATCCTTCTTCGATTGATGTCTGCCTGAGCATAACAACCTCAAAATGAATATACCTTGATTTCAAGAGTTTCTATTTGCAGGAAAATATTTCAGAGGACTTGCCAATGCCTCCACTTTTCCAGTTTCTTACTGTATTGGCATTTAAGATATTTGTAGCTGAAAAGGTCAGTTGTATACTTTGAACTTCCATGACATTTATTCTTTGGATGAAATTGGCTTAATTGGCTCGGCCATTGTAGTTTGATCGGGGCGGTTCCAGGGACAGCTAAAAGTTTCCGATCGAATTTCGATGATCCGAGCCGCTCAATGTAAGAACGTGATTTTAAGTGTACCTATGAGAAATCAGGAAAAAAATGACCGGGAAGGGCTTCATCTGAACAGTTTTTTATGTTCAATAAAAACCTGCTCAAATCAAGCCCTTTCCGGTAATTTTTTTTGCCGATTTCTTGTGGGTACCCTTAAAATCACGTTATGAACACATTGAGCTACTCGGATCATCAAAATTTGATCGGGAACTATGAGATTGAGATTTGGGGTGTTTTTTTAGATTTTTTTAGGTGTCTCCGGAACCGCCCCGACCGGTAGTTTGGTTGTATATATATTGTTGTTAAATGCACATGCATAATCAAAGAAGAAGAGCTACATGCCATATTGGCATTTAAAATGTTGGTATCTAGAATAGAGAGTTGTTTACTTGGAATTGGGGTAGTCTACTCCATTTTTGCCATTCCACTCTATAAAGGGCGCAGCATTTTTTAGTCCTATGAAGATACACTTGACTGGGTAGGCAGTTACAATTTGGTTTTAAAATGTTTTAGTTGAATCACTGTGGAAAGGTTAGAATCCTCCATATGATTTGTGCCTTTGAATCTTATTTCAAATTAACCACCTAAAATTTGGAATAATTGAACACAATTTGAAGGTGAAATTATGGATACCTTTTTTCTTAAGCAATAAATAGTAAATACAAGCTACGTGAGAAATACTCAAACTTAATTTTTGAAAGAAAAGTTGATTTCCTTAGTGTTAGTGAAAATCACATGTCTATTGATTGTCGTGGGTCTTGACTCTTGAACTTAATGAATGCCTCCAATTTCAGTGTCCTCTGGATTAATTGGGTCATTTGGACGAAATTGACTGTTGTAGTTTGGCGCATTCTAGTGTAATATGGAACCAATAAACTGGTATTATGGTAGATTTGTGCATTACTAGATTCTTGAGAATTCTTAAATAGCAAAGAGGGCCTAGTAGAAGTGACCCAAAAGTGCATTTTGCTATGTGGTACTGTCTCAGGATCCAGCTCCTCTTGTTGTGGGAAATTTATTTCCATTCAAGTGTCTTTATTTTTGTCTGCGGGAGTTAATTAACAGGCAATTTTGGGATCATGGATTTTTTCCTCATTGTTTTGGTGCTCAAATTTGTTGATGCTTGATGCCCTGTATGTGTGAATTGCTATAATCAGGGAACCTCAATATTCATAATCAGCAAATGTCATCACTATCAGAGCAATGATAGAGAATGTAGTTTCCGTATATGTCATGTGATAAATACACTTTTTCCATTTCCTCTCTTTCTTCCACTTACACTTATTTGGACAAAGGAACAACTGTATTTCTGCCTTCTTAGATTTTTCTTGTGTTCTGGCAAAGGATGCAGGTAACTTTTGTTTCATTCTGTTGTTTTTAATTGGTGGTTTTCCTATCACTTATAAACCTTACTGCGATATTAGACTTGAAAAGTAGGTGGATCAGATAAGACGCACAAATTCGAAATCAAAACCCATACGGCCATACTTGAATCCATGTGACACGACCCTCATATCCTGGTGAATAATCTTGTCCTTAAAGCAGTACTCTAAATTACTTTTGACAGAACATTTCCTTTAGCCCATCTAGCACCCCTGACTATGGATAAAATATTGGTTCTTATATGGGAATAATATAGGCTCGTGTATAGTTTAGCCGACCCCAAGTGATTGGGACTTAAGGCTCGGTTTGGTTTGGTTTGGTTTATAGTTTATGACTTTTTCTTCCAACTTCTTGTTTTGTAATTATTCATCTGTTCGTGAAAGTTATTTTCTGTGCACAGGTGGATGTCGCTATTATTGAGGTTGGTCTTGGAGGGAAAAAGGACTCAACAAATGTGGTAATCCATCTTCTACTCGATTCACCTAGACTGACTACTTCCAGAGTTATATGTGTTGTTATGCGGAAAATTTGTTCTTGATGAAAAGCATAGTATCCAACAATTTGTTTTCTCTGAAATGAGTATAGAAACTAAGTCTTTGACATCCATGATAGTAGTTAAAATTTAGTGATAATCTTGCAGATCAAGAAACCTGTTGTTTGTGGCATTACTCCTTTGGGTATGGATCACATTGAAGCATTGGGTATGTCTCCACTTCTGAGCTTTTCATCTTCTCAATTTTTCTCTGCACTTGTCTATATATAGTTTCCTCAGAATGCTGCATTCCGATGTATATCTGATGGCAATGCTGTATTACAGTTACTGCTCTCACATTTTTGCTGTTCGAAAAAGAAAAAAAACTTCTCACATTTTTTGTGCACTTTCGTCTATTTCCCTTGTTTGTTTTTTTCTTCTTATTGTTAATGGAAGTTTTACTACTAAGAACTATGGGGTACATGAAATATGGCTGTTCTAACTTGGGAGTAACAGTAAAAATGATTTGTAGGAGACACGCTTGGAAAGATTGCTTCACACAAAGCTGGAATTTTCAAGGTACATAGCTCTCATGCAAATGCTAGCACAACTAGGGTTTTTCTTAGTTGCTGAGTATTTTAGCTATAGTATTTTTGAGAGTATCCCATTGACAGTTTTATTTTGAAGAATTTTCTGAATTGGGTTGATGTCTTCCCTGCTCCTGAAGCCTCAAATTCCTGCATTCACGGTACCACAACTCTCTGAAGCTATGGATGTTCTTCAGGAGACGGCGCGCGAACAGATGGTAATATGACCTTCCTCGGTGCATGTTGTTTGAGATAGATCATGCTTTGGGCATGCAATCATCTGCACCCATGTAAATTTTTGTGATGGTAAAATTAGTCTGTATTACTTTTTTGCCCGATACATGTGGAGATCACATAGCTGGGGAGATACCCAATGCCTATCTTCCGTTGCTCTCGAATTTCAATCTGAAGCCAGAATTTAGTCATACAACTTATCATGCAAGTTTGATCAGATGGAGAAAGTGATTTTCTTTATGTAGAAACTCTACGTGCACAGCAGCTGTGCACAGACCCCATTTTCTCCCGCCTCGGGTCGCACAAAGATGATCGGAGCCGCTCATTTTGTTCAAAATATGTCGTTTAAGGTCTCTGTAAAAAATGAGCTTCGTTCGATATCGTTAGAGGCGTTAACAAAACACCCAAAATCACTTCAGAATTTAGGCCGAGAAAATGGGGTCCGTGCACAGCTCTTCTTTATGTATGTTATTCCATTCCATTTCTAAATACAATTATGGATATGTTAATATTTAGTACAGTGTTGTATATGTGTTTGTAGACACAAGTATATCAGACTTCCAGTAGCGAGATGATAGATTCAATCTGCATCACGTCCGAAAATTTTAGTAGCAAACTTCGTTGAGTTGTATGTATTGGGCTATACATTTATGGTCTTGCATGTATATTATATCTTTATCCGTGCAGAGAGGGATAAGCGGAGATCAAAAGGGGAGAACATGAAATCGAAATATTGTTTTGGGAAGTGATAGTTTATATTTAACGGGTCTATGAGTTTCTAAATACGTATATATGTATGCACCATTTGTCCCTATTGAAGAAGAGATACTTGTAGAGATATCAAAATGGGAGAATATGAAACCCGATTAAAGTTTTGGGAAGTGATGCTTTATATGTTATGGAGTATGAGTCTGTAAGAATAATGTAGTATATATGTCGGTTTCTTATTGTTATCATTCAGATACAGATAGTATATACATCAAACCTTCATTACGTAACTTCGCAAAAAGGTCTTCTAATTATGTGGCAACATCTCTATTTGATGTATTCTTACCAATTGCAGGTTCCTTTGGAGGTTGTGGCACCCCTTGACCCTAAGACATTGGGTGGCCTAGAGTTAAGCTTGTCTGGTGATCATCAGTTTGTCAATGCTGGGCTTGCTGTTTCCCTTTGCAAAAGCTGGCTTCGAAATACAGGGAACTGGGAAAAGCTATTCCAAGATGTTAGATAAACTCTGCACATCCTTGCACCATGTCCCATTTTATTTCTCTTTCTTACATTCATGTTTGAAGTCCCATCTTATGTATTGGGTTGGAAAGTTCTGAACATGAATTTTCCATATTACCTTTTTTGAACTTGAGGTTCTCTTGCCTGGGTTTTGAAAGAGTAGCTTCCGTTGCACTGGTAGAAATGAAATTTATGAGTACATGCAGTCAGGTATTCTGTTTTCCAAGAGTGGGAGGTACTGTCAGACTGAGGGGTTTCTTTGAACAGTCCAAACTCTTGTTCCTAGGAGCGTGGGGTAAATAATTTAGAACTCTGCTTAGAGGAAGAGGGGGATAAAAGGTGTTTGCACAACAAAAGGATTTAATGTGATTTAATGCGTACAATTGCTTAGAGATTGCTCCAATGATATCAAGTGGGTGGATGTACATGAACGACAAGTAACATCTTTGGATGTCCATTTGGGTATTTCATTGCATCAACCACTCAAAATGGCCATGCTGCTTTGTATACATGATTTATGCTTTCTTGTTCAACAATTTTCTGCTCTTAAAGTAAATAGCCTTTATCTTTCTTCTTTTGCCCCTTATAAAACATAAGCAATTTACCTTCTACATGTTATTGAAATCTAAGCATGTGTGTTTTCTAATATCATATTTCTTATTTTGTCCATCTTGGTAGTGTATATTTAAATTCTCACTTACTCTGCGTATATCAAATCAGGAAAGCCAGAAAAACAACTTGCCTGGTGCATTTCTGAGAGGCCTTTCAACTGCACATCTTTCTGGAAGGGCTCAAACTGTTTATGATCCTGTTCTGATGTCTCACAGTTCTTCAGAAGGGATGGCAAGCTCTTCTGGAGATCTTATTTTCTTCTTGGATGGAGCTCATAGTCCAGAGAGCATGGACGTTTGTGCCAGATGGTTCTCTAACGCTGTGAAAGTGAACAAGAATCTTCCTCCGTCATCTTCATTTAAAGTTGGGAAAGTAGAGGAGCTACACAGAAATGGTTTCTGTCACCCCGATAACGAGGAAGAATTGGCCAAAATATCGAAACGGGTACAATACACCACAATCAGTTCAATAGGACATTTCAGTTGTGTTTTATCATTTATGGGTATGCAGAAATAGTATTGGTTCGCCAGCATGGATCCTCATGTACAATGTGCATACTTGCAGATTCTTTTGTTCAATTGCATGGAGGTGCGAGACCCTCAAATTCTTCTTCCGCAGCTTGTGCATACATGTGCTTCCTCAGGTATTGCTTCTTGTCATACTACGACTACAAAATGTCATATGTAAGGCTTTCTCCCTTGAAAAGTTTGTGTTGGTCCTACATATATGGAACTGTCCAAATGTTGAAGTACCTTGGCCTCTTTTGACATCTAAAACTTCACAATACAGAAAAATAGCACAGCTAGTTGCAATTAGACACCGGAATCTTGTTTTTCCATTATGCTTAATGCATCCACATCCTTCTGTTTTCATTCCCAGTCTTTAGTAACTGAAGTGCATCTGTCCATCCAACCGATTTTTTGGTGTCTTTGAAGGCATTATTTGCATTCCTCATGACTTATTTGAGGAATTTTTCTAGCCTTTGGACAAATGAGGAGAAACAGAAAGTCATCTGGCCAATCATAATTCAAGTTGACGATAAAGGAACTATCGAACTTCATGTAGGTGTAGAAAAACCAGATTGCATATGAGATGCATACCTACTCTGTCTTATTCATGAAAATTTTCAGGGTCCTCAGGTTTTATTTTCGTTTGTAAATTTTATCTCTAATGTTTTGTCCTGGATAGTTTCCCCACTTTTGTGAGTTGTGAGACTTGTGACAATGGAAGCACTGACAGTCTGACACATTGAGGTCTTGGTGTTAACTCGCTCAGGTACTCATTTCTCCAAAGCCATTTTTGTGCCAAGTATGTCAACATACAGCAAGGTTACTTCTGGTGCCTCAGTCATTCCCCCAGATATTCATGTCAGGGACTTGTCATGGCAACTCAACCTCCAGAGAACATGGGAGAAGTTAATTCACGGCAAAGGTGATTGCCTCTGTTTAATTGCCCTTTTTTTGCCAATTTTGTTTCTGTTTATGAGTTTAAGTCATCGTCTTACTGCTTTATCATTTTTTTGTACGTGGACAGCACTAGTAGACATCTCCGTTTCTTTACACCTCATTTAAGCTAGCAAAGCACACCGGAATAAACCTACTGAATTTTGAAGAAACAGCTCTATCTTTTCTCCCCAGAGTCCCAGACCAGAAGTTATCCAAATTCTTGAACTTGTGCACTTACCTCTGGAGTCCTTACCACTCATATGTTTGCTGTAATTATTTCTTATGTATACGGAATAGATACAAATGTTTGTATGTATATATAAGCCTATTTGATGTAGGACTATTTTATGAAGATACAACCTTCACAATAACATAAGGAACCCTATAAAATTATAAATGCACACCCAAGGGTTGTAATTGTATCCAAACCAACCGTAAAGAACTTTACTTCATTGCATTGATAAGCTAAATTCACATGATATATGGAGAGTTTCTTAAATAGAATACGGCAAACCTTGGCTATATGAGAAATATATGGCTAAGCAAACAATATTCCCTAACTGATAAATCTAAAATAACAACCTACTCTATAAATCCTACCATCCTATGTGTATCCTCCAAGATCAACCACCTATGTAATGTTGTAAAATGATACTTTGAGACAATGGTCAGATTTCCGTTCCTGTGTTGATTTTAAAGACAACTGTTATTTGGTAACCATGAATCTGCGCCATATATCTTCTTGAACATAAGCTTTATATTAGCATAATGTCATACCAAATCAAGCTTCGTTCCAAAGAGGTGAAGGAGAGTTATAATTTTAAGGCTATTTGAAAAGGTGAGGAAAAAACCATATGGATGGAACTTATTATAAACCAGTGTGTGCGCTGCAGCTCTACTTGGACATACACTTTCTGTAATGTTGCTAACAGCTAATCATTTGAATATTGACTTGGTCATGCTTTGATTTTCTTTTTCGTTTTTTCCCTTTCGGATGCATAAGCAGATGCTGTGCTTGACATGAGTCCCAAGATGGATGGCCCAGAAAACTTGCCACCGCACGAGTTCCTCTATGATGATTTTTCTCATTGCAATTCTGCGGCTCGAAATATTGCTTGCAGTGCAGTGATTCCTTCATTACCACTGGCAATAAATTGGTTAAGGGATTGTGCTAGAAAAAACCCTTCCCTTAGGATTCAGGTAAGTACTCTCTCAAAATGTTTAAGCTATCTTTTTTAAACTTCATTAGTTAGCAGTAGCAGTAGGAAAAGTTAAGTGGCTTATTTAGACATGCTGCCTAGCTTGGGATTGAAACGTGATTAAGTGTAGGGGAAATGAAGGGTTAACCCGAAACTTATAGCTTCTGTCTTACGCAAATGCAAACAAGTGAACAGACTCTTATTTAGGCAGCTGACAGCTTGCCTAGCCTTGGGGTTGAATTTTGTCATCTCCTGTATTTGACGCCGAAATGCGTCCAGGCACCAAAGCATTGAGCAAATAAAACAGCCAAGTTGAAAGTTGAAATTTTCCTTCAGCTTTTTCCCATACTAAACTGCATGTGGGGTTATGAGAAGTCACGAAGAATTGCTAAATGGCTCATTTTCTGTGTGTGCGCACGTGTGTCAAAGAAAGAAATATGACTTCCTACGTTCGTCACTTGTGCTGGGTTCTGAAGAGGATGTCGTTTTTATTAGATGATGAATTGTCCCAAAAGCTTAAATTCTTAGGAATCTCCGAACAATCATATCAAGCTCTCTAACACACTCTCACGGGCAACGTAATCTTGCATTTAGGGATGCTAACATTTCGTCCACAAATACAAACACAAGTCAAATGGCTTACCATACAAACAGTGAAACAGAGAGACTTGAATCCAAGAGCTCCCTGAACCCATAATGCAATGCTAATTAGCATACCACTAGGCCCAAAAGCTTAGGCAATTAGGAAAGGGAAAAAGCATGCATACTGATCTCTCTGAAAATTTACCCATCACTTTTCTTTACCTCATAAGCTTGGATATTGGGATAAAGCTATGTTATATGGATTCGTGTGAGGGCACATTTCTGAACAACCCTAGTTCTTACTTAACCAATCACCAAGCAAAAGTAAGGAACAAAGAATAAACGGAACTCCAGACACGTGGAAAATTCTATGTGGATTCTAGATTGACAGTTTGACAAACTCGGTCAACCAACTTCGACACTCGATTGACCGACTTTCCACAAATCCGCGCGAACCAATCTGATCTGTAGGCTTCGATGGATTCTAGATTGACAGTTCAGTTGACCGACTTAACTCCTGAACTTGCATTTCATTTGCCTATCATCACCTCAACACGAATCGCTCTACTCTCAAATGCAAGAATGAAATCCTTCCACCCTAATCCTATGCAGACTCGCTATGCTTAGAGAAGAGAAAAAGAAATTACAACTTGATAAAGAATGGTATGCAAATAAATGTGTGCTTTGTCAATGGAATTGCCAAGCAAAAGGGAGCGCTGCTTTTTAGAGCTAACAGTGTCTAAGCATTAGATTCATCTAATTTTCATCTCAAGTACGCAGGAACAAGCCGAAGTATTCATATTTCATATTATATGCTCTATGTTTCCTTGGACAAATATGTTTACAAAGCATTTTCTGCATAACACAGTGGAATATGCATAGTTTATGCGCATTCAAATTTCAAGACATGCTCTAGGTGAATGTCACACTAAACATAACTGGCATACCATCGTTGTGGCATGGATTGTGTACTAAAATTAGGCTTGACAATTTAGTTGCTTTGCTTGATTCGCTATGTTTATTCGGAATATGCGGTGAGCAGGTTCTTGTTACCGGGTCAATACATTTGGTTGGAGATGTATTAAAGCTGCTGAGGAGATGATACAGATTTGATCTTGAAGGTGCTGCAAGTACCCATTTGTTACCCAACTACTCCCTCCGTCCCATAATGTTTGTCCGGTCTGCAAAATGAGGATGTAAAAATAATACAATTTTTGCCAGAAAAATTCAAATTTTTTTTAACAATTCATTAGATATCGATGAGTTCTTGTAATTTATGAAAAAAGTTTGAATTTTTTATTGAAAGAAAAGAAATGCATTATTTTTTAGTCCTCGTTTTGCGGACCGGACAAATATTTTGGGACGGAGGTAGTATTATTCTTTGCTCGTTTGCCTTGACTTTTTTTTAATCCTTTTCTGTTTCTTTTCTCCGATTATTATTCATGGTGTAACATTAAGCCTGGTTATACTAATAAACTCTGTTGTTATTTACTTTCAAAATTAATTGATCTGAAGTGTGCAGACTTAAATTACTTGAGAATCTTGGCCTTTTTTTGTTACTCTCATGTGGGCCTGTTGTAGGTTATTCTCATGTGGCCAGCGCTGCACCGCAAGCCATCAATACACGCACTCACATTGCCACCAACCGCATGCACTTCTTTGTACCCTCTCATCGAAACTGTCGCCTGTCTTGCGAAAACGACAGTTTTACATTGATACAAGATATGGACACGACATGATATGGATACGCGGACACGTCATTTCTTCGAAAATTAGGACACGGACACGTCAAATGTAAAATGTGTTTGTATTATAGAGATAGGTTATGAATTCGTATGAATCATAGTAAGAAAGTTGGAAACATTACTTTTATCAAATTAAGAACAACACTGAAGAGAAAAATCAATGGTCCACATAAAAGTATGCATGAACTATACATCTATGGAAATTTTCACTCTGAGGTCAGAGATGAGTTTCAAAAATTATATTTTAACCTTTTAATGTTTCCTTAACAAGTTCTAGGAGTGTCACCAATGTGTCCTTGAATATCGACAATGTGATTGGGTAAAAAAAACGTAATAAAACAATCGGATAATTATTTAGGCATGTCCGAACGCATATTTGAAGGGTGTCGTGTCCATAATCGACATGTGTCAGACACAAATTGGTGAGGCAGGTAGATGTGTCTTCGCTTCTTAGGTTTGAACAACAGGTTCCAATAAAAACTTCTGCCAAATACATTGTAATAATTGTGACTGCTCCGCACAATTTTCACCTTGTGCCGGAGCGGCAACTCAACCCCACCAGTCTCCCCTTGAACTCTCCACACACTTCTTTAGTTGTTATCTCAACTATCCTTCACCTCTTCAAGCCCCCAACCTTACTCGTTGAAGCTACCCTCCCATCTCTCCGCTCGCGCGCCATCCCCCATCTGGCGCAACTCCCCACACCCACAAACACCCCATCCTCGCCTGGCGAGAAACAACACGTTGCACGCTTTCCCCAACCGACATGGATGAAAATGACAAATGCTCCCCACGCAGAGCCTCAACGCCAGCCCTAGAAGACTTTGTCAGTGCTAAAACTTTTGTCACTAGACAAATTACTAATCCAAAAGGTGCAAAGATGCAAGATAATTGTACCTTCTACCTTTTGAGCCAACTATTTGCTCCAGAAGTAAGCATTGTGTCCTTTAACTGATTGTTGTAATTCAACAATCGCCCAAAAATGAAAAACTCTAATGCTTCAATTGTCTGATATAAGTAGGTACCAAGCAATAAACTCAAAATAATTGCAACCGGAGTTTATACAATTAGCTTTGAAGAAACAATTTTGTTTAGGATATCTGCCTAAAGTTATCATGACTACGTTATAACAAGGGCACAGAGCCCCTATTCAAATGTGACATCTGAAGCGATTCTGTTGATCTTTTTTTTCGTTTCTTTTCATGACAATCAACCTAGAGCAACATCATCCTAGAGCAACACAAGATCAATAATTTAAGGGCTCAACTTCAGTCAATTTTAGCAGAGCAGACCGAGCAAGGCGAACCCCAATGAAGGAAACAATGACCACTGGTTGTTGAGAGTGAGTTTAACTTCGATTCGAAGAAATGTGAAGCCATTAGCACTTAGAATTGAATCAAGAAAGGTGAATAAGAGAATTCAATACTCTCTTGCTAGGTATTACATGCAGGGACCGCAGCGGACTGGAGACTCCGCAGGTAGGAAAAGAGGGCGAAACTATGGAGTTAGCCTAACGAGTTAAGCGGCTACTGCTAGTTGGATCCAATGCTAAGCTAAATTTACTCATAAATCATAGTATTGTAGATTAGCTAGGGTAGTGGAGATTGTGCAATGTATTCTGTATTCACTCAGTAATCACAAAGTCATAGACATGTCTAGATCGATCATCGATGCACGACCAATGTCGTCCCTCATTAGCAAAAAAATACTTACAAATCTTCATTACTCTTAAAAATTATATCCCATCCGTTCCTAATTGAGAGTCCCTTATTCCATTTTGGGATGTTCCAAAATGATTGTTCCTTTCTAAAAATAGAAGTAGAAATTTGATAAAATTCCAAAAGTGTCCCTCGTATGTGAATACAAATGACGTAAAATAGGTAGAATATAGAGGTAATGGTGGAAAGTAGGTAATGAATACATGTTTCTTAAAAAAGTTGAAATTCATAAGAGAGACTCTCATTTAGGAATGAAGGGAGTAGTTAAAAGAGGTGATTTTTTTTCGAACCAAAAAATAATTTCTCCAGACCCAATTTCTTTTTATACCCACTTCAAAATAATAGTTAACCGTAAAATGCCTCGTCTCCTACAAACTCTAACCCAAACTATTCTAAACTCTCATTCTTCTTCGTAAACAGCTATTGTACAATTTGCCAGGTTTGTCACCTTGTTCGCTTCACTACTCTACTTAAAAAATATTTCTCAACTCAATATTACTCTCATTACTCTCTCTTACTTTTCTATCATTACTCTCATTTTTCACTCTATCTCTCTCCACTTTTACCTTTCTCTCCAATCATTACTCTCATTTCTCTCTCCACTTATTATCCAAAAACACTACTCAAATCACAAACCAAACAAAACAAACTTAATCTTGTTTTCGTATTTGATACAGAATATACAATGGTTAATCCATGCCCACGGCTCACCTGGAATCGATATGGTCTACACATAGAAGAGTACTATTGCATGTGTAATGTGTTTAATGGAAGAAACATCAAAACCACCATATATAGATGAGATGATCCTTTTTACTCTCTCTAATTAGTTGTTTGAATATTGTTCATCATTAGATCTCGAATGCCCGAGTCGTCATAGGACGATTAGTCAGGTTACTTACAAGGAATTGATAAAAGCGATTTGGCATGTGTACAATGGTTGTGGCTGGTGTTAAAAATGTGAGTTCTAGTAGTTTGTAGAAGATGACGGCGTTCTGAAACTAAATTCAGTCTTTTAAGTGGATGTATATTTAGATATATTAAGACTATAGAGAGATTTTTTTGGGTCCAAATAGAACCACCTTAAAAAATTTACTACCAATGTCGACGCATAAAAAATAAAAGTAACAAATAGAATCATCCACCAATATTGGCCTTTGCCCTTTCGCGGTCGTAGTTGCGGCTATCTAAAAGAAAAAAAAAAGACTTTAACAAATAGGCGCTGCCACAACGCGTGTACAAATCTATTCGAACATTCCTCTCAAACACGCTACACAATAGGTTGGACCCCCACAAACTAGTTTGATGATCCCAGATCGTTCATTTTGTAGCTCCCAATGTGTAAATGTAAATTGATCAGCTATCGATAAATGTGTGATCATTCAAAACAATCAATGAATAGTGATAATCATAACGATCTATTTTTTCTCGAGATGAATGCAAACCTTCCAAATTGCTACCAATGTCCGACCAATCCAATTGTTTGAATGAATAAGTTTTAAAATAAACGATTCGGATCGTAATAATAGATTGTGAAGCTACATTATCATGTGTTGTGTTTAAAGGTGTGAGAGTAGAGTAACCCAAAATTCTAAATTGCTTCTTGAAGAATGGGTCTGAAAAAACTGTTTCCCTAACAGAGTATTCGCTGATAAGGACAGTGAGAGATGTGATATTTAGGGATTTGATCATGTCACCCCTTAGATTAATTTTGTGCAATTTCAGCCACAGAATATATATCAACTAAATATACCATGGTAAGTGAATTTTGAACATAAAAAGAGAACCACCCTTAGATCAATTAAACCCTAAACTTGAAAATCAATCTCAACCTTCAATGATGCCATGTAGGAAATTTTCTCAAAAAACAATTGTGTAACGTCACGATCAACCCGATATTTGAATAAATAAGGAAAAAAATGAACGATTTGGGTTATAAAATTGATTTTCCTCTAGAATGAGTCTAGACAAAATATTTCGCTGATAGCTAAGTGCTAACTAATAAACCTTTTATTTCTTTAGTCAAAAAGGACCATCCTTATTTAAGCCCATTACTCTTCCACTATAGTGACCCTCACAATATTAGTTTAGTTCTACCAATTAGGCATTGGTTAGCTCATTGGACACGTCAAGCCAGCAAGATAAACTTTCAAAGCATTAATTTCAAAAGAAAAATGCTCACAATGTCTCTTTATTTTACCCTTTTTGGGATTTCATGTCATTTTCTAACCTAAAAAATATTCTATTTTATGTCACTTTCTAACCTAAAAAATATTCTCCAAAATTCATTTTAGGTCAAAATAGAGCGAAATTGTAAATGTGACAAAAATCATGGGACAGAACGAATTAAAAAAAAAAAGATTAAGTAAATTAAAAGAAAACTAAAATCAACAGACAGAAATATCAACACAAGCATGACATCAATTGGAGTGAATTTCGCCACAATAGATGATTTATTCAAACTTTCAAGGTGCAATTTTGCAATTGTATGCATTAACAT
This sequence comes from Rhododendron simsii, assembly GCA_014282245.1. NCBI lineage: Eukaryota > Viridiplantae > Streptophyta > Magnoliopsida > Ericales > Ericaceae > Rhododendron > Rhododendron simsii. Next base: position 16,011,247 of record CM024956.1, on the reverse strand, counting down.
GGGTATATATATAAAATTAGATTACGAAGTTCATGTTTTCGAATTTCCTATATTTTCAATCTTTATATTTCGATTCAATGGTCGAGAATAGTTTTGGAATGATTTGATAATTTTATTCGTTCAATAACCATTTGACTCGTTCAACTTACCGTGTATATTCCGATCAATAAAAAAAATAAAAAATACCATGCATTAGTAAAGTATCCACATCAATAAAAAAAATAGATTCGAGAGCTGGGTCGTTACTAAGTACTGTGCCTCAGGTTGCTGTGGGCTTAGAACGAATTCTAGTTTTTGTTAAAATATTTGATGGAGCTCAACAAATAGAATAAATCAAGCTAATCGGACGTTGATTACTTTGTGGCTGAAGTATATATCCTCTATAATTTCCGTTTGACCGAAAAAAGAAGTATATATCCTAGGTAAAGACAAACATAATGTTGAGATTGCACATCAACTGAAATTCATCTTATTACGTAAATATTACTAATTAATATCAGGACGACTTAAATTAAGTGCACTTTTTTCCTTGTCCAACTCTATAAGCCAACGATGAATAAATTTTTAAGCCCGGGGTGAACACCATTATGGAAGCACAACGACAGTGCTGGTTGTGCTTAGGGACATAGCTCCAAGTCCATCAGTAAATAGATCAATTATCAGTATTTTGAGAATACAATTTTTTTAGCAATGCTATTGATGTCTAATGCACAATTAATTTGTTTCAATAGCCTACCGAATGAATGACTTGAATTGTTCAAAATAAATTTTATCATAGATTCACATTTTGCTTCTATAGTCAATTGAGTACATCTGACTTTAAATATCCTGTTGAAACATAAATTAAACTTCCAAATTTTAAGGTTTGTTTGGAACTTGAGAATAAAGAGTGAAAAAAATAAAGAAAATACCCTCCCTATTTGATTCCTAAATTTAAACGACGGAGGAAAAATATCAATTATATAAAAGTCAAAATCAAAATTTTTTCTTTCTTTATCTTTTTCAGTATATTTCTGCCTCTTTAGGTTGGAGTTGAGTACCCAAAACGAGCAAAACAAAAATTTATTGGATTTAGATTTATGTTTTCGTAAATCCAAAAAAAAAAAAAGAAAGCTTTTTTCCCTTACGCTATTTTCCGGAATTTGCTGAAACAAAAGAAACAAGTAAAATATAAAAAATTCTCTTCCATTATTTGGCTTAAAAGATTAAAAAAAATTTGAAATAACTAAATATTTTATCATTCTAAAGAAAGTTCTGAACTGGGATAGTTTGCCCAATAGTTATATATCTGTACTTAAATGCAATGAGGTTGTGAATTTTTTCCTTTCTTTCAAGTACAATATTTCTCAACTTCCTCTTTATGTTTTCATAAACATAAAATAAAATAAAATAAAATAAAATAAAATAAAACACTTCCCTTGTGCTTTTTTTGGAACTGGAAAGAAAAGAAATAAGTAAAATAAAAAAAATTCTCTTTCATTAGTCTTTGGTTTAAAAAGAATAACAAAAAAATCTAAATAAATAAGAATTTATTACTCATTTTAGACACTTTTTCCTCACCTCCCTTTCCCCCCTCTTGCGTCCCCAGTCCCAAGGTGTTCCCCTCCCTCGTATTTCCCTTTCTCTCCTTTCCCTCGCAACGACCATCAGTTTCATTCCCTCCCTCTCTCTCTCTCTCTCTCTCTGCGAAGACTCCTTAGTCTGCCCAACACCCATTACATGAACCGATCACCACATTCTCACTGATTCCCAATGGCGGGTGGTCTGCACGCGTCCCTCAGACCCACCCCGTCCTCCTCATCGTTCACTTCCAGGCTCCTCTTGATGCTCACAATCCTTCCCTTAACCCTCGCCGCCTTCGCATTCGTCCTCCAGTGGCGCGGCGGCCTCACCGACCCGGCCACCCGCTGGTCGCCCGACCCGTTGTTCCCGGGCATGGACCCGTCCGGAACAGTCCGCTCCTCCGCGGCCGCGTCCTCCGACTGCGTGGATCTTCTGGGTCGGAGCCGGTCCGCTTCGTTCCCGTACTACAGGGACTGGAAGTTCAGTTACGGGTCTGATCTGAGACCCAAAGTAAGTTTTAAGTTTCCTTTGGCTTTTGTTTCGTTTTCTTGGGGTTTTTGAGTTATTGATTTGTGAAAACCTTGGGGTTTGGCATAGTGGTTGTGTAGCGCTCCTTTTTGGGGCGTGAGGTCTAGGGCTCGATTCCTGTGGACAGTAGGTTGCCCTGCGTAGTAATCTGACTTATACTAACAACTAACATCCGATCGTTTGGGGAAAAAAGTAGAAGAAAAGAATGTGGATCTAGTACTATCTGGGTTGTGTTGATTGTTGTAACATAAATGTGCGTGTACGATGGATGCAATGGTGGCATAGAGGTTAACCAAACCCCTAAGATTATTTGAAGTCAATAAATTATGCTAATGGACTTCAAGGTGATAAGGAAATTCTGAGATTTGGAGGCATGGGGGCTACCCTAAGTCACGTAATGCGCCTGTGTCAGTTGTGCAAGTTCGAGCGCGAGCGTAAAAGCATCTTCTAAAAATACGAAGTATGAGCAAACATAAAAGTGTCGTCTACAATGTAGCTTTATTGTCTGATGTTGTGAGTCTTCTATAGCCAGAGGCTAGTGAACACAGGGACCGAAGGGGGCACTTATCCCTTCTCCCGCTTCCGGCCCTTTGACCCTACCTTACCTATTCCTTTCGACTCTATCCATTATCCATTGATTGCTTTGTATGGAGTATGGACAGCTCGCATTCATCAATGTCGCAGTACGTGATTGCTTTCCGCTTATTTCACTGCTGGATCATTCGCTCTTGGTTCTGTTCTGCTTATTCAAAATTCTCTCCCAACACAATGTTATACTGCTCATGACCAATACCCATTGATCGCTTCACTCACTTGAGAGTCGGTTAACAACAAAGGAATTCCTAATCTTGTATTGTGCAACCCGATCTGTGCAACTTTGTCACAAATTCATGGTAGAGTTCGTCCCTTCGCAAATTCTGGAAAATCTTCACTCGGGCATGCCCTCGTCATAGTGAACCTTTTGGCAAACTACCCCTCCTCCTCATCTGGAGGGATCCACCATACCCATTGTGTCTTTGCAAGCTTCATGCTTCTCCGTGGTAGTGTCTTATATCTGCACCATTCTGGTCAGTTAGGATTTTCTTAACTCTAATTTAGGCCGTGCCTAAATCATCCCAAGCGCTGCTTTAGAGTTCCGTCAGGAGCAACAGGATCTAAGTACTAAATTTCGCGAGAGCGCTAATCAAGGATTGAGAGCGTGAGGGCAAAGCGAGGATTGGGGGTGAAGGTTCCTATTAAAGGATTATGTGAAGGGTGACCGCACCCAAAAGTTATTTGATATCCATGTATTATAGTAGTAAATCGTTTGATGATTGGGGAATTTTGAGGTTTCTTGCCCCAAATTTTCACCCGTCGTCATGTACGTGTGTGGTTGGTTATTTCCGTGGGGTTTTTGATTTGTGAAACTTGGGGTTTGGCCCAATGGTTGTGTAGCATTCCTTTGGGGCATGAGGTCTAGGGTTCGATTCCTATAGATAGGAGGTTGCCCTCGTGGTAATCAAACTTATACTAACTAACATCCTATTGTCTGGCCAAAAAAAAAATGAAGCACAAAGAAAGATTTGTGGAATTGGTACTATCTGGGTTGTGTTGATTATTGGTAAAAAAAATGTGCATGTACGATGGATCCACCGGTGGCTTAGAGGATGACCTCGCCCCGGAAATTATTATTGGTAAAAAAATGTACATGTACGATGGATCCACCGGTGGCTTAGAGGATGAACTCGCCCCGGAAATTATTTGAAGTCACTGCATTATGCAGATGAACTTCAAGGCAATAAGGAAAGTCTGAGGTTTGAAGGTATGGGGGAGACCCTAACTCACCCATAATGCGTATGCTTGAGCGGGATTGCGAGCATAAAATGTGCGCGCGATCATAAAAGTGACTTCTAATAGTATCCCAAGTACTAAAATTCGCGAGAGCGAGAATTTAGAGTGTGAGCGTAGAGCAAGGATTGGGAGCAGGAGAGAAGTTTCCTAATAAAGATTATATGAGGGGCAAACGCACCTCCAAAGTTATTTGATATCCATGGATTATACTAGTAAATCGTTTGTTGCTTGGGAGTTGTGAGGTTTCTTGCCCCAAATTAGGAGTGTTCACCCCGTCATGTACATGTGTGGTTGTTTATAGCAAGTCTGGAGGGATCATCAAACCGCATTGGTTCTGTAGAGTTTCACTTGAAGATGATTTGTCTGGGTGCGTCAATCATCAAAACTTCTGCCATTATTTTGGAACTTGTGGGGGAAGAGAAAGGAAGTGAGATGAAGGGAAATATAGTGAGAGAAATTTTAAAGTATGGGGCACTATTTTTCTTTGTTTTGGTTTTCACAGAGAAAAAGATAGTAGAAAGAAAGAAGTAAAGGAAAATTTGTTCCCTTGATTGGTTTTAACTTTTAACTAAATAGGAAATGACATACTAACAATGTTCTTAAAGTTGCTATGCGCTAGTCAGGGTGGTCGGCCACCTTCGAGCTTTGAGACCTAGTAATCGGTGATTAATTGGCCCATGGCAATTAGTAATCTTCGATTAATTGGCGCATAACAATTGGTCCGATCTGGTCGGATAGGCCCCGCCAGTGATTAATCGTCGATTAATTCCTATTTTTAGAACACTGCATACTAACCCAACTTAACAAAGACATGGAAAAATGAAGAAGAGGAAAAGAAAGTTTTAAGGAAATAACGTTCCACTTGTTTTATTGGAGTTTTTCTTCTTTTTCTTCTAAAATTAGTAACCAAAAAAGGGGAGGGAGGTTTTTTAATTTTCCATTCCGGCTCGATACTCCCATACATTTCAAATGCACCTGAACTCTTTGATCTTGATTGTTTATCTCGAGTTATTGTTTGCTGGATCTTCCTCCTATTGCAGTGATTATCACGTTGTGTGTGGATGTATGTATCGGTTTATAGGTGTATGGATGTGGAAGATTTATTGGGAAAAATCATTAAATCGCATTGGTTCTGCATTGTTTCGCTTGAGAACTTTTTGTTGAATTCTAGCATGTTGGGTTTGGGAAATAGTCTTGTGTTTGGTGGTGTCTCATCGAAAGTCCGTTGGTTTTAATTAATTGTCCTGGGTTTCTTGGGTTCTTTTCTGGATCTTGCATTTGCTGTAGTGATGATTATGATGAGTATATGTGTGTACAGTGTATTATAGCAATATACGTTCAGAATCGCTTATGGTAAATCTGGAAAGATCATCAAGCTACGTAGGTTCTGTATTGCTTCACTTGAGGATGTTTTGTTGAAGTGGGCAAAAGTCTTGGGTTCTGTGCACCAATTAAGAAGCATGCTAGTCCTTGAGGTTCTCCTGTCTAATACATCTTCGATTAGTGCCATGCAAATGACGTCGGCCTCTCAAAATCGAGGGTTTTATGACTTCACTTTGTTTAACCGAGAGAAGTGAATCAAAGCTAAGCATCCTGCAATGATGACAAATGTATTGCTTTTAGTTGCCATAGAGTGCACAGTTAAAAATTCTATGTTACATAATTTAAAAAAAAAAATTGATTTGTGACCTACCAGAAAGACATAGCATTTTGTATGTTGTGGTTGTTACCACATAAAATACATTATGCAACCATGTTGAATGAGATAAATGAGCTCCAGCTATCCTCGACTCACACTGCATTTTCACCCTTGATCTATGCTGTATGATCTCAGGTATTAAATGTTGGGTCTATGTGAATGTCTAAGTTTCTAATTCCCACACCAATGATTCTACAATAACATTTCATTTCAGATTTCTTCTATAGAATATTATTTGGTTGTAAAATGATGGTTACAAAGTAAAATAGAGCACTTTCTGAAGAAAATCAAAGTCAATCTGACTCATATCCCGCACCCTTTCAGATGTCTGACCCAAGTAGTCTATGTAACATATTCCTTGCTGAATCCCATCAAGGTGGCAGTTGTAATGTGGTTATTTAAAACGTCCACGATGGATGGGAACATGGTATCTATGGATACTCCGGATAATCCCAAGTATATGCAGTCACATGATATGACAGAAGCACTCTAGAAGTACCGTTGTATTGTTTGTCTTCATTATTTTGTCTCTGTTAAAGGTGAAACTGGTGCTGCCTACTGGAGTGTATATTACTTGAATATTTGGGCGACAGTATTTCAACTGTTGAAATCTCTGTACAAGATTATTTTAATGAACCCTTCAAATTTCCTTAGTGTCTCTTTAGTCGTTACTATTGATATTCAGTGCTTCCCTTGAACCCTTTTCTTTTGGCGAGCAATTTTATTACCATGGAGGTTCTTTGATTCTGGATAATAAAAAATCACTGACCATCATAATGAGCTTTTAAATATTTGGCTGCAATTATCTATTTATTGGTGTTTCCCCCTTTTAAGGGTTTTAATGGGTGCATAGATTCTTTATGTACGTCTGCCAAAAATCGCTTCTATTAAGTCTTTCAAGGTTTAGTCAGGCTCTCCCACTTGTGTACATTTATATTCGTGAATCCTTATAGCAATTTCTGTATTCTTCTGTTCTGAATCTTTGCTGGGTTCCAGTTATGTATTACTACAAGCACTTCAGGTGGCTTAGAGCAGACTCTACCTTGGCTATTCTATCACAAGGTTATTGGGGTTACAAACTTCTTCCTGTTTGTAGAAGGGAAAGCTGCAACCCCTAGTGTATCAAAAGTCCTAGAGTCCATTCCAGTGAGTCTGAATCATTCATTCCCTAGTACTCTCTACTCCTTTCAATTGTTTTGATTTTATGGTTCAGATCTTCCAATTACGGTCTTGAATCTTGACAGGGAGTAAAAGTTATATACAGAACAAAAGAATTGGAGGAGCAACAAGCTAGAAGGTGGTTCTCTTTGCTACTTGGTTTGTTATATGCATTATTCTTAATTTTAGGCACATACTGTGCACAATGTCTATTATGTGGTTTGATGTACACTGTTCGACCCATTTTCTAGCAGTTCATGCTCTTAGGACAATTGGTGATCTAAAATATTATTTGTTTATTTCTTGCCCTGCAATACAAGAATCCTTAGCCCCTTGGACCCAGGTTAGAACCCTCACCATTTGTCGAGTGCGGTTTCTTCTCGTTTTCCCATCCCCCCTTCTACGAAACTAACAAATAATTAGTAATTTTGAACCTAGGTAAAAAGAGGGCCTTTTCCCTTTCTCTTGAAGTTTCGTAATTACTAATAAAAGTTCTTGTTGTAGTATAGGACACCTTGCTAATGGGTAAATGGAGATTGGTTGGATAAAAGGTGATGAGATTGTTGGTTTCTAGTCGCATATTTTTTTCATTTCATGGGGACATTCAACAGTGACATTAAACACTGAATGGAGTAATTACAACGGATATGGGAAACAATGCCAGAACATTGTTGTAACTAAGTCAGTTGTCCTAAAAGGCTTTGAAATGGCTATAGAACTGAGCAGAAGAATGCCATTTCCAATTCGCCATTCAGAATGAGAATGGCCAGCCATGGACATGGTGAGAGAATAACCACTACTGTGTACTCTTGGTGCTACAACATTATCCTTGTAAGTTGTATCTTGAGCTATAACCTTTCATAGACAATCCTTGTTAAGGTCGTACTCCTTGTATTGAGTGTAATGCATTCCCACAGTATTTTTCAGCTTGTGGAATTTTCAATTATAGCCAGATTGTCTGGCTCTTTGCTTTATTCTGACAGCAAACTTTTCTCTTGTGTATCATATCCCTTTTTCATCTTTTGTGTTGATAAACATCTACTGTATTGGAGATATCAGTTAATCAAGAAGTTAGTCTCCCCTCCTAAGTTTTCCTTGTCTTCTTTTTCTTGTTGTGTTTAGTCGGATCTGGAATGAGACTTGGTTGGCGAGCTTTTTCTACAAGCCTTGCAACTACGAGTTATTTGTCAAGCAGTCCCTCAATATGGAAATGGCTATCGTCATGGCAAGGGTACAACATTGTCTTATTGTTTATGACATTTTGCAATTTATGCTTTATTATGAATACAATACTTTTGTTTTCCACACACTATTTGTGAGCAAGTCCTTATATGTCTTTTATGTTTTTGATTTGTTTCCAAGGAAGCAGGCATGGATTGGATCATACATCTTGACACTGATGAGCTAATTCATCCAGCGGGTGCTCGTGAGTACTCTATGAGACAACTGCTAGCAGAAGTGCCTGGAAATGTGGATATGGTTATCTTTCCAAATTACGTGAGTGGATTGTTTCTTTTTTGCATTTATTGTGTATGGAATACTATGGTATCTATACAACTTTTAAATCAAAGTTACTTCATTTTGTCTTTGTGCAGCGTCTTTCCATTCTATCATATCACTTATAAGTAAGTAATCTTTGTGAGTGGTACTGAAATGATATTCACTTGTTTCTTTTTTCTTTCTAATATTTCAGGAGAGCAGCATTGAGAGAGATGACATTAAGGAACCTTTCAGCGAGGTAAGATCTGTTTTCTCCTTTCAGCACTTTTAGTTACCCATACAAATGAAGCTGTACACCAATTGTATTTCACTTCCATTTTGTTGTCCCCCAACAAATCCAAGCTCCAAAGATAGCCATAGTTATATTCAGATGGGGAGAAGCCCAAATATCATTGATTTCTTGTGTTACCTCTGTTTCTTGGTATTAATGGACAAAGGCGTGTTGCTCTATCTTGTTTCTGTTTTACTCATGATAATTGTGATGGTATATAATTGTTACATGACACAAATTGAAGTATCATATTGGAATCAAGGACGGAAAATGCCACCTCAAGTTGCAATGTCTTGCACAGTTGGGATCCCCATACATCCTAATCTAGAGTATTGTTCATGTTACTGCAGGTGTCAATGTTTAAGAAGAATTATGACCACCTTCCGAAAGACACATACTTTGGTAATTATAAAGAAGCAACGCGTGGTAACCCTAACTACTTTTTGACTTATGGAAATGGGAAATCAGCTGCCCGCATCCAAGATCATCTTCGTCCTAATGGTGCACACAGATGGCACAACTATATGAAGACCCCGAAGTATGTGATTCTTTGGTGTTTAGTTGAGTTATAATTGCTTTTATAAAGGTCTTATTAAAAGGTGGAACTCCCATGTTTTCAATAGCAAAATTCTCAGCTGACATTTCCTATGTTTATGCATATCCTTCTTTTTAGTGCTTAACAGTGTTTGTGTTTTTGGTAGTGAGATCAAATTGGATGAGGCTGCTGTTTTGCATTATACATATCCGAAGTTCTCTGATTTGACCTCAAGACGTGATCGTTGCCGTTGTAAGCCTACAAAGGAAGATGTTAAGAGATGCTTCATGTTAGAATTTGACCGATCTGTAAGTTCTCATTCTTGTTTTTTCGAATTTTGTTTTACCCATTTTCTTTCATTTTGAGCCTGTACCAATGGTTCACCTCATATTTTATGGCAGTCTTATACTCTTATTCTAGTTTCTCTTTTTCTTTCGGGCAAGAGGAATAAATCTCAATTAGTTGGTTGCTATCAATTTACTTCCAAGGCTTTAATCTACATTTATAGATTCCATCAATGTATATTTCATGAAATTCCCGAAATCTATTGCCTTGGATTTTATGCCTATTCTAGCCCATAACCTTGCCTTCCGTCCTTTGAAACCGAACCCTTTGTACTGATTACTAGCCATTACTCAGCCGCAGATAAATTTAACCGTTGGTGACATTCTAATTTAGTATGGTATTCCGATCTACTCCCTGGTGATTATAAATTTATACCCTTGGAGCGAGTGGCTGGTTTCACCAGAAATATTTAAACACGTGCTATGAAACAACAATTCTATGTCCCATGTGCTTTGTGTAACTAGGCTGAAACCTCGGCATCCACCTAGAGATCCATGGCTAAACTCATTGGCAAGTACAATTATTGCATTACTACGGTATACCCAATTATTTGTATTCTTTCTACTGGGTGATGTATGATTTAGGCTGACAATTGCAAGAGGGAATTTTCCACAAAGTTGGAAATGCAGTTCCCTGTTAAATCCTGGCTGGCTTAACTGAAGCCTCTCGTCAATTTGACTTGACTTTAGCATATTGTGACGTTGCATTTGAGTAAATGTGTGAAGTCATGATTACCTTATCATCCTGTCCTAAGAAGCACGGATAAGAACATAGGACTCGGAGACACATTGTTTTGTTAAAATGTAGGATATGGAGTCATGGACACTTCGGGGATACATTCAATTATATATTTCATATATAAATATATTAAGTATATGTATATATACCTTGTTTTGTGTGGATATATAATCATAAGTTTACATCCCAAATTAAACAATAGATAAAATACAATAAGTTATGAAAAATCTAGAATGACATGGGACTCCAGAGTTCCTTAAAAATTTGCCCAATGGCATGTCTATGAATCATCAGAAAATCTGTAAACTCAGTACAAGTTTTAAGTGGATTTAAACATTATCAGTTGTAGCTGTTACTATATTTTCAACTTTGCATATCATACTAACATGTCAAATTCCCAAATTTCGGGTGCTCACATGTTAATGAGTGTCTAACAAGTCTCGGTTACATATTTATTTCATTGTCCTAGACACCAAATAAGTGGCGGAGACATTGCAAAAAGAGCATCAGACACGTGGCAAGAGTATTGGACACGCGTCCGAGAATCTCCAAGTACACTTGTTGATGTGTTGGACCCGGATATGTCACCTTCTTTTAAGTGTCGTATTCATCTGTAATTTATTTTGCTTACTGTGCCTTACTGAGATTCCACATTGCAGGCATTTATAATTGCTTCTACCGCAACTGAAGAGGAGATGCTTCACTGGTAATGGTTTCATGTAGACTAAACTTTGTTATTTCTGTGCATGTTCTTTCATTTGATCTGAGCTATGAAACATCAAACAGAATAGATAGATGCTTAGAATTTTGAGTGCTAAAAAACCTTCGTGATTGCAGGAGAACTCCTTATTCTGTGCTAATTGTAAAAATTCAATGCCGTGTCCATGTAGCTTTCTTGGTTTGCCATAAAATTTCATTTGCACTTGTCATCTCATGCTTAAGTTGTGGTCCATAAATTTAATTGGGATTGACTTTACTAGGCTTAAGCTTCATTTATCTTGGCGTGATTTCGATTTAAGGTGAAAAAAGTTTATCCAGAATTAGTGAAATATCAAAGCCAAGGGCCTCTCATATTGTTTTACTAGTAAAATTTCTAGTCTGTACATTCGATAATCATTCAGATCATTTCATGCTTGCATCTATTGATTAGATTTTTGCTCCATTGATTGAAAGGAAGTGAGAGAATAGTGTTGCTTTAATTGAAATTCAAATGTACACAGCTCTTATTTTGTTACCAATAAACAAATGTTATCACTGAAGTGAAGGCACTTGCAAATCTTTAGAAAGATGATCCACTGGAGAGTACTTAACCATCTCTAAAGCAAGGCAACGAATCTTTTTCTACAGTTTGTGTTTGGAGAGATGATACCACTTATAAATTTTTTATTTTTTTTGGGTTGTGATGATACCCAATATGGCATTGAATCTGTGCCCCAAGCATAAGAAAAAGACCCTTATGTATGTGCTACTTGTTCTCTTAACTAGTATGGAATGTAGTAGCTAGGCGCCTTTCTGAAGTTTCTAAATAGAAGATTATGACAACCTAGATCCAACTATTCAATTGGCTCCACCTTTGAAGGTCCCATTTTGCCAAATGAAATGTCACGGCTTTTTTGTTGAGGACCAAAGAAGCTGTAGTGCTTTATATAGAAGCTCAATGGCTCTCAATAGATAATGAGAAACCCATCTGACCGTTTCTCCCCATTTCTGTTGTCCCATTAAAATGATCACTTCACTTCGTCAAGCTTACATGTGTGTAGGATCTCTAGCATATCATTTTCATTGTACTGCAAACATACAGGTGAATTACATTTGTTCCAGATGTCATTTATGTTTACTTTTGCTTTTCTTCTATTTCTTTAGGTACCGGGAACATATTGTGTGGACTGACAAAGCAGTAAATGCAAAACTTTTAAAGAAGGGAATCTTGACTCGCATTTATGCTCCCATGGTAAGTTTTATTCTTGAAATTTCTCAATTGGGATGTTCTCATCTTTGTTTTTTTTATTTTAGTAAAAGAATGTCGCGCCCAGGAATCATCAAAATTCTGAGTTGTTGTCTCAATTTGTAGGTCATTGTACAAGAGTTGAGAGAATCCGGCGTTTTCACTTCTGTAGTTGCGGCTGCTCATACAAATCTATCGAAGGATGAATTCTTGTCATCTATTGAGAGTAGTAATACCTCTAGAGGCATAGAATCTAGAGGGATTTCGTCAAGAAAGATTGGCAATAGCAGAGAGTCTCAAGCAACTGCAAGGAAGGTTTTGGAAACTGCATTAACTGATTCTTATGCAGTGCCGCCATTATCTCCTCCGAGTATGAAGGATATCCGCCTTGATATATAGAACCCCCTTTTATTTACAGCAACTCTCTACCTTTTGTCCCTTCCATCACTATCTTATGACTGGAAAAATAGTTTGCTTCGATGAGTGAAAATGGAAGAAGTTTTAGATGGAGGTGGAGAAGAGAAGCGGCAAAATAAGGTAGTAGATGGATCATGGATTTGTACAGGGGTTTGTCTTAGGGAGAAGAATCAGCAAAGAAGTGAGTTTTCCTTCTTCACTCAACTATCCTCTTTAACTTTTCCACGTTAAACTCTTCATTTCCATCATAAATCCCTCTACCAACTCATGATTCAAACACTGCCTGAAGGAGCCGGTTTGCTCGAGGGGCTTCTTTGGTGTTCAGTTTCGTTGGGATGTTCCCGATCATTAACCAAGCGTTGGTGTTCATATTCAGGCTTAGATTGTAGATTTTAGATCAAGGAATATATAGAGCGGGATATTTGTTGCGATCCGTGTTTTTCCTCCTATTATTCTTTCGGGTGCTTTGGAGTCAACACCAGGGTTTTCCCGATGTTACACAGATTCAATTCGAAACAATAATGTCAAGAGGATCTCTCTCTGGAGAAAAAGAATGATGGCACATCTTGTTTTGCTCTGCATACTGTATATGAACCAGAAGTAAGATGATATACCCTTTGTGAATTTACCTTTCTTCAGTTTCTTTCTCGTACTGTTGTCCATCATGTAGAGATTCCTCTTTTGGTACCTATTTCTTCTTTGGTTTATGATTCTTTTATTTTCTTAACGATGGCAATTAATTGGTTACATGTCGGCTCCGTTTGTTTCTATGTAAAATGTTTTTTATGTAAATATTTTTTCAGAAATCAAACTTCAAACTTGTATTTTTAGGTATTTGGTTGGCACTTGAAAAATATTTTTCAAAATCGATAAAAAAAATGTAGAGAGAGAGTGGAGGGGCTTAAATGGTGGAGAGATATGAGAATATTGGAATTGAATGTGGGTTAGGACTGATAATCGATGAAACTGACCGGTGAGAATTACAATAGAAGGCTGGGTTCATTTTGAAAAATAATTTCCGAAAAATTCAAGGGTAAGTCATTTTCATTCAACTAATGGAAAATGTTTTACATGTAAAATATTTTTCTCATTTTTTAAACAAGCAAATATCAAAAAATGGGTAAAACATTTTACGCCCAAATAAATGGAGCTTTGATACACAATAAGCTTCTTTGAACCCCAGGGTGCTTGTATGAGGAAGTAAATTATGAGTTAGCATGTTTGAATCCTATACAAAGCAAAGATTCCAAACAATGGGGCCATTGGAGGGTTTGTCCGGTCAATAAGAGTCCTAGAATAAGTTGAGGTGCGCTCGATGTGATTTGGACATATGGTTATTAGAAGAAAAAAAAATGCTTCTCTGCAAAGTGAATGTCTTTCAGTTCATCGTATGTACACTTTTGCAGGCTCTTTCTATCCGTTTATACTGAAACTTTCGCTCTAGTAGGATTTCCTAAAACTTCCAATCCACTAAACAGAAATACTAATAAGTTTTCCTAAAACAGTTATGCTTTTGATCTCTTTGCTTCATCATAAATTTGAACCATTGAAAATCTATGCAACGGGAAGCCAATGAAAATCAGATGAGAAAGAAGAAAGATAAATAGATTAATGTTAGTATTAAAAAGTATTCCAAGAATACTCTTGCCAACCCACCAAAAGCAATTACTCCTTATTAGAAAACAATTTCCAAAATGGCTCTCTAGACCAAAAATGATTTCGAAAACAGTTTTTAGTATAGTACAAAAGCAAAAAAGAAGCAGAAACTACTCTCTGTCAAAGAGACCCAGAATTTTATAAGAATCTGGTGGAAATGCAATTCCAAAGAAGGATGAAATTTCCACTCCTTGAAGTGTTTAGTTTTCCAAGTGGACGCACCGCAAGTGCATTTTTGGTCTTTACATTTGATGGACAAATTTGGTTTGTCACGTGACATGCTTTGTCAAAAAGCTTTTACGTACTTAAGTATTGGATAATGTTATTGTTTCTTTCTTAAAAAACCCCCTCTCATGCGACTATTTTTTTAGTCAATGAAGTAAATAATGTTGGTGTTTTAAGTATTTTAATATTAAAGTACACTCTTGCTATTTATAATATCAGTTTTCTGTAAATATTGAAAATCATTTCACTGTGATTCATTCCTATTCGTTTTGAAATTTGAGGAAGGTTTTTAAGAGTACTGAGTGAAGAAAGATAGATAGTAAAAATGTATCGGAGACTGTGCGCAAGGGTTTTGGATACCCAAAACGAACAAGCCCTATATATATATGTTTATTTGCTCACTGTGATCAATTATTGTCAGCAATATGCGGTTCTAAGGCTTAGAGCCAAAGGCTGTGAAATTTGTCTTTAGCAAATGAACGTTTAGAAGATAGAACTGCATATTGCTCCATTGAGTTATAGGAATATACACGGATCAAAAAAAAAAAAAAAAGTTGTAGGAATATACACTTTTTATTGGGGGATGTCTAAAATACATGATCACTTCGGAAAATTAAAGTAGAAATCTGTGTAATTCCAAAAATATCATTTATAAGGGGTATGATCACTTCAAAATTGGAATAGTGGTATACGTACAATTTTAATTATACATTAGTCGAGCGTTTGGTGCTTTGATTATTTTGTAAAGTGCATTTTAGGAGAATCCATTTTTAGAATTCGCACCAAATTATTTATGCCTTGTTTGGATTAGAATTTGAAAAGTTTTTTGAAAAATAGTAGGGGTAATAAGTGGAGCGAGATAGAGAGAGAAATGTTGAAAGTAGGGGGAATCTAAGGGAAATTTTTTGAAAAATTCTTTTTAAGTTTGAAAGAGAACAAGGCATTAGAAAATGCAAAATTCGAATTCAGAATTTAGAGTCACTCTAAAAAAACAGCAGCAAAATCTGAACTCTAAAATCTTGAATCTCTGTCCACAGCGTTCGAAAACAAGCCTTTAATTTTTGCTCCTTTCCAGGTCAGCACCTGTGCAATGAAATGAAGGAAATTCCAAAAATCCACATCGGCATTGGGCCCACACATTCTTCTGACGTGGAGAATTGCGATTGGAGCCTATTACTTATGTGAGTGTGGATGTGTTTGGGAGTGTACTAGAATTGTTGGGGGAGGGAGTCCGCGCCAAACAAGAAGGAATAAACGCAGAACACACGCAGAGAGAGAGAGAGAGAGAGAGAGAGAGAGAATGGGAGCTCGAAAGAGAGCCACACCGGAGGCCGCCACCGCCGCCGCGAAACCTCCTCCGCCAACCACCGCCGCCACCGCCGCCGCGAACTCAACTACCGACCCTCCGATCGCTCCTCCAAAGGCGGGCCAAATCCTGACAACCTCTCTCATCTTCTTCGTCCCCTACGCCTACCTCATCTTCTCTCACTACAACATCGAGCCAGACCTCAAGCGATCGATCCTCATCAACTCCGTCCTTAGCTCTGTCGCCTTTTTGGTAACCCTAAGCATGATCCCCGTGGCCTCTAGGTACGTCTTGAGGCGCAATTTGTTTGGCTATGACATCAACAAGAAGGGCACGCCTCAAGGTTCAGTCAAAGTGTGAGTTTTTGTTATGATTTTGTAGATTTGTCTAAAGGATTTGAATTTACTTCATTAACTGGGAGTGTGCTAGGTTTCAATTCACTTAGAAGTTGGAAATATTGAGCTCATTGTTTATACGATTTGTTAAATGAAAATGGGGCTAAGTTGATCTGGTGGCAATGCGTGGGGAGGCCTCACAGGCTTATTTATATTCTTGCTCTTTTTTTGTCTACAATTCTCATCTTCTATTCTTGGTTACAGCTTGAGAGGAGTTCCATTCGAATTTTCAAAGAAGAAAACCAGTATTGGTGGGTTTAATTTTTCAGAGAGAGAGAGAGAGAGAGAGTTGTTATTTTGTCAACTCTTTGGGGCAAGAATACATGATTACATGGGGCAAATCTATATATTTCCAGGAAACTATAACTACCCTATGGGAGATTGCCACGTCAGTGGGGTCAAGTGACCCCACTTGACTCTAGGTGTGTCTGCCCTTGGCGGGACAAGCTTTAACAAAGATCAACATTAACTGAGAATAAGCTAGATCAACATTAAAGTGGCGATTTGTTTAATTTTTGATGTTGTGGGAGAGGAATTTAATTTACTTCATTAACTGAGGGTGTGCTTGGTTTTGATTCACTCAAGGTTGGAATTATTGAGCTCATTGGTTTTACGAGTTGTTTAAGTGAAAATAGGGCTAAGTTGATTTGGCGGCACTACATTTGTTAATTATCTCCTTCAAAACTCATATATGAGACTGTGTGCAGCCTCTTAACTTATTGCCGATTGGTTTTCAGTTAGATGCTTTAACAATCTTACTTCTTGGGGACTAGGGGGCCGCTACTACTCTTGTAAAACTTTTAGAGAGTAGCCACTTGGTGTATATATTGACAAAGATTTTCTCTCCAGTCCTCTATGCCCATACCCCCATCGATTGAGATTTAAGTAATTTTGTTATGAATTATGGGGGAGGGAAGCCTGCATTAAGGGGATGTTGTGATAAAAAAAATAGGTATCAATTTATTGAATTTAGTGGATTACATATCCCTTGATAGGTCTGAAGTGTTATTATGTGGGTACTACTTATATGGACTTGGACTAGAGTTTGGCCCCGTTCCAGTTTCGAAAAAAAATGAATTTTTAGAAAAGGAAGGTAATTTCAAGCTAAAAATCATGTGTTTACGCAAATAATTTTTCTACCAATATGGATCTTGTTTGATAGATCTCATTGAAATCTTATAAACGGTGCAAAAAAAAATTAAAAAATTATTTTTCATTTTCATTATATTTGAGCTTGAAATTACCTTCTTTTTGAAAAAGAAGGTTTAAAAGAAAGCGGAACAACACCTTTGTTGTAAGAAATGCATTTTCTGAAGTTATCTCGGAGCCGATTAGTTTTCTTACGTCTGTGAGTAGTTGCGGACCTCAATAGTAGACTTCTTTGTTTTCGTTTTCATCTTTTATTGCTTATGGATATCATTTGTGTTTTGCAGGCCTGAGTCACTCGGTATTGTTGTTGGGATTGTTTTCTTGGTGTTTGCAATCTTATTTCAGCATTTTAACTTCACATCAGATTCAATTGTAAGCTTATTCTGTTTCAACAGTTGTTTATCTGATAGTTTCTTCTGATAATCTGGTTAGATTTTCGACAGTTGTTTATATGTTTTCCCTTTTGTATTTGGGCGGCTTCACCTTTTGATGCCTAACTAACATATAGAAAAGCTGCTGGGTCAGCAGGGTCTGGGAGAAGTTATACCTTGCCAGCATTCCTCCCTTTTTAGTTGTGAAGATTCTGATTATCTTGGCTTGAACTCATGCCCTGATGCTGGGAATGGATAGCACTAACCGTCCCCTGTTAACATAGATAAATATTCTAGGACTCTTGGTTCTGAGGTTCAATGGGGTGTTCGACTGACTTTAGCTGCCACTGTTTATTATCTTTGGAGGGAAAGGAATTGTCGGATCTTTCAGCAAATTCTCATACTGTGGTGAGGAGAATTTGGGAGGAGGTGAGAGCTTGTGTCTGTCCTTGGAGGAAAATTCATAGGACTGCAGCAAATCAGGAGCTTTGTTTGGCATGGGGGATTCCTTTGCATGTGCTCCAACAAGCTTACTTGGGTTCTTCATAGTAGTTAGGATGTCTTGGTCTTCATTTTCTTTCTGTTGCTTGTCTGTGCTCTAGGTTGTTGTTGGTTTTTTGTTGTCCATAGCTGTTTAGCTTGGCTATGTTTCCTTGTTGTGTATTGTTCAAGGCCATCACCTTGATTCTTTGGGCTAGTTCCTTAATAAAAGAAACTTTTCAAAAAGAGAAAAGAAAAGAAACTTCGAGTTTGAACGATTTTGTGCTCTACTTAACTGTATAAAGGTGAACATTCTCTTTTCACTTTGTCAGTTGTCCACATTGGAAGGCTCTTGAGAAAGCAAGAGTAGAAGCTATGTTTTTTTCTTGACACGAATGCGGGCATCAAAAGACAATTATGATTAGCTCTAAAAATCCTGGTAGTCCCCACCAGTCATTATAATGTCCTGTTTAGATGGGGAGGACATGGACTCTGTCCTGCGCAATTTGAATATTGTCCCATTAGATTTGGCTTAAGAATCTTGAAGGTGGCCTGCCGGAGGAGGATACTTTTAAGACATCATATCATTTCATACTTCTATTCCTCGATTATATCTTATCTTTATAACCTTTGGTTTGCTTTTATTGGTTTTGAAACTCTCTTTCTTTTGCACCGTTATGTGGCAATGATAGAATACTATGTGCTCCTATTGATGATATACTCAGCTGTTGATTATTAATCCGTTGCAGTGGCTTGTCGAGTATAATGCAGCTTTGGCATCCATATGCTTTATGATTTTGCTTGGATTTGTAGACGATGTTCTTGATGTCCCTTGGAGAGTGTGAGTATAATATTTTGGGATTGAGAAGTGTACTTGTTTCCAAAGAACTGTTTTCTATTTGCGCTGTGTTCAGATTCAATGCTAAACCAGATCTTTCTGACTTTGAAGAACAGGAAATTAGTATTGCCATCAATTGCTGCTCTTCCTCTATTGATGGCCTATGCTGGACATACAACTATTGTTATACCAAAGCCTCTCGTGCCGTATCTCGGGCTTGAGATTTTGGATCTAGGTATGAATTCTACTACCGGAGCGAGCCCCCTATGGCTACACTCTGAGGTTTACTATGATATTATGGCTATCACGGCCATTCCTGGCCCTGCAATGGCAACCAGTCATGACTTTGGTAGTCTCTTCTTACCCATACCATGCACTTGTGCAATTGACATCGCTTTCCTCTATTCTCGACACAGTTGCACTCAGTGTTTTATAGTTTGCCCTCATTAAAAAGTAGCAAAACAAGGACTAAATTTATTACGAGTATTACTAAAGAAAAATATGGGACATTTCCCATCCCTCTTTTTGGATTTCTCTAATGGAGATGAACACAAAACGCAAACTTAAAATCTTCGAAGGACGACAAAAGTTCAATCAACAACCAAAAACTTTAAGAAATTAATATGAATTAAATTGGAATTTTAGACAAAGACCTAATTATGAGGAACCAATACTTACAATGATTTGACCCGGATTACCATCTTTCTTCGATTGAGCATCTTGAGACTTCTTACAGTGTTTGCATTGTACCTGATCGGCATACAATGTGCAAAAATGAATTCAAATTGAGCAAAAATTTCTAAGTCAAGAATTTCTTAGGCAATAACATGAAGTCCACCGAGTGCGAACAAGAAGACTTAAGAACGTTCATGTTGAGTACTAATAAGCACATTCAGATATTTCTTCTTCTTCTCTCTCTATATGTGTGTATAGTGCATGTCAAGAATGATTCAAATTTCGTTAATTCGGAGTTGTAAACCTAGTTACCTAGACACGCAAAGGCAGCATGTATGTAATATCTTCTTGTATATGCAAGAATGCATTGATGTAAAAAGAGAAAAGGTGTAAAGGAATAAAAAGAAATTGGATTGATAAAAGATGACAAAGAATTACTAACAAGTTACCTTCACAACAAAACTTATGGCTTGATCCAACTCGATTCGACTTTGAGAAGAATATGGTAAAGAGTCTTCATGGTACGTGATGATGATGATGAATTATGAGGGTATACACCAACGTGAATGCTAGAGAGATAATGCTTGGTAGGAAGTCATAGAAGAGAGATGCTTGGTTAGGCCACGTATATATAGTTTTGCATGGGTTTCTTTTTCTTGTTTACTTGTAAAATAATAACAACAGAAAAGGAAACCCATGCAAAACTATATATACGTGACCTAATCAAGCATCTCCCTTCCTACCGAGCATTATCTCTCTAGCATTCACGTTGGTGTATACCCTCATAATTCATCATCATCATCACGTACCGATGGTACCGTAGGAAAAATGCACTGACGGCCACCAGGCGGCTGATCCGAGCCGTCCAAAAATTTAAAAAAAAAAAAAAAATCGAGTGGGCTTACGCAGGAATCAACGGCATCCGACGTGCGTAGGTACTCGATCCAAACACCCCATTTAAGCCGACTGCCTTTTTCCGTTTGCCATATGGACGGAGACCTAACAGAAGGGTGTTAAGTGTCAACTCTGGATAGTTAGAGGGTGCACGATGTCGGATTTTGTAGTCTGAGGGGGTTAAATAAAAATGCGGGTTAATTGAGTGGGGCTTAGTGTAATTTACTCTTTTTTTTTATTATGACAAATGCATTTTTTAAAGGCCTAGGTTTGCGCATTGGACATCATTTAGGGACGGAGGGAGTATAACCTATAAAGTTATGAGAACCAATGGAGTTAGAGCTATGGTAGTTGGTAAAATATTCATTAGAAGTTTTTGCATTTGTGACTAGGTTCACCAATTAGTACTCCGTAAAGTTATGAGAACTGATGGAGTTACGTCTATGGTACAATATGCAATAGGAGTTTTTGTATTCGTGTATCATTTGCAAAATATCATATCTATGGTACTCTTACAAATGTCTTTTTAAAAAGGTCTATGTTGAGGCATCAAAACGGAAAGCTACCGATTTTCATCAACTAAAAAAGTACTCGGGAAAAGAAAAAACCCCCCCGATGCAACCTCCATTCCTCAAGGCTGCTCAAATGAAAAATCCAAAAGTTCCTCCATTGTTCACTTCACGTATATAGTCTATATGAACAATGGAGCTAATTCCATATCTCTCTTTCATCCTTGCCAACATGCAGACCTTTCCTGCATTGAATGAGCTCTCACAATATGGTTGTAGTTGCTATCATGGGACCTAATTCCTTTCTTAATTCTCTGCGATTTTTCTTGTCGCCAGGGTGGATATACAAGCTATATATGTGGCTTCTGGCTATATTTTGCACAAACTCTATCAATATTCATGCTGGTATAAATGGCCTTGAAGTTGGGCAGACAATTGTTATTGCGTGTGCTGTAAGCTCCAAACCTTATACTACTGTATAATGGGATTTCATTGTGGTATCTGACATACTTTTTATTTACAGATTCTAGTACATAATGTAATGCAAATTGGAGTATCTTCCGACCCAGAGTATAAACAGGCTCATGCATTCTCTATTTACCTTGTTCAACCATTGCTTGCTACGTCTATGGCTTTATTTTCTTACAACTGGTAATGGTATTGTCATTTTATTTTCAACAAGATGGTTTTACAAAAAAATATTAGTCCATAATAAGGTCAATTGTGAATTTATCATGAATTTTAGGTATCCTTCATCAGTTTTTGTTGGTGACACCTACACATACTTCGCTGGAATGACTATGGCTGTAGCTGGCATTCTAGGCCACTTTAGGTATGTCTTATATTCCTAACTTTTTACTACTAGAGCTGATAAATTTCAGATCATTTGGTCACTCTATCATAATTCATGGCACCTTGTTTTGTAGCGTTGATATATTTATAATCATGCCAATGTGTAAAATATGGAGCAAATTATAAGATCAATGACAAACTTGTTCTTATTATGTCATTGATTTGATAACATGGAAAACTGAAATGAAATTCATGCAAACTCAGAAACAATCTTGTCTAGCTAACCCGGGGGACATGATTGAGAAAGAAACAATGTTAAATTAACTGTTCTCCATTATGTGCTTGGTGGAGTTTTTTATTCCATTTTATTCTCTTCTTTTGACTTTGGGGCGAGTAATTTCCCAGCACAATTTCAGGCTCCTCTTAGAATCCGTCAAGCTTTCATCTTTTACTTGCTTTATCTCACGGACAATGGTGGTTTCATCATGTAGAAACTTTTTGTTAACTCATCATGCCTTGAGAAATAGGTTCCAGTTCCTTCTACTAATGAAAACAGATGAAGTAGATCTGGCTCATCAATAATTGGCTTCAGACAGAACATTTATGCATACAGTCGACCTCAAACCTTGCACCATAATCATGACATGTAAAATTGATTATTACTTAATAAATTATTACAGCCCTCTATGAAGGGCCCTATCTGCATGTAGTGAAACCTATGGCCACTGAAAAGTGCATGTAGTGAAACCTATGGCCACTGAAAAGCACTCCTCAATAAAAAGATGCTGATCCAATTGTTAGCAGATGTAAGCAAAATAAGTGTCTCCCTCCTAATCTTTTTTTGTATGAGTTAAAGTTTCTTTGGTAGCTGATTATTGTTGGCTTCTTAATCTTTAAAATAGGTTAACTTGTATATCCCTCCTTCAATCTGCATACATGATGCGTCTTTATGTACTGACATTGAACTCATATCCCCTGTTCTATTTCTACCTTACCTTTGATTTTCTTGTTAGTGATCTTTCTTTCTTCCTTTTTTTGTTTTTCTCAAAATTGTGATCTTCCTACTTTCATAAACGTGCCTCATGTTGTGCATGGTTTTGATGCAGACAGAAGCATCATTACCTAGTAGAGCACATTCTTAGGCATCTTACTTGCAGGGTGATGAGTCTTAAAAATATTAGCTCAAAAATCAAAATATACAGGATGTTGGATGTTGAACATGGAAAAAGCCTTAAAGTTGACTCTACAATATATTCAGCTGAAACTATAATTTTCGTATTTTCTGTAGGCTATAGCTTCTTAGTGAGGCAAATCTTCACTAGAAACAGTTATTAAGCAATGAGCACACAAAAGAGTTTGGATCGTGTTAGGGGGCTTTACTTGTTGACAGTGGGGTGTCGAACTCAAGCAGGCTACACTGCAATGGGATTGACTGCTTGACAAATTCAGTCTTTCTTCGTGCATATTGTTTAATATTTATAGTTGATAATCTGTAAGCGGAAGCTAAAAGCAACCCTTCCCTGCCTCTGCATAATCAGCTGTGATAAGCTGTTTTCAGAATCTGAACCGAACAAGAGGGCACAGTCTCCTAAACTTAACTAAAAAAAAGTTATAAGCAGCCCCAAATAGCTGCACCAAATGCCGGCAAGCATTGAACTTTTGTGCTTTTCGGTTATTAGTGTTGAACTATTTCATTTGTTTGTCTTTTGATTCTCGAGTAGTGGATGTTTTGTGAATGAATTTTACGGCAAAACACTGTAAAGCAGGCTAAGCAGCCAATAAAAAAGGTACAAGCATACCCTAAAAGCTGCAGCAAATGCCCATAGCCATTGAAATTTTATCTTAGCTTTTAATTTGCGTTCAACTGTTTCATTTGTTTCTCTATTAATTCTGAGTGTGAGATGAGTTTTTGAATGATTTGTCACAGTGAAACACTTCTGATATTCTTCATTCCTCAAGTTTTGAACTTCCTTTTATCCCTCCCTCAGGTTTGACCAAAGCATCTCTCTCTCTCTCTCTCTCTCTCTCTCTCTCTCTCTCGCTCTCTCTCTCTCCCATTCTCTTCTTCAATGTTCTGATTCCTTTTGTACTCTTTTAGCTTTCTGGCTATATTCCTTGTCCACGACATCGGCTGCCCAGGTAGTTTCTGATGCAATTGTTATTTCTAACTGTTGCTGGAGGATTAGTGGATCTTACTCTAGTAGTTAATATCCTTGAATCTTCAGGTTTGACCCTCAGACCGGACTGCTAACTGGGACAAATGATGGGACACTTGTAAACTTGTTCTTAAGACAATTTGGCAGGAAGTCAGAAAATTCGCTTTGCATCCTTCTACTTGTCTTCCAGGTAACAGATTCATGGTTTCTCTCATCTTAATAATATTTCAACTTTGGCATTGCATCGCTATAAAAATTCTTGAACCTGTGTACTCACAGGCCTTGCATGGTTCATGAACATGTTTTTCACTAAATTGTCAATGATATTACATACTAGTAATAAATGGTTGTTGACATTTTCCATACACGATCGAGATATAATGATCTATCTGTATCTGTCGAAGCACCTTGAAAAAGCATTTTAATGATCTACATAACAGGTTTTATGGGTTACTGTATGCCAATGCTATTTTTGATGAAGTGGGCACTGCCCCCTTTCACGTGCAAGATTCACCGTCAGTCTGTCCTGATTGTGCTCAGTATTTCACTTCATATTAACATGTGTTTGAGTTTGTTTATTGCACAGGCCATCTGTTGCTGCTTCTGTTTCTTGCTGAGGTGGTTCCTGGCTGGTTGGTACAAATGAGGTGGCAGCTTAAGAGGAAACAATCTTTAGTGGTCACATTCCAGCGGTATTACCTCACCGGATAGGCTTTTTGTACTTTGTTTTCTTCCCTCTCTGGGAATCAGAGAAACTTAGTTAAACCTATTGGGAGAACACGGACTTCCTATAGCTGAGATCAAGAAAAACCACGACACACTGAAATGGTGGATACGATTTTTATTTTGCTCACTAATGCCGGGAGAATTTTTTTTCGAACACTGAGAAATTCAGACGTGGGAGAGTTTTTGACATGATGACGGACAATAGTTTTTATCTGTAGTTATCCAAGTTAAGGATTGTACGCTCATACTTGAAATGACCATGGTTATGAATCCAATCCTGACTTCAAAAATGGGTTTTTTTTTCCGAAGTTTTTAGGCTGCTATGGCAGATTCGTGTATAGAAATTTGACATCTTCCCATACTCCGACCGATGTGTCAAACTTGTATATGGTTCAAGTTTTACTTACAATTTATCAAATTTTCACCAAGACGGAAGGTTTCATTCACTCAATAAATAATAAAGAAACAAGATTTGATGTACTACCAAAAAAGAAGAGATTTGACACATCTGACTGTTCATGCTTTCTTGGGTGAATGAGAATAACCTGACCTGATTACTGTTAGGCTCGTTTGGATGGGGTACCCGGTATTGAGAAAGGGTATTACTCCCTCCGTCTCTTATTTAGAATCCAGTATTTTATTTTGAGTTGTCCCTTAATAAGTGTCCATTTTGTAAAGTTAGTGGATAAAAGTTGATACATTGTTTATTTTGTCCTTAAAAGTAGATTCTATTTTGAAAAGTGAGTGAGTAAAAATGTAATGATGATGGGTAAGTACGGAAAGTGGAGGAAAAAGTTGGTGTGAAATGTATAATGATGATGTCTTTTTAATAAATTGGAGTTACGAGCAGGACACTTAAAAAGGGATGGAGGGAGTAGTTTTTTCCCCTCCTAAGATAGTGGGTCTAGATTTATTACCTGGTTTGGCAGTCCAAAAATGTAGGGTTATTATGTTTCTTCCCTCTTCTCTTGTACCGGCTAATACTCCTTGCGGGATGATTATTTATGGGTGAATTTTTAGGGAATATTACTTAATACCCTCGGATAAGACCAAAATATTATGCCCTCCTCTTCCATTTTAACTACAAAAGAACCTTATTTTTTGATTTCATCCCTCATTCAAATCAAGTATTATTTTATCCTCTCATTTTTAATATCTCATCCAAACCAATTATTATTTAATCTCCCATTCATAAACATCACATCAATGTGGGTCATTCATTATTAACCAATACCCCCTACTATTTTATTCTCATTTCATAACTAAATAATATTTTCAATCCTTATCCCGCATTCAAATGAGCTCTCATAGCGATAGACTAGCATTGTGGTATTATTAATGGAAATAAGGTATTGCTAGTAGAAATAAGGTTCACGTACATTGTGAGATTATATAGCTCTTAGATATTAGTCAAACAGAGAGGAGATATATCAAGATATCAAGTCACACTGTCCTCAACAATATGAAAAGTTCTGAAATGTAGGTGCTCACTACAAGAACTAAAAGACGAGAATACCCAGTAAAATTAAATTTCACGATTTTCACATAACGAAAAAACTGGTGACACAAACATACAAAGGATAAAATATGTACTTGTCTCTTTAACTACCCAATTTTTATTTACTTAGTCCTTCAACTACCAATTGAACACTCATACTCCTTTAGGCTTTAACTATACAAATGCAACGTACTCGATCCAATTACCATCTCCCATCCAAAACATGGGCCGAAGGTCTTGTACAATGGAGACCCCACACACAAGCACATATTGCCAAGTGAAAAACATCTATACCACACAAATTTACTCACACTCAACGCCTGCACCATAACTTTTTCAAGCTAAACTCCCAT
Organism: Rhododendron simsii; assembly: GCA_014282245.1. Lineage (NCBI taxonomy): Eukaryota > Viridiplantae > Streptophyta > Magnoliopsida > Ericales > Ericaceae > Rhododendron > Rhododendron simsii. The sequence goes on along the minus strand of CM024956.1, from coordinate 15,984,695 downwards.
CACACGTGAATGATGTTCGGATTAGGTTTGACCCAACAAGAGGCTCAAAAGTCAAAATTGGGTCTTGTCCAAGCAAGTCCGAGTTTCTTCCACTAAACCAATGAGTCCTTGTTATGCTCATCTTCTTCTTCTTGTTGCATATCAGGTGAACGGACCTTGTTGCTAGTCGAGTCTATGGACCCTAACCTTCTTGCTTTTTCTAGGAAAAGGACTAGAAACTCTGTCCATCACACTGCATTCTGAAAGTCGGTCAACTAAAAATACAAATTAGTTGAAGATTTAGTTTTAGTTTAGTTTTGCAATCATTATCCTACTTCTTTTTCCAATCATTACCATATTTTTTTAATTATTACTTTCTCATCTCTCTCTATCTCTCTCCAATCATTACCCTTCTCTTGAATCATTACCCTATTTTTCTCTTCACCCACTACCAAAACTAAACTAAACTAGGGTAATGATTGAAAAATAAAACTAAAATAAAATGGCAACCGAACACTACCTGCTGTAAGGATACAAGCGGGCTTTTCTGCTTTAGACAAATGCCGCTTCAAAGGATATCAAGACACTCTATACACCTTATGACACAACCAGTTCTTTAGAGAATGTGAAATCTATGGTGCCGTAGATTTCATATTCGGGGATTCGACAGTGGTTTTTCAAAATTGTATGATTTACGTACTCAAACCTCGTGACTCTAAAAAAAAGACAATAAAACACAAAAAAGATAGTATGAAGATGGAAAAACTGGTATCGTAATCCAAAATTGTACTCCCCCTATCTCATTTTAAATATCCACTACGGTTCTGCATGTCATTTTCAATTATCTATATCTCTCAATATATTGGTAAAAATATGGAATATGACAATGATTTCAAAAATTTAAAACATAATAAACGTCGAGAGATATAAATCATTGAAAATGGCACGCAGAACCATAGTGGACGCTTAGAAAGAAACAGAGGGAGTATAATAGAAGCTGCACTTGACCTACGTCGACAAATTTCAAAACATTTTTAGGTAGGCTAGTGGGTTTTTTTTTTTCCCCTCTAGAACAGTCATAATAAACACCTTTCTTGATGGTTTAATTGACCTGGCGGGCTGGCTAGAATGGGAAGGTCGAGCTCCAGATAAATTAGATAAAAGTATTTTATGCAGAGTATAAAAATAAAGGGCCAGAAGCTAATACAAAAGGTAGAGTTCCATGGGCCCGACTAATAAAGAGCTTCATTGAAGCAGCCGAGTTTACAGTCAAGAATTTCGTAAACGGGGACCAATGTACTCCCTCGACTATTTCATTTTTTAATTCCTGACCTAATTAATGTAAATTGCATTGTAATTTTGATACCTCCTAGTGGAACTTTCTTCGAACAAACAAGAGAATACACAATCAAACATGCTTAAAGCACCTGTGATTTCCGAGAACTGTGCAGCAATATTGTGTGAAGTAGAAATGTTCGGCTCCGAAATGGCTCAAGGACTGACCGAGGGCGTGCCAAGATTTGTCGCGTTTAGCGTAAGGGCTGAGCGTCCCTTTTCTGACTTCAAATCTGTAAGAGTGATTGTGCTGCAAACCTAAGGGCTGGATTGCTGTGTTGGTTCGTGTTTTTGTCTCTACGAGCGATGACTTAGTAATTTTCTAACCGTGTAGAAAAAGAAGTAACAACGTAAAATAACTTTATTATGTCGTAATAATAAAGTTGGAGGTACAAGAGAGATGGAATAACTTTATTATATCGTAATAATAAAGTTTGTGATACAAGGGAGATAGAAACCCAAATTACTTGAAGAAGTAATTGAGTAAATGAGAGAGAAGTGAGATAATTGCTTCACTGTGAAGGCTTTGGTTTTTAAGCGTGAGCTTGATTGGTGGGGGAATCCTTTTTTCTTCTTTGCTTTTAGTATTTATAGGCCAGGCATCTCCACGGTTCTGCATGCAAACGGATTTGTTGGCTTCTCCTCGTGACGCCATGTGTCCTTTGTAACTTCCACTTCATGGGATCATGGGTAGTTAATATATGCAAAGCATATTTACCACTTGTTTTTCTTGTACGTGGGCAGTTAATAGACGTTAGTTGGCTTTCTCCATTTCCCCGTTTCATGGGAACTAACAGATCATGGCCTATTATCACATGGCCATTAATCTATAACCACCAATTAATTAATCTTCCCAATTAAAGGAACCTTCTGGATAATCAACATAGCCCCATGGGTTACGGGCCTTCTCAAACTTGAGGCTTAAACAATAAGGCCCAATTTATACTTTAGACCCATGGCCAATGAAAATTAACCGGGCCCATTAATTTTGGTTTGAATAAAATATATTTCTCGGCCCAATTTAATTGGATTTCAATTAAATAGCCGTCCAACACTAGTTTAGAATTGGGTGTCAAAAACTGGTGTAAACAAGATCATACTACTCTCTAGTAACTCCATTGTGCAATGTGTATACATGCTCTGTTTCTTTCCTTTGTTTGGGTTGCCAATGGTGGCATGTTGGTGTTATGAAGGTCTATTTTGGTGGTGGTGGTGGTTTTGATCAGTTTGATGTGGTGGGTGTTGGCAGTTGGGTCGCGGTGCTTGAAGAATGTGCAGACAATTAGGGTGTAGGTTTTGGATTTTCTTGGGCTGGGTCTAGCCCTTAGGGTTAGGTATTGGGCTGTTATTGTTAAATCTGGGTAGTTGTAGGCCTTTTTCGTTTTTGTGCTTATTGTATGATCTGGCTATTTTAGGCCCACACGTGTTATGAGCTTTGTGTGTGTATGGGTTCTGTTCCCATAGGGCTATATTTTCCAATTTTCGGTTGGAATTCCCTTTTCCTTTCCCGTCCTAATAAAATATTACTTTTACCGGTAAAAAAAGAGTTAGTACGTACCTTTAACTCCGAAATAACAGGAGAAACAATTATCATTGAAAAGTAGTTATGGTAGCAGTAAGTTTCATTGTGTTTCAGTATTCCTCTAAACCTACAGTCTCCATTTAACATGACAACGAGCATGAATTGTATGACAAACCACGCCCCTTTTCTCAGTTGCAAACACGAAGTGAGTACAAATACAAAGTAGGTTAGGATCAAAGAGAATTATAGAACACAAAAGTATACAATACACTGATTATATTGCTTAAGTCTGATTTACAACAGGTAGAGGCAACCTCCTTTTATAGAGGAGAGGAGAGCCTGAAAGAACTACTACGAACCACTATTACACTTGTAACCAATAATTGTGCTAAACCAATACACCAATTATTGGTACAACCATCTCTGGCTAAATACATATATGGACAACTACACATATGAACGGCTACATTAACTTTATTGACTGACTACAGCAGTGACTGACTACTATAGTACTCACCATTATTATTGCTTACAACAGTAACCTTCAATAATTTCACTCCCTCTCTGGAAAAGAGGACAACACTACCACACTTTATTGACAGTACACAAAAGTAAATAGACACCACACAAAAGAGATAGCTGGTATGAGCACATGGTTTCACTGTGGATTATCTGAACCACTGGTTCCAGAATAGTTTTCAGTTCTGTCAGTCAATTGATACTGTTCCAACAGATAGCGGATATTTTGGCGCCACTCTTCTGGATTAAGTATCATTGAATTTCCAATTTGCAGATTCATAATGGAGGAGAGATGAGAGAACTTCTGCAGGTGTCAATCCATTGAGTGAACACAGTGTTTGAGTCATGACCAAATAATTTCCACTGTGGATCTCGATGCTCAGAGACTCTTGATATGCTGAAAGAAATATAGTGTGATACTCCTTTTGCCAAAACAGACACATTCAAATGATATCTGACAATGAATAGAGCAAGCAATTAGTTGGATTTCAAGTCATTTGTATGCAATGCTAGAGGCGGCTCTATAGTCAGCCTTCAATGGTTAACTGAACACCCAATGAATTCTTTTTTGCTTAGAATATATGTAAAAATTATGGGTTAACATTTCTTTGAACACCCAACCCAAATATCCAATGACGAAGCTAGGAATCAGAATCTTGGGGGGCTGAGTCATAACGGGACCAAAAAAAAAAAAAAAAACTACCTCTATACTTGTATTCTATAGTCAAAGGATCAGCCAAAAATATTGCACATTTTGTTATGTAATGCTTACAATGCCTCTGCTAATAGATGGTGGAATTGGTCGAATTAGTCAAGGTATGAGTTAATTGGTTCGGACAACTTTTAGTTATAAAAAATAAAAAAGCGGAAAAAAGCAGAGAAGCAAACAATAAAAGGGTGGAGGAAAATATTGACACTTTGCCTGCAACTCCTTGAAGCATTTCCCCATATTTCAGCTGAGACAAACTCGAGCAACTGGTGACCATATCAAATTACCTAACAACCGAGGGTATTAGCTGGTTGGATAGACTATTGACTAGTCAATTTGGTGTTTGGTAGGCACACACTCTCCCAACTATTTACTCCATTCTTCCAAAAATCTTGTTTTGGCATTTTCCCTTCTTTTTTGAATTTTTTTTAGGTTAAGGTTATTTTGTTTGAATTAATCATTCATCTCTCCGAGATAAGTCTTTTTTGATTTTTTTTTTTTTTTTTTCAGATTCACTTTCAAGTCGTAGAACGTAAAAATCCAACTCTAGACCTGAACTTTCAGGTTTTGAACTTCAGTTATTAGTTGAGGCACTTATTCAGATACGGGGTCCACTTTTATCCTCTTGCAGTAGCAGAAACATGAGAGCAATGGAAGTGTAGCATATTAACTACTATGCTAGCTACCATATCCCAATTTGGACAACTATACATATGCCTAGGACAAGCATTCTCACCTTCCTAATAACTACATTCTCACCTTCCTAATGACTACAGTATTTTGCATTTGACTACGGTGTAGCATATTAAAAATATTATAGAGGGTGTTTGGCACAGATTCTAGGCTCTGATTATGGATTTTCGATTGTGTTTTTGGATTGTAGAAGTGTTTGGTAGAGATTCTAAGAGTGAATTCTGGCAGAATGAATTCTCAAAACCAGCATAAGAAGGCACAATCTCAAACACCCACACCCACACACATAATACATTAGATTAGAACTACTGGACATTCGAAGCTTCTCGCTCAAAAGGAGAGTAGGAGACAGTAATATGTACTTATGTTGTTTATCAACAATATTTAATGTGATTTTTTGTCGCTTTTCATTGACGAAAGCAACTATTAAATTTAGCAAAAAAGCAAAAGCTAACAAAAGCAATGGTAAAAGTGGTCTGTATTAAGACACCTTATATGATATATAGGGAAAACATACAAACTACTGCTGCATAGGAATCACATAGATTAATGCATAAAGCATGCATAAGGCTATCACATACAGATTTTTCTTACTCACTGTTCAGAGATGCAATTTTTTCCCATTTTCAATTCTTTCGTAAACCAGAACCGATAATACCAACCGTAAGCTGATCAGGTCATCTAGTCACACTGCAAACCAAAGCTTCCTTCTATGGATATGCACAATTTTGCTTGCGGAGAAGGTAGCAAAGTTAGAGACTTTTGCTTGTAATTCATTGAGTGATCAAAGGGAAGGTTCTACTTCCAAATTTCTTGTGTTGACATGTGGTCTCCAACGTGAAGCACCGCATCAATTTGCTATGTAATGAGGTTTTAGAAAGATAAAATCTAAACCACCCAAAGAATATTAATGGCCTTGATATGAAGAAGAACCAACAAGAGGGAGAAATAAAGCACATGTGAGCCATTTACGTAGTTAGACACAAGCTATGTCCAAGAGCAATTACAAGAAACAAGGATACCACGAAATCAAAAATATCAAATCTCTAAAAAAGTACATGATGAACAAGGAAGCTCTCACAAAACTTGAGACTTTCAAAACTAGGGTTTATATAACAATAACAAAAAAACTCACAAGTTTCCAAGTTTCTTGTAAGAAGTGAGAGAAAAGACCTATATCTTTTTAATGAAAAGACCTCAACAGCCCTCCAGTCTTACAAGAAACTGATTTGGTTTTCATGAACAATGATAGAGAAGCCAAATATCACAAATCTCAAACTTAGGGTGCTAAATCGAGCCAAAACTTCACAAATCTAAACCTTAGCGAGATCACCATGCGAAACAATAGGTACCAAATTAGAACAAAACTACATCATAAATCTCCATGTTGTGGAAATCATTAACTGTTGTACCAAAACAACCGCATCTACAATATGCAAATCGAGCTAGATTTTCACATACGCATATGTACTGGGATACATGGTTATACCGCCAATTGTAGTGTTTATCGAGTCAATTTTCGAAGTAAAATGGAAATATCACAACCGTTTAAGGGCATATGCCATGTGGGCAGTCCACAATGACAAGCAAGAACTACCGGACATTCCAAGCTTCTCGCTCAAAAGGAGAGTAGGAGACAGTAATATGTACTTATGTTGTTTATGAGCATTTAATGGGATTTTTTGTTGCTTTTTATTGACGAAAGCTACTATTAAATTTAGTGAAAAAGCATAAGCTAACAAAAGCATTGGTAAAAGCAGAATGTATTAAGACACCTTATATGATATATAGGGAAACATACAAACTACTTCTGCATAGGAAGAACATAGATTAATGCATAAAGCATGCATAAGGCTATCACATACAAACTACTGCTGTATAGGAAACGCATAGCTTAATGCATAAAGCATGCATAAGGCTATCACGTACAAACTATTGCTACATAGGAATCGCGTAGCTTAATGCATAAGGCTATCTTTATTTTACAAATCACTGAAGTTCATAATCCAAACGAAACAAAAAGGGAAGAAAATAATAGCATCACATAACTTGTAATCTAGGCTTTTACTTACCAACATTTATATGCAACTCACCAGAACTAGAAGCCGATATCTCATTGTTTGACGAAGGAACAAGAGAAGGGGGGTCCTTCTGCATCATGTATGAGCGCCACTCATCGATATACGCAGCTTGATCGCCACTTAAGCCTGGAAGTTCATGGTGTTTGAGGATTCCACGAATTGCTTCAATTTCACCCAGAAGACAAGCTGCGCGCCTGACACTCTTGTCCCTTTCCTCTATAGCGCTGCAATAGCATTTTTGAATTATGACACGTGGTAAATTCGTAAGGCAGGCTCCCAAAATATCCGCAGTCATGATGGATAGTTTCTCGAACAAGTCCCTATCCACGTGGGGATCTGTACTGTGTTTGTAGTCATTCAGTATGGTTTGGCTAATTGTGCTCATGGAATTAGCTGCTAGAATTTTATGACCTCCCATCGCGTTCCTTTGGAATTCAATGGTAGCCTTCTCAGCGATATCGACTAAGGTTTGAAGAGTCCCCTCCATGGTTCTTCCTTTGAGAAGGTATTTTCGAAGATCTTTATCCAGCCACTTGCCATTAAGTTCAACTCCTGCCCATACGACATTTGCTGCACATTTCAAGTTCAGCAAATCATCTCCTTTGTAACTGAAGCTTTCCTCTACAAGGCTAGCGTACAAAAGGCCTTCACTCACACTTCTCATCAATTGGTTCACCGTATGATTCTCAATACCCGGGAGTGCAATGGCAATGCTGGTTAATGTCACCACTGGCAATGTCCAACAATACTGAACCTGGTTGCTATCAAAATCTACAACCCCCTTGAAGCTGTTGTTGGATTTTCGTAAAAGCTCCAATAGATTTTGTGGCTGATGACTTTTACCCATTTGAATCAATTGATTTAATTCATGACACATATTCTTCAGAATACTTTTGGGCAGCTTTGCCTCACCTTCAAGTCGCAAAACGTAAAGATCCAATTTTGGACTTGAATTTTTTGTTTCTAAGGCAATGGATTCAGATTCGAGGTCCACCTTCATCCTCTTCCTATAGTAGAAACATGAGAACAATGGGAGTGTAATGATGATGGAGATTAAATGAACCAATTTGCTAGCTACCACAATCCAAATCTGGATGCCTATGCATAAGTTAAGAACGAGAATTTTAACATTCTCAATAACTCTTTTGCATTTCATGCCCCGAATTTGTGAAGGTAAAGGTGTCTCTTTCCACGCAACCAACCTTTGGATCCAAAAAGTTTCCACTAGTTTGAACTCTTTGTGGTGGTTGCTAAACATGCTGTAGTTGAAGTTGATGGCAGTAAACCACCTACATATCGGGGCAATAGTACCAACAACCACCCCAATAGACTGAATCATAAAAATCCATACAGTAGACCAACGATAAGTTGAATGAAACCCCTTGAGACCATCGCCACCTAAGACTACTGCAATCGCTAGTGTAACAAAATAGATTGTTGTGGCCAGACAGATTGCCCCTATCGTCGCCGAGGTCACAGAACGAGCCATCACAAATTGAGGGCTTCCAGTTTCTGCCATCACCCAGTATTTCTCCACCACTTCTTTAAGTTTCTCATCTGTAAGATTCTCAATTTCCTCTAACTTTCCACCCTCACAAGCAGTTTCATGCAATTCATTATACTTCGTTTCCATATCCCTTTTAGTGGCGGGAATCGTCAAAATAGAAGAGATCATTGTCACAAACAAGACAAGCATGGAAACAATATTAAATATGCGTAGAATGTACGTATCAACTCCGTCCCCCCACCAAATATACAATTGGATACCCATGTTTACACTAATGGTAATCACCAAAATACCCAATGCCACGATGTTCATGAAAATTTCCTTATTATTCATAGATGCAAAAGATATTAGGAAGTTACCCATCACAATAATCATGAAACAGCCGCTGCTAAGCTTCACAAGTGTGTCTATCGTTCCCCACATGCCGGTGGTAAGATCCATTGAGAGCTTCATTGCCACAGCTATTACAGTAAGGGATGCAGCATTCATAGAGAAATACTTGCATGGGAACCAAAGTTTTTTTCGACGGATTCCGTGAATTACATCTCCAGCCATGGCAACGGAACAGACTAGAGATGCTGCTGCAACATACATGCCGATCCATGGCATAGGAGAATCAAGAATCACTGGAAACCATGCTTTGTAATGTAGTTTGTAGTTCTTGTAGCCGTCGTTGTCTTCGTCCATTTTCCACCACCCTTTGATTGCAGTTTCTGCGCTGGCCGGTTGCCCAAAGCTGCAATATTGTATCTCTCCCTTTGAGTTCTTGGCTAACTTATATGTAGAATAAATTGTGAAGAACGTGGTTTCTGGTTCCTTTTTCTTGCAAGTTCTATTATTAACTCTTCCCTCGCAAGGAGAACAAAAGAAGTATATACATACAAGAACAACAGTGTAATGGTCATGATCATGGACACAGTTTCTGACAAAGATGCATGTGATGTGGTTCCAGTGGTGGGGTTCTTGTTAAGCTTTATTTCCGTGCATTGACTGACTTACAATTAGCAATAAACGACTTCAATGAATCAACGTACGGGAAACGCATTCCATAAGGGCATGGCCCGTAGGGTTGCATCAAGAACGGAAACAAGATTTTATCTTAGTAATGGCGAAATGTATACTAAAATAAAAAAAATGAATTACAATATTAATAGTCATCGACTCTTAAAAAAAAGTAAAATTACACAACAAAAACTATAGTAAATGATATTTTTCATTTGCACAAGGTGTACAAAAAAAGACCAACTTTAATTTTTTAGGTAAAATTGTTTTAGGGTTAAAGTGTGGAGTTTTTTTTGTCCCCCTTAATTATATATCATTCTTTATATTATTTTACTTTAGCCCATTGAATTTAGTTTTGGAATACTTTTTTGGGTCTCATTTCTTGAAAAAAAAAAAAGAAGTTTTAGGACTAATATATAACAAAAATAAAGAAAAAAAATCTAGCAGTGGCGAGACTATATATGTTGAGGATAATTTTTTTTTACATATAATAATTGCAATTTCTAAAATTCTTGTCATGGCGGCCACCGCCACTAGACCCCCCTTGAATCATTTTTGGTTGCATGCCTACTTATAAACCCTTGGCTCCCTTAGAATATCTCCAGCTCACTAGCAAATGAGCATTGTTAGCAAGATTGACTATGTTAGAATTCTCTGTGTTTGCCCACTTCCTTTGTGAGTGTGTATTAAATGTTTGTGTGTGGTTATAAAATTATTGTTCCTACATATGTCATGTCCATTTTTGTCAATTTTTGATTGGTATTGTCCGGTAATAGAAGCATAAAATAAAGTTGAAAAGTCGTACGATATTGACCGGTACCCGCCGGTATTTGAAATGGAACGGAACTAAAGGAGCAGGTAAGGTACCGGATTTGGACAATACCGATATATAACGGGCGGTACGGTATGAGATTCATAACCTTGATTAATACCGTAATTTTTTAGCCATCGGATTGAGTGGAGAAAATTAATACCGTAATTTGTTCTGTCATTTTCCACTACCTTTTGATTGCAGTTTCCGCACTGGTTGTACAAATTTGAAATATTGTATCTCTCCCTTTCCCTTTGTGTTTATTGTTGTTTAATTTCAGTAAACTTATATGCAGAATGACTTGTGAAGGATGTTGTAACGAACGCTATGAATGCAAGCTAAGAACGAGAAATTGAAAACTAAACAAGAAATCACAAAGACACAAGATATACGTGGTTCCCCAAGATGGGTACGTCCACGGGCGAGGAGAGAGAGGATTCACTAACCAACGTGAAGAAGAGATACAAAGAGCCGGCTATAATCCGTAACTCTAGAAAGGCCACAAATATGAAAGCCCAAAAAGATACTTTAGAAGTTCCCCAAAGGCCCTATTTATAATAGGCTACAAAAACGGGAACAACATAATTAACCAATGTGGGACTAAGGAATACAAGGCATTCCTAACAATTCTCCACCTTGACTTGAATTCCACTGAACCAAATCACCAAATATAGTTCTCCCCTTCTAACCTCTCACTCGCCAAATGCCCCCGAGGGGCGATCAACTGCAAATACCAAGCAAGCCCAAGCAATGCTTGAACTTGGCAACCGGAACCGGTTTAGTCAACATATCTGCTGGGTTATCTGCCGTACCCACTTTCTTCACCTCAACTTGCTTCTGTGAGATGATATCTCGAACGAAGTGATACCTGACATCAATATGCTTGGTTCTTTCATGATACATAAGATTTTTAGTCAAATGTATAGCACTCTGCGAATCACAAAATACTGAACTCACACCCTGTGCAAGACCAAGCTCACAAAGCAAACCTCTCATCCACAATGCCTCCTTCACAGCTTCAGCAATGGCCATATACTCCGCTTCTGTTGTAGACAGCGCGACTGTAGCCTGTAAAGTAGCTTTCCAACTAATGGCACTTCCGGACAGAGTAAAAACATAACCTGTCAGAGACCTCCTCTTATCGTGGTCACCGGCAAAATCCGAATCAACATAACCAACAGCATGATCACCAGAATTGGCAACCCCAAATAGTAAACCAACACCTGCAGTTCCGCACAAATACCGTAGTATCCATTTCACAGCCTCCCAATGTGCCTTTCCTGGACGCCCCATATAACGACTAACGACACTAACTGCATGTGAAATATCAGGACGAGTACATACCATAGCATACATAAGGCTCCCAACTGCGCACGAATATGGAACCTGAGACATATACTTCTCCTCATCCTCCGACTGTGGTGACAACTCAGCTGAAAGTCGAAAGTGTGCTGCCAAAGGGGTACTAACTGGCTTCGAGTTCTGCATGGCAAAGCGCTCAAGCACTTTAAGAACATAAGACTTCTGATTCAAAAATAATTTGCCAGCTACTCGATCTCTGCAAATCTCCATACCCAAAATACGTTTTGCCGCACCCAAATCTTTCATCTCAAATTCACCACCTAACTGTTGTTTTAACCTGTTGATTTCTGATACACTCTTGGCAGCAATAAGCATATCATCAACATACAACAGTAGATAAACAAATGAACCATCTGGAAGTTTTCGAAAATACACACAACTGTCATACTCACTCCTAGAATATGACTGGCTTATCATAAAAGTATCAAACCGCTTATACCACTGCCTAGGGGATTGTTTGAGGCCATACAAAGATTTTCGAAGTAAACAAACGTGATCCTCCTTACCAGAAACAACAAATCCCTCAGGCTGACGCATATAAATCTGTTCCTCAAGCTCGCCATGCAAAAACGCAGTTTTGACATCAAGTTGCTCTAACTCAAGATCATAACATGCAACAATAGCAAGTAAAGTGCGAATGGAACTATGTTTTACAACTGGGGAAAATACCTCATTGTAATCAACACCTTCCTTCTGGCTGTATCCTTTCGCCACTAGCCGAGCTTTGAACCGAGCATCTTCTACCCCTGGAATACCTGGTTTGCGCTTGAAGACCCACTTGCACCCAACAATCCTCTTCCCTTTCAGCGGTTCTACTAACTCCCATGTCTGATTCTTCTGAAGAGACTCAATCTCCTCACTCATAGCAACAGACCACTGTGCAGACTCAATGCTCGAAACAGCTTCCGTATAGCTTGAAGGCTCCTCATACTCAACTGTCTCAGCAACTGATAAAGCATAGGCCACCATCTCAGAATAAGCCGAATACCTTTCAGGAGGCCGAATCTCCCTCCTTGGCCTATCTTTAGCAATAGTGCGTGGTTGCTCAACTAACGCATCAACCTCTGTGTCTGAACTCTTGAACTCCTCTTCAATTGGCTTCTCAATGTGCTTCTTCCCTGAGTCGGAAGATTCACTCAAAAACTCCACCTGCTTTGGAACACTCTGTTCCTGAACTGTATCATCAACCTGCTTAGACACCTTAATCATAGAGTTTTCATCAAAAGTAACATCTCTACTGATCAAAAACTTTGAATCTTCAGGACACCACAATCTGTACCCTTTCACACCTGCCTGATAACCCAAGAAAATACACTTCTTGGCCCGTGGCTCTAACTTACCCTCATTCACATGAGCATAAGCTGGACACCCAAACACACGCAGCATAGAGTAATCAGCTTGATGACCTGACCATACCTCAAAAGGAGTCTTACACTCAATAGCAGTCGACGGAGACCTGTTCACCAAATAGCATGTCGTGGAAACGGCTTCAGCCCAAAATTCTTTGCCCAATCCGGAATTGGACAACATACAACGTGCCTTCTCCAAAAGAGTCCTGTTCATTCGTTCAGCCACACCATTCTGCTGAGGGGTTTTTCTCACTGTGTGATGCCTCACAATGCCCTCATCACTGCAAAACCTATCAAACTCGCCAAGACAAAACTCCATACCATTGTCAGTTCTCAAACGTTTTATTTTCTTACCAGTCTGATTCTCAATCAAAGTTTTAAACTGTTTGAATGTATTAAAGGCGTCACTCTTATGTTTCAACATATACACCCAAACCTTACGAGAGAAATCATCGATAATACTCATAAAATAACGAAAACCACCTTTAGAAGTTACCTCTGCGGGACCCCAAAGATCTGAGTGAAAATAATCCACCGTGCCTTTGGTGCGATGAACAGCTGTACTGAATTTTACCTTGCACTGCTTGCCGTAGACACAATGCTCACAGAAATCCAGCTTCTCAGTTTTCTGGCCACATAGCAAACCTTGTTTGCTCAAAACTGTCATCCCTCTCTCGCTCATATGCCCAAGGCGCATATGCCACAAACGAGTCAAGTCTGAATCTGAAACCTTGGATGAAGCAACTGTTGCTGCAGTACCTAAAACTGTACTACCCTGGAGTGTATAGAGGTTACCATGCTTCTGACCCTTCATCAGTACCAATGCACCCTTCGAGACTTTTAAAACTCCACCTTCACCGAGGAATTTGCAACCATGAGAATCAAGAGCACCCAAGGATATAAGATTTTTCTTCAAATCTGGAACATGTCGAACCTCAGATAAAGTCCTAATAATACCGTCATGCATCCTAAGCTGAATCGTTCCTGAACCAACAGTCTTACAGGCCATGTTGTTGCCCATCAAAACTGTACCACCATTGACTGCCTCATAAGTAGAAAACCACTCTCTATGCGGACACATATGGTATGAACATCCAGAATCCATAATCCACTCGGTATTAGAGCGAGAATCGCCCTCTGTAACTGATAACACGTTATCTGACTCATCTGAACTTTCAGCAATTTCAGCAATTACTTTACCCCCTTTCTGGTCTTCTCTTTCCTTCTCCTTGAGTTTTAAACAGTCACTTTTCCAGTGCCCGGGTTTCTTGCAATAATTGCACTTTCCCTTCTTCTTACCTGATGACTTGGATCTTCCCCTATTACTTGACTCCACCCTTTCTGTTGTTCTTCCCCTAACAAACAAACCCTCCGCATGCGCATCACCCTCACCTGACACTTTTTTCCTCAATTCTTTCGAATATAGGCTGGCTTTAACATCCTCCATGGATATCGTGTCTTTGCCGTACAATAGGGTTGTAACAAAGTGCTCATACGAAAGTGGTAAAGAACATAGCAAAATTAGGGCTTGGTCCTCATCCTCAATTTTACTATCAATATTTTTCAGATCCATAATAATACGATTGAACTCATCTAAATGATCTTTAACAGGTATACCTTCTCGCATACGAAACGTATAAAGACGTTGTTTAAGATATAACCTGTTGGTGAGCGACTTCGTCATATATATGCCTTCCAACTTCAGCCAAATTCCTGCTGCTGAAGTTTCTTCTTCCACCTCGTGAAGAACGTCATCTGCCAAACTCAACTGAATAGAACTCAGAGCTTTAGCATCTGTATCATCCCAATCTTCCTCTTTGATTCCAGAACTAGTCTTGCCTAACAAAGCTTTGTGCAATCCTTGTTGGGTTAACAGAGCCTTCATCTTTACTCTCCAAAGACTGAAACTGCTGCTCTGCCCATCAAACTTTGCAATCTCGAATTTAGCCGCCATAGCCACAATCGGAAACGAAACCCTAGTTTTTGCAACCTAGAGCTCTGATACCAGTTTGTTGTAACGAACGCTATGAATGCAAGCTAAGAACGAGAAATTGAAAACTAAACAAGAAATCACAAAGACACAAGATATACGTGGTTCCCCAAGATGGGTACGTCCACGGGCGAGGAGAGAGAGGATTCACTAACCAACGTGAAGAAGAGATACAAAGAGCCGGCTATAATCCGTAACTCTAGAAAGGCCACAAATATGAAAGCCCAAAAAGATACTTTAGAAGTTCCCCAAAGGCCCTATTTATTATAGGCTACAAAAACGGGAACAACATAATTAACCAATGTGGGACTAAGGAATACAAGGCATTCCTAACAAAGGACACGTACGGTTTCTGGTTCCTTTTCCAGGAAATTACCCACCATGCAAGGTTCTGGCCGGGAGGCCTATTGCCTTGCAAGGTCCATTGAATCTTGCCCCAGCAAAGCGTCATAATTGTGGACACAGTTACTCGGAAGATGTGGTAGCTAGAAGATGTGGATATGCTTCCATATAAGTGGATCCTTGTTGAGCTTAATTTCCATGGGTTCGGCAGCATCTCCCTTGTAGGGTTGCCTACTTTATAAACCCTTGGCTCCCTATAACTTGTTTGGATGGAGAATTTATTTTAGGTAGATATAGAATGAGGGCGGATTTCAGGATGAATATGTAATGAGAGGTGATATGTTAAGAATGAATGGTGAATGATGAGATAAGATATCAAAAGACTTAATTGCCCCCATTTTGTTTTTTAATGCTTCAAAATTGATTCATCACAGCCTAATTCATCTAAACAAACAAACACAGCCCCCCCCAACCCCCCCCCCCCCCCCCCCCCCCCAACAAACAAGTAACAAACTAGAAAAGGCCAGGCCCCCACACCACCACGCGGAGCCCCTCTTGCTCAACGACACCTCCCTCCCCCCTGTCATTCACTAGTCTACCTGGAGGTGGATTTGTAATCACAAGTTCGCAAATCTAGGGGCAAACACCACCTACATTTTTTGCTTCTCAAACACCGGATTTACATGGTGCCAGGACTCCAATTCCGGCCACTTACAAATCTGGCCTCCATCTGCCCCATCCAAACAGGCTGTTAGAGTATCTCCAACTCACTAGGCAAATAAGCCTTGTTAGCAAAATCAGCTACCCGAACCCACTTTCTGTTGGAACTTTGTAAAGTTTTAAAACATTGAAAAGAGTATTTTGTTAGAGAGACATGTCTTTTATCCAAAATTAAGGTGCAACTTTTAGATTTAGGAGTAAATGAAAAGACATTATTTTGAATTAAAGGATATATATGACCCTTGGGAAGAGGTGTACGTACAGTACTATAAATATGGAATCACCCTACTTAATTTGATTTATGTTGACATAGAGCCTCGAGTATATATATCTGCATTAGCACGTATTTGCGCTCGAAAAACACTTGTACAACACACAAATTTACACACACATGTACTTGCTAAGGGAGGGGTCTCATCTATACGTACTTCACATAAATGTATATAAATCAGTATAAATCCTACACATGTCATGTTAATTAATTTTGCCCTGGGTTTAGAGTTATGATGTGTAAACTGTATAATCATCTTTTAAAATTTCAGATACATAATTAAAATGGAAGAATAGGAAAAGGACCAGAAACTACGTCCATCACACTGCAATCTTAGAGTCAGTCAACTAAAAATACGAAGGGAGAGGGAAAGAATTGCACCTTTTTATTTTTTTATTTTTTATACAAGCAGCACGGGAGCTTATAGTGCCTGTGCTGGTGGACAGTGGAATTGGCACCCTAAAATTAGTCGAGGTGCGATAAAGCTAGTTCGGACAATGCATATAGTTTCAAAGCAAAAATGTTTACAAGAGACCTGGTTGTGAAATCTCCATAATTGGAATTTATTCGTGTACACGGTTTAAAGTGATAGATAGGCTCATTAGATATTATTACTTTACATATGCCATTTTTTTTAATACCTTTTTTCTGTGTTTCCTTATTCTTCACTTAGTAAATAGTAATGATACGCAAATGGAAATAATGTAAAATATCTTTCACAAATGAGGTGGCCTTTAGTGAGATTTTCATTTCAAACCAAAACATAAAAAACATTGTCGTACCATAATTCTAGAGTTGTTTTCTGTACAGAAAATATGCTTTTATGTTGTTTTACTTCTTTGCTGTGTGTTGCATGCACTCATTCTCTACAGAATATTTTGTGTACTTGTGTTGTAAGGATTTAGCCAGTGTTTTTTTTTTTTTTTCTGATCAAAAAATATTTTATTAATCTTTGAAAAGGATTGCAAAGATTAAACAGGTCTTGGGAACACCAACAAAAACGCCACTGAGAACCAACCCAAAGGACGGCAAGATCCCATCCAGGACACCAAACCAAAAAACCAAAATAAACAACCCAACAAACTACTCTGAAAGCAAACAATCTACCAACCCAACAAAAAACTACCAAAGCAGCAAAAAAAAAAAAAACAAAACTAATCCCAAATGACTAGCCGAAAGAAAAATGGATCCGAAAACCAAAAGGACAAACCATAAACCGCCAAAAAGCACATAATTAAAATTCTAAAGAGAGAGAAACACCTTCCTCGAGGTCATCATCATCTTCCCAAACGACATCCTCCAAGTCGTCAAGAGCATTGATTTTTTCCGCTATTTCATCCTCTTGCGTTTCAACAAATTTTGTTACAACTACTTCATTTTTCTTCAACAAATATTTTGATATTTGATCCACTCATAAATTGCATATACCCAATCAGGGCGGACTTTGAGATTCTCAGGGCCTAAGACGAACTTACGAGGGAAAAAAATATTCATACAGGGAAGAAAAAAAAGAGGCCCTTATGACTTGAATCATGTAACTCTAGGATAGAAGAACTAATCTTTTACACTTGGCTAGCTAGCTTATTTGTTATAGAAATTTTAGATTAAATAAATATTACATATCTGGCTATACCTATCTGGGGCCCTAATTTTGATCCAAAATTCGGAGCTTAAGTCCACCGCCTTGCTCGTCTCGGCTCAGAGCCGGCCCTGTACCCAATCATGCTCATTTAGTGAGATTATTATTATTTTTGTGTATCCATGCATTTTTTTTTTTTTTCTCTTAAGGAAGAAACACCAGCGTAATAGTCTTAATAGATATCATTTTTATTTTTCCGGTCAAAAGGAAATTCCTTAATGGATATCATTTGCCACTAACCTAAAGTCCCTACTCCGAACTGCAAGAGCATGAGCGTCTTGCACGCTAGCAAGTTTCCTTTTCTTCGAAAATATTCGGCAAGGTTCTCGGAAGGCCTTTTGGCTTGAAAGGTCGCGCCAGAATAACAGTAAACGAGTGGATACGATTTAGGGGAAAGATGTGGTAGAAGATATAGTGATGTGCTTCATCTATTTCGAATTCCATGCATTGACATGACTTAGACAATAAACGAGTTCAATAAATAAATGGGATATGCATTCCGAAAGGACATGGCTCGTAGGGTTGCTTATAGGTTGTTATAAACCCTCACTGGCCTTGGCAAAATTGACTACCAGTATAATCATCTTTTAAAATTTCCGATACAATATTAAATAGAAGAATAGGAAAAGGACCAAAAACTACGTCCAGTACACTGCAGTCTTAGAATCAGTCAACTAAAAATACAAATTAAGGGAGAGGGAAAACATTGCACCTTTTTTTTTTATACAACCAGCACGGGAGCTTATAGTGCCTATGCTGGTGAACAGTGGAATTGGTCCCCTAAATTAGTTGATGTGCGAGAAAGGTAGTTCAGACAAACATATATAGTTTCGAAGCAAAAATGTTTACTAGAGACCTGGTTATGAAATCTCCATAATTGAAATTTATTCGTGTACATGGTTTAAAGTGACAGATAGGCTCATTAGACACATTACTTTACATATGAAATTTCTTTTAATACCTTTTCTCCGTTTTATAGTATTATATACTCATTGTGTTTCCTTATTCTTCGCTTAGTAATTAGTAAATAGTAATGATATGCAAATGGAAATAACGTAAAATATCTTTCAAAAAAGAAGTGGCCCCTTTAGTGAGTTTTTCATTTCAAACCAAAACACAAAAACATTGTCGTAGCTTAATTCTAGAGTGGTTTTCTGTACACAAAATATGCTTGTATGTTGTTTTACTTCTTTGCTATGTGTTGCATAAACTCATTAAACCCCGTTCCAAAAACCTTCTTAAAAAATAAGTAGTTTATTTTATATATTCAAACTCAAAAATAATATAAATGAAGAATGGTTTTTTGATTTTTTTTTTTTGCACCGTTCAAAAGATCTCAATGAGTTGTATCAAACAAGATCCTTTTGAGCTTAAAATTGCCTTCTTAAAAGATAAGTACTTAAAATTGGTACCAGAACTTCCCAATAAGTACTTATTTTTTAAGAAGGCAATTTTAAGTTCAAAAATAATGTGTTTACGCAAATAAATGATTGAATGAAGCCCGGTAACTCCTCAATTAAAGCAAGAAGCAGCAAACACCCAAAACTCTGAGGCCTAACAGAAGCTCTAAGCAGAAACCAACACCACCTTAAACAAAAGAGATGCCGAAGGACTGCCTAATATCTAACAAGTGCTTGAATCTAATCAAAAGCAAGCTTATACGCGATTACTCTTCAGCAAGAACAAGATTGAGTAATGTAAAATAATTTGAATTTAATTAAAAGTAAGCTTACATTCAAATAAGTCTTCAAACTTGCAAAATATTAAGCTATAACTACATTAACTACTTCGAACTAATTCCTAAGTCCTAAACTATTTTAGATCTCTGAACAACCATTTTTTGTATGGAAAGTCAAATGATGATTTGTCGGGCTCATCTTCATTTGCTTCTTCTATTTATAGACAAAGGGTCTATCCATAATTCTCGTTCTCTACATTTTCCTTGAATGTAGGTCTTCATTCAAATTTGATTTGAAACACCATAATTCCCTCCAAGAATGGTTGTAACTGCCTTCGAACTGCAGTTTGGTTACTGTACAAGCTGGCTCAGCCTTGAGATTTTCGAGGCCCTAGGCGAGATTTGGAAACGGGGCCTATCAAAGGCTTGTATATATATTGGTATTTGGAATAGAGGAGCATAAAAGGGTTGTGGTCCAATGGCAATTCAGGTGACCTTTCCATTGGAGCCACTGGTCACGAGGTCGAACCACGGCAAGAACGTTACTAAATGAATTTTTTGTACAGGTTCGAAGGTTTTCACATTAAAATGTTGGCGTGGATGGGATTCGAACTCGGGCTTCCCTGGGACACACATCATCCTTACCGCTGAACTACACAAGCTTCCTTAGAAAATGATTGACATAAATAGTATTTATTAGGTTCCTTCTATTTGGGGGTCCTATGATTGGACCCAAAAAGGAAGGCCCAAGGAGGTCGCCTGGTGGGCCTACCCCCAGGGCCAGCCCTGTGTACAAGGTGTAGTGCGGGGGATGCACTACAGAATCTCCTGCTCGGTTGTTCAGTTGTACAAAGGTGCAATATTAACTGTAGCTCTATGTGCAATTTTCATGTTGATTGTACTGATGTGAACAGACCATACATCAACCCCTCTGTAATGGGGGCGGAGATGGTGGCTGGGCCGCAGCCCAAAATCTATAAAATTTGTATAAAACTACAGAGACCCTACAAGTTTTTAGTATTCTAATGATATCCTCTACTAGTTTAGAAAATAACTATATCCTCAAGAAATTCAAATAATTATGTTTGGAGTTTTTTAATGCATGTAAACCTTTACACATGAACAACTTTGAACATAATTGTATCTAAAGTCGTGTTTTAAAGGTATAGGAGTAGTCCTACATTGCTCTCCCCCCCCCCCCCCCCCCCCCAATCGAGTCAGAGTGACAAGCAGGCCACTCTATTTTCTCCAATAAGGACCCATAACTATTGGAAACCATGAAGAAGTTTATTAGCCCAAAGGCCCCAAGAGAATCAAAACCGACGAGTCCAATCTATGTTACCTTTTGAATTCAACTTAGGGAAAATTACCGGTCAGTGGAGGATGAAGCCAATATTCACCACTTTCATGGTCTACATTTCTGAAACTACCAATACATGGTACCATCTGTTTTAATTACCAATACATGGTAACCATAACACCGGTGAAACAGTGGGGACAATTTTGCCCTTAATATAAAATGGCGTCGTAACATCAAAACCCTTTCCCTTCTTTCAGCAAAAAAAGAGCACGTCAAAATATGAAACAGACTTTATGTTATATTCAAAATGACCATCACGTTAATTGAAAAAGACCAAGTCATATAGGGTTCGATAAATCTGATCAACTCAACCTTTCCTAGGCCAAAAAGGGGCAAGTCAATTCATGAAAAAGACTTTTTATTATATTGAAATAGACCATTACTTTTGTTGATAAAGACCAAGTGATATATTGTTCAGTAAATATCATCTCCCATTCAAACTGAACTAACCTTCTTTGAGCCAAAAAAAGGGCACGTCAAAAAAATGAAACAGACTTTATGTTATATTGAAAAAGACCATTACATTTATTGAAATAGACCAAGTCAAATAGAGTTCGACGAATGTCATCTCTGAGTCAACTTGAACGAACCTGCTTTGGGCAAAAAAGGAGCACGTCACAAAATCAAAAAGACTTTATGTTATATTTAAAAAGACCATTTTTATTCAAATAGACCAAGTCAAATAGAGTTCGACGAATGTTATTTCTGAGTCAAAGAGGGTCAAATAGACATTTCAAGTGGACACACCATGTATTTGTCAATATTTTTCCTCCCATCATGCAAGTGGTAAATTGAAGACTCCAGACCATGATATTCGAATTTTTTCCGGTCAACACCTCTGACTGGTCATTTTCTCTTGAACTTTACTCCTAACGTCATTTCCTACAATCATCTCGAGATTCCCGCCAAAGCAGCACAAATCCATTGCCTTCCTCTCCAAAACTCCCACTCTGGACTCTACAAGCTAGAGATTGTCCCATGAGAGAGCTCTGTATTCCTAAAGAAGTTGCGGAAAGGCATTTCCCGTACATCGAGACGAGTCAGGGAAATTATAAGGCGGAGATTGTTTGGTTTTGTTAGGGTGAGGAAGAGAAGTGGGAAATGGAATTCAATAATGCTTCGAGAACGAGTGGGTATAGGATTGTTGGCAACTGGAGCAGGTTTGTGAAGAAGCGAAAGGGACACCGGGCTGGAGAAGTCTTAGTTGTGAATCATTGGGTTAATGGGTATGTGATTCGATCTCGGAGCAAGAATTTTGAACCAAAAAACAAGAACGTGAGATGGATGGAGTGGCTTTTTGTGGGAGTGTTTTCGGGCACATAATTTGACTGTTGGATTCAAGTTTTTTTCCCTTGTTTACATTCGTTAACAAATAAGAAAGGGGAAACATTGTGCACTTGTACAGATTTTTCTTACTCACTGTTGTGGCTCTGATGATGCAATTTTTCCCCATTTTTTTCGTAAACCAGAACCAGTCATAGTACCAACCGTAAGCTGATCAGGTCATCTAGTCACACTGCAAACCGAAGCCTCCATCTATGGTTATGCACAGTTTTGCTTGCGGAGAAGGTAACAAAGTTTGAGACTTCCGCTCGTAATTTCTCGGTCAATTATTAGAATTAGTACTAGTTACTAAAATAACTTAGTAAAAGTAGCTGAAGGTTCTAATTCCAAATTTCTTGTGCTGACATGTGGTCTCCAACATGAAGGACCGCATCAATTTGCTATGTAAAGAGTTTTCTTGAAGATAAATTCTAAACCACCCAAAGATTAATGGCCTTGATATGAAGAAGAACCAACAAGAAGGAGAAATAAAGCACATGTGAGCCATTTACGTAGTTAGACACAAGCTATGTCCAAGAGCAATTACAAGAAACAAGGATACAACAAAATCAAACAGATTAAATGCTCCAAAGAAGTAAATGATGAACAAGGAAGCTCTCACAAAACTAAGGAGACTTTCAAAAGGAGGGTTTAACCAAAAAAAAAACTCAAGTCTCCCAAGTTTCTCGTAAGAAGTGAGAGAAAAGACCTATCTATTTACAGCTAATGAAAAGACCTCAACAACCCTCCAATCTTCCACAAATTGATTTGGTTTTCACGAACGATGATAGAAAAGCCAAACATCAAAAATCTCAAACTTAGGGCTAAATCGAGCCAAAACTTCACAAATCTAAACCTTAGCGAGATCACCATGCGAAACAATAGGTATCAAATCAGAATAAAAGTACAAATCATAAATCTCCATGTTGAGGAAACCATTAACTGCTGTACCAAAACAATCGCATCTGCAAGATACAAATCGAGCCAGATTTTCACATACGCATATATACTGGGATACATGGTTATACCGCCAATTGTAGCGTTTATCGAATCAATCTTTAAAGTAAAATGGAAAAATCACAACTGTTTAAGGGCATGTGCCATGTGGGCCACAATGACAAGCAGGTACATTGTGCTTAATTTTAATAGTGTGCTCTTGATACTTTCCATGGATTGACTTGTGTTGGGATTAAATGCGGAAGCACCCAAGAACTGAGATTCAAACACAATCACAATCGCAACCAATGGAAGTGCGATGAAAAATAAATTTTTGAGAGATATGCAAGAATTACGTGAATTACGTGGTTCGGCAATAACACGCCTACTCCACGGAGAGGATCTCGTTCTTTCACTATGAGAATTTTCGTACAAATACACTAGAGTATGAAATAACCCACATTCCCTTATACACTCACTCATACAAGAACACACTCTCACCAAGTACTAGACTTTACCCTTGCACACATTGTTTTTCACCTCACTCTCTTTATGTACCAAAAAACTCTCCCTCAATGCCATTGTATAGGCTCCAACCCATGCAATCAATACACTTTACATATTCCAAGCATGAATATGTAAAGCCACGCACGTCAACAAAGAACAAGGGAGCAGCTATCACGAGCAAACTTTTCGGGAAACCAGAGAGTAATTAAGCCTGTGCAAGACATTGACTTGGGTGGAATTTGAACCAACACCATTGGGAACTCGAAACATCCCAACAACTTGACTATAGTAGATAGGAACCTTAACAAGTTTTCAGGACCTTGAAGACAAGTGAAACTATAGGGAAATGTCTTGAAATATCTGATGTTATGAAGAAGAGAAGGTCTTAAAAAACACTTGGTAAGTATAAGCTGCATGGAAGAATTTAGGATCAAACTGCAGTCCAAAACCATGGCTAAATCCTTGACGTATATATGAACATGTGTATGATTCCTTATACGGGCAGATGCACGGCAACTTTCTTGGGGTACGGTATACTTTTAAGCAATAAAGAAAAGAAGTTGTATAGCCATAGACAACCTCTTCAAATAAACGTGCCACATGTGTCTCAACACCTCTTAATTACTGTGCCAACTGCCAACGTAGGTATGAAGGTTAACAATGAAATACTTTTTTAGTTTAAACATCATACATAAACACACCAAAGGCGAGTTAGGTTCAGATTTCATGTTAAGGTTTTGGGGTCGTACGTACTGGGTTGACACAAGTAATTATTGAACAGGTTGGCCATGGTTGGTGATAATATGAAAGTTCAACCTGAACATGAGGAGTTTAATTTCCTTGTGCCATGTCTTTTTTGTGTTCGTGTCATACAGCCAACCTTTTTTTTTTTTTTTTTTTAACTCCTGCTAATTTTGTGTACGCTTCAAGTGTTAGTATTGTTTGCCGCCCAAAAATATTATAGAGGGTGCTTGGCACAGATTCTAAGCTCTGATTATGGATTCTCGATTGTGTTTTTGGATTGTAGAAGTGTTTGGTAGAGATTCTAAGAGTGAATTCTAGCAGAATAGATTCTCAACAACAGCATAAGGAGGCACAATCTCAAACACCCACACACGTATATTTGTCACTGTAACTGTCATTATATATCATAAAGGGAATTGATTTTCACACTCTTTTTTATCCAAATGCACTCTTTTTTGTTTTGTTTTGTTTTGTTGTGATGTAAAATTACATTATTACCCTTATTTATGTATGAAGGAAAAATGTATAAATGGTAGTTTTGTAATTCTACATTGATGAAAACAAAAAATCGAGTGTACTTGGACAAAAAGGAATTTCCTATCATAAATCTCCAGAAAATCATTAACTATTGTACCAAAACAATCGCATATGGAAGATGCAAATTGAGCCAGATTTTCACGTACGCGTATATACAGAGGGATACATGGTTATACTGCCAATTGTAGCATTTATCGAGTCAATCTTCGAAATAAAAATGGAAAAATCACAACCGTTTAAGGGCATGTGGGCAGTCCAGTAGGTACATGTACTTAATTTTAATAGTGTGCTCTTGATACTTTCCATCGATTGACTTAGGGTTTGTTTGATAACCTAAATTCAGCACTTAATACCGATTCAGTAGGTTTGATAACCACATTTTACATTACTTAACAAATTAAGTACCACTTAAAATATAGGCTAAAAAGTTGAAAAAAATTAAGTAGCTTTGAGCTACTTAATTCTTGCTGAATTTTTGTATACTTACATTCAACCATCATATCACCACCGCAACCACTACCACCACCTCCACCACTCCACCACCACCACCTCCACTACCACCACTCCTCCTCCACCACTCCACCACCACCACCTCCACCACTCCACCACCACCACTACCATAACCTCCACCACTCCTCCACCACAACATCTGTAGAGACCCGTAAAATTTTTAATTATTGAAATGTTTATTAATTGGCTAATTAGAAAAAAAAAATGGTTTAATTAGTGATTATTTGAATTAGGGATTGAAATGAGGGAATTGAGACTTGAGGGAGTTCGTGTGTGATTAAAAGATATATGAGTATATATATAGCATGGGTGTGTGTGTAGGAGATTATATATCTCCCCTCCTCTCTCTCTCTACCGTCCTTCCTCTCCTTCTCTCTACCGAAACTCTCTCTCTCTCTCCTCTCCTCTCACTCAAAACTCCTCCAAGACCTCAAGACCCTCAAAGATCAACCACCCTTCGGCCCTCCAATCGCGTTCTCGAGCTTGAAATTTCGTGGGTCAAGCTTGGAGGGAAATTCTTGGTCGATTTCGGAGCTTTAGAGGTCTCGGGCTCGCTTGGGCTTTGACCAATCGCTTGGGTCTCGTCCGAATCACTTGAGGTAAGAATTTCTTACTCTCTCTATGTGTTTATGGGTTGATTATGTGCCTTGACCGTGTGTGATTCATCGTTGTTGTTGGAATTTCGTTGTTGAAAAGCTGAAAATCTGTACAAAAACTCCGTGGGATTGATACCCCATTCTCCTCTGGACCAGATTCTGGCCAGGGATTGATACCTCCGTCCGGGGTATCAATATCCCCTTTTTGTTCCGGACAGATTTGGTTCATTTGTTTATTTTCGTGCTCGTTTGAACCTCGAACACTTCAAACATCTTTTGATAAGCTTTAAATTACTTCCAAACTTGATTGTTTGTACCTTGAAAGATTCATTGACCAATCGAGCTCTTTAGGCCCTTGTCGTAGCTTATAATGTGTAAAATTAAACGATTAGGATACCCGTACATTATTTACGCTTTTAATTGATTGAAGTGGATGTTGTGGCATGTCTCATTGATTGATAAAGACTTGTTAAGGGTTAGAACATGACGCGATGATTAGCGAATTGAGAATGGACCGTGGAGTAGTTATTAAAGATCATAAGCTATAAGGAATGACGTGGGCGTTTAGCTGGTCGATAGGGGTTTGCCTAGTGGTTCGGAAGAGAATAGGGTAACTCATATCTTCGTGCTTCATTTTGATTGATTATCGTAAGTTCATTGGTATTCGTTCTATAGATTCTCGTTTAGAACCTAGCGGGTGGCAAGTCGAGGAGTTGTGGGATTGGGACGTGACGTAGGGCATCGTGGTGGACTTTAAGGGATTACGTGAACCTAAGGTATTTAATAATGCATAAAAGGACATGTTTGTGAGTGTGTAATACATTGAATGATGATGAATGATAGACTATGACCTCGGAAAAAATGTGTGAGCTTATGTGTTAATTGATTTATGACATGGTTGATTGTTTGTAATGAAATGGGATATGAATGACTGTCAGAGGTTACGGACACAACGAAAACTTGACACTACGGGTATCACCACTCGGTGGTGAGACGACCGGAATTGACACTACGGGTATCACCATGGATATTCGGTGAGACGACCGGAACCACGCAAATGAACGGGTATCATCATGGACATTCGGTGAGATGACCGGAAACGAGCGATACATGTGAAAACCTTGGATGTTATGATATGAGATTATCGGAAAAAGAAAGAAAGATTGGTTCTTTACTAAATTGAATTGTTCGAAAGGGAAAGTTTTATGGAAAAAGGGTTTGATGATGAACAAGGTGAAAACGGAAAAGATTGTGGTATCATACGAGAAACGATGAGATGATTGAGAATTGGTTAACGGTTGATATAGACTGATGTGAGTTTTTTTTTAATGTTGCTTGTTTGATGTTAGAATAGCTAGGAATACTTATAAGGAGTCTAGAATGGTGTAGTCATGGTCCGATTGTTCTTGGTGGTTAATCTTTGTTCCTCGTGATCGCTTATTGACACTCATTCACTCTTGGTTCATACATCATCGCATGTTCATATAGCTTGAGTATAAAAATTTCTACCGGGCTAGTGTAGCTCAACAAAATCCTTCTTTTCAGGTTTATATGTAGGGCAGTAGATTGCATGCTATGGTGTGATTGGACATGAAGATTTTTGGAAGCTAATCTGACTTAGATACTCTCTCATCTATGTAATAGACTCACTTTTGGTTAAAAATGACTTTGTAACAAATTCACTTTTGAGTTATCTTTTGACTTAAGTTTGTAATTTTGCAAATACTCGAGCTTGTGTTTAAGCTAATTTGGGCTGTGATGCCAAGATTGTAATTCTTTAAATTTCGGAACTTGGTTTGTAAATTAAATAGGTGGGAAATCATTTTGGGTATTATTTACCTTATGCGAGGATCTTTTATCGAAATGAGATATTAAATTATGTTGAAAATCGAGGGCGTGACAACATCACCACTACTAGCTTCACCACCACTCCACCACCACCACCAACTCCACCACCACCACCACCACCACCACCATTCCACCACCACCACCACCTTCACCACTCCACCACCACCACCACCACCTCCACTACCACTACCACCACTCCACCTCCACCACACCACCACCACCACTTCCTCCACCACCACCACCACCAACTCCACCACCGCTCCACCACTACCATCACCACCACCACCAGCTCCACTACTCCACCACCACTGCTCCTACCACCACTACCACCACCACTACCAGCACTACCATACCACTCCTACCACCTCCACCACTCCACCACCATTACCAAAAGTATATCGTGACCGTTAGTAAATTAAGAGAGAATTGGAACAAAATTAATTCATCATTTTTTTAATTCAGTACTTAATATATTTATCAAACAGCTTTTCAGTATAAAAATTTCAGCATTTAGTTTTCAGTACTTAATTTTTCAGCTTTGAATTTCAGTTTTCAGTTTTGTCAAACAGCCCCTTAGAATATAGTAGATAGGAACCTTTTACCTGCTAATTTCGTCTATGCCTAGAGGGGTAGTATTGTTTGTCGCACAAAAAATATAGAGGGTGTTTAGCACAGATTCTAGTCCTTGATTCTGGATTGTGTTTTGGATTATAAAAGTGTTTGGTAGCTAGAGATTCTGAGGGTGAATACTGGCATGCAGAATGGATTCTCAAAACCAGCATAAGGAGGCACAATCTCAAACAACAACACACATGTTAATAGTTAATACATTAGATTAGAAAAATTGGACATTCGAAGCTTCTCGCTCAAAAGGAGACAGCACTATGTACTAACCAACATAAGTACATACAATCACTATGTACTTATGTTGGTTAGGTATTCAAGGCAGAATGGATTTTTGGTCGCATTTTATTGACGAAAGCTACAATTAAATTTAGCAAAACAGCAAGAGCTAACAAAAGGTAAAAGCGGGCTGTATTAAGACACCTTATATGATATATAGGGAGAACATACAAACTATTGTGCATAGGAATCTCATAGCTTAATGCATAAAGCATAATGCATGCATAAGGGCTATCTCTATTTTACAAATTACTGAAGTTCATAATCCAAACGACACAAAAAGGGAAGAAAATAATATCATCACATAAGTTGTAATCTAGGCTTTTACTCGTCAACATTTATATGTAACTCACCAGAACCAGAAGTTGGTATCTCATTGTTTGATGAAGGAACAAGAGCAGGGGGGGTCCTTCTGCATCATGTATGAGCGCCACTCATCGATATACGCAGCTCGATCGCCACTAAAGCTCGGAAGTTCATGGTGTTTCAGGATTGCAAGAATCTCTTCAGTTTCACCTAGAAGATGAGCTGCGCGCCTGACACTCTTGTCCCTTTCCTCCATGGCACTGCAATAGCATTTTTGAATTATGACACGAAGTAAATTTGTAATACAGGCTCCCAAAATATCCACAATCATGATGGATAGTTTCTCGAACAAGTGCCCATCCACGTGGGGATCTGTACTACGTTTGTAGTCATTCAGTATGGTTTGGCTGATTGTGATCATTGAATTAGCTGCTAGAACTTTAGGACCTCCCGTCACGTTCCTTTGGAATTCAATGGTAGCCTTATCAGCGATATCAACTAAGGTTTGAAGAGTCCCGTCCATGGTTCTTCCTTTGAGAAGGCATTTTCGAAGATCTTTATTCCACCACTTGCGATTAAGTTCAACTCCTGCCCATACGACATTTGCTGCAAATTTTAAGTTCAGCAGATCATCTCCTTTGTAACTGAAGCTTTCCTCTACAAGGCTAGTGTACAAAAGGCCTTCACTCACACTACTCAACAATTGGTCCACTGTATGATTCTCAATACTCGGGAGTGCAACGGCAATGCTGGTTAATGTCACCACTGGCAACATCTAACAATACTGAACCTGGACGTTGCTATCAAAATCTACAACCCCCTTGCAGTTGTTGTTGGATTTTCGTAAAAGCTCCAATAGATTTTGTGGTTGCCGACTTTTACCCATCAGAATTAGTTGATCAAATTCATGACACATATTCTTCATAATACTTTTGAGCAGCTTCACCTCACCTTCAAGTTGCAGAACGTAACGATCCAATTCTAGACTTGAATTATTTGCTTCTACGGCACTGGATTGAGATCTGAGGTCCACCTTCATCCTCTTCCCATAGTAGAAACATGAGAACAATGGGGAGTGTAATGATGATGGAGATTAAATGAACCAATTTGCTAGCTACCACAATCCAAATCTGGATGCCTATGCATAAGTTAAGAACGAGAATTTTAACATTCCCAATAACTCTTTTGCATTTCATGCCCCGAATTTGTGAAGCTAAAGGTGTCTCTTTCCACGCAACCAACGTTTGGATCCAAAAAGTTTCCACTAGTTTGAACTCTTTGTGGTGGTGGTTGGTAAACATGTTGTTGCAGTTGAAGTTGATGGCAGTAAGCCACCTACATATCGGGGCAATAGTAGCAACAACCACCCCAATAGACTGAATCATAAAAATACATACGGTTGACCAACGATAAGGTGAACACGCTTAACTGTGAAGTTTCTATGCGCTTTGGCCCTCCTTCACGGCTTTAAAAGGCCTTGTACAAGTAGGAGGGATCTTTTCTTATAAACCATGACTTGCCCCCTCCTGTCTGGACAGAGCCTGCTTCCTACAGTACCGCCGGCCACCAGAAAGCGGAATTCACAGTTATTCCATTAGAATTGACGGGGAAAGTGGTTTTTTGCATAGTTTGTGGCATTTTCCCTTATAATAATGCTTTTAAAATTCCTATATTGACCTTAAAAGCCATTACATGTTATACAGAGCTTCATTGGCCAAAAAAACAGAGCTTCCTAGCTTCTTTTTTCTCTCATTTCACTTGTCCTTACTCTCTTTCTCTCCCATTGTAGTTGTGACGTCTAGCCCAATACAAATGCATTTCGTTTCATGAAATTCAAAATTAAACCGATTAAGGATTTACCCCATATAACTTTAGTCCCAAGAAATTAGTCAAAACTAATAATGTATCAGTAAAAAAGGATTGAAAATGAATAATATATAGTATACCGTATATAGAGGTTAAAATTCAAAATAAATAAGTGTAAGATTTATTAGTCAAACCTCCATGCAGCATAAGTCCAACAACAAATTTTAAAATTTAAGTTAATAAGGTTTTTTTAATGTTATTTTTATATTTGTATGTCCTTCCTGTGAAAAACCTCATTACAACTTTTATTAGTATTTGATAGCAAACAACATCAAGTCCAATTTAAATTAGTGAAAAACTCTCAAACTATCACAACCATTAGAAAATATAACCACGGTGTTCAAATATCTAGAAAACTCTTGAAATTTTATAAATTTGTGAGACATTGACATTGCTCATATGGGCAATGGATCAAAATTAACAATTAGAATTGATGCCATTAAATCTCGACTTTGGTTAATAGTACCATGCATATTCTCGGTCAACATTGTATGGGCTAACCTTTAATTTGGCTTTCTTTTAAGTTCAGCAAGTGAACGACACATATATTGGGCTGGAAGTCATAGGTACAATTAATGGGAAAGAAAGAGAGTAAGAAATAAAAGAGTGAGAGAAAGAGAGTTAGGATGCTTTGTTTTTTGGCCAAAAAGTCTTTAACTAAATTGTAAATGGTTTTTAAGGTCAGTATAGGAATTTTAAAAATTTATTTGGTAGAGAAAATGCCACAAAATGTGCAAATGTATGATTTTTCGTCAATTTAAATGGAATAAGTAACAGTCTCACTTTAGTCCATAGTGCAAGGGGTGTAAGTGTTTACAAATATAGTTAAGGGGCATCTCTGCAATTCACTCAAAGTATAGGAGTGTAAGTGAAAATTCCCCTATATTTGGATTTAATGTGTTTATTTGTATTCACATGTTATACAGAGCTTCATTGGCCAAAAAAACAGAGCTTCCTAGCTTCTTTTTTCTCTCATTTCTCTTGTTGATAAGCACCCAGAAATGTAATGAAAGGGTGCGCTAGTGTCTAGGTTTAGTTTAATTTACTCTTTAATTAATTGTTTTTAACTTAGTTGCCTTGCAGAGTTGTTTGGTTTGTTTTGTAGGAAAATCACTCAATAAGGAGCTTTAAAGACTTAAGGCAAAAGTTACCCGACGTCAAGGCTGAGCAAGGCGAGGCCAAGGCTAAGGCGTGACCGACGGCTGAGCAACGCCAAGGCAGAGCCAAAGCGAGAAGTTCAGCCCGGGCAGAAGAAGCCATTGCCAAGGCAGAAGAACCATTGCCAAGGCAGAAGCAGCCGACGCCAAGGCAAGACAGGCGACGCTCGAGCATTGCCCGGGCAAAAGCAAGGCACAGCTCCACTATCGAGCTCGGCATCGATGGGATACCATATTTGACATCGATGCCGAGTCCCTTAGTGGCCTAGCTTATGGCCGTTGCCAGCGATGCCGAGGGCATTAGAGGGGCATATTCAGGGAATATTCCAAGGATGATGTAAAAAGGGATCCGAAACAATTAGAATAGAACGTTTTTTTGGTACATTTCTAGATCTAGCTTAGATTCAATTTGCTTTTTGGGTATTGTTCTTACTTGTTCTTCATTTCCAGCTCTTGAATACTTTAATTTCTGCTTTATTTAGTTAGTTTTTGACATAGTCGCTTTAATTAAAGTTGTTCCTTAGTTCCCGATCTATATTTTAAGCTAAGTTTCTTCTAGTCTTGCATTTCATTTATGTTTAGTAGATTTTCGCTTGCTCATATCTCTCTAGATATGTGTGAGTAGTTTTACGGGTTAGGTCATGGGATGATTAGCATCCCATGACTCGGGCGAAAATCGTATTTTTCACCAAAAAAGCTTTAATTTTTAGATTTGAAAATCAAAGTGGGGCTCGGATTTGGTTGGTATATCGCCGAGGTGTTAACCTCTTTGATCATGTGTAGGTGAGAGCCTCGCCTACTCACCACACATGATGCTTAGAGCTCTGACGCTCGAGGTGGTTATCGAACGAATTCTAGAGCTAGCTTAATAATCGAATCTCTTTTTCCCGGTTTAAATACCTACAATTGTGTATTTTAAATCGCGTAAATTGGTGAAAAGTGCGACTTAGCCCGAGTCGTGAATGCTCGGATTCCTAGACCTACCCCTATATTTTCCTAGTTAATTAATTCTTAATTTAGCCGTTTTAATTCTACCGTTCAAAGTAAAACTAAGTTGACTGGCTAAAAGTCGAAAACCCTACTTGCATCTAACAATCTGAGGCGAGCCATGAACTAATTCCCTTGGGTACGATCCCGGACTTCTCCGGTTTATTATGCTTCAACCGACTGATTAGCCCTACGCTTGGGGCAATTCTTCTATACACGGAAGATAGCGAAGCATTTTTGGCGCCGTTGCCGGGGATTTCTTATTATGGCTTTCTTGGAGGTTCGACAAACCACTGTAAGTATTCCGCTTTCGTCTAGTAGTAGTAGTAGTTTAGTAGTTTATGTGTTAGTGGCTCGTGTTTAGTTTGGTGGATACCTCTAACCTGACTGTGATGTCTGACCTGAGGTGTAACGAAGCCAAGCTAAATATGGAGTGTGTGCTTAGTTAGTTTAGTTTAATTTGTTAGTTTACTTAGCTTAATTGATTGCATTGCTTAGCCGAGGTGGTGGCATAACCCCTCGCATATTCTGTTTGTTGAGTTGAGGTGGCGGCCTAGCCCCTCCAGTCTGATAGCTTATTGGTAGTTAGTTAGTTAGTAGTATCTCTTTTTGTGTATGCCTGTGTTCCGAAGCCCGACTTCCAATCGGCTTCATCGTTCTTCTTCTCCGCCTAAAATCCGGAGTATCACTCGGGCTTATCCTGCGCATTCTCCGCCTCGCAAAGTCAATCGCAAGCTTATTCGCAAAGGCCCAATGGCCGAAGAAGCTGTAGTGCGTACACTTCGCGAATATCTCAATCCAGAAAGGGGTCCTCAAATATCGCCTATCGTTATTCCGACTCCAGCTGCTGGGAATGTATTTGAATTCAAAGCTGAGTATCTTCGGGTAATTCCAGAATTTCGAGGTCGAGAGTTGGAGGATCCGTATTCTCATATCCGGGAGTTTGAGTCTGTTTTGCATTCTTTGGTCCCTGCTCAGAATCAACTTGATCAAGCTCGTCTTAAGCTATTTCCGTTCACTTTGAAGGATAAGGCAAAACAATGGTTTAATTCCTTGAAGCCTCGTTCATTGCGTACTTGGAGGGAGGTTCAAGATGCTTTCACTACAAAGTTCTTTCCGGCTAGTCGAACGAAATTGCTTATGGATCAGATTCAAAATTTCAAGCAAAGGGAGGATGAGACTTTTCACAAGTATTGGGAACGGTACAAGGACCTACTCATGGCGGTTCCTCATCACAATTTTCCGTTGTATCTTCAAGTCAACTATTTCTATATGGGGTGTTCTCAAGAGAGTAAGAAGCTCCTCGATACCTTGGGTGGAGGCGACTTTATGGGAAAGACACCGGAGGATGCTTGGGATTATTATGAGTCTTTGGCCTGAGCCGCAGAGACGCAAGTGGCAGTTTACGGATCCGGGGGAGAGAGCTATGTTCAATCAAGGTCCTTCCGGTACGGGGAAATTTTCTATCTCGGAGCAAAGTGCTTTTGAAACTCGCTTGGAGGAGATTGCTCGAAAGCTTGACAAGTTGGAACTTAAAAGTGCTCAATCTCAAGAGGTCAAAGCGGTACGCCAAGTAGAGGACGTTTGTGTTATTTGCGAGATGGTGGGCCATTCTACCGAGACATGTCCAAATATTCCGGCTTTGAAGAATGTGATTAATGGGATTCCTCCGGAGGAAGTTCAGGCCGTGCAACGTTTTGATCCTTATGCTCAATCTTATAATCCGGGTACACGTCAACATCCGGCTTTCCGTTGGAATCAATCTAATGAAGGGGGTCCTTCTCAAGTTCCTCCCGCTCCTCAAGTGCCTTGGAAGCAACCTCAAAATGCTTTCCGTTTCTCTCAAGCTCAAGGTCCACCGGGTTTCGCTCAATCTAGTTCATTCCCACATGCTAATCAATTTCAGCAACCACCTGCTCAGTTTCAACAACCACCAAAGCGTTCTTGGGAAGATCAATTTAGTGCTCTTTTGCAAAGTCAAACCGCAATCAATGAGCAACAAACTCAGATGATGAATGATATCAGAAATCAGTTGGGGAAGTTGACAACTACTGTGGGTATGCTTCAACAAGAGAAAGGGAAGTTTCCAACACAACCTCAACCTAATCCGCAAACGATGTCCACTCCACCTAATTCGCAAGGTCTTCACTTTGCTAGCTCTTCGGTGCCTTTCCCCGAGCAAGCAAAGGCGATTATTTCTCTTCGGAGTGGGAAGGTGGTGGATAACCAAGTAGAGATGCCTCCGGAGCCGTCTTTGTTGCCTCCTCCTATCGATCGTTCAAGTCCTACACCGCCTCTTGGGGAATCTCCCAAGGTGGCAAGTGAAGAAGTTTCGAAGGACAATGGCAAGGGTAAGGCAAAAGAACAGAGTGATGTGGATCCTAAAGTCATTCCAACCCCGGCTCCATTTCCTAACCGGTTGAGGGCCTTGGCGAAACCCAATCTGAATGCGGAATTACATGAGCTGTTTAACCAGGTGAAGATCAACATCCCGCTAATGGATGCGATTAAACAAATACCGTCTTATGCCAAGTTCCTTAAAGACCTTTGCACGCGAAAGCGCAAGTTGAATGTTCAAAAGAAAATCTTCTTGACCGAGCAAGTTAGTTCAATTATTCAGACAAGTATTGCTCCGAAATACAAGGATCCAGGGAGTCCCACCATTGCTGTCACCATTGGAGGGAAACGTATCGAGCAAGCTCTACTTGATCTGGGTGCAAGCGTCAACCTACTTCCGTTTTCTGTGTATCAAGAACTGGGGTTGGGGGAGATGAGACCTACTCGAGTTACGCTTCAGTTGGCCGATAGGAGTGTTCGTACACCAAGGGGAGTAGTGGAAGACGTTCTAGTTCAAGTTGGCCAATTCGTCTATCCAGTGGATTTTGTGATTCTTGACACTAATCCAAATGATTCTTTGGCTACTTCTACTCCGGTTATTCTCGGGAGGCCCTTCTTAGCAACCGCGGATGCTATTATTAACTGTCGAAATGGACTTCTTAATATGACTTTCGGTAACATGAAGATGGAAGTCAATGTCTTTAATGTAGGCAGTCAAATGGGGGATGATGAGAACGTCAATGAAGTAAGTTTTATTGATACTCTTGTGGAGGAACACGTAGATGAGTTGCTTTATAGCGATCCTTTGGAAGTTGCTCTTACCACCGAAGAGGCCGAATTTCTTGAGTCTTCTGAGGTGAATTATTTATTATCATTGCTCAATGAGGAAGATGAAGCGTGTGCTATGCATTCTTGGGTCCCAAAGTGCGATGAATTCGAAGAGCTTCCCCCACTTGAGAAGAAAGTTCTCCCATCTAGTATTGAGCCACCGAAGCTGGAATTGAAGCCTTTGCCCGACACGTTGAAATATGCTTTTCTTGGAGATCATGAGACTTATCCTGTGGTTATTTCCTCCTCTCTTGGGAATTCTCGGGAGGAAAAATTGCTTGATTCATTGAGGAGGCATAAGAAGGCTATCGGGTGGACCATTGCGGATATTAAAGGGATTGATGCTACTTTGTGCTCTCACCATATTGCTTTGGAGGATAATGTCAAGCCGTCTCGTCAACCCCAACGCCGTTTGAATCCGATTATGAAAGATGTGGTCCGAGCGGAAGTCTTAAAGTTGCTCGATGTGGGTATCATTTATCCCATAGCTGATAGTAAATGGGTGAGTCCAGTTTAGGTCGTACCAAAGAAATCTGGAGTAACTGTTGTGCGCAATGAGGAGAATGAGCTTGTGCCAACTCGTGTTCAGACGGGATGGAGGGTGTGTATTGACTATCGAAAGCTCAACGCAAGCACAGAAAAGAAAGATCACTTTCCCTTGCCTTTATCGATCAGATCTTGGAGAGGATAGCTGGACATGCATTCTATTGTTTCTTGGATGGATACTCTGGGTACAATCAGATCGAAGTTGCTCTAGAAGACCAAGAGAAGACGACATTCACTTGCCCCTTCGGAACTTTTGCTTATCGTCGGATGCCGTTTGGGTTATGCACGCTCCGCTCCGGGACTTTCTCACGATGCATGATGGGGATTTTTAGTGATATGGTCGATATGGTAGTTAGAGGTTTTCATGGATGATTTTTCTGTGTTTGTGTTTGGCGACTCGTTCGAGTCATGCTTGGCCAACTTAGAAAAAGTTTTGATAAGATTGAGAGAAGAATTTGGTGCTGAATTGGGAAAAGTATCATTTCATGGTCACTCAAGGAATTGTTTTGGGTCATATTGTATCATCGGATGGTATCGCGGTGGATAAGGCAAGATCGCTCAAAATCTCATTTACTCAATCCAAAGTGTGTGTGAAGGACATCCGTTCATTTCTCGGGCCGCGCTTATCGCCGATTCATTCAAGGACTTTAGTGCTATTTCTCGACCCTTGTGCCAACTTCTTGCTAAAGACGTACCTTTTGAGTGGTCCCCCGCATGCGAGAACAAGTTCAAGTTGAAGGCTAGTCTTACCACCCCTCCTATTGTGCAACCACCGGATTGGAGCTTACCTTTCGAGCTTATGTGTGATGCAAGTGATTATGCTGTGGGAGCCGTTTTGGGGCAAAGAAAGGACAAGCATCCTTATGTGATTCATTATGCGAGCAAAACCTTGAATGACGCTCAAGTGAATTATACAACCACGGAGAAAGAGTTACTTGCGGTGGTGTTCGCTCTAGATAAATTCCGGTCTTATCTAATTGGTGGCGCTCCGATTATTGTGTACACGGATCACTCCGCTCTCAAATATCTCCTTACAAAGCAAGATGCTAAAGCCCGCTTGATCCGATGGATTCTCCTTCTTCAAGAGTTCAATCTGACTATCAAAGACAAGAAGGGTGTTGAAAATGTGGTAGCCGATCACTTGTCAAGGCTACAGTTTGAGGATCCTACACCGAATCTTCCTATCGTGGACTCTTTTCCGGATGAACAATTGTTTGGAATCTCTACAACTCCATGGTATGCGGATATCGTGAACTATTTGGTGACGGGTTTGACTCCGCCTCATTGGAATGCTCAAGAAAGGCGCCGTTTTCTATCCGAGGTGAAGAGGTTCTCCTTTGATGATCCATACCTTTTTAAGTATTGCGCCGACCAACTTATTCGTCGTTGTGTTCCCGAATCTGAGCAACAAAGCGTGATTAAATTTTGTCATACGGAGGCTTGTGGGGTCATTTCTCGTTCAAGAAGACCGCCGCCAAGATTTTGCAATGTGGATTTTATTGGCCGCACTTGTACAAGGATACTTTTGCCTTTTGCGGGGTTGCGCTCGTTGTCAACTCTTAGGGTGTGTTACTCAAAGAAATGATGCCTCTTACTCCAATAATCATCATTGAAGTCTTCGATTGCTGGGGTATTGATTTCATGGGCCCTTTCCCTTCGTCCTTCGGTTACCTCTACATTCTGTTAGCGGTTGACTACGTTTCTAAATGGGTAGAGGCGATTCCTACACGCACTAATGATCATTCAGTGGTGGTTGAATTTCTGAGGGACAACATTTTATCGAGATTTGGAATGCCAAGGGCGATAATCAGTGATCAAGGGTCTCACTTTTGCAACCGGTCTGTTGCTGCTTTGATGAAGAAGTATTCAATTATTCATAAGGTTTCAATGGCCTATCATCCTCAAACAAATGGTCAAGCGGAGCTAGCGAATCGCGAGATCAAGAATATCTTGGAGAAGACGGTTAATCCTACCCGCAAGGATTGGTCAACTCGCTTGGTCGATGCTTTGTGGGCTTACCGTACTGCTTACAAGACTATCTTGGGTATGTCTCCTTATCGGCTCGTCTATGGGAAAGCTTGCCATTTGCCGGTTGAACTTGAACACAAAGCGTATTGGGCGATCAAGAAGCTTAATTTCAATCTACCTCTTGCGGGCGCTCACCGAAAGCTTCAATTGACAGAACTTGAGGAGATGAGGTATAATGCTTACGACCACTCTATTGCTTATAAGTCTAAAATCAAAGAGAAGCATGATAAGAGAATTGTGATTAAAAACTTTGAACCGGGCCAAAAAGTCTTGTTGTATAACTCTCGGTTGCATCTTCACCCCGGTAAATTGCGGTCACGTTGGGCCGGTCCGTATGTTGTTAAAACCGTTTTCCCTCATGGGGCAATAGAAGTAGAGAACATGAACAATGGTTCCTCTTTTAAGGTGAATGGACAAAGGCTTAAGCATTTTCTTGGAGGTTTTGAAGTTGGAGAGCCCGATGAAGATTTGGTCGATCCTGCTTACGCGGATGGCCTTGCTTGATAGTTTGTTTTGAATTAAATTGCACGGGGAGCGCAAGCGTAACCGCTGAACTTAACTGTTTGTCGGACCCGGCCCTCGGGTAGGGGGTACCCACCATTGACTTGGGTATATGTAGCTCCGCACGCCGCTACTAAAAAAAGGATCGTGTGCCCAGCTCCGGTTCGAAGGGCAAATCATTTAATATCAGTGACATAGGGCTTTAGTTAGCTTTTCTGATAGGAGTAATTCACAGTAAACCACTCACGCCTTCCAGATTAGCCCCAACGGGGGCGATAGGGATCCTTAGGTTAGGCCTTGATACTCCCGTGCTAGCGCACTTGGCTCTATCTTGTTGCTTGCCTGGTTACGATCTTAGGGGACGCTGAACTTCATTGTTTGGCGGAGTCTAGCTGTGACTTTGACGCTCCGAGTTCTGATATTAAATTTGTATATACTGTACATAGTTTTTTATTTCCTTCTTGCTTTGTTCTCTTTTGCTTAGCTTTGCATGTTTTGTTTAGTTTTAGTTATGTTTTGTTTTAT
The DNA here is from genome assembly GCA_014282245.1 of Rhododendron simsii. Taxonomy (NCBI): domain Eukaryota; kingdom Viridiplantae; phylum Streptophyta; class Magnoliopsida; order Ericales; family Ericaceae; genus Rhododendron; species Rhododendron simsii. The sequence goes on along the minus strand of CM024956.1, from coordinate 15,944,841 downwards.
GTTTGCATCAAATAAAATCTTGGAGACACCTCACATGAAAAGATATCACCAATGTGTTAGTGTAACAAGGGCTTTCATTAGTTCTTCTTGGTAATAGTCTATCGTTAATGATCCATGCTCTCCGCGATTGCCCCTAATCGGAGGCAACTTAGGTCTGTGAGTGAGGTGTGATATTGCCTGGAGTGCACGCTAGGTTGTATCTTGTCCTTGCTTGTTTTTGATCCTAGGGGACGCTGGACTTAGTTGTTTGGCGAGGTCGAGCGATAGATTTTATTACGGGCGCTAGCATAACACATGTTCAACGGTCTAGTATAGCCACCTATTACTTACCCCCCCCGGTAAGGAATGGGAAGAAAAGTATGACTCGTGTGATCGCGTGATGATCGGGTGGTGCATTTCATTTTATTTTGCATGTTTCCATTTGTTCTTTGCATTTGTCTTTATGTTCTTTCCTTTTCTTTTTGCTTAGTTTGAAGCCGGATAACACGGGCCGGTGGTTCTAATGTCATTTGTTTTGTGGAAGGTCGTTCTCTTAAGTCTTCTGCAGGGTTTATATGCTACCACACCAGCCTTGGTGGATTGGGTCTAAAGCCGGAGTGAGTGAGGCGTTCAGGAGCCCTAAGCATGGGTGCGGCTAAGTGCCGCGGTTGTTAGTCCGATAAAGCTTTGGATATGGCCCTGTGTGACTAGCTATGGTTCCGAATTGGTAGAACCGAAGGAGTAAACCTTGGAAGCATCTAATCTGGCTGGAGCAGAACATTGACATAAAATCCTCCAACTTGGTCGAGGTATTTAGGGGTTGACATTCCCCTTGGACGGTACATTCGCGCACTCTCCTTTCTTCGCTCTTGTTCCTAATGCTATGAGGGCATAGCATCGCTTTAAGTTGGGGGGAGGGGTTAGCTTATGTGCTATTTGTTTGATTTTTGTGTTTTGTGTTAAATTTTGAAAATTCAAAAACATTAGAAAATTTTGAAAATTCAAAAAAATGAGAAAATTTGAAAATCCAAAAAAATGAGAAAATTTAAAAATTTCAAAAATAAATAAAAGCTTTTTACTTGCAAATCTTTCCTTTTATCATGGTTTTTAGTTTTGTTCATGACTTGTTGCATGCTCAATAAATTGTTAGTTGGCAAGAGTTCGAAGCAATCCTAAGAATTTTGTGCTTCTTGATTTGCATGCTTAGTTGAAAGTTGAATTGGTTAAGTTTTGAGCAAGTTCTTGAGCAAGCTTTGGTCCATATCCCCACTTCTTCAATAAATTGCTTGTAGTTAGGTGAATAATCGCATGTCCATGTCTAATTGTGTTTAATGTCGATTTTCAATCATTTTGGAATCCAAAGCGCACTTAGGAAAGGATACAAGGCATTCTTTGCATGATCATACCACAAATGAGTCACCTTGTCCCATTTTGCATCCTGTTATTTTCCAGCTCTTTGCCTTAACCTAGGTGACCGGTTGTTTGGAGGGTCTTTTGATTGAGTGTCCATTGCTAAAAGGTGTTTTGGGGGTGTTATCTGAAGTGATTGGAAGTTCTGGGGATCAAATTGAGGCAAAGCAAAACCGTTGGAATTAAGGGCGTCGGCATCGATGGGTTAAATTTTATTACATCGCTGCCGAGCAGCTTAGTCCACCTCAGCAGTTATGGCCGTCGGCATCGCTGGGAGTTTATTCTTTACATCGATGCCGAGTGGGATAGAGCAGGCCGTTAGCAGCTTCGGCATCGCTGGGTTCCCAAAGGTTCCATCGCTGCCGAGCAGCTTAGGGGCATAATAACTTCAGTGCTTCGTCAGGAATCAAGGCAAAAATTCCAAAGCTTCAGAATCCGACTGTGTTCTTTTCTTTTCCCCTTCACCATTTTCAAACCCTAACCTCCAAACCTCCAATCCACCACCAAATCTTCCTACTTTCCCACAGAAAACCCCCAATACTTCACTCTCCATCAACAATACTTCAGATTTTTCCATCAATTTCAAGATCCAAAGCCAAAAACAGGGTAAACCCACCTCTCTCCCCTTTAATTCGAAATTTTCCATCTTCTACTCCAAAAATTCCGAAATTCCTCTTTATCTTTCACTCATATACTCTCCCCACACCACATTCTTACCCTACACTTCTATTTCCAACCAAAAAAATCAGCCTACCGAAAAAAAACCTAACCTTAAATCCGAAATTCCCAAATTTTAAACCAAAAATCCCTTTTTCCCACAATGCCAAGGATCAAGCAAACCGCTCACCGGGCAGCCCCTTCCCAATCTGAAATCGAAGAAGAGGATGATTTTATGGCAGACAGTGAGGAAGAAATTCAGCCTGAGGAGGCTAGTGGTTCTCGGCCCAAGCGGAGGCGTAGGACTCCGGCTCAGATTGCAATGGATAAGAGGCTGACTTGGGAGAACAGTTTTGCGGGCAGGAAGTTCAGAAATGAGAGGCAAGTGGATGCAAAGGCATTGCCGGAGGGTCACATAGGGCTTCGGTACATTCAGCAAAGAGGTTTGGATTTTTGGACTGAAAAATTATCTGGATATAATAAGAATGCTGTTATTGAGTTTTACAAGTTTATGGTTATACCTGAGGGTGATTGGGAAAATAATCCGGATGTTGGAATTGCATCGAGGGTTGGGGGAGTGGATATTATGATTACGCCAAATGATATTGCTAGATATTTGAAAATTCAAAGGCCTCCTCCCGAATCTGTGAATTACCCTAGGAAGGATGAGATGGTTGATTTGCAAGTTGTGAATGAGATTTTGTATGGCGACCCCTCTTTGGCTTCATTACCTCATGTGCCCGGAAATTTTAAAGGAAGTTTTAGGTTTTTGAATAAAGTGATTCATTATAATCTGTATCCCCGAGGCTCAGAGAGTAGACCAGCAAGGAAGGAGGGGGAGATTTTGTTTGCATTCGCTGCTAGTGAGTTGGTAGTTGATTGGGCCATGTTCATCTTTACTCAGCTGCGTGATTTTAGGGCTAATACATTGCTTACTGCTAGTATGCCATTTCCTTGTATGATTACTGTTTTGTGCAAAGAGAAAGGAGTTAGGGGGGCAGCATATGAGAAATTGGAAGAATTGTCGCCAGGAACGATAGATGATACGTTTGATGTGAAGAGTTCATCCCAGATTTTCACGGCCAAGGGGAAACAAGCAAAAAGGGGGGATTATTTGACTACAATGCCTGCGAGGAAAGAAAAACAAGGGTCTTGGATCAAAAAGCTGTTTTGCCAAGGGGTTTCGATAATCAACAGTCAAAGAAAGGAAAAGGTTGAGAGGAGGAAGATCATGAGAGAACAAGAAAGGCAAGGAAAGGAGTTGGCATGGCAAACCACAGTTTTGGAGGAACGATTCGGGGTGAAGTATGAGCCAGAACCAGTTGATGAGGGGGAAGTGAGTGATGACTTCGCTGGATATGAGAGTGAGGAGTTGGTTGATTGATAGGATGATTGGATGATGTGGTGATGATCTGATGCTGAGAGTCGGTGGTTTAGAAATTCCCCTTACTTGGTCGGGGTCTTGGTTGGTTGACATGCCAACTATCCTATCCTTTAGTTTATTTTGATTCTTGTCATTTCATTTCGTAGCATAGTTTGGTACATTGTTAGTTATTAGTTGGTTTATTGGTTTGGCCGGTTTGGCCTTGACTTGGTTTATTTCATGTGTTGGCGGCGGTCACTCGGGTAGTTAACCAAGCTAGTAATAGACCGTCGCCTATTTTGGCTAACCTGTTCTTTGAAACCACGGTCATTATAAGCTTTAAAAGACCTTAGTTGATCTTTTGTGCGCTTGGTCTCCTTTTTGATTGACTGTCTGATAGTTGCATGATTAGTATTATGGCATGCTTTCCTTTCGTTATCCAAATTTCATCTACTTGTGTTTAATTCTGTTGAATAAAGTGCTGTAGTTTCTTGAGGCATAGTATTTCTTGTGCGCTAATGCCTGTTTGTCAAGCACTTCTTCGGTGGATATGGTTTAGTCTGAACTCGCAAGTTTTGTGTCCCGTATCCTCCCATTGTTCGAGGACACAAACTTTTTAGCTTGCTCATTAACCTGCTTATTACTTAGCTTGTTTAATTGGAGGCTGAAACTGTGAGTTGGAGAAATGAAATAAAAAGCAGGATTGTTGAACTCTTACTAGTTGGTAATGTTGAGCATGTTCTAAGTTGTGAATACGGAAGGATTGCATAGTTCTAGTTTTCTATTTTTCGTATGTTATTTGCTAGGGACTAGCAAACCTTAAGTTGGGGGGCGTGATAAGCACCCAGAAATGTAATGAAAGGGTGCGCTAGTGTCTAGGTTTAGTTTAATTTACTCTTTAATTAATTGTTTTTAACTTAGTTGTTTCATAGAGTTGTTTGGTTTGTTTTGTTGGAAAATCACTCAATAAGGAGCTTTAAAAGCTCAAGGCGCATCTCAGGCAAAAGTTACCCGACGTCAAGGCTGAGCAAGGCGAGGCCAAGGCTAAGGCGTGACCGACAGCTGAGCAACGCCAAGGCAGAGCCAAAGCGAGAAGTTCAGCCCGGGCAGAAGAAGCCATTGCCAAGGCAGAAGAACCATTGCCAAGGCAGAAGCAGCCGACGCCAAGGCAAGACAGGCGACGCTCGAGCATTGCCCGGGCAAAAGCAAGGCACAGCTCCACTATCGAGCTCGGCATCGATGGGATACCATATTTGACATCGATGCCGAGTCCCTTAGTGGCCTAGCTTATGGCCGTTGCCAGCGATGCCGAGGGCATTAGAGGGGCATATTCAGGGAATATTCCAAGATGATGTAAAAAGGGATCCGAAACAATTAGAATAGAACGTTTTTTTTATTTATTGAGATATTTCTAGCTTTTTAGATTCAATTTGTTCTTTTTGGTTATTGTTCTTAATTGTCTTTTATTTTCCAGCTCTTGAATACTTAATTTCTGCTTTATTTATTAGTTTTTTTTGACATAGTCGCTTTAATTAAAGTTGTTCCTTAGTTCCCGATCTATATTTTAGCTAAGTTTCTTCTAGTCTTGCATTTCATTTATGTTTAGTAGATTTTCGCTTGCTCATATCTCTCTAGATATGTGTGAGTAGTTTTACGGGTTAGGTCATGGGATGATTAGCATCCCATGACTCGGGCGAAAATCGTATTTTTCACCAAAAAAGCTTTAATTTTTAGATTTGAAAATCAAAGTGGGGCTCGGATTTGGTTGGTATATCGCCGAGGTGTTAACCTCTTTGATCATGTGTAGGTGAGAGCCTCGCCTACTCACCACACATGATGCTTAGAGCTCTGACGCTCGAGGTGGTTATCGAACGAATTCTAGAGCTAGCTTAATAATCGAATCTCTTTTTCCCGGTTTAAATACCTACAATTGTGTATTTTAAATCGCGTAAATTGGTGAAAAGTGCGACTTAGCCCGAGTCGTGAATGCTCGGATTCCTAGACCTACCCCTATATTTTCCTAGTTAATTAATTCTTAATTTAGCCATTCTAATTCTACCGTTCAAAGTAAAACCCAGTTGACTGGCTAAAAGTCGAAAACCCTATTTGCATCTAACAATCCGAGGCGAGCCATGAACTAATTCCCTTGGGTACGATCCCGGACTTCTCCGGTTTATTATGCTTCAACCGACTGATTAGCCCTACGCTTGGGGCAATTCTTCTATACACGGAAGATAGCGAAGCACTTGTCCTTACTCTCTTTCTCTCCCATTGTAGTTGTGACGTCCAGCCCAATACAAATGCATTTCGTTTCATGAAATTCAAAATTAAACCGATTAAGGATTTACCCCATATAACTTTAGTCCCAAGAAATTAGTCAAACTAATAACGTGTCAGTAAAAAAGAAATGAGAATGAATAATATATAGTATACCCATATATAGAGGTTAAAATTCAAAACAAGTAAGTGTAAGATTTATTAGTCAAACCTCCATGCAGCATAAGTCCAACAACAAATTTTAAAATTTAAGTTAATAAGGTTTTTTTAGTGTTATTTTTATATTTGTATGTCCTTCCTATGAAAAACCTCATTACAACTTCTATTAATATTTGATAGCAAACAACATCAAGTCCAATTTAAATTAGTGAAAAACTCTCAAAACTATCACAACCATTAGAAAATATAAGGGAAAATTTTTTATATATCCCTTCGACTTTGACCAAAAATTTAATTTAGTCCTTCACCTTTTAATTTGGACAAATAAATACTTCCACTTTTCGAATTGGTTTCAATGTCAACCCTGACTTGGATGCCGTTTGATATTTGGACAGAAAAAGGGGTAAAATTGCACATTCCCCGTCCCAGCTAAACCACCACCACCAGCACCAACCTACTCCCTATTTCCTCTCCATTTTGGCACCACTGCCACCCCCTAACACCACTGCCACCACCTATCGCCACCCTCCTCCTCCATAGCCGGCCATCACCATTATTCCCTACTCCATCCATTTACTCCATCTCTCATCCTCCTCACTCCTCTATATATATATACCAACTCTTGAGGCACCCCATATTCACCTAAAAATCAGTAACAAAATAAGAGAGAGAAAGCTTCCACCACCTCCAATGGAGTTTTCGAGAGAGACACAAAACGGATTTACGTTCTACACCTCCCCACCGCTTGAATCCCGCTTTCCAATCTTCCCAGACATCAAAGCGCATCACAAATTCACCACCACCTCAGTCCATGGCCCACCCTGAGGTCCCCCTCTCCGTCGTCTTCTCCGAATATCTAAAATTTACCGAAACCCATTCAACGTTTTTTGGCAGATTCAAGGTAGAATAATATCTCTTCTAGCTTCTCTAAATATATTACGCAACTAATATGCAAGGTTTAAAAGCTTAGGATCGGAAATTATGGTGAACCCAATTCTGGCCGAGAGTGGCACGGCGGTGAATAGTGCTGAAACCGATTTGGATTTTAAATCAAAATGTGAAAATCACAGTTACCCCCCTTAGCTTATTATAATCACAATTCTGGCAAAGAGTGACCTTTTTCCGTCCAAATATCAAACGGCATCCAAGTCAGGGTTGATATTGGAACCACTTCAAAAGTAGAAGTATTTGCTTGTCCAAATTGAAAGGTGAAGGACTAAATTGAATTTTCGGTTAAAGTCAAAGGGATATAAAAGAAATTTTCTCAAAAAATAACCACGGTGTTCGAATATCAAGAAAACTCTTGAAAATTTTAAAAATTTGCGAGACATTGCCCTCGCTCATATGGGCAATGGATCAAAATTAACAATTAGAATTGATGCCATTAAATCTCGACTTTGGTTAATAGTACCATGTATATTCTAGGTCAACATTGTATGGTCTAACCTTTAATTTTGCTAACTTTTAAGTTCAGCAAATGAACGGTACATATATTGGGCTAGAAGTCATAGCTACAATGGGAAAGAAAGAGAGTAAAAAATAAAAGAGTGAGGGAAAGAGAGTTAGGATGCTTTGTTTTTTGGCCAAAAAGTCTTTAACTAACTTGTAAATGGTTTTTAAAGTCAGTATAGGAATTTTAAAAACTTATTTGGTAGAGAAAATGCCACAAACTGTGCAAATGTATGATTTTTCGTCAATTTAAATGGAATAAATAACAGTCTCACTTTAGTCCAAAGTGCAAGGGGTGTAAGTGTTTACCAATATAGTTAAGGGGCATCTCTGCAATTCACTCAAAGTATAGGAGTGTAAGTGAAAATTTCCCTATATTTGGATTTAACGTGTTTATTTGTATTTGACGTGTTCTAGATTTTGTGCATTTTTTTTTTGTTTTTGGTACTATTTTTGAAACGGGAGGTGGCACGTGCCACAGCCCCTCTACATAGTTCCACCCCTGTCCTACGCTATTTGCCAGTCAACCAAATGGGCCATAATGTTTTACTACAAAATTTATCAACTAACTCATATTGTATGAATGAAGAATTTTTTAGAACCGCCACCATAATAGAATTACGGTGGACAACTAGGTAATCCTTGAGCCACTCTCAAATAAGAATGCTTACAATTTGGATACTTCCAATTGCCTATTATCTTCTTTCCAAACAGACCTTCCTTGGAGGTGATCAAGACGCAGCTAACAGAGCACTTGATGTTGTCGCTCAAATTTTGAACACCAAACAATCCTTATCCCAATATATTGTTCAAGCCATTATACTTTGCTTGAGCTAGACACCATTGACCAAGAATGGAAGTTTCTACAACTCCATCCGCAGACAAGGAAGAAGAGATAAATACTGTGAAGCAACTGCCAATCTGGTAACATAATCCCTCCTTATTCTAAGAAAAATATATGAACTCTTTCAACTGTGTATTGTAGTCTACTTGAACAGAATATGTTAATTGTGTATTGTTAATGTATCCATGAACACTATTCTGTGACAGAGAAAGAATGTCACAAACTATATCAACCAACGATACAACAAGAAGATTAAAAGCTCTGCAAAGCTCTTGGACAATACACCACAACAAGAACCAGGCTCTTAAGTATCCTTCAAATTCCAAAACCCATTCTTATATAAGCCCCTAACATTAGTCTTGTATTCACAGGGTTGATTGTGCAGTTGTTGTTGCCTACATCATCCGCCAAAAGCTAATGAAAAAACCAATTCAAAGTGACCTAACAAAGCAACGATGCCTTCGAATGAGAGCTGATATTGTTCAAGCATTTGTCAGTGACCCGAAGAGATCATGGACTCCAGAGATCTATCATAATAGGATGGAAAATCTCAGATTGCAAAAATATTATGACGACCAGTAGCTTCTTGAAGAGAAGAAAAAACAAGCATAGATTCAACTTACTCATCAAAGTTGGTAGTGGTGTTGTTCATGAGTTGTATAGTGGTTAATGAGTTGCTTAGTTTAGTGGTTAATGAAGATATACAATCTCAAACTGCAAAAATAGTTTTGGATGTGAAAGCAGTGCAGTTAGGTGAATTTCCTAGTTCACAGTTTTGGTGGAGGTCTTCTTCATGACTTGTATAGTAGTTAATGCGTACTGTTTAGTTTTGGTGGAGGTCTTCTTCATGACTTGTATAGTGGTTAATGCGTACTGTTTAGTTTAGTGGTAAATGAAAATATACAATCATCTTGCTCTGAAATCTATTTTCTCATACACACTTCTCATACAAAAATTTGTAGTTCACATAGAAAAAACACAGTTCTCATACGAAAATTCACAATTCTCATAGAAACCTCACATAGCAGAAAACAACTCATTAAACACTTCAAAAATACATTATGCTACATTGTTTTTACAGTTCGCATAGAGGAAAAACAGTTCTCATAGAAAAAACACAGTTCTCATACGAAAATTCACAATTCTCATAGAAACCTCACATAGCAGAAACCTCATTAACCACTTCTCATAGGAAATTAGGCTCGGCGATACATTGTGGACAAAAATACCCCTCACGGGTCAAAACAAGCATCCCGTACCCTCTCACCCGTCAAAAATATATTGTGCTACACTGTTTTTGCAGTTTGCATAGAGGAAAAACAGTTCTCATAGAAAAATTTACAGTTCGCATAGAAAAATACACTTCTCATACACACTTCTCATACGAAAATTCACAATTCTCATAGAAACCTCACATAGCAGAAACCTCATTAACCACTTCTCATAGGAAATTAGGCTCGGACCCCCTTTAGTCCCGGTGATACATTGTGGACAAAAATACCCCTCACGGGTCAACACAAGCATCCCGTACCCTCTCGCCCGTCAAAAATACATTGTGCTACACTGTTTTTGCAGTTCGCATAGAGGAAAAACAGTTCTCATAGAAAAATTTACAGTTCGCATAAAAAAAACACAGTTCTCATACACACTTCTCATACGAAAATTCACAATTCTTATAGAAAAAACCAATTCCCATAAAAAAATTAAAGGGTATTTTTGTAAATTACATCTTAAACTTGAAAACCTTATTTTCTATGGCCTATAAATACCCATCTTCCCATCTCTCCATTTTCCACCCTCATCACAACGACACCAAAAAACTCCTAAAAAATGGCAGAAGACTTGGCAAGACTCATCAAAGATGCCGTTGATGCATCACTCAAAGAGACCAAACAAAAACTTGACGAAACCCAAGCCCGATTCTTGAAAAACTAGGACAACATCAATCTTCTCAAGAAACAAGTGCAGATCTTCAAAGATTTGAAGCTTGCAAAAATTCTCGCAAAGGAAGAGGATGAAGCCACTACTAGCAGAAACGTGCGACCAAGAAGACAACTACCAACTAATTAGAGATCTAATTTTTCAGTCTAGCTGTTCTATGGTTTTTTTTCTTTCGTATGGCTTTCTTTCTTAGCAGATCTCTTATTTAAATCTGATGATTTCTTTGTATGTCTTCTCGTTGTATTTGGATCATCAATTCCATCTAGGATCTATCAATTCCATCAAAGATGTATGTCTTCTAAATCTATATGTTTTTCCTTGCTTAATTGCCAAAAATACTTAAACCAAAAAAATAATAATAATAATTAGTAATCTCGAATATATTCTATTTATTTATTTATTATTATTTTTCAACCAAAGATCTTTATATTTTGTTTTTGTTTGTTTATTACCCAATTGTTGCACTTTAACCGTCCACTACGTGTATCAGGTAATCACTACCTCCTCCTCACCCCAATAAATACTCCATCTGAAAAGTTACACAACCACACACACCTTTTCATTTCCACCTTTTCCATTCCGAAGAGAGAGAGAGAGAGAGAGAGAGAGATTATCTCATGAGGCAAACTACTATGGCGGCCAAAAATCAGAACGCTCCGAACGACACACCACCAAACAACGCTCCGAAAATCTCACCCATGGAGGATGCGGTGAAGAAGATCATTGAGGAGCATGTGGCTCCTCTCAAAGCTGAAGTGGAACGCCTGCGTCGCGAGCACAGGATATAGAGCATAGATCTTACCCGACTCAGGATAGAGATCCAGACATTGATGGAAGCTCACAGAGAAGAAGGGGCCGAGGAGAAAGAGGAAGATGCACAGTAGAAGTTAGGGTTTGGTACCTCAACTACTTTTTGGAAAATTAGGGTTTGTAGTTGCGGTTCATCAACATTTTGGGGTTTTTTTTGCTACTTTGGCTCCTTCCTCAAATGATTAAGGAATCTAACTAAAAAGGAAATTAGGGTTTGTATTTGGGTTAAACCACTAGTGCTGTAATTAGGGTCTTTTGCATGTTAATTAGGGTCTTCTGCTAAGCTGGATTTCATCATGTTAAGCTGGATTTCATCTATGTTAACAGTCGTTTGCTATTAGTTAGTATGTTAATTTGCTGCATGTTGTGTTAGAATTTATTTAACTTATCATGGAAAATACACAATTCTCATAGAGGAAAAAAACACTTCTCATACAAAAATACGCACTTCTCATAGGAAAAAAACACTTCTCATAGCAAAATACACATTTTTCATAGCAAAATGCACACTTCTCATAGCAAAATGAACACTTCTCATAGAAAAAAACACACTTTGCATAGAAAAAAACACTTCTCATGAAAAATACACACTTCTCATGGAAAAATACACACTTCTCATAGGGGAAAAAAACACTTCTCGTACAAAAAAAACACATCTCATAGCAAAAAACACACTTCTCATAGAAAAATACACACTTCTCATAGAAAAAAACACACTTCTCATAGAAAAAAACACATTTCGCATATAAAAAACACTTCTCATAGAAAAAAAATACTTCTCATAACAAAATACACACTTCTCATAGCAAAATAAACACTTCTCATAGAAAAAAACACACTTCTCATAGGGGGAAAAAACACTTCTTGTACGAAAAATACAATTCTCATAGCAAAATACACACTTGTCATAGAATAAAAACACTTCTCATAGCAAAATACACACTTCTCATAGCAAAAACACACTTCTCATAGCAAAAACACACTTCTCATAGAAAAAAACACACTTCTCATAGGAGAAAAAACAATTCTCGTACAAAAAAACACTTCTCATAGCAAAATACACATTTCGCATAGAAAAAAACACACTTCTCATAGAAAAAAAACACACTTCGCATTGAAAAAAAATACTTCTCATAGAAAAATACGCACTTCTAATGGAAAAATAAACACTTCTCATACAAAATTGTCATATAGTAAAAACACAGTTTTGATACACATTTCACATAGAAAAAACACAGTTCTCATAGAAAATACAAAGATTTCATGGAAAGTTAGCATAGTAATTTCACTCATTGACAGTTTTCATAGACGGTTCCCATAAACTATAATACACACAGGTTGCTTAGATATTTCACATAATTCAAAGTGCTAGAACAAAACACAGAATTAGTAACAAAACACAAAATTTTTCTTATTCTCAACAATTATTTCACGAATCAAATCCAATAACATTGTTTTTTTGGTACAACTCAATTATTAAAACCTAAAAACCAGGCCTCAAATCCTCCTTACAAGTAAGTTTGTTATGATTCCCCAACTTCCCACACCTACCACACTTCATTTCTCTAACCTTCTCCTCATTCGAACAAATCCTCTTCTTCTTAGGCCTACCTGGAGGCTTTTTTGACAATGGTGGCAGAATACTAGTACCACAATCAACCACATCACCTTTCCACAATGATGCAACCGGGTAAATTGGTTTTGAATACACCTGACGATAACTCTCAACATGAAAATAACGCTCTACATGCAAGTTCAAATTCTTACTACTATATTTGATAGCACAGATAGCGTGACAACAAGGGAATCCATTCAACGGCCACCAACAACAACTGCATATTCGCCTCCCAATATCAACACTTACAGACGGATCGGTGTCAACTTCAAATATATCAGCACTTGAAGGAATCACTTTCCATGTTTTAACTAAATCACATAACTTCTCCAATCGAGACTCCCCATAAGGACAAATCACCTGCTCTCATTTACTTGCCCTTTCTCTCCTCAAACACATTGATTTCATCATCTTCTTCCTTATACGATCAACCATATCCACCACGGGCAATTCACGCTCTTTCAATATCCATGAGTTAAAGCACTCAGCTAGACTAGAGGACATTGCTCCATAACGTTGCCCCGGGAAAAAAACATTCGACCAGAGCTCATTAGGCAACTCCTACAGAAAATGAACAACAGCTGCAACACCGTGTTTCAGCAAATTACCCATATGCTGATTAAACTTTGCCACAGTGGGAGCATAAGCACATTTCGAAAACACTCTGATCAAACTCTCTTTATACTTGACATTTGTGGATGCCAAAGCAGTACGCAAGTTACCCTTCAAATGATAGAGACAGTAAGCATGAAAGCTTGAAGGAAACACCTTAGCAATACCCTCTTTTATTCCTCTGTGACGGTCAGATATAAAAATAACAACCCTTCTCTCTTCATCCAAAATACCACGCAACTTCTCCATAAACCAAAGCCAATTATCATTATTCTCAGAATCAACAACACCAAAGCACAACGGAAACAGACCTGAGAAGAAAAAAATAAATCAGTAACCAATTCATACCTATCACAAAATCAGTTCTCATACTTCAGAAACCAGTTCTCATAATTCAGGAACCAGTTCTCATAATTCTGAAAACAGTTCTCATATTTCTCATATTGCATTGTAGCCTATGTGAAATGTGTGTTATAGTCAAATGAGAATTGTATATGTGATCTATTTCATACCTGCATTACCATTTTTAGCTGAAGCAGACATCAAGCATCCCATATGCCTTGCCTTCAAGAACGTTGCATCAACAGATAAAACAGGCCTGCAGTGCTTAAATCCTTGTACACAGGCATCAAACGCTACAAACAACCTCAAAAAACGATTTGTGGTTTGATCCCACTCAACATAAAAAACACTTCCAGGATCCGAATTCAAAACAACATTACGATACCATTGAAGTTGATTAAAAGAATCTGAATAATCTCCAAATGCACTTGACTTGGCTTTCTGAACAGCTAACCAAGCACGATTATATGACACGTCCACCCGATAATACTCCTTCAAATCATCAACAACATCAACAGGACGTTTCTTTGACTTGTCTCGAACATCATCCTTTATCAATTGACTAATCAGAGTTGAATTAGCATGACAGTTCTTTGTCGTACGACCAGCAACACCACAAGAATGAACACTATAATACCTCTTGATGTAAAAGCAACCATTGACCTTGTCAAGTCTAGCATGGATATTCCACTTGCAAGATTTTACCTTACAAACTGCAGTCACTCTCTCTGTTTCATTCTTTACAAAGTCAAACTCAAGAGAATGAACAATTGAATATTTCCGCAATGCATCACGAAAACCTTCCGAACCCCCGACAAACAACTGACCAACACTTTTAATAAGCTCGTTCCACGCATCAGACAACCTTGGCTGCTACTGATGCGGGCAAAACATAGCTCCCAAATCATCCTCTTTACCTACATATCCCATTGATTCAAACTGACGGCTGACTAACACTTGCCCACTAAAAGAAATGCCCTTACTAGTGCTAGCACCAACATCCCCACAACTATTAGCACCAACATCACCACCACACCAACTAGTACCACTATCAAAACCACGACTATCTACTACTGTAACTTCAATACAATTCAATCCAATACTATCAGCTACAGCAAACATCACCTCCAAATCTTCATCATTATATAACATGGTGCGAGGATGATCACGTATAGCATAAAAGAGTTGCAATGAGTGTCTTCTCAACTCACTAAACTTGCCGCACAATATCTTCATAAAATCTCCAATTCTCGAAGACCGAGACAACTTTATTCCAGCACACAATCCATTGTATTTACAAAATAAGAACAACGATTTCTCCGTTTCCCTAACAAAAAAACAAACAATTCACACAAAGAAAAACGACAAAATTCACATAAACCGACACAGTTCTCCTATAAAAAACACAGTTCTCATACAAATAAACACAGTTCTCATATAAAAAACACAATTGAGAAATGTGTATTATACATGAGATTTGTCTATGAGAACTGTGTATCTTTCTACAAGAACATTGTATTTTCTATGAGAACTGTGTATCTTTCTACGGGAACATTGTATTTTCTATGAGAACTGTGTATCTTTCTACTGGAACACTGTATTTTCTATGAGAACTGTGTATTTTTCTATGAGAATTGTGTATTATACATGAGATTTGTCTATGAGAACTGTGTATCTTTCTACGGGAACATTGTATTTTCTATGAGAACTGTGTATTTTTCTATGAGAACTGTGTATTTTTCACATAAACCAACACAGTTCTCCTATAAAAAACACAGTTCTCATATAAATAAACACAGTTCTCATATAAATAAACATATAAATAAACACAGTTCTCATATAAAAAACACAATTCTCATATAAAAAACACAATTCTCATGTAGAATACACGAAAAGACAGTTCACATCAAAATCTAACAACAAACACAATGATAGTTCAAGCTTGACCTCAATCTAACAACATAAATGACATTTAAATAATAAAAATATGAAAATAATCAAAACAATCACATTTAAATAGTTCTCATGCAAAATACACAAAATGACAGTTCACATAGTTCAGAAACCAGTTCACATAGTTCAGAAACCAGTTCTCATAGTTCGGACACCAGCTCTCATAGTTCAAAACCAGATCTCATAGTTCAGAAACCAGCTGTCGTAGTTCACAGACCAGTTCTCATAGTTCAAAAACCAATTCTCATAGTTCAGAAACCAGTTCTCATAGTTCGGACACCAGCTCTCAAAGTTCAAAACCAGATCTCATAGTTCAGAAACCAGCTGTCGTAGTTCAGAAACCAGTTCTCATAGATCCAAAAATAGTTCTCATATATCAAGACAATACCATAAACACTGAAAATAATCAAATCTAACAACAAAAACGACATTAAATACCTCATCTGCTCGACTCCAACCTGCATCTCCTCACGCACCACAAAGCTACAACAAAATCACAAAGCAACATACATCACTGCTAAAATGAAAAGTACATTAACTGAATAACTAATCAAATCTAACAACATACTCAGAAATACCTCAAAAGATCGATTGAATCTCAATCCAACGCAATTCCTCCTCTCAATCGAACGTCAATCGCTCTCATGATCGCGATCTCTCCCTATATCTCGATATCTCTCTCTCTCTCTCTCTCTCTCTCTCTCTCTCGAGATCTCACTCACGATCGCGATCGCGATCGCTCTCTCTCTCTCTCTCCATCGTCTGGCTCCGCCAATATTCTTTTGAAAACAAGAATATATATAGTAAACCCGAAAAAGGGCAAAAACGTCCATCACCCAACACACCCCAGCCTCCAGCTTCGGGGAAATATTTCAGGGTTGGGACCATACCAAGGCTAAAAAGGAGGACCGGCCTCTAATTTTCTATTATTCTAAAACGGCAACATTTTGCCAAAGAAAAAGGGAACTCTATTTTGGACCACTGGATGTGCTCATTAATGTGTTGGCATGTCCCTATTAAAAGCCTCCCATGATCATCACACGCAAATTGTACAGAGGATTCGGATAGCCACTGATCTTCGGTAATAGCCGCTATACTTGTGCTTCGACTACCGACCAAGAATGCGGGAAAACATTTTGAGACTGTTTAATAAAAAAAATTTAATTTTAGGAAAGATTTTTTTGGATAATATGTAAAGAAAAAGGTAAAACAAAATCTATTTTTTTTTCTAACATATAAAGGGAGAGTACCACTTTGAGAGTCTTCCTTTTCTAAAGCCGTCTTGTATGAAGTATTTTCCTTTTCTACAAGTGCCCTCTAAAAAAACACAATACAAAACAGTTAACTATGGAGATATATATATTAGACATTTTCACATCAAGAGACCACCCGAAAACAGTTACCGCCCCACTACATGTCATCCAACTCCATGAACTGCACACCTTTCTTTGCTATTCTCCCACCCGAAATTCCCCAGAAGTTCGAGTTTTCCTTTTATGTCACTTTCATACCTGCAAAATCTGTAAATTCTTCTTTTCTCAGGTACAATAATGGCCTCTCCTTTATTTGTCGTTTGTTTTCGTATTTACTGTACACTGTATCAGTGACTCACCAGTCACTTTCATCCTTTTTGACTCTAACTAATCTTCCACTTCTGTTCACCCCTGCTCTCTTCTTCACCCTTCTAGATCACTACTTTCATTCCTTTCCATAGACTATTCTAACCTCTCCTGCACATCTATTCCTAAGAGATATTTGTCCACTCAAAAATCAGACCTATCCTACAAATGGTTACTTGGAAATTTTCTCTAAGTGCATGTAATGCTGAGGGTGACTTGGTCAAGTTGAATTGTATTTTGTCTGACCACATGAGCAATCCAAGAAATTGTCCACCTTGTTGGTTTCTCTATATTGCCTGGACCACTCCATTGCACTGACGCGCTGTCGCCCGTAAAGTCAATGGTATAAATCAAATGTACACTTTTGCGTGCCTCATCTAGTGTCCACTGTTCGTTAAGTCCTCCAACCTTAAAAGATTAAGGCTCCGTTCCAGAACACCTTCTTAAAAAATAAGTATTTAATTTTACATTTTCAAACTCAAAAATAATGGGAATAAAAAATATTTTTTTGATTTTTTTTTCACTGTATAAAAGATCTCATCGAAATTTTTCAAATAAGATCCATATTGCATATTTTTAGATTTTAGTAAGTCCATTATATTTTAGCTTGAAATTGCTTTCTTAAAAAATAAGTACTTATTTATCGTTCCGGAACGGAGCCTAAGGAACGACAAACTTCTTTCTATCTGGATTTTTTCTGCACCTAAGCTACCAGAAAAACACTAAAGGAGGCCGAACAACTCAGTCGCTTGTACGTATAACCACTGCGTAAACGTACAGTCATAGCCAAGGTTGGAGGAAAATGGGCGAGATTTGCTGGGACAAGAACAAGTTCGACTCTTGTTGTGACCAGTTGTCTTACTCTGAGTGGTGGCAAAAGAAATTCGATTCACCTATGCCATTAATCGGGGTCTATATAGCAGCAGCATCTCTAGTCTGCTCCCTTGCAATGGCTGCAGATGTCATTCATGGAATCCGCGGAAAAAAGCTCTGGTTTCCATGCAAGTTCTTCACTATAAATGCTGCTTCCCTTGCGATATTAACTGTGGCAACGAAGCTCCCTGTAGATCTTAACACCGGCATGTGGAGCAAAACAGACCATCTTGCACATCTTTGCAGCAATGTTTTCACGACTATCGCAATGGGTAACTTTCTGACTTCTTTGGCATCCATGGGCGATAATGCGATATTCCTGAACATCATTGCCTTGGGTATTCTTGTGGTCACCATAATTGTGAATGTTTGTATTGAAATCCGGAATTCCATACTTACCAGTTACATATGGGCTGAAGAAATATTTATCATCGTCTCTATGCTTGTTTTGTTTCTGATATCGATTTACTCAGCTTTGCCGATCCCCACAACTAAAAGATATTTGGAGTTGAAATGTAGTGAATTAAACGAAAAAGCTTTTAATGGGGTTAAAATGGATGAAACTGGGAAGCTTACGAATCAGAAACTGAAAGAAGTGGTGCAAAAATATTGGGTGATGGCAGAAACCGGTAGCCCCCAATTTGTGATGGCACGTTCTGTGAACGCAGCTATGTCGGGTGTAATCTGCCTTCTGAGTGCACTCACTCCAGTCGAAGCATTGATCCGAATGCGTCACTATAAGGATTATCCCTATATGGAATCACCTTACAAATGGTCAACCTCATGGATTCTATTGATTCAGTCAATGGGGGTGGTGGTGGGCACTGTTGCCCCATTGTTTAGATGGTTTACTCTCATCAGCTTGAATTTCTCTGAGGGGGATAGCAACAACCACCGAAATGAATCCAAACTAGTAGAAAACTACTGGATACAAAGGCTGGTTGCGTGGAAAGAAAGACCTTTGGATGTACAAATCCGTAGTTTGAAGTGCAGAAAAGTCATCCACTTTACAAAAAATATCGTATTGGACTTGTGTATAGGTATCCAGTTTGGAATTGTGGTAGCTAGCAAAGTTGTTCGGTTCATCTCCGTTATCTGCGTGAGCCCGTTGTTTTTGTTTTGCGACTACTGCAAGAAATTGAAGTGGAGCGTCCTATTTGAATCTCATGCCCCTTCACCAGTTGAACCAGGAAATGCAGAACCTGCAGAAACTTTAGTTACAGAGCTGAATCTTGGTGATTATGTTCTGCGACTTGAAGGGGAGGCCTTTAAGGCAAAGCTGCCCAAAATACAGCGTGATATGAATCAGATGATTCAGAAGGGTAAAAGGCGACAATTGAAAAATATGATGGAGCTTCTTCGAAAATCAAATCATAGCTTCAAAGGGGTAGCAGAATTCGACAGTAGCCGGGTTCCAAATATACTTCATCTAGAACCTCCTCATTGTTGGACCCTACCTGTGGTGACCTTAACCAGCCTCGCCATTGCACTTCCGAACATCAGAAACAAAATGGCGGACAAGTTGCTGCGTAGTGTAAGTGAATGCCTTGAGTACGCCAAGTTTGTGGAGAAAAGCTTCAGTTCCCAAGGAGATGATTTCTTGAATGTGGTAAAGAAAGCAACATACGTCATATGGGTAGAAGTTGAACATGATCGCAAGTGGCTGAGCAAGGATCTCCAGAAACTGGCCGTTGAAAGGAAAACCACAAAAGAGACTCTTCAAAGTCTAGTGGAAATAGCCGAACAGACCATCAATGAGTTCCAGAAGAACAAGAAAGCTGGGATTCTAATGGAGAACCCCCTTAGTTGGCCAGATAATGTTATAGCTGCTAATTCGATGTACAGAATTAGCAAAACCATACTGAACAACTACGAAGGGGTTACCCTCCAAACGGATGAAAATTTGTTCGAGCATTTGTGCTGCATGATCGCGGACATTTTGGGTGGTTGCCTTACCAATTTACCGCGTGTTATAATTCGGAAATGTTGTTGTAGTGCCATAGAG
The DNA here is from genome assembly GCA_014282245.1 of Rhododendron simsii. Classification (NCBI taxonomy): domain Eukaryota; kingdom Viridiplantae; phylum Streptophyta; class Magnoliopsida; order Ericales; family Ericaceae; genus Rhododendron; species Rhododendron simsii. The sequence continues at coordinate 15,924,933 of CM024956.1, read as the reverse complement.
GAAAGAGAGAGGAGTGTCAGAGAAGCTGCTTGTCTTCTCGGGGAAGCTGAAGAGATTTTGGAATTCCTTCGAGACCATGACGTTCCTCCTAGTCTGGAAGGTGATCGAGCGGCATCCATCGATGCATGGCGCGCTTGCATGGAGCTCGAGACGCCGCCAGCTTGTGTTGGTTTATCAAACCATGAGGAGATGGCTGCTTCTTGTTCTGGTGAGATGCATATAACTATGGATGAGTAGAGCTTTGAAAGATATATATGGTATGCTATATATATATATATATATAGTGATAAGAAAAGAGAATTGCCAAGAACCTAGCTTTCTTGCTTATATTATTGAACATTGTAATGGCCTTATATAGGCTACAAAGCTTGACTACCAAAAACCCTAAATAAATAAGGAAACCATACGTAACAAGGAAACTTAGACTAATTAGGAAATAGGAATAATAGCCTAGGCAACATAGTAATCAAATCAAGCAACTATGGTAACATAATATTTCCTAATATTATGTTAACATCCCCCCTTAAACTCAAGTAGGGATACCAACTTGAGTTTGAAAAACAACCAAGAGAAGCCAGCAGCCAAGCCAAGCCAAGCCAAGCCAAGAGGAATCAGTAGCAGCCAGGAGAAACAGCCAGGAACCAAGACAGAGCCAATAAAAGATGATGAGTTGTTATGGTTTATCCCATGGGTCTTGTGGAAATTCACTTGAGACGGTAGATAGAACAGCAGGTTGCTGGGTATTTGACATGGACAAAAGTTTCTTGAGGATATCCTCTACATCATTGTTAAATGCAGAAGAAGTTGGAGCAGTAGCTGTTCGGGAACCAATAGCGGTTGGACCAGCACTAGGTTGAGCAGTAAAAGAGTTGGATGGAGAACCTTTGTTAGCATTGTCGGGATTCTGTAAACAATGACTCTGATAATGACCGGGCCCGACTTGATGGCAATGTTTACAAACTCTGACTGGGCAATTGAGCAACATATGATCTGTCTTGCCGCAAAAATGACAGAGTTTGGAATTTTCTGTGATTGATTAACTCCATAATGTATTTGTTGAGTACTTCTACGATGAAGAGTTGCAAGAACAGTATCCATGCTTTTTGGTTTAAGGCTACTGAGACGAGTCTCCTCCGAGAGAAGTTCAGAAATAGCTTCTTCCAAGGTAGGTAGTGGGCTGCGATGAAGAAGTGAAGTGCGAACAGGCTCAAAATCTATAGTAAGAGCCATGAGCAAAAGAATGAGCCGTTGTTGATCCCTATAACCAATGAATTTTTGAGCATCAGTGGTAGAAGACCACTCAGGCTCAGAAAGTGCTAACTGATCCCATATACCATAGACTTGAGAAAGAAAATCATGGATAGACTGGCCAGGCTTCTGGCGCAGATGGTGAATATGATTGAGAAGCTGATATTGGTGAGCAAGGCCAGTACTGCTGTAACGTTCTTGCAGAAAATCCCAAATGGCCTTAGCGGGGCCATCATGATTCTGAAAACGGCCAAATTGGAGACTAAGTGAGGTAACAGAGGTATTACGAAACCATGTGATAATCTGGTGATTTTTGCTATCCCAATCCGCAAGACGATCTGCATATTTGTCTTGTGATTCGGTGGCCTCCTTTGTAGGCTTGATGATATCACCGGTGATAACACGCCACAGCTTTTTGCCTCTGAGGAAGCTAGACATAGCTTGAGCCCAAAGAACATAATTTGTGCCATCAAGAGTAATAGAAATAGGTTGAGCGGAATCAAGTCTCTGCATAATGACAATACTAGGAAAAAAAAAGGTTTAATTTGAGTGGTAATTGGTGGGGTTGAAGATGAGGCAGATTGGGGTAGGGTGTTCTTGATGCAGTCGGAACTTTGCCGTGGTATTGATTTGTGGCGGACTAAAGGTAAGGGGAAAAAAAAAATTTAACAACGGCCTAGCTCTGATACCATGATAAGAAAAGAGAATTGCCAAGAACCTAGCTTTCTTGCTTATATTATTGAACATTGTAATGGCCTTATATAGGCTACAAAGCTTGACTACCAAAAACCCTAAATAAATAAGGAAACCATACGTAACAAGGAAACTTAGACTAATTAGGAAATAGGAATAATAGCCTAGGCAACATAATAATCAAATCAAGCAACTATGGTAACATAATATTTCCTAATATTATGTTAACATATAGTTTGTTTCCCTCTATATTTGTTATTTCTATTTCAACTAGTGTGTAAAAAAGACGTGTAAAATTAGAATAATCATATGGCTTTCACTCTGCAATAAGATTGTTGGAAGGATGATCTTTCATCGATCCCTAGTGGTGTTGAAATACAAGGTATGACTAGCTCTGAATGAGTAAAACTGTAAAAGTTGTTACTATATCTTTTACTTGGTTGTACCTATTTAGATTTCTGTTGTATATTAGATTACAGATTGGGCCTTGGAGTGTTCTTTCTCCTCTATGCCTTTGTATTAGTGTGGTTGTAGAACCATAATTTTAATGCAAAGATGTTTACTAGAGATGTGTTTTTTTTTTTCCCCTTTTATAATCAGATGTCCGGGCCTTTTTGCCTGCGCCTCAACTAATTCCGAGACCCTGAAAGTAACAACCAAGGCATAAACCCCAGTGACCCTAAGGTTTGAAATGTTTGGTTTCCGAGAGAACGGAACATGTGATTTTATGAAAAAACATACTATTTTCTCACTACCATTTGGCCAAACCCCAAGCCTTTGGGGTTTACTAGAGAAGTGCATGGTTGTGAAATCTTCGTAACTGAAATCTATTCGAGTACATGGTTTAAAGTGGTAGGTTCGGGATTCAGCCACATTACTTCACTCATCCCATTTCCTTCTTTTAATACTCCTTCCGTCCCAAATTACTTGCCCTTTTTAAAAAATCGTGCATTTTATATGCAAAAACTAATGTATAAGCATAATTTTTACACCAATTTAAAGATACTCATTGAACAAAAAAAATCGATGTAAATTTTTTTCAAAAGAAATATCTTACAAACAATATAATTTTCGCTTGCAAAATGCATGGTTCTCCAGAAAGGGTAAGCAATTTGAGATAGAGATTACTAAATAAGAACGAACGTTACACAATTTGCTACTATAACATATACGTATATAACATGATGTCATCATCTAATAAAGACGAAAGAAGCCATTCTGACTCATGGCGCTTCGGCAATTTCCTAACAAGAATCAGAGAATTTATTTCTTCGGCAGGTATTTTGATATTTGATCCACTCGTAAATTGCATATACCCAATTGTGCACATTTAGTGAGTTTATTATTATTTTTGTGTATCCATCCATTTTTTTTCTCTTATATAAGGAAGAAACACCAGCGTAATATAGTCTTAATATATAGATATCATTTTTTTTTCCGGTCAAAATGAAATTCCTTAATAGATATCATTTGCCACTAACCTAAAGTCCCTACTCCGAACTGGAAGAGCATGAGCGTCTTGCACGCTAGCAAGTTTCCTTTTCTTCGAAAATATTCAGCAAGGTTCTCGAAAGGCCTATTGGCTTGAAAGGCCGCTCCCCTAGCAAAGAGGACAAAAGAAGTAAATTGACTCTTACACACAAGAACAACAGTAAACGAGTGGACACGATTTAGGAGAAAGATGTGGTAGAAGATAGTTATGTGCTTCATCTATTTCGAATTCCATGCATTGACATGCTCACGGGGTGTTTGGGAGCCTATTTTTTGGCTTTTCATTTTTAATTTTTTGACTTTTTTGAATTATGGTCAAAATGTATTTTGAATTTAATAGAGTGTTTTGATGATATGTGCAGAATGTATTTTGCAACATGAGTAGTGTTTGGGAGATATTTGATGAAAATGATTTATTTAGTTTTTTACCATATTGCCCTTGGTTATTTATTATGATATTCAACGTGTATGAATAATGTTTTAAGCAATTTTTGTAAAGTTATATTGTGAAATTGTTTTCTTCTTCGTTATTTGAAAGTCTCCGACTATTTTTTTTTTTTGTAACTCGGAAAAATGGCGATAATTAAATAATGATTATTTTTTTTGTTCAAAGTATTTTTTGTTGTTCATTTATTTTTTGGTAATTGAAAGCCTCCAACAATCTTACTGGAGTATTTTTTTTATTAAAATGAAAATTAAGTTAAATTGCAAAAAAGAAAGAACACTTCCAACCATCATTAATCCAAAAAAATAAATACATACGAACTAAAAGAAAATTAAAACTGACAACTTAGACATTACACAAATTAAGCCTACAAATTTAAATAACAAGAAAAACATATTCCAAACACCGTTGAATTCAATAATTACACATTTAAATAACCATCATTAATTACTCAATTTAAGTGAGGGTATTTTGGTAATTGATCTGAGAATGTGAAAAACCAAAAATGCATAAAAGACCTCTTGGGCTCTTTTTGGTTTCTTGCCTCTAAACCCAAAATCAGTGAATCCATTTTCTTGAAATGGGTTCTACAATTAGGCTGCCAAACACCCAAGATAGGATAATGAGATAATGAAAATGCAATAATGAGGGAACGACCAAACACCCCCGGTACTGTCACTGACATTATATATCATAAAGGGAATTAATTTTCACACTTCTTTTTTTTTTTTTATCCAAATGCACTCTTTTTTGTTTTGTTTTGTTTTGTTTGTAGTGATGTAAAATTACAAGATTACCCTTATTTATGTATGAAGGAAAAATGTATAAAGAGTAGTTTTGTAATTCTACATTGATGAAGACAAAAAATGGAGTGTACTTGGACAAAAAGGGATTTCCTACCATAAATCTCCAGAAAATCGTTAACTATTGTACCAAAACAATCACATATGCAAGATGCAAATCGACCAAGATTTTCACATACGCGTATATACAGAGGGATACATGGTTATACTGCCAATTGTAGCATTTATCGAGTCAATCTTTGCCGTAAAAATGGAAAAATCACAACCGTTTAAGGGCATGTGGGCAGTCCAGTAGGTACATGTACTTAATTTTAATAGTGTGCTCTTGATACTTTCCATGGATTGACTTAGACTATAGTAGATAGGAACCTTTTACCTGCTAATTTCGTCTATGCTTCGAGGGTATTGTTTGTCGCACAAAAAATATAGAGGGTGTTTGGCACAGATTCTAGGCCTTAATTCTGGATTGTGTTTATGGATTATAAAAGTGTTTGGTAGCTAGAGATTCTGAGGGTGAATTCTGGCATGCAGAATGGATTCTCAAAACCAGCATAAGGAGCTAGGCACAATCTCAAACACCAACACACATGTTAATAGTTAATACATTAGATTAGAACAACTGGACATTCGAAGCTTCTCGCTCAAAAGGAGACAACAATATGTACTTAAGTTGGTTAGGTATTCATGGCAGAATGGATTTTTGGTCGCATTTTATTGACGAAAGCTACAATTAAATTTAGCAAAAAAGCAAGAGCTAACAAAAGCAGTGGTAAAAGCGGGCTGTATTAAGACACCTTATATTATATATAGGGAGAACATACAAACTACTGCTGCATAGGAATCGCATTGCTTAATGCATAAAGCATGCATAAGGCTATCTTTATTTTACAAATCACTGAGGTTCATAATCCAAACGAAACAAAAAGGGAAGAAAATAATATCATCACATAAGTTGTAATTTACTCGTCAACATTTATATGCAACTCACCAGTCCCAGAAGCCGGTATCTCATTGTTTGATGAAGGAACAAGAGCAGGGTGGTCCTTCTGCATCATGTATGAGCGCCACTTGTCGATATACGCAGCTCGATCGCCGCTTAAGCTCGTAAGTTCATGGTGTTTGAGGATTGCAAAAATCTCTTCAGTTTCACCCAGAAGACGAGCTGCACGCCTGACACTCTTGTCCCTTTCCTCTATGGCGCTGCAATAGCATTTCCGAATTATGACACGCGGTAAATTCGTAAGATAAGCTCCCAAAATAACCGCAATCATGATGGATAGTTTCTTGAACAAGTGCTCAACCTCGTGGGGATTTGCACTGCGTTTGTAGTCATTCAGTATGGTTTGGCTGATTGTGCTCATAGAATTAGCTGCTAGAACTTTGGGACCTCTCATCACGCTACTTTGGAATTCAGTGGTAGCCTTATCAGCGATATCGACGAAGGTTTGAAGAGTCCCCTCCATGGTTCTTCCTTTGAGAAGGCATTTTCGAAGATCTTTATCCAGCCACTTGCGATTAAGTTCAACTCCTGCCCATACGACATTTGCTGCACATTTCAAGTTCAGCAGATCATGATCTCCTTTGTAACTGAAGCTTTCCTCTACATGGCTAGTGTACGAAAGGCCTTCAATCATACTACAAATCAGTCGGTTCACCGTATGATTCTCAATACCTGGGAGTGCAACAGCAATGCTAGTTAATGTCACCACTGGCAGCATCCAACAATACTGAACTTGGTTGCCATCACAATCTACAACCCCCTTGAAGCTGTCGTTGGATTTTTGTAAAAGCTCCAATAGATTTTGTGGCTGCCGACTTTTACCCATCAGAATTAGTTGATCGAATTCATGACACATATTCTTCAGAATACTTTTGGGCAGCTTCACCTCACCTTCAAGTTGCAGAACATAACGATCCAATTCTCGACTTGAATTTTCTGCTTCTAAGGCACAAGATTCAGATCCAAGGCCCACCTTCATCCTCTTCTCATAGTAGAAACATGAGAACAATGGGATTGTAATGATGATGGAGATTAAATGAACCAATTTGCTAGCTACCACAATCCCAATCTGGACGCCTATGCATAAGTTAAGAACGAGAATTTTCACATTCCTAATAACTCTTTTGCATTTCATGCCCCGAATTTGTGAAGGTAAAGGTGTCTTTTTCCACGCAACCAACGTTTGGATCCAATAAGTTTCCACTAGTTTGAACTCTTTGTGGTGGTGGTGGTTGGTAAACATGTTGTTGCAGTTGAAGTTGATGGCAGTAAGCCATCTACATAACGGGGCAATATTACCAACAACCACCCCAATAGACTGAATCATAAAAATACATACGGTTGACCAACGATAAGGTGAGTCAAATCCCTTGAGACCACTGCCATGTATGACTACATAAATCGCTAGTGTAAGAAAAGAGATTGTTGTGGCCAGACAGATTGCCCCTAACAGAGCCGAGGTCACAGAACGAGCCGTCACAAATTGAGGGCTTCCAGTTTCCGCCATCACCCAGTATTTCTCCACCACTTCTTTCAGTTTCTCATTTGTAAGATTCTCAGTTTCCCCTAACTTTCCGCCATTACAATCAATTTCATGCAATTCGTTATACTTCAATTCCATATACCTTTTAGTGGCGGGAATCGTCAAAACGGAGGAGATCATTGTCATAAACAAAACAAGCAATGAAACAACAACAAATATTTGAGAAATGACCGACCATGGCCAAGTATACAGTTCGATACAAATCTTTACTGTAATGGTAATCACCAGAATACCCAAGGCCACGATGTTCATGAAAATTTCCTTTATTGTTCATAGAGGCAAAAGAAATTAGGAAGTTACCCACCACAGTAATCATGAAAACTCTGTTGCTAAGCTTCGCAAGGAAGTTGATGTAGGACAAAAATTGAGAGTTTTTGTATTTTATTTTTATTGTTTTAGAATAAGATTTTGGTTAGGAATATTTCCGTTTAGGTTAGAATTATTAACTTTCCATATTCGGTTTGATTTTGACTTCTACCTTTATTAGGATTCTTGGTTTACAAGAATTAGGATTTTATTTTAATTAATTAGGAAATATCTTTTATTTAATGCCGCTTGTTTTGGCATGATTTATTATTTCTTTTACAGTAGGATTTCTAGGGTTAAAGTCTTATAAAAAGGGCTGTAACCTATTCAATTATTTAACTTTCATACTTTTATCAATAATATTGCAGAGATTTTCTCTTTCATTCTTGTGCGCAAGAATTGCTCGTTGCGACGGGTTGATTATCTCGTTTGGATTAGTACGCTAACTAATCTCTTGTGAATTCCGCTGCGTCAGAAGTCCATATCTCCCTATGGACATGCTAGTGGTAAGATCCACTGAGAGCTTCATTGCCACAGATATTGCAGTAAGGGATGCAGCATTCATAGAGAAATACTTGCACAGGAACCAAAGTTTTTTTCGGCGAATCCCGTGAATTACATCACCAGCCATGGCAACGGAACAGACTCGAGAGGCTTTTGCAACATACATGCCGATCCATGGCATAGGAGATTCACGAGCTGCTTGAATCCATTCTTCGTAATCTTTGTAGCCATCGGTGCAGTCTTTTCCGGCCATTTTCCACCACCGTTCACTCTCTTTTATCACAGTTACAAACGGTGATCGAAAGAGAGAAACAATCACGACCAAAAGGCGTGATCGTTTCTCTTTTGTAACGATTAAGATCACGATCTATAACTGTGATTGAAAATTCAAAATGATCACACCATAAACTGATATGAAAAACCATTGCGCGTGATCTTTTCTTTGTATCTACTAGATCATCTTTTCTTGTCATTGCCAAGTTTCAAACCTATGCACCCTTGGTAGATTTCCCAAGCCCTTACCACTAAGTTAGCCAAAAACTTCTGTTACATTAGGAAAACAAAAAATATTTATACCTACTTCCTAAAGTGAGAAAGCTTTTTTTTTCTCCTTAAAACTTGCTAAATTTTTTGAAATGCAATTAACATGATATTAAAAAATATAAAAATTTGACAACAGATCTTTTGTCAATCAAAATTAGTTGTGGTCACCAAAGGATTTTCTTGGGGGGAAGTTTTAGTTTTAGCCAGTAAATTTAGTAGACAATAGTGTTTTTTGTTGTAGTGTACACTTTGTATTTTTAAGAAAATTATCGCAACTTGCAAATTGTAACATTATGGACAAACTTTAGTTTTTGTATTTTTTTAATAAATTAACCATTTCACATGGATTTTGCGTTTATATTGAATTTCAATTTCAATGGTGGCTTCCCAATTGGATTTTAATCCTTTTCAAATAAGGTTAAGCCAGAATAATATAATTATTTTTTTACCTAATGTGTCAAACACTTGGAAGACATCCGAAATAACTAAATTTTACTTTTACAATAGACCACAAAGACTACAGCTCGCCCACGTAAAAATCGAGCACTAGTGGAATAGCCCGCCTGTCGTCGAAGAAACAATTGGACACTGATGGAACCCAGTCGTGGGATTTGTCTTCTCTCTCTCTCTCTCTCTCTCGATCTTTTTGGGCGTGAAGATGAAGATGAAAATTAAGATTTTTTTGGGGTGAGTGTAATTAGATCTTATCTTCTTAATTTTAGTAAAAAAAAGAAAAAATTTCAAAGTCCTTAAACGATATCGTTTTCCTCACATAACATTTCAAAACCTGCCTAAATGGGTACCAACCTGCCCACGTGAAAATTCAGACCGCAAGCCTAAATGGGTAGGTTTTTTATCTCGCCGCAAGATTGAGATCATTTATCTCACTTTTTTCCGCACTAAAGTTTTTTATCATGCTACAAGGGTGAGGTCTTTTCTCTTTTATCTCACTACAAGAGCGAGATTTTTTATCTTATTCTTTTCTGCCCTAAAATCTTTTATCACGCCACAAGGGTAAGGTCTTTTCTCTTTTTTTTATTACGCTGCAAGGGTGAGATCATTTCTCTTTTTAATCACGCTACAAGGGTGAGGCCTTTTCTCTTTTATCTCACCATACAAGCGAGATCTTTTATCTCATTTTCTTTTGCCCTAAAATCTTTTATCACGCCACAAAGGTAAGGTCTTTTCTTTTTTATCTCGCCACAAGAGCAAAATCTTGTATCTCAATTTTTTTTGCTCTAAAAACTTTTATCACGCCCAAAGGTGATGTTATTTTTCTTTTATATCGCCTCAAAGGTCTTTTATTCCGCGCTAAAATCCACTTTTTATCTCAGCTTTGAACTTAAACTGAAATAAAAAAATTTTAAGCACCACTTTTTATCACGCTAACTGAAAACCGTATTCTTTATGAATCTCCTTAATGTAACCCATATTTATTATTCTAATAGTTCCATTCCAGAAATATTCCAAATTGTACATATCTTTCACTTTTAATCTCGGATTCAAAACTGTGATCTATCAAGGTATACCTAAAAGTCCCTATCTTTTAACCACAGGATAAAAACCATGATTAAAACTCATTAAAACCGTAACTTAAAACATAAAAGCTGTGATTAAAAATGACAAAACCATGACCTTTAATAGCTTAACATCTCAGTTTTATTATAAAACCGTGATTTTTAAAGATAAATAATCTTTGTTTTTGAAAAAACCGAGATTAAAAGTAGCGTTTTCCTAAGGGAATAAATCCCACTTTATTTATCCTGTTCGGTTTTGAACATAAGTCTCTTGAATTTTGCATAGAAGCTTCAACCAACTGCACTACACATACTTTATAATATATAATTGAAATATTTAATATATAACATGTGTTTAACATTAAAATATATTTTGAACATCATTTTGAACCTTTAAATAATTAAAATTAGAAATTTGATAAACATGAAAGTTGTAGCCCTTTGTGTTATTGTTCAAACCCAATTTGAATGATCTCAATTAATGAAGTTTTGAGCATAGAGTTATACTCGAAATACATTTTGCGATGAAATGCAACCTTCATAAATTTTGTCACCAAAGGTACCCATTTGACGATGAAATTTATTTTCATCGCCGAAAGTACCCCATTTTTTGACGAAATATTTTTTGTAGAATGGTTGAGTGACATTTATTTAGGGGTATTGCGCACGGAGTCGATTAAGGAGTAAGCGACTTTCAACTTTTCCTATATAAGAGCTTTCATCTCAAGTCCAAAAGAAAATGTGATGTATTCTCTAACTTACGATCTCAGTTTCTAGATGATTGAGATCAAAAGTTCTTTTTATCTCAGTTTTTTCCGAAATGAGATATATTCTTTCACATACAATCTCAGTTTTAAAAAAAGAGATCTATTTTTTAAGTTACAATCTCATTTTTAGATTATTGAGATTAAAAATTCTTTTTATCTCAGTTTTTTTCAAAACAAGATAGTATATTCTTTGATATATAATCTTAGTTTTTTGAAAATGAGATCTATTTTTCAAATTACAATCTTACTTTTTAGCTTATCGAGATTAAAAAATATTTTCATCTCATTTTTTTCGTATAATTGAGATTAAAATCATAGTCCACAACATTTTATTACGCTCTTACAAAAAATGACATCATTTTAGTTTCTAGACCGTGATCTTTATACCATTTTGTAGTAGTGTTTTATCTCTTCTTTTTTGCCCTAAAATCTTTTATCACGCCACAAGGGTGAGGTCTTTTCTCTTTTATCTCACCACAAAAGCGAGATCTTTTATCTCACTTTTTTCTGCCGTAAAATCTTTTATCATGCCACGAGGGCAAGATTGTTTTTGTTTTATCTCACCGCAAGAGCGAGGTCTTTTATTCCGCGCTAAAATCCACTTTTTATCCTAGGTTTGGACTTAAACTGAGATAAAAAAAAATATAAAAGCACTACTTTTTATCACGCTTAGACTAAAAATTGTAATATTTGTGAATCTCCTTAATGCGACTCATATTTATTATTGTAATAATGCCATCCCAAAAATATTCCAAATCGTACCTTACCATGTCCCAGCATTTAAAGTCATTTGTTGATTAGTCCTCTCGTTAGAGCATCCGCATTGTAATAAGCAAATGATTGTGGATAAGCAAACTTAACAACAATGCTCAAAAAATATCCCACATTGTAATAAGCAAAGTTACAAGTCTTTTAGCAAATAATCAAAATTTCACTCATTCCGTAATCAAACTTAACAACTTTTATCAATAATCAAAACTCAATAACCAAACTCAATTGTTGAGATGTGAAGACAATTTTAGAGTTTTAGTAAAAAATGACCCGGAAGGTTTTGGGTCCCGCCCAACGCAGGTTTTAGCGTTTTTAGGGTTTTCTAGTATTAACTTGCTTGCACATATAAAAGCAAAGTTAGGGCTGCCTCCTTTTTGTAACTTTGACATATTTTTATCATAGTGAAACACCCCAGCACCCCGTGGATGTACGATTAAGCAATCAGCTTAATTCGGAACCACGTAATCTCTGTGTCTTGTTCTTTTCCTGCTTTATATTGTTTTCTGTTCTTGGTTTGTTCTTCGATTGTGTGCGTTTGCTTGTGGGTTTGAACGTTTGAATCCCCAACAACTGGTATCAGAGCTCCGGGTTAGGAGGTCAAGGGTTTACACAATGGCTGAAGAAAAATACAAGATCGAGAAGTTCAATGGTACGAACTACGCTTTCTGGAAGATGCAGATGGAAGATATTTTGTATCAGAAGGATCTATATCTTCCGATCAGTGGCACGAAACCAGAAACCATAAAGCAAGCAGATTGGGATATTTTGGATCGCAAAGCTTTGGGGACTGTGCGATTGAGCCTCGCGCCGTCGGTTGCGTCAAATATTGCCAAAAAAAAGACTACAGCAGATTTGTTCAAAGCCCTAGAAAAGATGTACGAGAAACCTTCTGCGGTGAACAAGGTATATCTTATGAAAAAGTTGTTTAACCTAAAGATGCCTGAAAACTTTATTGTTGCTGAACATCTGAATGAATTTAATACGGTCACAAATCAGTTAGAATCTGTGGGTATTAATTTTGATGATGAGATTAGAGCTCTTGTTCTACTATCGAGTTTGCCAGAAAGTTGGAATGAACTTGTCGTGGCAGTTAGTAATTCCTCCGGGTCTGCAACAATAAAATTGGAGGATGTTACTGGATTGATATTAGGAGAAGAGGCTAGGAGGAGAGCATCGGGTGAGGATGTTGCTTCGGGTTCAGCACTTAGTACAGAGGACAGAGGCAGGTCTGCGAATAGGGGAGGCAATAAGGGCAAGGGAAGAGGGAGTTCCAAGAACAGGGGCAGGAGTAAATCTCGCAGTAGAGAAGTGAAACCTGAAGGTTGTTGGAACTGTGGTCACATGGGGCATTGGAAGCGAGACTGTAAGGCACCACCGAAAAAGCAGCAGAACGGGAATAATCAGGGGGGTAAGAACACCGTTAACGTTTCCGAGGAATCGGATAATGAAGCCTTGATTTGTTCGTTGGATTCTCGCAATGAGTCTTGGATTGTAGACTCAGGAGCCTCATTCCATGCTACTTCATGCATGGATGTGCTACAGAATTATGTGCAGGGAAACTATGGAAAAGTTTATCTGGGTGATGATGAAGCTTGCAACATAGTTGGGAAAGGGGATGTGTATATGACTCAGACAGACGGGACAGTACTGAAATTGAAGGATGTTAGACATGTGCCTTGTCTAACAAGGAATCTTATTTCGGTGGGTCAGTTGTCAGAGGGTGGAGTGGTCACATCGTTTACATCAGACGCTTGGAAGATGAGCAAAGGGGCACTGGTTGTGGCTCGCGGTAAAAAAGAAGGAACCCTATATGTATCTTCGGGTACTTACGGTAGCATCGCAGTGGCAGCATCAGGAATTGATTGTACTACGTGGCATCGTAGGCTGGGTCACATGAGCAAAAAGGGGATGAAAGTAATGTTATCGAAGGGAAAATTGCCGGGTTGTAAGTCGCTGGACTTGGACTTCTGTGAGGATTGCATCTTCGGGAAACAGAGGAAAGTTAGCTTTACAAAGGTGGCAAGGACTCTAAAATCAGAGAAGTTGGAGCTGGTTCATACAGACGTGTGGGGACCATCTCAGGTATCTTCTCTTGGTGGCTCACATTATTTTGTTACTTTCATTGATGACGCTACTAGGAAATTATGGGTTTATTTTCTCAAGCATAAATCTGATGTGTTTGGTGTTTTCAAGAATTGGAAAGCATTAGTTGAGAATGAAACAGGAAAGAAATTGAAGTGTCTGAAATCTGATAATGGCGGCGAGTATTGTGATGGTGAGTTTGAGGCTTACTGTGCTGCAAATGGGATTCGAAGCCTGAAAACGATCCCAAAGAAGCCAAGGCAGAATGGAGTTGCTGAGCGCATGAATAGGACGATCCTAGAGCGCGCAAGGAGCATGAGGCTACATGCTGGGTTACCTAAGCAATTCTGGGCGGATGCAGTAAATACAGCGGCGTATTTGATCAACAGAGGACCTTCAGTTCCTTTGAACAATGGATTGCCGGAGGAGGCTTGGTCAGGTAAAGAGGTAAATTTATCCCATTTACGAGTATTTGGTTGCATGGCCTATATGCATATTGAATCGAGTGACAGGGGTAAACTTGATGCAAAGTCTCGAAAGTGCGTGTTCATAGGCTATGGTACTGATAGCTATGGGTATAGGCTATATGATTTTGAAAATCGAAAAACACGCAGGAGTATGGATGTGGTATTTAATGAGTCTGTTTTGTATAGAAACAGACAGAATCAACCCGAGGAGGCTAATGAAAATTCAAACTTTGTAGAGTTTGAGGGGATCCCTGACAGTAATGTCTTACAGCCTCAGGATATTAATATGCAACCTACTCCACAGGCAGATCCACAGACTCCTCCACTCAGGAGGTCTACACGTACTGTTAAACCACCAATGCGTTATTCTCCTGCTTTACACTATTTGTTGTTAACTGATAGTGGTGAACCAGAATGTTTTAAGGAAGCATTGCAGGTGGAGACCAAGGGAGAGTGGGAGCGAGCAATGGATGATGAGATGGATTCTCTCTCATCAAACCAGACTTGGGACTTGGTTCAGTTGCCCAAGGGAAAGAAAGCTTTGCACAACAAATGGGTATACAGGCTTAAGGAAGAATCTGATGGGAGCAAACGGTACAAGGCGAGGTTGGTAGTAAAGGGTTTTGAGCAGAAACCAGGTATTGACTACACCGAAATCTTTTCTCCTGTGGTAAAGATTTGTACTATCAGATGCATTCTTAATATTGTGGCTGTTGAGAACTTGCACTTAGAACAGTTAGATGTTAAAACTTCTTTCCTTCATGGGGATTTGGAGGAGGATATTTATATGCATCAGCCAGATGGTTATGTTGTCAAAGGGAAAGAGGATCAGGTATGTAAGCTTCAAAGGAGTCTGTACAGGTTGAAACAGGCGCCTAGGCAGTGGTATAAAAGGTTTGATACCTTTATGACAAATACGGGGTTCAGTAGATGTCATGGGGATCACTGTTGTTATTTTAAGAAGCTTGGTAAATCGTATCTCATACTTTTGTTGTATGTAGATGATATGCTTGTTGCAGGTTCAAGCATGGATGAGATTGCTAATCTCAAGGCACAGCTGTCCAGGGAGTTTGCAATGAAGGATTTGGGTTCTGCGAAGAAAATCCTTGGGATGCGAATCAGTAGGGACATGGTGAACCGGAAGTTGAAGTTGTCACAGGAGGAATATGTTGAAAAGGTGCTCAAAAGGTTCAACATGGAAGGTGCTAAGCCTGTTAGCACACCGTTGGCAAGTCACTTCAAGCTTTCGAGGGAAAAAGGGGCAGTAACTGATGAAGAAAAGAACTACATGACCAAAGTTCCATATGCCTCGGCGGTAGGCAGCTTGATGTATGCTATGGTTAGCACGAGGCCAGACATTGCTCAAGCAGTGGGAGTTGTCAGCAGGTTTATGGCAAATCCAGGCAAGGAGCATTGGGAGGCAGTCAAGTGGATTTTGAGGTATCTGAGAGGTACTTCTGATTTGGCTTTGTGTTTTGGGGGTTCTGATATTTGTTTGCAAGGATATGTGGATTCGGATTTAGCAGGGGACATTGACAGCAGGAAGAGCACTACTGGGTATGTTTTTACATTGGGGAGTGCAGCGGTTGATTGGGTCTCGCGGCTACAGAAAATAGTGACTATTTCCACAACAGAGGCGGAGTATGTTGCAGCCACGGAGGCGTGCAAGGAGATGGTATGGCTAAGGAGCTTCATGAAAGAGTTGGGTAAGGAACAGGACAATTGCAAATTGTTCAGTGATAGTCAGAGTGCAATACATCTGGCGAAGAACGCAGCTTTTCATTCGAGGACCAAGCATATTGACATAAAGTATCACTTTATTCGCTCTTTGTTGGAGGATGGACAGTTCACTTTGGAGAAGATTCACACAAGGGATAATCCGGCAGACATGTTTACTAAGGTGGTTACTGTGGAGAAGCTGAAGTCTTGTTCAGCTTCTGTGGGTCTCCAAGCTTGAGTGGGAGGTTGGGTGCTGGTGGTGTTAATGATAGTTGATAATTGGCTGTATGTTTGATCATGTCTTTAAGTGGGAGATTGTTGAGATGTGAAGACAATTTTAGAGTTTTAGTAAAAAATGACCCGGAAGGTTTTGGGTCCCGCCCAACGCAGGTTTTAGCGTTTTTAGGGTTTTCTAGTATTAACTTGCTTGCACATATAAAAGCAAAGTTAGGGCTGCCTCCTTTTTGTAACTTTGACATATTTTTATCATAGTGAAACACCCCAGCACCCCGTGGACGTACGATTAAGCAATCAGCTTAATTCGGAACCACGTAATCTCTGTGTCTTGTTCTTTTCCTGCTTTATATTGTTTTCTGTTCTTGGTTTGTTCTTCGATTGTGTGCGTTTGTTTGTGGGTTTGAACGTTTGAATCCCCAACATCAATAACTAAACTCAAAACTCAATATTCAAAAACACCCCACATTGGAATCGTCTCATCGAGATGAATAATTTGGTGTGGTCGGGTGCGTGATTGGAACTCATTTGCAATTGGACATATATATGTGCATTGTGTATTATGGGGGGTTTGTTTTGTTCGGGATGCAAAAATAACCAATGTGGAAGTAGAAGTTGTTAAGTTTGATTATGAACTAAATGGATAATCAAATGCTGACGTGACACATTTTAATTATTGATTTTGATTATTCCATTGCGGATGCTCTTACCAGCCCATTTTTTCTTCCGAGTTAATTAATTCTCTCTGGTATGACATCTATTTGATTGTGAAAGAGGAAAATACTACTCAGGTGTCCTCTTTGAAGCCACTCCTGTTTCTAACTTCTTAGGCTTATGTCCCCTTCGAACCATAAAACATTGAAAATTCCCTCCCACCTTCTTTTCTTTTTTATCTCGCCCCACGAGTGAGATCTTTTATCTCATTCTTTTCCACTCTAAAATTCTTTATCACGCCACAAGGGTGAGATCTTTTCTCTTTTATTTCGTCATAAGAGCGAGATCTTTTATCTCATTTCTTTCTGTCCAAAAATCTTTTATCACGCCACAAGGGCGAAATTGTTTTTCTTTTATCTCGCCGCAAGAGCGAGGTCTTTTATTCCGCGCTAAAATCCTCTTTTTATCTCAGCTTTGGACTTAAATTGAGATAAAAAAATTAAGCACCACTTTTTACCATGTTTTCACTAAAAATCGTGATCTTGGTGAATCTCCTTAGTGTGACCCATATTTATTATTGTAATAGTGTCATCCCAGAAACATTCCGAATGATCGTACTTTACTATGTCCCGGCATTTAAAGACATTTGTTGATTAGTCCTCTGGTTACATGCCCATTTTTTCTTCCAAGTTCATTAATTTTCTCTGGTATGACAGTTTTTTGATTGTGAAAGAGAGAAACACTACTCACGTGTCCTCTTTGAAGCCACCCCAGTTTCCAACTTCTAGGGCTTAAGCCCCCTTTGAACCATAAAACATTGGAAATTTCCTCTCACCTTCTTTTCTCTTTTATTTCACTACACGAGCGAGATTTTTTATCTCATTTTTTTTCGCTCTAAATCTTTTTTATCACGCTACAAGGGTGAGGTCTTTCCTCTTATATCTTGCCATAGGAGCGAGATCTTTTATCTCATTTTTTTCTGTCCTAAATTCTTTTATCATGGCACAAGGGCGAAGTTGTTTTTCTTTTATCTCGCTGCAAGACCGAGGTCTTTTATTCTGCGCTAAAACCCACTTATTATCTCAGTTTTGGACTTGAACTGCGATAAAAAATTTTAAGAACAACTTTTTTGTCGTGCTTTCATTGAAAACCGTAATCTCTATGAATCTCCATACTATGACCCATATCTATTATTGTAGTAGTGATTGAATCTCTCCCTTCGTGTTTTCAGCTAACTGATATGCAGAATAAAATGTGAGGAACGTGGTTTCTGGTTCCTTTCAATTTCTTGGAAAATATCCACCAAGGTTATCGAAAGGCCTGTTGCCTTGCGTGGTCCATTATTAAACTCTTCCCTCGCAGGGAGAACAAAAGTAGTGACGTGATGTGGTTCCGGTGGTGGGGTTCTTGTTAAGCTTTATTTCCATGCATTAATTGACTGTACCATTGTGAATATCTATATTGTTAATTATAATAACTCTTTAAATGGATAACTAAAAGAAGGTGTGGCACCTTTTAATTATCCACTTTTGATTATTCCACTGTGGATGCTCTTAAAGTATCTCCAGCTCACTAGCAAATGAGCATTGTTAGCAAGATTAACTATGTTAGATTCATATGTGTTTGCAGCACTCCTTTTGTCCATGTGTGTTAAGTGTTTATGTATAGTTATAAAATTATTGTTCCTACATGTCATGTCCATTTTTGTCAATTTTTAATCGGTATTGTCCGGTAATAGAAGCATAAAATAAAGTTTAAAAGTCGTCCGGTATCGTCTGCTATTGACCAGTATCACCGATACTGATTAGTACCCGCTGGTTTTTGAAGCGGAACAAAACTAAAGGGGCCGGTAAGGTACTGGATTTAGACAATAGCAATACATACCCGTTAGTGCGGGATTCATAACCTTGATTAATACCATAATTTTTTAGCCATCGGATTGAGTGGAGAAAATTAATACCGTAATTTTTCAGCTTGATATTGTTTTGACGTGAAGCTTGCGTGGCTCAATCTTTCATAATGTTTCCGTTTTCTCTCGTTCTGTGTCCGTTGGGCAATTATTCTAAAACGGCAACATTTTGCCAAAGAAAAAGGGAACTCTATTTTGGACCACTGGATGTGCTCATTAATGTGTTGGCATGTCCCTATTAAAAGCCTCACATGATCATCACACGCAAATCGTACAGAGGATTCGGATTGCCACTGATCTTCGGTAATAGCCGCTATACTTGTGCTCCGACTACCGATCAAGAATGCGGGAAAACATTTTGAGACTGTTTAATAAAAAAAAATTTAATTTTAGGAAAGATTTTTTGGATAATTTGTAAAGAAAAAGGCAAAACAAAATCTATTTTTTTTCCTAACATATAAAGGGAGAGTACCACTTTGAGAGTCTTCCCTTTTCTAAAGCCGTCTTGTATGAAGTATTTTCCTTTTCTACAAGTGCCCTCTAAAAAAACACAATACAAAACAGTTAACTATGGAGATATATATATTAGACATTTTCACATCAAGAGACCACCCGAAAACAGTTACCGCCCCACTACATGTCATCCAACTCCATGAACTGCACACCTTTCTTTGCTCTTCTCCCACGGTCCCACCCAAAATTCCCCAGAAATTCGAGTTTTCCTTTTATGTCACTTTCATACCTGCAAAATCTGTAAATTCTTCTTTTCTCAGGTACAATAATGGCCTCTCCTTTTTTATTTGTCGTTTGTTTTCGTATTTACTGTACATTGTATCAGTGACTCACCAGTCACTTTCATTCTTTTTGACTCCTAACTAATCTTCAACTTCTGTTCACCCCTGCTCTTTTCTTCACCCTTCTAGATCACTACTCTCATTCCTTTCCATAGGCTATTCTAACCTCTCTGGCACATCTATTCCTAAGGGATATTTGTCCACCCAGAAATCGGACCTATCCTACAAATGGTTACTTGGAAATTTTCTCTAGGTGCATGTAATGCTGAGGGTGACTTGGTCAAGTTGAATTGTAATGGGTCTGACTACATGAGCAATGCAGGAAATTTCCCACCTTGCTGGTTTCTCTTTATTGCCTGGACCATTCCATTGCACTAACGCGGTGACCCCCGTAAAGTCAATGGTATAAATCAAATGTACACTTCTGCGTGCCTCATCTAGTGTCCACCGTTCGTTAAGTCCTCCAACCTTAAAAGATTAAGGAACCACAAACTTCTTTCTATCAGGATTTTTTCTGCACCTAAGCTACCAGAATAACACTAAAGGAGGCCAAACAACTCAGTCGCTTGTACGTATAACCACTGCGTAAATGTACAATCATAGCCAAGGTTGGAGGAAAATGGACGAGATTTGCTGGGACGAGAACAAGTTCGAATCTTGTTGTGACCAGTTGTCTTACTCTGAGACGTGGCAAAAGAAATTCGATTCACCTATGCCATTAATCGGGGTCTATATAGCAGTAGCATCTCTAGTCTGCTCCCTTGCAATGGCTGCAGATGTCATTCATGGAATCCGCGGAAAAAAGCTCTGGTTTCCATGTAAGTTCTTCACTATAAATGCTGCTTCCCTTACGATATTAACCGTGGCAATGAAGCTCCCTGTAGGTCTTAACACCGGCATGTGGAGCAAAACAGACCATCTTGCACATCTTAGCAGCAATGTTTTCATGACTATCTCAATGGGTAACTTTCTGACTTCTTTGGCATCCCTGGGCAATAATGCGATTTTCCTGAACATCATTGCCTTGGGTATTCTTGTGGTCACCATAATTGTGAATGTTTGCATTGAAATCCGGAATTCCATACTTACCAGCTACATGTGGACTGAAGAAATATTTATCATCGTCTCTATGCTTGTTTTGTATCTGATATCGATTTCCTCAGCTTTGCCGATGCCCACAACTAAAAGATATTTGGAGTTGAAATGTAGTGAATTAAACGAAAAAGCTTTTAATGAGGTTAAAATGGATGAAACTGGGAAGCTTACTAATCAGAAACTGAAAGAAGTGGTGCAAAAATATTGGGTGATGGCAGAAACCGGTAGCCCCCAATTTGTGATGGCACGTTCTGTGAATGCAGCTATGTCGGGTGTAATCTGCCTTCTGAGTGCACTCACTCTAGTCGAAGCATTGATCCGAATGCATCACTATGAGGCTTATCCCTACATGGAATCACCTTACAAATGGTCAACCTCATGGATTCTATGGATTCAGTTTATGGGGGTGGTGGTGGGCACTATTGCCCCATTGTTTAGATGGTTTACTCTCATCAGCTTGAATTTCTCTGAGGGGGGTAGCAACAACCACCGAAATGAATCCAAACTAGTAGAAAACTACTGGATACAACGGCTGGTTGAGTGGAAAGAAAGAGCTTTGGATGTACAAATCCGTAGTTTGAAGTGCAGAAAAGTCATCCACTTTACAAAAAATATCGTATTGGACTTGTGTATAGGTATCCAGTTTGGAATTGTGGTAGCTAGCAAAGTTGTTTGGTTCATCTCCGTTATCTGCGTAAGCCCGTTGTTTTTGTTTTTGCGACTACTGCAAGAAATTGACGCGGAGCATCCTATTTGAATCTCATGCCCCTTCACCAGTTGAACCAGGAAATGCAGAACCTGCAGAAACTTTAGTTACAGAGCTGAATCTTGGTGATTATGTTCTGCGACTTGAAGGGGAGGCCTTTAAGGCAAAGCTGCCCAAAATACAGCGTGATATGAATCAGATGATTCAGAAGGGTAAAAGGCGACAATTGAAAAATATGATGGAGCTTCTACGAAAATCAAATCATAGCTTCAAAGGGGTAGCAGAATTCGACAGTAGCCGGGTTCCAAATATACTTCATCTAGAACCTCCTCATTGTTGGACCCTACCTGTGGTGACCTTAACCAGCCTCGCCATTGCACTTCCGAACATCAGAAACAAAATGGCGGACAAGTTGCTGCGTAGTGTAAGTGAATGCCTTGAGTACGCCAAGCTTGTGGAGAAAAGCTTCAGTTCCCAAGGAGATGATTTCTTGAATGTGGTAAAGAAAGCAACATACGTCATATGGGTAGAAGTTGAACATGATCGCAAGTGGCTGAGCAAGGATCTCCAGAAACTGGCCGTTGAAAGGAAAACCACAAAAGAGACTCTTCAAAGTCTAGTGGAAATAGCCGAACAGACCATCAATGAGTTCCAGAAGAACAAGAAAGCTGGGATTCTAATGGAGAACCCCCTTAGTTGGCCAGATAATGTTATAGCTGCTAATTCGATGTACAGAATTAGCAAAACCATACTGAACAACTACGAAGGGGTTACCCTCCAAACGGATGAAAATTTGTTCGAGCATTTGTGCTGCATGATCGCGGACATTTTGGGTGCTTGCCTTACCAATTTACCGCGTGTTATAATTCGAAAATGTTATTGTAGTGCCATAGAGGAAAGAGAGAGGAGTGTCAGAGAAGCTGCTTGTCTTCTCGGGGAAGCTGAAGAGATTTTGGAATTCCTTCAAGACCATGGCGTTCCTCCTAGTCTGGAAGGCGATCGAGCGGCATCCATCGATGCGTGGCGCGCTTGCATGGAGCTCGAGACCCCGCCAGCTTGTGTTGGTTTATCAAACCATGAGGAGATGGCTGCTTCTTGTTCTGGTGAGATGCATATAACTATGGATGAGTAAAGCTTTGAAACATATATATGGTAAGCTATATAAGTATATATAGTTTGTTTCCCTCTATATTTGTTATTTCTATTTCAACTAGTGTGTAAACAAGACGTGTAAAATTAGAATAATCATATGGCTTTCACTCTGCAATAAGATTGTTGGAAGGATGATCTTTCATCGATCCCTAGTGGTGTTGAAATACAAGGTATGACTAGCTCTGAATGAGTAAAACTGTAAAAGTTGTTACTATATCTTTTACTTGGTTGTACCTATTTAGCTTTCTGTTGCATATTAGATTACAGATTGGGCCTTGGAGTGTTCTTTCTCCTCTATGCCTTTGTATTAGTGTGGTTGTAGAACCATAATTTTAATGCAAAGATGTTTACTAGAGATGTGTTTTTTTTTTTTAATTTTTATAATCAGATGTTCGGGCCTTTTTGTTTGCTCCTCAATTAATTCCGAGACCCTGAAAGTAACAACCAAGGCATAAACCCCAGTGACCCTAAGGTTTGAAATGTTTGATTTCCAAGAGAACGGAGCATGTGATTTTATGAAAAAACATACTATTTTCTCACAACCATTTGACCAAACCCCAAGCCTTTGGGGTTTACTTAGAGATGTGCATGGTTGTGAAATCTTCGTAACTGAAATCTATTCGAGTACATGGTTTAAAGTGGTAGGTTCGGGATTCAGCCACATTACTTCACTCATCCCATTTCCTTCTTTTAATACTCCCTTCGTTCCAGATTACTGGCTCTTTTTAAAAAATCGTGCATTTTGTATGCAAAAAATAATGTATAAGCATAATTTTTACACCAATTTAAAGATACTCATTAAACAGAAAAAATCGATGTAAATTTTTTTCAAAAGAAATATCTTACAAACAATATAATTTTTGCTTGCAAAATGCATGGTTCTCCAGAAAGGGTAAGCAATTTGAGACAGAGATTACTAAATATGAACGAACGTTACACAATTTGTTACTATAACGTATACGTATATAACATGATGTCATCATCTAATAAAGACGAAAGAGGCCATTCTGACGCATGGCGCTTCGGCAATTTCCTAACAAGAATCAGAGAATTTATTTGTAGAAGAGAGAATCTTGTTTATGTTTACAAAGTACCTGTAAAAACAAGTGTTTACAAAGTTTAATCTCAGCTATCTAAATGTGTTTTGCACAATTCGAATTAAAAACAATCTATTAACGGTAATTGATTATTCATTATCATTATTAAATTATTTTTAATCTATGCCGTCCAATGCCGAAACGGACGACTAAAACTGCTCAACTCTACAAAGAGCATTTCCTGTGCATTGAGACGAGTCCGGGAAATTATAAGGCGGAGATTGTGTGGTTTTGCTACGGTGAGGAAGAGAGGGAAATGGAATTCAATAAGGTTTTTGTCGGTTATTGGGCTAAAAAATGGTTATTTCTCAAAATACTTGAGTAAAATGAAATTTTTTTTACTTTTCGAGACAAATCAATAACCGACAAAAATTTGACTCAAAACTAACAAATGCAAAAAATAAATTAAATAATGACAATTCTCATTTTAAGTTTAAGTTAAGGGCAAAAGAATGCACCCGAAAACAGTTACCGCCTCACTATGTGTCCTCCAACTCCATGAACTGAACACCTTTCTCAGTTCTTCTCCCGAAATTCCCCAGAAGTTTTCCTTTTATGTCACTTTCATACTTGCAAAATATGTGAATTCTTCTTTTCTTAGGTACAATAATGGCCTCTCCTTTTTTATTTGTCGTTTGTTTTCGTTACTAGTTGTTTGGACAAATAAGTCAAGTGGCTTATTTTTTATCCTTATTCAAGTTTTTTTGCATTTGTTAGTTTGTCGTTAATTTTTGAAAGATTATTGTATCGTCATAACAAGAGGAATCTAAAAAGTAAAAAATTATGATCGAAATCAATTTTTTTTAAATAAAGACGAAAATATTGACTTATTTTCTTCTAGTGAAAAGTCCCCCTCTTTGGTCCGCAGACGGATTTCGAGCACCTGCAGGGACTCGAACCTCCGTATGCGTTAAGAGGAGTAGTGGGCCTCACCAACTGGGCTACCACTTGTTCCTAGATATCTATTTGGTGCTTCATTGAGTAGCAGCTCTTCGTTTCTCTCTCCGTTTATAGGGAATGTTCTTGCTATTTTCCCCGTGGAGTACGTTCTTATTTTGTACTTGAGCAGAACCGCGTATATCTTTGTGTTCTTGTTTACCGCTTGTTGATTTGATATATTCTCAATTTTATTTTCGTCACAACAAACCGGACGGATTTAAATGGAACCATATCGCCCAGAAATCCAAATAAAGGTACTCATAGG